>JAGKPX010000002.1:684779-1284779 GCA_022609215.1 Alternaria triticina
CATTCTCTTCATTCTCTTCATTCTCTTCATTCTCTTCATTCTCTTCATTCTCTTCATTCTCTTCATTCTCTTCATTCTCTTCATTCTCTTCATTCTCTTCATTCTCTTCGTTCTCTACTCGATATCCCGGACCTTTCCAGCAACCAGGATTCCACCATGCATCTTCCCAGAGATCTATAGCATGCTGCCAAATGATCTTGAGGCGCTGTCCCTGAGACGATGCGCTCTTGCTAATTTCATCCAAATAGCCCCTGTCGAATTTAACCTGAGCTGCCTTACAAACTCTCGGACCTCGCAAGATCTCAGTTTCTTGTCCACCTTGTGCAGGCTTCGGACGCCCAAGCTTAATCTCGAAGCTGTTGTACTTGAAGTCCAGGCCCGCAGTCTCCGAGTAAAGTTGCCTGTTCACATATTTGAGCTTGTTGAACTCAACGTAGTGCTTCACGGTAGACGATGTTTCGAGGACATCGAGATTGTCCGAGCGTCGCACAACCTGCCGGGGAGCTTCCGCCGAGTGAAGGTAGAGCGGAGTTGGTGACGTGAGCACGAGCTCGTATATTTCTAGAATATAATAGTTAGCACATGACCATTGCACCATTCAACGTCGACGTAGGAACGATAAATCACTCCAGAGCCCTGACTTACTGTTTCGTAGTTCACCGGGGAGCTTGAGCAGAGGCGATTCCGTGGACATGGTGTTAAATTCGTCTGCTTGTCTGCTTGTATCGTACTTCTGCTGAGTAAACTAGAGCAACGTTTTGGAGTCGAAATTCAGTACCAGGTGCAGATTTTTGTAGAGAATGGGTGGGTTTACCTAGGTAGATTCTGCTTGGAGACGAGAGGAGCACTCGGAGGTGGAAGTGGGATGCTTTAAAGGGATGAACCACTAGATATTCTAGGTGAAAAAGGCTAATACATTCAACTCATTCACGATACTATCGAGTGAAAACTCTCTCGTAAATTGAGACGCTCTAGATCGCGCTTTGCCTCTGTTGAAGTGGTCTAGCCTCACGTTGAGAACACTGTTGGTTCAGATCGTATCGATCGCGAGTTCCACTCACGAGTGTTCACTAATTGCAACCCTCTACTACATATACAAGGGCCTCCTTCCTTCTACATAACAATCAAATCACATCTCTTATTATTCCACAAGAACCCACGGATCCACCAATCACTCAACACATACCAACGTAATCTGCTCCCCAAATTTTCTACGAACGCGGAAAGCATGCCAATTGGGTCAAACATGTTTTCAGATTTCATCTGGTCGTTTATGTCGAAACCGGAAGCTGTAAAACCAGCGACCAAGGAACGCCTCTTCCTTCTTCCTCCCGAGCTCCGGAACGTTATCTACGAATACGTCCTAACCACACCAGACGCAACGCTGGAGTACACGACAAACGACACCTCCGGCCACAAACAGCTCAATCAGCTACAGTATGTCAACAAACAGCTACACCAGGAGTGCGCACACCTTGAGTTGAAGTTCAATACTACCATCACGATCTCTACCCGGGCCGAAGACAAGACCACTGCCACTGAACAATTCTTTGCGCTTCTCGCATCTCTTCCAGAAGAGAAACACAAATGGCTCCGAACTGTGGCTCTGCAAAATACCGGGACTGAGGTGGAAAGGGGCTTTACGGACAAGAATCATCCAGGCAAAAAGGTCTTCCCACTGATCGACTCCCGAGTCAACATGTGTCGATTGGCGAAACTATGCAGACAGATGCCGAACATTACCGTGAAATTCCAATGGTCTATGTTCAGCGCCAAAGTTATGAGGGCAATCTCTGATCAATTCGTCGGCCTGTTCATGGTAATCGCATTTGGGGTTGCCTTTTCAGACCTTCTACACGGCGACTTGATGACTGAACTCTGGCCTATGTCTCCGATTACTAGACCAGTTATGCGAATGATACTGGACCTTTTTGGAGACTGGAATAAGTTTGATGAAACAGACCGGGCGTCGCAACCAATCCATGAGAAATTACAAGCGGATAATTTGCACTTCTTTCCTATGGAAGATATACTAGAGACGGAGGGAGCTATCGCGCGCACAGGAATCCACTTTAACGATAAAGGGGAGGATCTTTTGCCGATATGGAGAGCGGCGGTAAGGAAGTGGGTAGCGGAGGGACTATAAGGGAATATTCGCCAGATCATGTCTACTTTGTAGACGAAATAACCCGCGAGAAGACGCAGATCTATGAGCAGCTATGAGCATTCAAATACCTCGTCCATTTCTATCGTGTCGGTGCTGCCGCCCTTTGAAGGTGACGAGTGTAAACTCGCGATAGGTGTGCGTTCACAGCTGTTGATGTAGCCTCCACAAGGTCTTGTTTTTGTGGTAATGGTTGACTTATTCGCATGCGTAGGAGGTTAGGCGACTGGTTTATGATTCGTCGTTCACAGTTCTTCTTTGTTTCATCGGTACCTGTGATATTTGTCGTGTGCGAGTGGATGAAAGAGGTGAATGAGATGAAAGCAGCCGCGGCCAGCGCACGGGCCCGCAGTTGCCTCGGTGACATCACAAACAAGCTGCGCAGACTTTCCCAAGTCTGCCTACCGCCCATCACAGCGACCACACGAGCCAACCCACGCCTGTCTCACGTCCGCCCTACAACTGTCTCAGTCGCCGGCCCCGCTCAACCGTAAACTTAATTCCGCGACAAAAAAGGATCCCACCACATCGACATGGCTGACGCGCGCGGAGAGTACTGGTATTATGAGGATGGCGTCGACCCCAGCAAGATAACGGTCCCGGAACTGAGGAGCATCTTGCTGAGACATGGCGTCACATATCCGTCCTCGGCAAAGAAGCCCGCTCTGGTTGGCATGTTCGTCGACCTAGTCCTCCCTCAGAAGTCCAAAGTCCAGCGGATGCAGGCACACACGAAGCGCTCGACGCGGGGCATCGTAGACGTCCCCTCCAGTTCAGCCAGTACGGTCGAGACAGACGACGCCGAGGACGAAACCCTTGTTGCACCTACGCCTGCGAAGACAAGACGCACAACCCGACGAACCACCCGCAAGCCAACAGAGGAGGCAGAGGTGCCGGCCCCACGCGCCAAGACACCCGCGCGCGCTGTCCCTGCCAAACATAGCAGAGCGCTTGAGACCGAGGTGGATGAGCGCCCTGCGGCTAGACGCACACGCAAGAGCGTCACTCCTGCGCCCAAAGAGCCCACGCCTGAGCCGGAAGCGTGGCATCGCAACGATGCTGCCAGCCCCTTCACCCAGGAGAACCCGTTCCAAAGCGGTAGCTCTCCTGCGGTCCCAGATACCATATCGCGCGACCGGCGTAGGAGAACTACTGGATTTGGTCAGCAGGAGCGGCGCAAGAGCGACGCGCACCGCCGGAGGACCGTCCAACCCAAGACTGAACAACTGGACGAGGGCATCATGGTACCTACACGTGGAACGTTTGATGTGGCGGACCCGCGTACACAGCATCAGGAAGACGATCTTGCAGATGCCGGCGAGGAATTCACTCCAGAAGAGCAACTTGAACTAGTGCGCGAGCGTGCTAAGGCTGGCGAGGTCGACATTCTGCCTCCACGTAGACGGAGGCAAAAGGGCAAAGCCACTGGTACGATCAAAGCCATGGCCGGAACTCTACTCCTCACAGCATCAGCCGCTTTCGCTGGCGTCTGGCGACAGGAAAAGATCGATGTTGGCTTTTGTGGCATCGGACGAGATGCTACTGGACTTGGTGGTATGGAGCTACCGAGCTGGGCAGATCAGCTCCTCCCGCAGTGTGAGCCCTGCCCACCACACGCGCAGTGTTTCCGCGGGTTGACTTTGAGGTGCGATCCCGATTTCATCATGAAGGACCATCCGCTGTCCCTCGGCGGCCTGGTTCCTCTCCCACCGACATGTGAGCCAGATAGCGAGAAGACACGGAAGGTGAATGGTATCGCGAACAAGGCAGTGGAGATTCTGCGACAACGCAAGGCCCAGTATGAGTGTGGGGAACCAGATGCGGCAGGAAATCCAGTGGACAGCCCTGAAGTCAGCGAAGGAGATCTGAAGCAGCAGATGGCTTCTCAAAAGAGCAAGAGCTTGACAGACCAGGAGTTCAGTGAGCTGTTCGACAGAGCCTTTCCTGAACTGACTATGCGAGAGGAGATAGTCGAAAGCACCGATGGGTGAGTACCTCCTTTCCAGTTCTCCAACCACTTGTGCAACATATCTGACGTGGAACTGTACTAATCAGTTACTCTTCCTTGGAAATAGAACAACAGGCGGACGACGTCTCGCATCCACCTCTCTCGCCAAGCTCTCACTCTCCTGCAGCGTCCGAAGATCCCTCCGAGAATCCTTTGAACGACATCTTCTCCAAATTGTAACGATGCTCATTCTGATTGCCACTGGATCGTACGGAAAGTACGCATACACCAGTAATCGAGCAATGGAAGTTCGCGCGAAGCAACTCGCAAGCGACGCATACGATAGACTCCAGGACCAGGCCGCGTTGAGCTACTATGACCCTGGCGCGGAGAAGGGTATCAGTATGACACAACTGCGAGATGACGTCTTGAGGACTGAGTTCAACGCATCTCGCCGACAGAAGCTATGGACAAGGGTGCAGGCGAAGGTCGAAAAGAACAGCAACATCCGCGCAGGTGTCCGAACCACAGCGAGCGGCGACGTTGCTCGCATGTGGGAATGGGTCGGCCCTGTGAAGCGCATCGACGACGGACGGAGTCCCGAGAAGCGCGAGAGTGGCAGGTTCAGTCTTGGCATGGGTAGCAGCCCACTGTCCGCATCTAAGGATACGAAGGATGTCCAGAAGTGGGAGGAGGGACATCCGATTTACTAGTCGTTACGCTCGTAGTTTTCATTTGTTTCCCATCGTGGGTTTATGGGTCAAGGATGATATATGATTAGGGATCTGCACTTTATTTGGCACGCATGATACCACAATTCAATTCTTACTTCGACTGCACTTCATCGTTTCAACACACTCAATGACTAGTAAATATGTTTGGGGATGGTCTGGTGCGTGCTCTCGACATCTTAGCTGTGGCTGGTGAGTGGCGCAGGTGTCGGCTTACTAACCTAGCCGAAGCCCACACAACGCTAGCAATATCGGCCCAGCGCGACCACAACACCTCCAGCAACACCGCCAACTTTTCGCTCATACTAACCACAGAGCAAAATCCGTCAAAATGGTGAGTGACATTCTTGTTGCCAGAGAAATTGCGAAGGACCACGACCGGTGCGACGAGCGAACGAATCCACGAATCTTCGATGACGATGGCGAGGCGAATTCTCCGACCCCGCGACATTCGACACGATGATACCCCATTAGAAGACCGAGATGTGGCGGAAGACACTTGATGCTGAGAGGGTTGGGATTGTACAACGTCTCTTACAGAGGGCTGCTGGTGCGAAGGGACATGTGAGGACCTTGGCGTTGAAGAGGCGGCGACTCAACACGTACTCAATCACGGGCCCTTGGTATCGCGCCGCATCTGAACCCAGCTGTCGGGCGCAGTGTAGATGCTGGCATTTGATGGTGGCAACATCTCACCAGGATGATCTCAATCGCGACCTCCGCATCACCGCACATCCCTCGCCATCGCTTACGTCGGTCGCTCGCTTCGCATTCGTCGCCAGTACAGGAAATTGGGAATTTCAAAAGCATTGAGCCTGAATGCTGACTGTGACTTCCCAGGTCAACGTTCCCAAGACCCGCCGAACCTACTGCAAGGGCAAGAAGTGCATGAAGCACACCCAGCACAAGGTCACCCGTTAGTGATCCGCGTCCACACACTCGCATACCCGTATACTGAGACTGTGTAGAATACAAGGCAGGAAAGGCCTCTCTGTTCGCGCAGGGTAAGCGTCGTTATGACCGCAAGCAATCCGGTTACGGAGGTCAGACCAAGCCCGTCTTCCACAAGGTACGATCGCACGCATTCGAGCTCAAAAGATGAGTACTAACACCATGCAGAAAGCGAAGACCACCAAGAAGGTCGTTCTCCGTCTAGAGTGCACACAGTGCAAGACCAAGGCACAGGTAGGCTCCGCTCACATTCTTCCACCTCGCAATCGCTAACATACTCGTAGCTCGCCCTCAAGCGATGCAAGCACTTCGAGCTCGGTGGTGACAAGAAGACCAAGGGTGCCGCTCTCGTCTTCTAAGCGTGTACCTTCTTTCTCTCTCTTTTGCTGGGCTCTCGGCGTAGTCTTCGGGCGGATGGAATGGACGGCTCTACCTTCGACTCAAGCAATGCATCAATCATCAGTGCGATAAGAATGAAGGCGTGTGAGGCGGAAGATCTGGCGACAAAAGGTCACCAGCCACGAATTTACGGACTGTAACCTACATATGCATCAAATGGAGCTCGATTGAAGGGACCGCAAAACATTTTCACTTAACGCAGGTAGTGACAGCATAATCGGTGCCAAGTGATGACTTCTGGATGCAGCAGGTACAGCCGCGCGGATCGTTACTGACGGAGTCATTCCTAAGTAGTGGCTACCCCTCCACCCCACTAACGCGTCGCGTCCTATCTTGTCGATTGGGTCAGACGCTACTTCTCATGTGAGTCTCCATCATCCTCTGGATTACTCTCACACAATGTCTGATACTAAGAAAAGTGTCCTCATTGTTGGCGGCGGCGCAGTCGGTGCCATTGCAGCCGTCAACCTCGAAGTCGGCGGTCTCGCAACGGTGACCGTGGTGCTGCGATCCAACTACAACGTCGTCAAAGACAAAGGATACACAATCGAGAGCTGCGATCATGGAAAATTGGACGAATGGCGACCTAGCGTTGGTACGTTGTAAACCTTATGAGCGATTCACCTGCCGATCCGCACCCAAAAAGCTAACACACCCAAGTCCGCAACACCATCCCCAACCTTACCGAAGAAGACCTCCCACCATACGACTACGTCATCCTCTGCACCAAAAACATCCCCGACGTCTCCCCCACCGCCGTCGACCTAATCACGCCAGCCCTCCCCAAAAACAGCAACAAAACCACTCTAATCCTCCTGCAAAATGGCCTCAACATCGAAAAGCCATTCTTGCGCCCCCATCCCAACATCCCCATTCTCTCCGGCATCTCCATGATCGGCAGCGCGGAACCCGCACCGGGCCACATCGTCCAAGACGAAGGTGACAGGCTTCTCATCGGCGCGTTTCCCACTTCCAACATCAATCCTGCTGTACCGGAGCGTCGGGCGGAGGAGTTTGTCGAGTTGTATGCGAAAGGAGGGAAGACGGACTGTCAGTACTCGCCTAACGTTTTGCATGATAGGTGGAAGAAATTGGTGTTTAACGCTTGTCTGAATCCCATCTGTGCGATTACGGGACTGGATGATGGACGGCTTCGACTTGCGGATGGGGCGTTGGATGGACTTGTTCGACCGGCTATGCGCGAGATTGTTGCGGCTGCGAAGGCAGTTTGTGGGGTTGAGTTGGCGGAGGATGTGGTGGAGGAGACTATTCATGTTGATCCGCTGGAGAGCTATTTGAAGCCGAGTATGCAGCAGGATGTGGAGAAGGTGAGTTAAGTCTTTGGTCAACTACTTGTTGTGAGAGGAAAGAAGTGCTAATTCTGATAGGGTAACTTCATCGAGTTTGAGAATCTGCTGGGTGAGCCGTTGAGAGCGGGGAAAGATGCTGGTGTTGCTATGCCGGCATTGGAGGTACTTTACCAGCTTGCGAAGGCGATTCAGTGGCGAATGAAGGAAACTAGGGGACTCGTTGAGGTGCCGAAGAAGAAGTAGCGCGGTTAAGCTGGTATGGTAGCTCTTGGTTTTGAACATGGTGTTATCAGCTGAATGTCTTCTGTGTTAGAGAATATTCATTGCGTCACTATAAGTGTAATACAAACTTGAACGAAGACGGTGAGCCTCCAAGATGTATAGTTTGTCCTTGAAGCTTTTTAATCTGATACTCGCATGCTGTCAGGAACAAAGAAAAAGACACCAGTCCACTTCGCTTAAACGACCATCAGTAGCGTCAATATTTCTGACGTGGTCATCAATAGCCAGACATCATCGTCGGGGTATCAGGCCCAACAGAAGGCCGACAACGTGACCAGGTCTTGTCGCCTAGATTCGGTAACCTCTGATGCCCTTTCAGATACCATGCTCCATCCACTCTCTGAAGTACTTGTTGCCGATCCACTGCTCTGCTCTTGGAAGGACCTCATCACCCTCTGCGACACTATAATCCTCCTTGAAGATCGGTACCGGAGTATCCGCAGGTACGTCAGGAAAGTATGTAAGATTCATAGCCTGCAATTGCGCTAACTGCACTTTTGGGCATGCAGAGTCTCGCCATCGATCTCCAAATGCCTGCAGATTGGCGGAGGCAGTGAATGGGAGGTGATGAAACATTTCGCCGCGGTATGCATACTTGATGGATTGACCCATTGCAAAGGCGTAGAAACCGTCCGAACAAGAATGAAAGGGGCCGAAAGCCCAGAAAGGCACGTGGTACTTGACTCTCATGGAAGGGACGTCATTGCAGACTTGTGTGAGTCGTGCGATGGCGTTTGGACTATCCGCACCGAGGTATTTTTGCTCAGGTGCCAAATACTCATATCTGATGGTGATAGTCTTGATCCAGGACCTCTTCGCAACAGATATTGACGACACCCAGGCAGTCAGGAGGTCAGATAACGACAGATAGTCTGGGTTGATGTCGAATGCGATATCGTTGAACTTGAGCTCTAACCCAGCTGTCTCTGCCCACAACTGTTTGTTGACGTACTTGAGCTGGTTGTATTCGATGGGCTTTTCGTCTTGCACTTGCTGGGAAGGTGCCTCGGGATGGTAGAGGTACGATTTGTCTCCATCGCCCTCGCGCTTGCGGTGATGCAGTGGCTTCGAGTGGGTGAGGGCAAGTCCGTAGATTGTGTTACGAAGCTCGGCAGGTAGGCGCAGCAATGGCGAAGTACTGGCCATCGTGGTGCGATGGCTGTTGAGCCTTGTTTTCGGGGAGGCGAGGAAGTTGAGTCGGGTCGTGGCTGTGGTTGACAAAAGAAGTGTTTCTTCAGACCCTCGGTTGACTAGCGGATAGTGGTCGTTCCAAAGTTCGCTCTACGCAGCCCAAACTATAAGCGCACCTCATACAAGAAAAAAACTAAACAGGTCTGCAGACTACGTTAACCCAAAACCTTGCAAAGTAGGTAACTTAACGTCAACGTAGGCTCTAGGCTGTTCAGTTTCTTCTTAGGTTGGCGTGAGGGGACGCTCTTCTTTACCTACAATACAGCTCGTCTTTCACCCAACAGGTCCGCGCTCTTTGCGTAAATGCGTCATACTTTTATTGTCCGCACACGCTATTCACTATTTGCTCCCGCCGGGGCTGACTTCAACTACATCTCCTTCGCTTTGGGTTCAGTCCTGAAACCAAGTCGCACATCTACTCGACCAGACTATGGCCAACATACCGGCTTGTAACGCAGAACTCATGTATAATTACCTTGGTGCCGTAATCAGAAAGCTAACTTCTGTAACATCACGTGCAAACTCAAAAACCAACCGCAGGGCTGCGTGAAGCGTGTCGTACGATTCCAGGATACGTAAAAGCGATTAGAGTCCACAGCAGGTTTAGGTTTAGGGCTGAATTGGCGTTCCAAAATTTCGGCGAAATTCTCAGCAGCCGATGAAGTGGAAAGATGCATATTGACGAGACGAGGCATTTCCACTCATCTCGATCAGGATGGGTTCGGCATGGCTATTCGATCGGAGAAGGCGACGCTGGTGGAAGCGTGACCATCCGAAGCAAGGCCGGAGGAGTTGGCGATTGGATAGTCATGGGTTCGCGTCGTGGGAGTGGAGGGGAGTTCCTGAAAGCAGAGCGGGTCATGGCCCTGCCGCTGCAAGGGCATGAAGATCTTTTATGGTAAAACCGGTAGAGGCGGAAGATCTTGGGCGCTGACAACGTCGCCATTGCAGGGTAAACCAGGTTTTAGTGGGCTGAGGAGCGGAACCGAGGTGGCGGTGCAGTTCGGCTCATGTCATGCTTGGCGAATGACGAGTGACGACGCTGTGAACCAACTGGGCTGCTGGCCACGACTGGCAAGAGTCAAGAATCTTCTTAACCTTCGCACGTGAACCACCCTGCCCATCACCTGTCGCTCCTGTGACTCTTCCCTACGCCTCGCGCACCTCACCTGGCCACCCACCCAACAACAACCATTCTTGAGCGCTTTCGAGCGCGCGCGCCTAGGCTTGGAATCCACTCAGCCACGCTTTGCTGCTTAGTATCACCACCAGATCAGCACTTTTCAGCCGCCAAATCAGCCCACCGACAACCGACAGCTTGATAACCTCAGG
The DNA here is from genome assembly GCA_022609215.1 of Alternaria triticina. Classification (NCBI taxonomy): domain Eukaryota; kingdom Fungi; phylum Ascomycota; class Dothideomycetes; order Pleosporales; family Pleosporaceae; genus Alternaria; species Alternaria triticina. Next base: position 695,088 of record JAGKPX010000002.1, read on the forward strand.
CATCAGCGACTCCCCAGGCCTGACTCTATTTACACAAACGCGCCTCACCAGGCTGAACACCAACAACACCTCGGCACAGCCAGCGCATACCGTATACCGAAAATGGCGCTCAACGGAGTGCGCCGGAAAGACACGACCAAGGGGCCGCCGCTGCGCGTTCTGTCGTTAGGTATGTTGGTGATATGATCTAAGGCCTCAGTATGGCAGGTGCTAACCCATGTGACAGACGGCGGCGGTGTGCGGGGGTACTCCATGCTCATCATCCTCCAGGAATTGATGCACCGAACTTTTGTCGAAACCGAAGGCAGAGCCCCAAGACGGCACGAAGTACCCAAGCCATGCGAACACTTCGATCTCATTGTCGGCACCGGCACGGGAGGCTTGATCGCCATCATGCTGGGAAGGCTGAGAATGGACGTTGAGACTTGCAAGGACGTCTACGTGCGCATGACGAGGAGAGTCTTCGAGACCGACAAGACATTTGCCGGCATACCATATCGGTCGACATTATTTAAGGCGTCAAAGCTGGAGGAGGCCATTATGCAATGCGTGCGCGAACACACAATCTACGACGACGAGGGCAACGACAACCACAACGGGCAGGATGCACCGCCCATGACCCCCGGAAGCGCAATTTCGGGCCGCATGCAAAGAAGCGCTAGTAATGCCAGCAACTACAGCCAGATTGGCATGACGCCCGTGAATATGCGCATAGCCGCCATGAAGTGGGGGAACCCTCACGCCCAGCTATATGACAACAGAGAAGAGCGCACTAAGACGTGAGTAGGATGCATGTCGTTAATAGGTCAATGCGCTAATTGTCTGCAGTGCCATCACAGCTGTCTACAAAGGCACCAAAAAATCTGGCAACGGCCAGGTCCTCCTCCGCTCCTACGATTCCCGCAAAGAACCTCCGATCGAACCAAACGCCACGATATGGCAAGCCGGTCGAGCAACTTGCGCAACTGCCCTAGCATTCAAGCCAATCCAGATCGGCCAATCCGTTTTCCTCGATGAAGGCTCCGGCAAATACAACCCAGCCCCTATGGCCCTCGACGAAGCCGTTTGCAACGAATGGCCTGGGCGCGAGATTGGTGTTTTCATAAGCATAGGCACCGGAAAACGGCCAGAAGGCACAAACGCACAACAGCATCTGTGGTGGGAAGGCTTTGTTTCCGGCGGTATGGGCGACTTTGCAGAGGCGAGACGGAAATTGATCCAGAAGATCGAAGACTGCGAAAGGACACACAAAGAAATGAAGGACCATCTTGCGAAAAGACAAGTCAACCCTGAGAACTACTACCGTTTGAACGTCAACGTCGGTGTGGGAGAGTTTGGAATGAATGAGTGGAATGCGCTCGCGGAGATCAGCACGAATACACGCATGTACCTGGCGGACAAGGGAGTACAGGGCATGACGCTTGACTCGGCTGCAAAGATCGCAAGGATACACTTCGCAAAGGTGCGGTGGGAGCGCGCAGCCAAGGGAGAGTCGCCATTCTCGCCAGGCGCCCAAGCACCGAACAAGCCTCTTCCAACCGTCCCGGACCCAGCACCCATGGCAGTCGAACTACCAGCCGAGGAACTCGCACCAGAATACTACACCAACATACATCCCGCCTTCCGCCCTCCGCCAGAACCGCGCCGACCATCAGACAACGACAAGTTCCTAGTCGTGTCTTCAGACGAGTATCCGCAGTCAGCAGCGAGTACAGATGGGTTCAGCGACTTCCATCCCCGACATTCAGGCGAACTAGTCTCACCAGGACGTCGCTCGGATGAGCAATTCTCAGCGGGGCGTCCGGTATCCTGGATGAGCTCTGCGCCTAGCTGGGATGACCGTCTATCCAACGCTCCACCTAGACCACCTAAGACACCTCTGCAGGATGGGCTTCACCCACCACCTCTTTCGGGTACACGCACATCACCCCCCGCTGGCTCTCACTTCGCAAGACCCCCTCCAGGTGCACCCCTCCCGTACCCTGATACAGACGGCCCGCCACCAATTGTCAATAAGGCGACGAAGCCGGATTACACACGGTGATGAAGTGCGAGGTTGATCTTCTTTTTGCATATATGCTTGGATGGTGTGTGGAGTATTGCATGGCCTATCTCTACGAAGGAGCGCCCATATCACGATGTTTCACGGCTGATAGTTTGTTGAGAGAATAGTTTAGATACCCATCGAAGTTTTCTTTGTTTCGCTCAATGTCATGAATTTTTGCATAGCTCATCGTCTTCCTATGCCGTGTCTCATATTTCCCAATGATCATAAGGATTGGTGTAGCCCATATGTGCTGACCAGAATACATGCATGACCGAATCGCTTCGCTGCATCAACGTCGCCAAGATGTCAATTCCTAGAGCTCGAAACGAGCAAACAAAAGTCCACTCAGATGTCTTCCTCAAGATCCTCGTCCTTGGGCTCGGGCTTGACTGGAGTAAGCTCTTCCTCCTCATCACCGACAACCTCCTCGGTAACCTTCTTCTTGCGACCACGCTTGGCAGGAGTGATTTCACCCTCTCCATCAGCGGTATCGCCCTTGGCTTTGCGCTTACGCGGAGTGGGGGTCTTCTTGGGGGTATCCTCCTCGATGGGGTTGCCCGACATAAGAGCCTCCAACTCGTTCTTGAGGGTGTCCTTCATGCGACCCATCATGCGTTGACAGGCGATGACGGAACGGCCGGCGGGGCGGGGCGTGTTCTGTTTGTGGTGTTAGTTGGAAGAGGTGAGAAGGGAAGGTTCTAGATGGGGTTTACGCACGTTGTAATCGAATGTGATGTTGGATTTCTCGATGAGTGCGAAGAGGTAGGTAAGCTGTTGGTGTTTTGTCAGCGCGTACATCGTGTGCATGGTAGGTGGGGACTTACACGCTCCTTGTCTGTCCAGGCAGTAAGGGCCTTGCCGCTGTTGGCGCCCGACATGATAAATCGGTTGACGAACGGTGCTGGAGTGTAATTAAGTGTGTTGATGGTGTTGTGCTGTACGGTCGACAGAAGATGATATGAAGTGCGTGGCAGTATAAAGGAAGGAAGGAGAAGGTGGGAGAGTGGTTTATGTGGAAGTAGCGCTGTTGTGACGGTGAGGATGAGCTTGGCATTGGTGGCTACCAGGTGAAGGTGAGTTCTGGTACACGAGGGTCATTTAGGGTTGGGAGATTACAACCCATGGGGAGGTGAGGGATTTAATCTGGTCAAGTGTGTTAATAAGGTACGTGATTTTGATGCTGATTCAATTTTTTTCAGTATGTCCGAGATGCCTGTGCCAACTGAGAGCTGAAGATGCAGCTAAGCAAGATTATCATACTGCCAAATGCATGCAGTGGACCTATTCAGAATGCCAGACGCGGATGTGCGTAACAAAACGCTCGTTCCAACCGCGTACGTTTGCGTGTAGTACCGCTGTGGAGCTTCAGATATCATCAGCCTCCTTCAGGATGTCGTCGTGATCCTCATCCTTGACCTCGGTCTTGACACCCTCATCCTCCATGTCTTCCTCGACCTCAGGAGTAGGAAGCTTCTTCTTAGTACGGCCACGACCCTTCTTTGGAGTGACCTCAGTCTCGTTGTCCTCCTCATCGATCTTGGCTTTGCGCTTGCGGGGGGTAGCCGCCTTCTTGATCGGGGTGTTGGTAGGAGTACCATCAGCAGCGCCAGCGAGAGGAACTCCGGCCTTGATGGCGTCCATCTCGGGCTTTAACGCGACCTTGGTCTTGTTGATCTTCTGGCGGCAGCCGTTGACGTTGCGACCAGCGGGGACAGGAGCGTTCTACGGCACGTTAGTAAGAATTGATTTGCACACCGGTAGTGGAAGTGAAAGACTCACGTTGTAGTCGAGCTGCACACCGGTGGTATCGATGACGTTGAGGAGGTAGACGAGCTGGTCATTATTAGCATCCATGGATGGCAACTATGTGAGGGCATCGCGGCAAACGTACCACTTCATGCTCGGTCCAGCCCTGGGGGTTGGTCTGGCCAGACATTTTTTGTGTTCTTGTAAAGTGTGGTGTCGGTTTAGTAAATCGCTTTTGAATGTGCAGTATGCTGTCGTGGGAACGGCGAAGTAAAGTAGAAAAGCGGTGGTCAAGGTAAAGGGTGAGGTGAGAGCGCGACATGTGTTGATATCCGTAATGAGAAGACTGCCAAGCGGGGTAAAATTCGTCCTCACCGTGAGATTGCAAAGAGCAAACGCGGGACTTGGTCCATTGTGCGATGTGCAAGATTCGCGGTGAAGGTGAGTCGGTCGCTCACGGCAACGCGAGAGCTGCCTGGTAGATAGCGTATGCTGTATCAGCTATGCTGGATCGTTCTCAAAGAAGGGACATACCTAGACCATTGGCCTCTCGTACTGTCACGATGCAGTCCATATGCATGCGACATACTCTCTCCGACGGGCAGCATACTTCGGTTGATACCTAGAATCGAGAAGTAACAGCAAGTACTGTGCTGTATGAGAGCCATCAGATATCGCACATGCGCTTTAGCGTGTTCCAAAGTGTACTCCAAAGTGTGTCTTCTTTGGAATGATCAGACACAGATCAAGAGACGAAGTGGATGTGAGATGAAAGGACGAGTCCGAGGTGAAACCGATAAGATGGCCAAAAAAAAGCTTGCAGCTTCAATAAGCAACCCATACGACACCTTAAGCACCCTATAAGAACTCAGTCCCAAGTGACCCTCCCACCGCCGCAAAGAGACGATGCCAGTGATAACGTTTCTGCAAAACTCGTCTCCATGTAACATACCTTATTAGATTGGTGCTTGGAGTGGGACTTGCTATGTCCCAATATCAATTTTTGCAAACAAGCACTCAACCCATACGCAACCTCAAGGCTGATACTTTACATCGTATTCGATCGATCGACGTTGGACTCACCTGCTAAAAGATGACTTATCGCATCAGTCGAAACCAGAAAAGCACCCCATACCCAAAACAGGCAGTCAAACACGGCCACACACTAGCAGCTGCCAGCCACCTCAACCACCAAGTCGTCCCGATTCGACCCGCTCCGACCATCTCGCATGCGAACCATTGAATCAGTGCGTACCGGTGGATGTGGGTCCGGGGTAGAAGCGGGCCTACCCGTGCGTCGATGAGCCACCGCATGCGGCACCGAGGCTGGCATGGGTCTGTGCCTACTATAGTTCGAGGGGTTTTGATAAGGGCTCGCGTGGTTTACGGGATTGGTCGGGACGATAAGAGGAAGTGTTCGAGGCGTGCTGATCGTCTTATCGTCTTACTGTATCTTTGTGAGATCAGAGGGCGGATGAGGGCTCGGACAGTGAGGGGTTCCGCGACGAGGGGGGCTGTTGGGCGGTTCGGTTGTTCTCAACAGATACTCTCCTTGAGACCATATGCTAGCCATCGGGTATGATACTAGGGCGAAGATAGAGACATTGAGCATAGCCGCTTGAGGTCACAGAAACGAAGTCAGGGAGATAGCAAATATTGTCCATAACATAATGTATTGTCATTCCAGTGCGCTCAGCGGCACCAGGTCGGAGGTATCTAGGTGTACTACAAGTTATCGTGAGAAGCGATTAGATGTAGTAGGGTATCGAAATCCGTCCATCCATCCCACAGAAAAGGAAATTTTGTGACCCATTGCCCAGTCTAAATGATATCAAGACCGAAAGAAGAAAAAGGGTAAACCCAAGTGGCTAACCCCGACGCCAAAAAACATGTCGACGAATTGGAAAGCTACAAGTGAGCAACACCGTTGGTGACCTCAGCGACACCGACGGTGGTGCCGTTCAGCTTTTCGCTTGCGTAGAGTTGTTGGGAGACCTTCTTGTCGAAGTACTTGGGCTCGGTGTAGGGGTCGTACATGTTCTTCTTGATGTAGGCGTCGAGTTGCTCGTCGGTAAGACCACGGAGCTCGGTAGCGCGGTCAACACCGTTCTTCTGAGCAGCACGGATGACACCGCGGGTTACGATGACGGAGACTTCGCGGATGCGGCGGATATCAGGGTACAACCAGCCATCGGCGCGCTCTTGCTTGTTCAATGAAGTCGACAGTGATTCTGCGGAAGCGTAGATCATGTCTTGGGTGACGGAGACGGCCTTGGAGATAATGGCACCAAGTCCGATACCAGGGAAGACATACATGTTGTTTCCTTGGCCAGGGGTGAGCATCTTGCCGTCGAACTCCATTGAGGGAAAGGGAGAACCGGAAGCGAACAGGCAGCGTCCCTCAGTGGCGATGACGGCCTCCTCGAATGTGCACTCGGATTTGCTTGAAGGGTTGGAGAGAGGGAAGATGATGGGGTGGTTGTTGAGCTTGGCCATCTTCTCAAGGATGTCCTTGTTGAAGGCACCGCCGATGGTCGACAGACCCATCAGGATAGTGGGTTGTACGTAGTCGATGAGGCGGCTGAGCGACTGGTATTGGCGGCCGTTGTTGTCGTCACGAGCAAAGAAGACCTTGTGCTCGGCCAGCTTGTCACCACGGTCCAGGGTAACGAGACCGTTTGAGTCGACGAACCAGAACTTGCGCTTGGCTTCGTCCTCAGTCAGGCCCTCTTTGATGAAGTACTCAACAATTTGCTTGGCAACACCAACACCGGCACTTCCAGCGCCGAGGAAGATGGCCTTGTGGTCTTTAGGAGGGACACCGGAAGCCTTGACAGCGTTGATGAATCCACCGACAATGACGGCACCAGTTCCCTGGACGTCGTCGTTGAACATGGCGTATTGGTCTTGGTAGCGTTCTAGAGCGGGGAAGGGGTTCTTGAAGTCCTCGAATTGGATAACGATGCTGTCACACGATCAGTTTCCCGAAAAAAGATACGAAAGCAAAGTACGTACCTGGGCCACTTGTCGGTAAGGGCAGCCATGAGCTCGTCAAGGAACTCCTTCTCCTGCTCGGGAGTGACCTTGGGCATCCTGGATCCCATGTAGAGAGGGTCGTCACGGAGAGCCTTGTTGCTTGTTCCGAGATCGAGAGTCAGGGGCAGGGTGCTATCTGGCTTGATACCAGCGCAGGCAGTGTATAGAGCGAGCTTTCCGACAGGAATACCCATGCCGTTCACACCAAGGTCACCAAGACCCAAGATACGGGATCCGTCTGTGAGAACAGTGATGTCGACCTGGTGAGGCCAGTTGTCGAGGATCTTGCGAAGGTTGCCGCGGTCGCTCCATGAGAGGTACATGCCCTCGGGTTGTGTCCAGATTTCGTGCCATCGTACGCAGGCCTCGCCGACGGTGGGGGTGTAGATGAGGGGAGTCAATTCCTGGGTATGTTAGTTTCTTGCCCTGGAAATACTACTGAGTTCTCACATACCTTGATGTTCTCTCCGAGGAGACGGTAGAAAAGATGTGGGTTGGTGGCCTTGAGGTGGACGAGGTACTGGAATTTCTCAATGGGCGCCGTCTTCATGGCAAGGAGCCTGAGGCCTTGGTTGTGTTAGTAGTGATATGTGGATAGTCGGTGTTTGACATACATCGCTCGCTCTGGATGTCGTAGCTCTCGACGGCGGGGGGAGTGAGGCCGTATGTGCCCAGTGTCTTGCGGACGTCGGGCGTGTAGGACAGGTCGTAGTCACCGGAAGTGGTGCTCAGTTGGCGGGCCATGTTGGGGCGTGTGGCGGAGGGCATGGTGTCGTTTGCTATAGTGGCCATACAACGAACGAAGGAGGGTTTTTGGATTGAAGAACGGAGGCCTTGGGCGGGAGCCGTAAGTTTTATAAGCGGTCTGAATCGCTGCATTGAAATGAGCTGAAACGACGCGTCGGCAATTGAAAAGGAATTAGGAAGACAGCCCGCCTGGGGCGCGGAGGATGGGGGGCTACATAACAAGCAGCCTATCGGAGGGGTCTAGGTTCCGCAACAGTCAGTCTGTGAGGAGATCCGTTCTCGCCGTCAAAGTGTGCCTGTAAAGGAAGCATGGACCAGCCCGTTGGTGACTTTTACGCGAGTCCCTTCCCCAAGTTTACTATCTTGCCGCGTGCACAACGCAGCTTCACACACTACACTTGAAAGAAACTGCATTGCATTGCAAGGCACTCTACCACCATTTCACACTGCCTACAGTCTGTATTTCCAGAATTTTGCTCGAACCCTGAGGGATGCCGATGCTCGTCGTGTCACAGCCACAGCCACCGGGTAGCAGGGGTCATGACTGGACGTGCATACGAGTCGGGAGCAATCGGAACGCCCATATTTGCCTTGACGGAATGCCGTAGGATTCTTCCATGGGCTTCAATCTTCGTCCGCTCACCTTCTGTGCTATCTTGCTTTTGCCGGTACTCTGTCCTAGCTGGAAAGTAGCCCGAACGGCTCACACCCGCGCCCTCGTCTGTGGTATACCGCTGATTCCTTTTGGTCAACGACGGCATGCCTGTAGCCCAATATCGCGCTCGTTGCGAGGTCAGGCATCGAGGCATTTTATTTCCGCAGTCAATGCGCAGCGCCGCGTTGCATCAGCGTGCTTATTATTAATCGCGTTGATCTTACGGGAAATGTCTCATAGCCGTTCGCCACATGGTACCTTGAAGTGCTGTCGCGTTACTCAGGTCAATAGCGGCCCCGACATTAGCCAGAAGCCATCATCGTCTACTCCTTCGCGGGTCCGCACCGGCTCCATCAAGGCACACCGCGACCCGACGAATTGCTAAGCACTATGAGCGGTGTGTCTTTGTACCGCAGACGGAGCCGCTGAGGGCAACTTTTTTTACGCACACGCTACACCCCTGACTGTTCGCTAACGGACCGTTGGTGCCATGCCAGGGGAAGCGCATGCAGCATCCGATTGCTTTCGGCCCATGTCTGCGACAAGAAGAATGGGCGCCTCGACGAGTAGTCGACTGTCTATATCCGTGATATCCGGATCGCATCTCAGCATCGGACGTCCGATTCAATGCACGTTTGATCTCCTTTGCGATATGGACGAGGTCTCAGACCCTATACTTGCAGATGCGACAGTGGATCACCCGCGCGGTTGTGTGGGGAAAGCTTGATGGCTTGGGTAAGGTAGCCGCCCTAGGGCTCTGCGCCCAGTTCCTGCTCCTCCGAGAATTGGGGCACGCGACTCCACAGTCCACAACACCACGGGAGGTTACGGACAACTTTATTGCAATTACCCGCATCCGACTTTCACATTCACATCCGCGGAGACTGGGTGACGCAAGCATCATTTATCGATGAAGTCGCTAATTATCAATGGATTGCCTCCCTTGCAGCGACTGTCATGCAGCTGTCAAGTCTCACCGTCTCTTGACACCTGGAAAGCCATGGCGTGCGAGTCAGCATCGTACATATTGGATCTAATCCAGCGCACGCATGAAGCCCTATGGTCCGACTAGACTAGCATGGGTAGCAAACTACTAGTCTCTGACAGTCTCCGATCTCCTAATATTTCTTCCAGAAATCAGCCTTCGTCGCATCTCGGGAATTAGACACCTGCCTGCCACCTAGCTAGGCTTCTCGCGCTCCGCAAATTCCGTTGATAACCAAGAAATCCGCATGCAATGATATGTTTCTACTCGCTTGATCTACTAAATTATTACAATACTACTGGCTTCGTAAACAGACTGTTTGTGATGGTCGTGTTTGCGAATCGCACGCGATGTCTAGTTGACAGACTTGGAAGACTCTCATGGTCTTGGCAACACAAAGCCCGCTGGAAAACGACACCACGATCAGTCTACATAGAGCATACGTCTGATGAAAACCTGCTTCCATAACTTGGGAGCCTGATTGAGAAACATTGAGGTCCATCTGTCAGCTGGTCTCAGGCTGCCTGCTATGACGCGGCGATGCACGGAGCCACTTCCGCGGGGCTGTGATGGACCTATGGTAGCTGTGAGCCTGTTCACGATAGCCATAGTATTCGAGCTGTTGTCAAAGCGGCTAGTTCTTTCAGCCGGAGTACGCTCCACCAATGTGAGCCGGCTTTAGACGACTGCCTTTCTGTACCTTTTTGACTACTATTCAGAGCTAGAAAGTGGCTTACCTCGGCATCTGGTTGCTTGTGACCCGCATTGTACGAACGCAAGAACACACTCAGGAACATCGCCGTGCTGCTTGGGTGAAGTTTGCTCCGATTGCAGAATACCTAGGTATATAATTCATCAAAGCCACGTGCTCAAGAGTGATGCGCGAACCATGGGTGCCATAGGTTGGGGAATGACACCCGCCCATGTAGGCTTGGCGCATATGTGGAGCCGCGGGATCGACGAACGGCATGACGTCGAGGCGCTAGCTTCCCTCGTCATCCTGATCAACGCGTCGTTTGGGAGCCTGGAACCTTGGTACAGCTTCATTGTAACCTCTGCCAAAGCTCTCTCCACTTTCTATCAACCACAATTGCACTCCACTTTACGTGAAAGTGACACGAACTATCACAATGTCACTCTCATCATGCTTCGGCTCGCGCAAACGCGACGACGACCAGCAGCCTTTGTTGCCTCAGGTATGTGAGCTCAACTGTCTACAGCGCGACGCGTGCTAACACTGAACGACAGTATCGCGATGATACAACGCTCCAGCGTGAGGTGCATCAGAAGCTGCACTCGTACCAGATGTTGAGGGCGCTTTCCATGGGATTCATGCCGTCGAATGAACAAGTCATCATCAACCTCCGCAGCTTGCTGTCTGCAGACGTTCTAAACCCAGAGAACCCAGATCTGAGCGATTCAGGACGTCTGCTTGTCAAGTTCACGAAGCAATGGCTTCATCAGTTCATCGACACCATGAACCACAAGAACAGCGAGGACCAGATCCAGGACTTCCTCTGGTATCTCTCCAAGTCCCGGATCTCTGTTGACGTAGAGGATATCGCGAGACGGACGACACGGTCGAAAGCAAAGGCGGATGCTACTGCAGGTGCGTACAGACAGATGCACTTGACCCTCCTCTACTAACACGTTGATAGCATACCAGAGCCTCCAAACCGTTGGGTCTCTCCTCCTTACCAACTCAGACTTCCGCATCTTCCTTTCTGATCTCCAAACCGTCGGACGCGAAGTCTTCAGAGACACCGCATTCACACTGTCGAACGTGTCCAAGAAGGCTGCGAAGAAGATTGAGCCCTCACAGGCAGAGTACAAGGCACTCAAAGAGCCAGGCGCGGATGAGGGCCCTGCGCCCTCTGCTGAGGATTTGGGCAACGATGTCGCGGAAGTAGCCCAGGTCGTTGGAAATGGTGTGGCCAAGGTTGCTAAGAGGGCAGACGTAAGCCTGGGACAAAAGCTACAAGGCGATGAGGGCGAATCTCTCATGTACCGCCTGAAGCAGACGGTCACAAACTTGAGGCAAAAGAGGGACTACAATGACTCCGTTTCAGTGTTGGCACAGCTACTGAAGCGCTACGCTCTGGTGTACTCTCGCACAGTCGAAGATGCCATGGGCACGCTCGAAACCGACATCGACACGAACCCAGCCATGGACAAGGCTGTCAAGAATTTCTGGACTTTCATCAGCTCGTTCGGAGATAAACAGGAATGGAAGAAGCTCGAGGACGCCTTCCACCAGGTCTTGGATCATTCCCGCAAGGATCCAGAATTCGAGGATCTGTTGACAGACGTTGGCAACTCCCTTCAGAAGCTGCTCACCGACCCCGACTTCTTCGATCACGTTGACGAGAAGTTCCAGGAACTCCGAAAGAAGGCCCAGGGCGTTGGAACTGAGTCTTCGCTCCGTCAGGATGTCGATGTGTTCTTTGAGCAGGCGCAGCGAACGTTCATGGCCGTGACACATGATGAGGACATTGCGAAGATGATCAAGACAAGCACGAGGATCTGGAATATTCTGTCGCCCATGCACAACTACACCAACAGCGAGCTGGTGCAGGACGCCATCAATGTTTTCGTCCCTCTCGGGATTCAGGCCATCCAGTACATCCCTATCCCCCGTCTCGAAGTCTCCACGCCCGAGATCGACATGCTCCTCGAGAACCTGATTATCGAACCCGGAAAGACCGTCAACCACACCTCGTTTCTGCCTTTCCGCTTCAAGGTAGAAACATACAACGACTTTGAACTCCGCAAGGCTCGCTTCCGTGTGGCGTCAAAGGCTACTTCCAAGTTCACCATCAAGATCGACGGTCTCTCGTTCCGTGCAGATGAAGTCGGCTTCCTTCTTCGCGCACACTCTGGACTCCTCCGTCTCGCTGACGAGGGTATCGCATCTTTCCAGCTCGACGAGCGCGGTATCGACATCCATCTCGACGTCGAGGTCGGCAAAGAGAAGCTGGAACAGATCCTTACTCTCAAGGCTGTACGCGTCCACATCCACAAGCTTACATACAAGCTTCGCAAGTCCAAGTTCAGCATTCTCGGCTGGCTGTTCAAGCCACTCCTACGCCCCATCGTCCGCAAGGTCATGGAGAGGCAAATGGCCAAGGGTATCGCCGATGGTATCCATGCTGCCAACCGCGAGCTCATCTTCGCCCGCGAGAGGCTCCGGGCTACCAGGATCTCCGACCCAGACGACCTCAAGACTTTCGTCAAGGCTGTCATCACTCGTCTTACACCTGCCGACGATCCAGACGTGTACACGAGGGTTGGTGTCGAGGCACCTGGCAAGGGTGTCTTCGCCGGCAAGTATGCACCTGGAAGTGTTGTCAAGCTATGGGAAGAGGAGGGTCGTCGTGCGGCCGAGCGCATCGATGATTGGGATGAGGGTGGCTGGAGGAACGATGTTTTCGACCTACACGCCATGACCATGTCTTAGGCGTTTCATTGCTTCTCTCACAAACGGCTCAATTTGCAAGGTGTACGTCCTTTTCGGCACGGGTTTATGGGTTTATGATCATCTCAAGGCCAAAATGTTTTCTTAGCGGTAAGGGCATGGTTTGCTTCTATGCGTGTATACGATATCCTAATGTAGTACACGTTACAAAAGTGTCCAATCATAATATTGACTACAGGTCTGCTTTTAGGCAGACGTCTGATTCATGAACGCCCGCTCAAACAGCGTTATCGTACAGTGCACCAAACTCTGACCGCGAATTCGATTTTTCCCCAAATGCTAGAGTGATATTTCTTTCCAAGATGGGAAAAGCATCTAGCCTTCCTACGAATCCCTCACAAATCAGGAATCCCAACTACTTTCTTCCCGATTCACCTAGAACGGAGGCAGGTAGAAGGGGTATCCGCCGTTCTTGATGCGGAAGACGCTGAGCAGGAAGCTGTACATGCCGAACAAGACACCGGTCCACAGGAAAACAGCGAACGACTGTGCGCGCGGGTCTTTGATCCTGGGAACCTTGATGGCGAGCGAGATGGCAGCAAAAGCGAGGATGCCGTAGATGGCAGCAACAATCTGCGACTCGAGACCGTACTGGCTGCTGAAGCCTCCGGCAAAGTAGTTCATGCCACCCTTGCCATCACCAACGACATACGGTGTCTTCCTGATGTGGTTGAACATGTGGCCACTGGTAAAGAGAAGCACGGCGATGAGACTGATGGCGGCCCAGAGGTTACGGTTCTGGAGGATGGGAATGATGTATGGCCAGGCGACTGAGATGGCTGTGATGCCTCCGAGGACGATGACGGTTGCGGAGATGTAGAAGACCCAGTCGATGGGGCGGGAGACGGAGGGCTTGGGCACGTCAGCGGGGAGCTGGCGCGAGATCCAGGCGTGGATTTGTTCGGCTTTTTGGGGGCCGGCGGTGAAGTCGAAGCGGATGGGTGCGGAGTCGACCTTTGCGTTTGCGCCGACGGTTGGGTGGAAGTAGAGTAGGACGGGTGCGGTTTGAAGCATCATCTATCAATTGTTAGTTTTGGGATATTGCGGTAGAGGAAGAGGGAGATCTCACCGACTGGAAAGTGTTCTTTCCATCGACAAAGTCCAGAGTACCAAAGACTAATCTGGTCTTCCCATCCTTGTCACCCTTCATCCAGCTCTTGCCCAGCAAATCCCACTCTGGCTGAAAGTCCCTGCAGAGCATGCATCCGAACCTCGGCTCCAGCGCCGTCAAAAGCAAAGCAACGCCATAATCTCTCGGAGACTTGGTCAATTGCGCATAACCGGCGTCGTCGAGCTTGAGCGGATGGCCAACGGAAAGCGACTTGGCGCGGGCGTCAGTGAAGCGGTCGCCGGTCGATCTCTTGGCTGCCAGAGCTGTAAAAGGCAGCAGCGAGGCAGTGAGGAGCTGTAACCACCGCATTGTGTCGTTTGGCGGGTGGAGAGTTGGTGTGCGGAGATTTGGTGGGTTGGACTGATGCTTGGGAACGTGGCCTCGAGCTCGGAGATGCGGCGTGCGTAATGCCAAGGCCGACACCTGGGCAGGGGTGCGCGACATGGGCGTTGGAGGTCAGCACTCCGGATTGTAAACCTCACAAGGTCTGCTGGACTACTCAAGAGGCGATTCGTTCCTCGGTAGTATTCGCGTACTGTTTCTATCTTTTCAGCGTCATTCCTTCACTTTGTTGTGTTGCTAGCTCCATGACGGCCATCTGCGCTCTGTTTGTTTACCCAGTCGCGTCTACCTAAAGCCCCACCACATTCCGTCCTACATCTACACCTAGCGACACACTCGCGCATCATTGAGCAGATATTATACCATGGTCGCCGCTGTCGAGGCAGACATGGACATCAACTACGAGATGAAGGATGTGAGTGAAAGACGGCTGGACCCTGTTCGGCTGCCATGTCTTAGACCTTCTACTAACCCTTTCAGCTCCAACATTCGCTGCGGAACGCGACGCTGGAACTCAGTCTCGAACGGAGTAAGCACTCGGTCGAAGCGGTAGTTAAAGACGAGGAGATCCGGAAGTTGCGAGTCGCCCAGTGCCTCCTGCAAGACGAGAACAGCGACCTACACGAACAACTCGAGGAAGAGCAGGCGCGCTCCGACGAGCTCGAGGCATCCCTCGAAGAGGCCCTTGCGCAGTTGGACGAGCAACGAGCAGAGGCAGAGGCAGCACAAAACACCATCCGCACCCAGGCGCGGGAAGTCGCGAATCTCAAGGTAAGCACGTCCGGCCTATCGATCATTGCGCTATTTGCTTACTTCTCTTAGGCCGAACTCAAAGCTATGGAAAACGTCACATCCGACTCCAACAAGATATTGTCCGACAAACTCGCCCTCTCCCGCGAAATCTCATCACTACGCCCCGAAGTCGAACATCTACGCGCCCAGGTCGAAGCAAACACCGGTCTACTCTCCGAGAAGCTCGCATTGCAACGCCAGATGACTACGCTACAAGTCGAACTCGAGAACGAGAAGCGAACCTCCGCCCGTACCATCGCGAAACAAGGGAAGAAGATGGAGCAGGATGAGGACCTCCGCAACGAGTTGGAGGAGGTGCGCAATGAGCTTGCAACGGAGAAGAAGGACCGGATGAAGGCTGAGGCCGGGCTCACAAAGGCTGAAAAGGCCATGGAGAAGGTGCAGGCCGATCTGGAGTCGCAACAACAAGCAACCGAAAGTCTGCAGGCAAAGGTCGAGAGCCTGTCCAAGAAGGAGGCCAACAAGGCTAGCAAGCGCAGTGAGGCCCAGGATGCCGCCATCGAACAACTCCGCGAGGAATTACAACAAGAGAAAGCTGCGCGCCTACAAGCAGAGAAAGCCCGCAAAGACACCGCCGCCCGCGATGCAGAGATCGAAAAGCTGCGACAAGAACTTGAACAGGAGAAGCGCGAGCGTCAGAAGGCGGAGAAGGCGTCGAGGAAGGGCTCGCAACAACCCGACGATCAAGCCGAAGCTGCACGGAAAGAGCTGGAAGAGGAGAAGCGCGAACGCAAGAAGCAAGAGAAGGAATACAAACAGACTTTGGCCGAACTCCAGGGCAAGAATGCGGTCCTCGATGACAAGTTGAGTGCTTTCCGCGAGAAGCTGCGAACAACCAAGGAGAAGTTGAAGGAGAAGGAAGCCGAGCTGCAGAGGGCAGACCGGGCACAGACCGCACCGCCTGTTAAGAGCATCGCAGTTGCATCTAACAAGCCTGCAAAGACTGCCCGGAAACGTATGGCAGCTACTGCTGAGCCAGAGACCATGCTGGGTACGCCGGGAGACGGCTTTCCTGCGAAGAAGGCGAAGCGCGGCACTTCGGTCTCTGCCATGGGCGATACATCCACTTTCTCCCTAACACCATTCCTGAACAAAGCGAGCAACATAGCACTTGACAGCCCTATAATTGAAGAAGAGGAAGAGGAAGCCGAGCCAGTCGAAGAAGAAGCTGCTGAAGAGCAAGCTACTCCGACAGCGCCTCCCAAGAAAGCTCTCAAGAAGACTGCCCAGCCCAAGGTCAAAGCCCTTGCCCCATCAGCATCGAACAAGGCAAACGCAAAGCCACGCAAGAAGAACGCTGCCCCAGTCCTGGAGATGGTCTCAGAGGAAGCATCTGAGCTCTCACACAACACATCCAAAGACGCATCCGAAAACGCCCCTGTATCTATCCCGACCAAAGACGACGATGGCCCATCTAAGAAGTCCAGTAAAGTCAAGCCTCGCAAGTCCCTCATGTCCTTTGCCACATTCACCGAGGAACCCGCGGCAGAGAAGAAGAAGAAGCGCAAGCTCGGTGCAGGTGCCGGCAAGACACTCTTCGATTCTGAAGATGCCGAAGATGCTGCGCCCCTGAAACCTGTTGGTCTCAGCAAAGGCCTTTTCGCGGCGAGGGCCCTGAGTAAGAATGTATTGGGTAAGCAGGGACAAGGACGCCCCATTTCGGGTGGATTCAACATGATGAGTGAGGAGGCGTTCACCTTCTCGCCGCTCAAGAAGGATCGGAGAGGGGCGAGTATCTTGAAGTAGAAGAGGGGGTTGGGGGTTCCGGAGATGCTGTACAATATTCGTTTGCTGCACATTTGGCGTTTGGTCTCGCATCACGTATTGGCATTCATTAGACTCTAGGGTATATGCAATACATACATTACAGTTGCATCCTACAATACAGGGGCCGTTCAAGATTTGACTTCTCATATGTCTAGTTGAGGAATACGTGGGCGTCTTTGCGGGATCTCTGACAGATAGATATTCTGTGAAGACATCCTCGCTATTGTATTGCAGATTCTCCAGAACTTTAGAGTGGGTTGTATGCAACACGCTAGAATCCAGGATATCGTGTTCTCGAACTCATGTTGGTCTGTAAGTAGGCCCAATAAATGGACCTGGGCGCTTAAGTACCTGGAAAGCCATGTGCGGCGCGGAAACAGGACCATAGCGCTGGGGCGTAGTAGGCGAACAGTATATATAGGCCGTACTAGCTGTGCCTCTTCAAGGCGAGCAAACAACACGACCCCAAAACAGACCAACTACAAGGTGTTTCCCTGAGTAAGCTGTTTCGCGATGGGTCCAATGGAGTTGGAGTAAGACTTCAAAGAGGCATTGTCTGGTAGTCGAAGGCCTGATAGGGCTGTGCATTATTCTCACACCACTCATCTCGAGATGAGGGATGAGGGAATTGATGCTCACCGGCCACCTGCAACGGGAATGCGCAAGACAATACGGAAAATGCGCAGACTCTTCGTGAGGGAATTACAACTCGCTCACGGCGCGGCGAAATCGCTCGTGAGCGATATCTGACCGGTGCGGACCGGAGTAGGAAAACACCAAATGCGAAGATATGCACTTCGTACACGGTGTAGATAGTACCGCCGTGGCGCAACCCTTGTCCAGGTGGCTGCAAGATGACTTGCAGGACGAGGTCCATCCAGAAGGCAGAAGACACAGCTCACAACTGTGCCGTAGAGAAGAATAGCCAGCACCAACACAAGCGCGATACCTCACGATGTTTTTCCTTACCAGCGCGCTTACAAGATCGGAAATAACCCGTCAAGCGTGCAAACCAACTCACCAGCCTCCTCGGGCGTTGTTAGTCCCCTTTCAGATATGGCCTTACATCCGCAGCCGAGCCTTCGCCACGAAACCCACCTACAGGGCTGAATCCAATGGCCGGGGCACTTGTTGCCCGATCCACGAGGCGCGTGATAATGCCGAGATGGCTGAATTGGTGTGCTTATCGAATGGCCAGATCGCTGACGTCGGACATCTTTGAGCACGCCCTCTGTATGGCCCGTTTGCATATATCGAGTGTGCCTTGAGCGTATTTGCACGTCACGAGTAGACCCGAAGGGTGTGCACTGGGCTTGGTTCCCGACTTAGCCGAGTGCGGGAGGCCTTGGAGGTGCGTGGATGTTGTGTGACGGGAGTTCGATGGGTTTGTAGCAGACTGCAAAGGTGCGCGGTGGTCTGAGTATGGGAAGTCAAGGTCAGTGTGTTTGTCGCTTCATCTCAAGGATCGTGGTGAGCCTTGTAGCAGGTAATAATGGATGCGCATTCCACGCTGTCATCAAAGAGTCCATTTGGTCGCATGCGATGGTAAGACAGGATCGCACAGCCCCAAGAAGTGGCCACATACTAGCGTGACAAGGAGCAGGGATCGAGCTAAGCTAGCTTCCCCGCTCAGAATGCATGGTGCTGTGAATGCAATTGCCCTGGGTGCATATAAGCCAACAACACCCTGTTGTTGTCGAATAATGTCCCACACGTATCCTTCAACCATCGCCGAGTCTACACATTCTTCTTCGAGACCCATTCTTCACGACAACGATACCATTAACAATCAACGTTCTACCGCAACTATGAGCGACGTCAACGGAAAGGCACCTGTCAATGGTGGCACTCAGTCACCTCGCACTGCTGAGCCGGTTATCAAGGTTCAACCACCGCGACGAGAGGATCTTCAGCCTAGCTACGCGAGGGTTATCCAGCCTGACGATGCTGATGCTGACACAAACGGTTGGTATGGTGGCATGGTATGTTTACCTTGAATCCAATCCCATGCGCCACTCTAACAAACATCTAGATCAACACCCTAGGCGGCTGCATCGGTACCCTAGGAGCCATCCCCTGCTGCATCGTCTGCCCCAACCCTTACAAGCCCGTCAACCAAGGAAACGTGGGTCTCGTCACAAAGTTCGGCCGCTTCGCCCGCGCCGTCGACCCCGGTCTCGTCTACGTAAACCCACTGTCAGAGCAACTCGTCCAAGTCGACATCAAGATCCAAATTGTCGAAGTCCCCAAGCAAGTCTGCATGACCAAGGACAACGTCTCCCTCCAGTTGACTTCCGTCATCTACTACCGCATTACCTCGCCACACAAGGCCGCTTTCTCCATCTCCAACATCCGCCAGGCGCTTGTGGAGCGTACGCAGACGACGCTGAGGCATGTTGTTGGTGCGCGTGTGCTTCAGGATGTAATTGAGCGTCGTGAGGAGATTGCTCAGTCGATCCGTGAGATCATTGAGGAGACGGCGCTTGGATGGGGTGTCGAGGTTGAGTCTATGCTCGTCAAGGATATCATCTTCAGCCAGGATCTTCAGGACTCGCTCTCTATGGCTGCGCAGAGCAAGCGTACCGGAGAAGCCAAGGTCATTGCTGCGAGGGCTGAAGTTGAGGCTGCTAAGCTTATGCGTCAAGCTGCCGACATTCTTAGCAGCGCTCCAGCTATGCAGATCAGATACCTCGAGGCTATGCAAGCCATGGCAAAGTCCGCGAACTCGAAGGTCAGTAGATCCATCAACTATTCATCTAGAATTGCGCTAACACGGACTAGGTGATCTTTTTACCAGGTATGCTAGCTGTGCGAGACACACGTGGAAGATATACTGACTCCCTTTACAGCTCAAAACCAGACTGTCCAGAGCGCGCTCGCTCAAGCCGACTCCGTCGGCGAAGGACCCAGCTCCCACGGCGCCAGCCCAATGGGTGTGCAGAGTTCAGCAGCACAGGAATACGGCGGCAACAGCCACGGCTTCCAGAGCGCTATCAACTCGCATGTCATTGAGAACATGTAAAGAGCTGGCTTGACGAACGAACAACCTCCCATTCTTCTCTGTAGTTATGTTTGTGCTTTTTGGTTTGGTATGCGATGACTGCGATTGGACAATGGTAAGGCAGATTGGAAGCAAGACTTTGACGATGGATTTGGGACTTTTGGCTTTCGCGTTTCTTGATACCCTATTCCGGCAGCAGTATTATCGGTTCACTCGCTACTCGTTCTGATAGACACTTTTACGATAATGATAATGCCTGATTATACACAACAATCTCGTCACATATGTGCTCAGCTCGCTCTTCTGGAATGAACTCTGTTTCAAAGGTCTTCACATCTGCTGAGATAGAGGATGCCGCATACGAGTGTAGATCGAGAGGTGAAGGAAAGGACAAGGCATATCTAGGAGGTATTCATAATATTTGGCTAGGACGGTAGCAGAGTATACAAACTAATGTATTCGTTACGCTGGACTATCGCTCCATCTATCTGTCCCCGAAAAATTCACTGTCGTCATCAACCCCCGCGATGCCTTCCTCGATAGTCACCGCCAAACGGCTGAAGCATGGCTCGCGCTGCGTGACCTCATCGGCGCCAACACAAAAACATGTTAGCGCCAGCTACCAAGCATATACAATCTCTACCTTCTGACCTTTTCTCCTCTTCTCGACACCCTCAAATGCATAAGTGACTCTCCAAAAAGAGTTGTTCGTTCGTAAATGACCTTTGGAAAGTGATGTGGTTGGCGATGATATGAGCGTTTTGCGCCCAAAATGATTTGGAATATGCCCATGTGGCGGATACGGTATGAGTTTGAGCGACTCGAAAACAACCCTCGAAAGCCATGTCGAGTCCAAAAGTGAAGTTTCATGTGTTCGTTCGTCTACTTTAGCGTACTGTAATCCTCCTCGACCCTATCAAAACCATCCATTTACCAGGTTATGTGACTTTGTATACTCCAAAACGTCCAAGCTCACATGCCATGGTCGCTCACTCAAACGCACAATGCTTGCTCCGAAAGATGCTTTGACACAAAGGAAAATTTGAGATTTAAAAATTGGAATAGTAATAGGAGAAGCTCCAGCTCCAGCAAAATGATCAACAAGAATGGAGGGAATAATAACAATGTGTCTGACCAGAAACACGAGCTTATGAAGGAAGGACACTCTTATCGGTCGTTCCGTTGCCGTTCCCTAGTATCGGTCGGGCTTCCTTCTGTTGTGGCTCGCCATATGCCCACTTCGTTGCTGCGTTGACGATGTTTGCGCATACGGGGTCAACGTGCTTAACCCATAGTGCCGCGGTTCGGTATAGGATGTAGTAAAAGACCGCAATGGCGATAAGAATGTGTGTCGTCGATCCGCGCTGAAGGTCCTGTTGCTCTCCCTTCTCGTTCTTCGGCGGGTTCATAGCGGAAGGTAGGTAAATCATCCAGGTAAGCACAGACTTGATAAAAGTGTTGTGCAGCAGGTATACGGGGAAACTGACGCGACCGAGGAAGTTGAAGACAGGCGAAGTAAGGAGTCTGCGTGCGTTCCTCGAGAAGAAGATGCCCAACAGGACAAACGCGGCTCCCAGGTGGTCCCAGTATCTTCGGATGTCCGTCTTATCGGCGGTCAGGCTGTGCATGATGGTGGCCATTGTGTGCGACCAGCGTGTGTTCTGGGCCGAGTCCTGGGGAAATCCAGCCATGAACATGCCGCAGATTATCATGATGGCGGGGATGGGGGCGGGTAGGACGGAGGTGGCGGCATCCTTGTAGTGGTTGTGCAACTCGGCTACAAACATGCCCGTGACGATGTTGAGGCCCTTGATGGAGCCAACTGTAAGGTCTGCTCTAGTTAGCGATTGCCCTGTTCGTTTGCAGGTCAGGACTATACATACCTTTGCCGACTTGCCAGAAATACATGTACATGATACCGTAGATGATGAATCGCGCTTTCGGTCGTACCAAAATCGTAGCAAGCATGGTCGTGTAGACCATAAATGCGCCTTCCAAGAACATATGCAGTGTCCACTGTGTGCCATCGTACTCGTCCCAGCCGGTTGTCCATGTCTCTGTTTGCGCCCTGAACAGCGACTTGAACGCCATCCACAGCGTAGGCTCCTGTCGGTGCCAACCCTGCCGTATCCACTGCGCATCGACGTGCTTCGTCATATGGTACGCGTTCGTATTCGCCATGAACCAGGTAACGATTGTCGCAGCCATGGTGGGGAGAATCAGCCTTCCTGAGCGCGCGAGCGCACTTCGTGCAATGCCGTGGAAGGCAGCATCGTGATTTCCCTGGCGTGACTTGCTAATCGGCCCAATCGAATTGACGTATCCAGTTACGAGGAAGAAGAGAGCTACGGCGCTACGACCTCCGACGGCGAGGCGGAAGAAGGGGAGTTGGAAGAGGTGCGGCGCGGTTTTTGCGTCTGCGGCGGGCTGGTGTAGCCATGGTACAAAGGCAGTACACAGGTGACCGCATACGACCATAAAGGATGCTATGCCTCGGAGGCCCTATAGCACACTGTTAGCCCCAGTTACACAACTGTGCTTGTGACGGCGGGTACGACTTACATCTATCCAGTTGGCGTCGCGAGGAGGCATGGTGAGAAAATGTAGCGTGCAAAGCCAAAAGAAAGTCTACTATTCAAGGAAGGTAAGGATTTAAGAACTACAGTATGTGCTCAGGCGCATCGCCGTGGCTTCGAAACTTGCTGATGCGTGCCCAGGTGGCTTGGAAATTCCGCTGGTGCCGAATTCCGGGTTCCAAGAAATCGAAGAACAACGGCGCTCGTAATGATGGAGTCGCTGCAACAAGGCTCAAAGTCGACGGCAAAGAGGGGAGCAGAGGTCAAAAGGAAGTGTAAGCGTAAACCAGCAGTTTGGCCTCGAGAAGCATGCACCCTGGCCCTACCGGTGGGGGCTACATCTTTTCAGGAACGCGCACCCTGCAGTAGACGCGGCTCACTGGGCAGATGGTGGACACTCGGATAATGCCAAGAGAGGCTATCGGGAAGGTCACTTTAGCACTCTCCTTTGGCACGCCATCAGTGGTTTGCGGGCGCGGCAAAAACCCCAGGTAATGCTTGAACTTGACGGCAAGACTCTACCACAGATCACCCCTGAGCCGCAATGAGGTTGGTGCTCATGTCGCGTGCCCGGGCAGATGAAGCATGGAGCATGAAGAAAGAGGGAAACGGCATCCCGCGCTAAAAAGCTGCATCTGTGGCCTTTACAACTCCATCGCGTAGCGCTCTCCTGACTATGGTCCCTATATCTGGAACTCTCCGCTGGCGGATGTAACACAGCCATTGCATCTGCACTTAGCCATGATCGCCCGGAACCGTTCCTTACTGCAGGACCAAAATCAACCCAAAGTTACGAACCCGAGAGCACCACGAAGAACTCCGCAAAGCCAACTATCCGCGTATTCGGCTCACGATAGCGGTACCACTGCTCATCGGCGCATGGAGGCGTAAGCTAGTGCGACGCCTTGTAGAATCAAGCACACGGAAGAACGTTTCGTTGTCTTGGCGGGCTGACGTGGAGGGCCGCTTTAACCGAGACTGCAACCCCTGAGCCAAGTTAGGGGTCGCTGCAACGCATCGTCATTTGCCAGACCGTCCGTCTCCGATAGAGTGCCGTTTCACACCTGAGCGGTAACAATGTCTTTTTTGTCTTGACAATCGCGCGGCAATTCGCCAAGACCACATCGCGCATGTGACCGCGTAGGCAGACCTCGGGAGAAAGAACACATCTCGATAGACTCTTCTTGTCATCGCGTTTGTCTCGTGCTACTCCGACTGCATTCTCGTAAAATGCTGCGCTACTTGGAAGAACGTATTTCCACTATCACGATAAGTAAACTAATCATGAGTCAGGATTCGAGATACGCATCCAACGCCTCTGTCATAGCACTCCACCCGCCTTGCCCATCGTAGCATGTGGCAACTGCTGGAAGCCGCTACCCAGGACTGCAGGCAGCGTGCTTGCCGTGCCTGGCGTTACTCTCGCCCACGATACGCCAATCGAGAAGCCTGGCGCATCCTCAGGGGCAGTGACATTGTCATTGGCCTGCACAGTCTGGTTAGCAAATATCGGTATGCATGGCTGAGGTTTCCGGATCGGTGAGCCTTACATTTACAAGCAACCAATGTAGCTTCTCCTGCAGATATGTTCCAACAACAATTTCATCCATACTGCGCAGTTCACCCATGCGCATCCGGTCTTCCAGCGCCGCTGTCAATGCAACCACGCCATTGGTCTGCATCTCGGTCTTCGCCTGGCCAACGGCATTCTGGAAACCTGCATATCCAACGAACCCAGGCTCCGACATCCATGCGTGAGTACTCGAAGTTCCGGTGTTGGTCTTCAAGGTTGCGTCTAGGAAGACGAAAACCTTGGAAACACCCCCAGGACCTATATGTTGCGCACGTATGACCGCGGAGTACTGGTACTGGACATCGCTGCTCTGGGAACTGGCAATATCTTGTTCGCCGCGTGCGGCCTCCCATGAAAACCGTGACGTTGCACTTCCTCCGTACAGTGCGTTCACTCTACCAACCATACTGTCCGTTGCGGAGAGCCCAAGGAACTCTGGATACGTGGAGCCGAAAACCGTGTGATCGCGAACGGAGGCTGAGGTCCAAAAGTCGCCTGCTGCATTGCGGTGGAATGGGTACAAGGCTGCTATTGTCAACGTCATCCAACACTAGTCACACCATCCGCGATGTACTTACGTGTATTTTCGTCCGCCTGTGTGTACGGTGCAGTCGCGAATGTCGGCCAGGGATTGACGTGACTCTCGACGAAGCTATCCGGATGAAGATCTTGCCAGATAGCGAGCAACCGGTCGACGTTCCTACAGCAACTGTCAACAACTTTCCTGTAGGACACGACACGCAGTACCTACGTATGAAGCAACCAGAAAATAGGGTCAAACGCCGAATACGCTGCATCGTACATATGGCCACCACGACCAATGGCATTATGCAAAGTATCGTGCACCGACTCCAGGCTATTCGGAATAGCACCTTCGGTACTCATTTCCACCATGCTGTTACTGACGTCCAGATAGTTTGCTTGCATGCCCAGCATCTGGTAAGTCTGCTGCATGAGGTTCACCCTATTACCATCAAGAGACTCCGCTACGAGGTTATTCTGAGACTCCGCACTTCCCGCCATGCTAGTTGGATATCTTCTTGTTGAATTCCAGAGTATCCACGGTACACTCTTGAAGTCGTCAACTGGCAAAGGGTGGAAGTGGTATGCGTACAACGGATTGGGAACGGATATGGTGGTCGTCACTTCCCCACTTGGAACTTCAATCTCGACCATTTCCTGTTGTACGATCGCGGGGAAGGAACTTGTGTTCTTGGGTGGTATAGCAGCTGCGTCCCAATATGGCATGCGGAAGGTGCTCAAGGCGTTGGACATCCTATCCCTCGCTTCTCCCACCGGGAACTCTGAGATTGCTTGTTGAGCATTGGAGTAGAGCAGCTCCTGTCAAAGGTCAGTGGGCGAGAGGATCTGCATCTGTCGTCTCATACTTCTATCAGGCCAAGATAGGGTCTATGCCATGTGGGAAACAGGTTGCTGCCATGAGCGCAGTAGCCATTACTTCCATTCGGATGTTTGCCAACGTCATCCCATGGTATATAAGGCCGACCGTGTATTCCTGATTCCGATCAGCATATTTTAAGCACGTATCCGGTGAGGTATTGCACGGAACAGTCCCAGAGCTTACCCGCAATCTGATAGTAGGAGAACTTGTCGTATTGACCTATACTCTGCAGTCGTCGCAAGCCCAACAGATAGATATTGAACTGGTCTTTGTTTCGTTCCAACTCTCGTATCTCCAATCGAGGATGTATAGTATCGATACCCAGCCCACGGACACCCAGTACAGGGTGTATGGGGTCCGCTTGTCGGGTCCTTCTACTATTCCTTGGCACGGCAGTCGAGTACGTTGGGGTACAAAAGAGGCAGATGAAAGCAAGCAGCCAGAACGCTCTGGCAAGCATTCTGAATGGCCACCAGATATCGGCTAACGCGAGAAGCAAAGTGAGTCGTCGAGGGCGCGGACACTCTTGTGAGAGAGCAGCATCAAGTGCTGAGGAATTTGAGACGAGCAAAAGACGGGCTTCGGGAAATGGCACGACGAAAACAGTGATGGGCTGATTCTACATCAACAGTATAAACGTTTCACACGCTGCTCATCTGCTTATTCTTTATCGTGCATATGTAGCTGAGCGCAATATGCTTACACTGGTGATCAAGCCTGTGTAGTACTTGACGCGTAAGGACAGAGTCGTGGCGAAACGGCTGATTGGTATAGGTTTAAGAAGCACGCAAAATGCTAATTATAGTGTATAATGTCGTGGATTGGATATTAACACAGGGCAGTTCCATAATAACACGAGCTTGGTGTGGGAATAAGAAGACACCGCATCAATGTATCAGAACATTAGGTGTTCACACTGTACACGGCATGTATGGCAAGCGGCTTTACGATCAGAGTCTCTGCAATATGCTCGCATCTAGACAGCGAAATCAGACCTGGCCACCTGGCTTGTTGATGCGGCGTTAGATGGCTGCGGGTTAGCTGTACATCACGCTAGTCGTAACCTCAACACCGCCATGTTGCCACACATTGTTGACGACCCATACCACATTGGCCGAACACAACGTTGCACCTTCCTATTCAAGTTTCCGTGTAGCTTCAGCCATAAGCTGAGTTGCAAACATAGCAAGAGAATATCGCCTCTAGAATTGTGTATATGAAAACCTTCAGGCTCATGCTAAGCCACGGATTTGCAAAGAGACGCCGTCGACTCCAAGTCATACAAAACGTAATAGTACAGCCACTAGAATAGTACTCAACACACCAGGACACCGCCTAGTCCAGCTTCAAATCCATATTCGCATACGCATACTATGCGTGGTCGCCTTCACCAGTCTCGTCGTGATGCATTTCAGTCCCGTGAAAAGCATCGCCAAACGCCGAATCATCGACAAGGTCCAAGCCCAGGTTGTCATCGTGTCCATAGTCGGCCAGCGCGTCTCCAGCGCTATCGATGTTGTCGAAGCTTCCAAAATCAGCGGTGTCAAACATGCTGCCTGCATCAGCATCGATGTTGGATTGAGGCATCCCGCCGACGTTGTTCGGGCGCTGGTTGTTGCCCATGTTTGGCTGCTGAACGCCACCGGCTGGCTGTTGGGCATTGCCTGACTGGTCGTTCATGGTCCAGTCATCAGTCTTGTCTCCTGCACCCGCCATGCCGGACATTTCTACATCCAGATCCAGAAGATCGGCCCCTACATCAAGGCTTGTATCCTGTTGATCGAATGCCGACGATTGGTTCATGTTGCCGTGTGGTACATTGGGTGTACCGGTGGCGGACTGCGATTGACTCGGTGGTTGCGATAGTCTAGGCAACGACATGTTGCCGATAGGTGTGCCAGAAAGTGATCCCGACCCATATTGATCCAAGAGGTTCGCGGCAGAGTTATTTTCCATTGAGCCCTGGTTGTTCATGCCATTCGATGTGCCGTTCACTTGCTGTTGAGCTCCGTTGCCGTTCATCTGAGCTTTGGGAGGTGAGGGTTGTTGTACTTCAATAAAACCACCCTTGTCTACGCAGACAACCGCCTTCTTCTCATCAAACTTGACACCCAGCGACTTCTCCAAATCTTGTACGACTCCTTCGACCGGGTTCGCGTCCTCGCCGTCGCTCTCGGTAGAGCGGGATAGATCGCGCAGTCGGCGTTCGGCTTTGATGTAGGTCCTGGTGCGCTTCAACTGTGCCACCTTCTTCGCGTGCTCGGCCTTCATCTTGTCAATCTCAGACTGCTCGTTCTCTGTGTACTCTGCTACGCGCTTCTCAAAGTCCTTGAGTTGGTCTGCGTCCAGCTTGTAGTAGTTCTTGACTTGGTAGTTTTCCTTTCCTGGCTCCACATTCTCAGCTCCCGGGACGTCCAAGATGCCAGCAGTAAGCGGAGCAAGCTCGCCCATGAGGCCTAGGCCTAGATCAATCGGCGCGATCTTTCCAACAGCGTACGGTGATGAGAAGATTTCCTCCATCCACTCGTGATGCTGCTTGTAACGCGACAAGCTAATCTCGCGCGGAGTGAGGAAGTCGAAAGCATCTTGCGTCGCATTCTCCTCCTCTTCGAGAGTATTGTCCGGCGCTAGCGCGCCTGCAGCGGGTTGACGGGGTTGAGGTTGTGTCGGCAAGCGCTGGCGTTTGGCTGGCGGAGGTTGCGCAGCATATTGCCTGCCTGGCTGCATGGGGTTGTAGGGGTAGGGCTGAGGGCCTCTCATCGCCTGCTGTCCAAACTCGACTTTTGGCCAATTCGCCTGATCGACCAGCATGAATTCCTTGCGCATCAACGGTCCGGCTTGCTGAAGTTGAGCGCGCATCTGGAACTGGGCCTGAACCTCTCGTGGGACGGGTATTTGTGCGGCGGGCATTCTGCTTTGTGGATCTGCGGGCTTGTAGTGCACAAGCCAGAGATTGGGGTCGATGTTTCCAGGACCTGCGGCGATTCGATAGCGATGGCGCGCATGCACGGCATATGGTTCGTGAGGGTAGTGGTAGCCACTGTTGTGGACGAGGACTTGGAGAGTCTATATAGTGTTAGGCATTGCGCGCAAATGACGCCTTGGTATACATACGTATCCGCGCACGTTCATATCGTATGCGGTCTCAGCATCAGCCCACACCATTCCATCCGAAGCGAACATGGTGCCCATGCGCGGGGGCTGCCATGTGAGGATGACAGTGCCATCTTGGGGAGGGGCGGCAAGGTAGGTCCACGCGACGGGAGACGTGTCGCGCACGATTTGCGGGCCTTTGATGAGGTACTCGAGGGCTTGCGGAGCTTGGAGGCCCGGCAGAGTAGGGAAGCGGTACGAGGATATCAGGTGCACATGGGGAAGGAGGTGATTCGGCACCTGCGCACTCGGGTCGGGGGCATGGTAGGCTTGGTTCATGCCGTACATGATGGCGGAGATGATGCGACGGGATTGCCGCGTCGGTCGGGTCGGTTTGGGTGGTGATGCAGCGGGCGCGAAAGCTGGGGTTGGTTGATGTCTGGAATCTTTGGCGCGTTGGGACCGCGCGACTGCCAAGATGTCGTCGTAAGCGGTTAGCGCGGTACTCGGCTGCTACGAACACATGTTCAGCTGCAATCACCATCATGGTGTACACGAAGGTGTTGCTGTACGATGTATTAGTGAAAGTTATGTAAGTATGGCGTGTGTTTTCAGCGGAGACTTTGCTCCGTACGCACAAGACACCTTTGTCGAGGGTGTTCTTCTTTGCAGGCCTGAGCACCTGGAAGATCCTATTTCAACCTTCCTGGATCATCGGTGCGTTCAAGTCAGCTTCCTGCGATAGGTCTACCGTCTACTCTGGGTGGTGTTTTTGTATTACCACCCGTGCTGACCTTTACCCAGGTTTTCACCCTACAAGGTCGTGGAAGGATGGGGTTTCGAATATTCTCTACCAACACTTCAACTGACTAACTATTGTGCATTCAATACGCGTCGCTATTAATGATGCAGCACCATGGTGTGATCATATACAGCAAAGTAATATGCTAGGCGGGTAAGAAGGTCTTCCATCGCGAAGCCGTTGCATATGTCCTCTTCAACCTACAAATATATGGAAGTTGAACCTTTGCAATGAGCCTACCCGAAACCTACCTAGGTAATGTAACGTATCTGAGGATCACTCGGAGCTTCTCTTGTTTGAGTAATTGTACATGTTCTTAGCAAAACGATAATGAGCTGCCCCGTCAGTGACGAAGAGAACGAGTGAAATATACGCGTGAAATAGGTATCCCAATGAAAGATACAGCTTTGACCGGCGAAATATTTCGCGACACTGCCCCACAAACTTGCATGGTGTTTTCGACGAGAACGGCTAAGTCGATTGAGCGGGGGGAAAATGTCACCGGCCCGCGACACGATATTTTTTGCAGCCCCTGAGAGCCTCACGTAAAACGGCAAAATAACGATATGAACGTTACAATTTGGCGACTTTTCATCAATCACCGATCACCGATCACCGCTCATCGCCCTTCTGGGCGACGGTGAAATCGGCGGTCCTCTTGGCGAAAGAGCAAAACCGGGCTTGTGGTTTAGTGGTATAATACTCCCTTAGCATGGGAGTGGTCCAGGGTTCGATTCCCTGCAAGTCCATCTTTTTGCGCTGCTCTATACCAATAGATGGGTGGGCGCAGGAGAGTGTGGTGAAGATTTGGGATTTTTTGCGTTTTTTTTTTTGGTAAGAGGCGCATCACGACCCGTCACTCTACGCAGGTGATGCAGATCCTTTGCTTAAAAACTTGCTCATGCCTGCTGCTATCGTTCAGCCAGGTTCTTATTTGTAATTGTCTTATTGGCTTTGGGCGTGGGAGGGTTGTAGGCCGCAATGAAGTTCCTCATCTCTATCAATCCCTTGGTCAAAGACACGCAACACCAGCTGCGTACTGACCAGCGTGATCGATCAGTGTAGCGCATCACTTTTGAGCACATGCAACAAGAGTGTGTTGACTTCAATATAATTACGAAACTCCTACTTAACAAATAACCCTATAGATCTACCCTTTGAGTCTCTTGAGCAGCTCCGAATCGGGGAATATAGATTCGTACACACCCCTGTGCAACAAAGTACGATCCCGCAAAGACGATCTTGGTTCACCCTTCCCTCGTAGCAATTGCCGTCCCCACTCGACCGCATGTCTGAAGGCATTAATCGCTATATGATCTGGAAAACCCAGTGACGGGTCCGTGTTCAAAGTTTTGTTAATGCTACGTATGCCGCTCAAGAAAGGAGATGAGGACGCATCCTCAGCATCGCCGCACCACTATCTACAAACGATCCGAGCGGAAGCGAACATAGCTATCATGACCCAGAAAAGTCTGAATCATCGGCATCTGCCCCATCTGAACCTGAATTCCCCGGTGAGAACAGGTCAAATGGTTGATCAAAGAGGAAATCAAGCATGCCACGATGCATCTCTGTCTTCTCACGCAACCTCGGAGTTCTTGGCTCTCCACCGATTTCCAAGAGCACCAGTCCCCATTCTATCGTGTGTTTTAATGTCTCGAAACTCTTGATATCAGTGGTATTATCAGCGCCCTCCTGTGCGTCCGACTCAGTGGTCCGGATAGCGATGGGGACGATCGTATCACGAAGCTTCGCAAGTACTGCCCTTTTGGTGTCGCTCTGGAAAGTTTCACGTAGAACTCCCTCGGTATTCTGTGTAGTGTTGTAGACGCTGGCTTCAGAGGAAGTACGTTTGCGCATACTTGAAAAGAGGAAGCGCCAAGCGATCAAATAAGGTTCGTGTTCTCGTAGCGCTTTAACCTCATCGTCCGGTGAGCTGTTGACGACGCCGTCGACGAGATCTAGTACGCGGCCTTGGGCCATTGCACTCGATTGAGCATCTCTGGTCTTGGACTCCCAATGAGCAACTAAGTCAGTCAACTTCCCATCAAGAGCGCCAGTATTTGCTCTCTTCCGACGTTTTCGGAATGAGGAATGTTTCTTGCCAGGAGCATACAGCTCCCACTCCTCGCTGTCATCTTTGCTTAATTCGAGTTTAAAGTCCTTGGCGATAGCATCTCCCAGCTTGTGTATTCCGTCGCCATACATTCTGTCCAGCTTGGAGAGGTTGTTACGGATATCCTTTCGCAGACGATCTAGAGACGGGCGTTTCTTGGGACGATATCGTAGACAGGACGAGACGAGCTTACAGAGACGCACGCTGTATTCTTTGGGAAGATCTTCCAACGTTGTTGGGAAAACGCCATCTTCGCCGACGTTTCCTTCCCTCAGTTTTTCATTGGAATACCAATCATCGGTTCTCTCTTTGGCTCGTTTGTAGAAGGTTTCTTCAGACTCCTTATGAGCCACCATCAGTGCCCAGGCTGTCATAGCCAGGCTCCAGACATCCGATTTTTCCGAAACATCCCAGTAAGCCGGTTTCCAATCGTGTTTAACTTGCGTGCTGTTTTCTCGTTCCTGATTGTATATGAGCAATGCCTCCGACGTGATGAACCCTTCAGTACTTACTGGTGGCTGCATTCCAGGAGTGCCCTGATACCGTCTGTCGTCAACATCTCGCGGATTGTCTTGCTCAAAAGCAACATCAAAATCAGATACAACGACATCTGGATATGCAGGGTACATATTGTTATTGGACCGTAGGAATATGTTGGCATCTTTGATGTCGGAGTGCACAATCGGCCGCCACGTCTCGTCCTGTTTCTGGGGTTCTGCATTCGGTGATAAACACGTACCACGCTGCAGAGCTAGTAGTGCATCGGTCGCTTGGCTGAGAAAGTACCAAATGAAGTGCTCGGGTACAGCTTTTTGGGGAGTCTTTGTATGTCCACGATGGACGCGTGCAAGGGTCCCAAGATCGGCAAACGACGTGTATATGTTATACAGGTCTCGCTCTGAAACTTGGTCGTCAGTGCGATTGCGGAATCTGTTATTAGATTTCCGGTGGCTGCTGCCATGATACGCGATCATGTGTGAACAGTGAAGGCTACTAATTCTTTTGTTCATAAGGATCTCATGTTCTGCAGCTTGCCTTTCTGAGTCTGTTATTGCCTCTAGACATTTCACTGTAATGCGCTAAAACTAGTTCAGAAGGGCCACCTGAATGTGCATTTTGTATTTGACTCACCTCTTGAATCTCACCAGTGCTGTTGGTTCGAACACATAGGTAGACTGACTTGCGAGGCATTGATCCCTGGCTGAAACTCCGTTTGCCATCGTCGAGCCGAGTCTGGTGCAAAGTCATTGCAAACTTCCAACGACCGTCGTCATGACTATAGAACTCTTTTCTCTGACCTGCTGTAGGAGCTAAGAAGCGTTTGCGTTCAGGGTCATTCTGAAGGAAAAAGGTAGGCGAGCGCTCGCCGCTCGAGACTTCCGATGACGCCGCGGACGCATCATTGTCATCGGTCTCCGGTAATGCGGGTGGTCCTGCTACTGGCAATACTGGGGGCGCAGGAATAAGTAGAGGGGGTGGTGGACCGACCAGCGGAGCAGCGCCTGGCGCAACTGCCGTCGCCGCAGGTTGACCAGGGGGTCTTTTTTTCTCCCAATACCTTCTCTTCTTGTTCCACTGTGCTACAACCTTTCTTCCTGGGCATCCTCGGGGAAGGTCTCTGCCCCTTATTTGGAGTAGCCATCGCATCAGCGCAAGAAACGCATTCCTCGTCGGATTGTCGGGCAGGTTGTTATAGAGTGTTGTATCATCGGCATCTATGCTAAAGTATGTGTCAAAACCGTTTATGTTGTCTTCCACGCGAGGGCGCTGAGCGTTCGCCATTGCACGTAGAATGTGCTGGGTGCCTTGGTATGTTAGGGAGGATTATGTGAGGATTTGCAAAACGTATTGCGCAAGTCTGCGCTCAAGTGGAGTTGCATCTCCATTTCGACAAATAACGGCAAAGCCTCTTGTACTGCTTTGTTGATGGCCTTGAGGGGGTGGTTTGATGCAAAGACAATGGAATTGGGGATGCGGAAGCAAGAAAGAACTCTGGGGGCGTTTACCTAGTAAGACGCTTTGTCGCATTCGGCAAGAGCTTCTGTTCAGAAGTAACTTTTAACTTTTGTTTCTCATGCGATTGATTTCGTTACCCTTTTAGCGTTCATATCTCCTGCTTCCACTCCTTGTTAAATGCCCGTCCAATAACCATTCTCCTCACCTCGCTCGTTCCAGCACCAATCTCGTACAGCTTGGCATCCCTAAGTATCCTACCAACGGGCACTTCGTTCATGTATCCCATGCCGCCCATCAACTGCACCGCATCAGCCGCGACCTCGCTCGCCCTCTCTGCCGCATACAGAATCGCTCCTGCACAGTCCTGTGTCTTGATATCAGGACTAGCGTGCGACTCATCCACAGCGCGGGCGACAATGTATGTGAAAGCCTGACTAGCCCGGTATTTCGTGTACATATCCGCCAGCTTGCCCTGTACAAGCTGGTTATGCGCAATCGGCATGCCGAACTGTTTCCGCTGGTGTGTATAAGGAAGGACGTTATCAAGCGAAGCCTGCATGAGACCCAGCGGTCCCGCTGAGAGTACAAGGCGCTCGAGATCCAGGCCCTCCATCAGGACGCGTACGCCGCGGTTGATCTCGCCAAGGACGTTTTCCTTAGGGACGAAGACATTTTCGAAAACGAGTTCGCCAGTGTTGGAGCCGCGCATACCCAGTTTATCTAGTTTGTTCGCAACGCTGAAGCCCGGGGTGGAGGTCTCGAGGATGAAGGCTGTGATGCCCTTGGAGGCGGCGTTGGGTTCGGTTTTGGCGTAGACGACTATTACGTGTGCGTCCGGGCCCTGTGAAGACGGTGTTAGCATATCGTTCCCCTAACAGCTTTACGAGACAAGGAAACGTACGTTTGTAATCCACATCTTGGTGCCATTGAGCAAATACCCGCCATCCACCTCCTTGGCCGTACTCTTCATGCTAACAACATCACTGCCAGCACTATGCTCACTCATAGCCAGCCCACCAATCTTCTCCCCACTAATCAAACCAGGCAGGTATTTCTTCTTCTGCTCCGCATTCCCGTTCAGCATCAACTGGTTGACGCACAGTTGGCTGTGGGCTGCGTAACTCAGTCCTATGCTTCCGCTCGCCCGCGACAGCTCTTCCATGACGACACAGTGGGCTTGATAGCCCATTGCCAGTCCGCCGAACTCTTCATCCGCGGTTATGCCTAGGAAACCCGCTTCGCCGAACTTCTGCCACATTTCGTTGGGGAACTCATTTTGTTTGTCTGTGCGAGCGGCGACGTCTTCGGGGATCTCGCGTTGGGCGAAGTCGCGGACCGATTCGCGGAGCTCGTCGAGGTCGGATTGCGAGGGGGGTGTGAAGGCTTTGGGGTGCTTGGTTGAGGCGTGGCGGGCTGTGGTGGTGGAGAGGATGGCGGCGCGAGGAACGCGTGTTTGCCGGATGCTGCGTGTGAAGAGGCGGGGGGCTAGGGCGGCCATTTTGGTTATAATTTGGAATTTGGACTAGAATTGGAAGATTGAAAGAAACTCGTCAAGAAAAGTGGTGAGATATTTGGCAATACCGTCTTGGAGGTTCGGTTTGCGACGGCTGATGGACCGAGGCACCTTCCTAACTGATGGATTGCGGAGGACCAGGGTCCGGGGAAGGAGGAAGCGGCGTAATTCCGCCCTCCCTTCCCATCTATTGACAAACATCTACACAACCAACAAGCCCTCAAAGGTCCTTGACACGCTTCATCGCCCTGTCATTACACTCCCCCACATCCAGGGCGACCAAAAACCTACTCACAGCATTATATGCCGCAACCGTCGCCGTCAACTCTACGACCATGGTGTCCTCCAACACGCCCTTGACCATGTCCGCAACCATATCCTCTACCTGCACACCCACAGTCATCTGATCTGTATAAACCATAACTGCATACTCCTCCTTGGTGAACCCCAAAAGGCCCTCCCTCTCCACCATCCCATGTTTTGTAACAGGTAAATCAAAGATAGTCTGAAGTACTTCTTTGGACACACCAGCTTTCAATGCCAGAGCGGCATGCACGTCCCACTCGTGAACTGCGTGGTTCAGCACTGCGATGCGACTTATGGCTAGCTCTTTCAAATTGGCTGGTAGACTGGTTTGCGTGCGGATTGCGCCGATGAATGAGTTCCAGCCGTCTGCTACCGCGGGGTTGTGTAGGAGCGCAAGGTCGAGTGGGATAAGCGGGCGCGGCTTTCGTCGCTCGGCGATACGCTCGTAGATTGGGCGGGCTTCTTCATTTGGGGGTTCGCTTGGGGCGTAGGGGACACGCATCTTGGGTTGGGTTGTAGTGCTGAAGGGTCGTACGTGGATGGTGCATGTGCTGGGTCGACTTTGAGAATAGATGAACTTTGCTAGATGTGGGCGGAGAATCATTGAAGCTGGGAAAACGTGGAAGGAGACAGGTTTATGTATTCATTTCATCATGCATATGCAGGGACTATCACATGTATACTTTCCGGTATACGGCATAGCGAGGCATGGCATTGCTGAATCATGCCAATAACTCAGGTGAAATTTATGAGATCAGCTTATTGAAAGATCATTCGATCAAAGATTCATTCATGCGTAGTTTTCCGTAGATCCCACCATATGAAATATATACATGTCCAACACCGCAAAAGACTAACTAATCTACAACCTGCTCTGCTCATCAAAGACGTTCGGTAACCTGGGGATACCTTCCAATCTAGTTGTCTTCTTACCCGCTGGTGCGAGTGTAACATTGTATGTCAAGTCGAGCTTCGCCTTGGGGTCCTTGCTAGGCTCAAAGTCTAGCAGTAGATCGTCCTTGACGGCAAAGACAGTATCGTTCGAGACCCATTGGTCGTCGCGGGGGTATAATTGTGTGATGAGCGGCTTGTAGTTCTCAGCTGAAACCATGAGATGGATGTGTGCGGGACGGAAGGGGTGGCGGTCGAGAGTCTTGAAGAGTTGGCCAGCGGCGCCTGTAGTGTGTTAGTCTTGCGCATGAGATATCCTCTGAGAATTACATACCGTCGGTAGGCAGCGAGTACGCTGTTGGCTTGTAGCAGTAGTACCAGTACTCGCCCTTCTCGTTCGTGGTGAACTTTCCGCGCAGGTTGTTGGGCTCCTGGTTCTCGGGATCTTGGAAGTCGTACTTTCCGTTTGCGCTCGCTTGCCAGATGTCGATGACGGCGTTGGGGATGCCCTTCTTGGTGTCGAGGTCCATGACTACACCGTGCATGAGAGTCGTCTGGCCATCGGGATGCGGGTTTCGGATGATGGTGTCGCCGAGGTCGCGGAATGGCGAATGTGGTGACCAAAAGGGGCCGAGGATTGTAGAGGAGGTGGGTGTCTCGCCAGACTCGTTGATGTGCTTGTGCGCGATCTCGTCGACCAATCTGGGGAGAAGTTAGTTTGAAGTTGAAATCTGTCTAGGTTTCAACAACTCACGATTCTACACCCAGAACATCTGAGATGCGATGCGCCTCGTTCCTGGTGGCGGTTGTAGTCTTGCCAATGGAGTTCACAAATCGTACACCCTCAAACCACTCTTCGTTGGTCAGCTCGACCTCGCGAATGAAGTCGTGAAGATGCCTGATCAGCTTGCCCATGACAAAACGCGTCCGGTCTGGCACATTTGGTCCAATAGCGTTAATGACGGCGTCGGTGAAGTTGGGGTCGAAGCGGTGCGAGCCATTCTCCTGAACCTCAGGCGCTGTTTGTGTGTTTGGGTTCATTTTGGATGTGAGGATACAAAGAGAATCAAGGTACGAAGGGTATCAAAGTGCAGGTACAGTGAGAGTGGTGAGAACGAGACATGATGCTGGGAGGCATGAGCTTAATAAATAGTACCTGAATTCTACCACCCGCAGCCAACCGAACCGATACCGTTGACAATGGCCGTCTCTCTAGCCGCGGATCAGGCGAGACCTTGTCAGAGCTGTCTGGCGGCATGCTGTACCGGCTTTCAAGCTTACTATGAGCGCGAGGAGCTACAGTGCCGAAGGCTGCGCCTGGTCGCGACGGCTGCCCCGCCTCGCGCTGGGCGGGCTGGCGAATTAAAAGGCAGCCGATGTGGAAGAAGTCTTACCCGGCCCTTTTCCCTCGCAATTTAGCGTCATCAGCACTAATGCCCCGCCGTCGGCGCAGACCCCGGAAGTCTAGAGACGCGACGCGATGGCTGAATTATCGCAAGGTGGAGGGATTATTCGGAACACATCCCAGAGTGACAGCTTTTGCTGCCAGCAGTTTGTTTACACGAAAGACACGTCCCGCGGAAGGAAGCAACCACCAACATGGTCAAACATCACCTCATGATCGGCACTTGGACGCCGCCGGGTGTGATCATCACAGTCGCATTCGATGATGAAACATTGAAGCTGGAGTTGGTGAAGAAGACGGAGATCCCAGAAGATGAGCCCATAAGCTGGATGGCTTTCGACGTATGCGCGCAACTCTCGAACTTCGATGCGACCAACAATGGCTGATGACCAGGATAACAGCACAAGAGAAAGAACATCTACGGTGCTTCTATGAAGAAATGGACTTCGCACGAAGTCAAGAGCCCGAGTGAGATTGTGCATACAGGCAGCTTTCCCATGGGTGGACATCGTAAGCGACACACCATGAAACTTCGATGCCATTACTGACAAGTTCAACAGCCAAAGCAAATGATGCCGACACCAAGACCCGTGCGATCTTCCTCCTTCCCGCTCAGAAGCCTCCATATGCCGTGTACTGCAACCCGTTCTACGACTATGCTGGCTACGGCAACATCTTCTCTGTCAACCCCGAAGGCCACATCAAAGAGAACATCCAGAACTTCGAGTACTGCGACAAGACTGCCATCCACGGTATGGTCTTCGATCCCTCAGAGACCTATCTCTACAGCGCGGATATGTGGGCAAATCGCGTCTGGTGCCATAAGAAGATAGACGACGAAGGAAGGCTGGAAACAGTAGGCTTCACTGAGGCTCCTGCGCCGAAAGACCATCCCAGATGGGTAGAGATGCATCCGTCAGGGAACTATCTGTATGCTTTGATGGAGGCAGGGAATCGGTTGTGCGAGTACGTGATCGATCCGCAGACCAAGCTGCCCGTCTACACGCACAAGACGTACCCATTGATTCCACCTGGTAAGTCAACCTCTTATTCCTAGTTATCCCAGTAGCTAACTATATCTCCCAGGTATCCCCAATGCAACCACCATGTACCGCTCCGACGTTTGCTTCCTTACCAAATCCTCAAACTACCTCTTCGCGACCTCTCGATCCAACTCGTTCTCCCTCACTGGTTACATTGCCGCATTCAAGATTGCTCCCTCAGGCGCCATTGAGCGACAAATCTGCCTCAATCCCACGCCAACTTCTGGTGGCCATTCGAATGCAGTATCGCCGTGTCCTTGGTCCGATGAGTGGTTAGCGCTCACCGATGATGAAAAGGGTGGTGTGGAAATATATAGATGGCAGGACGAGTTTCTGGCAAGAGTCGCGAGGTTGGAGATTGGTGAGAAGGGCTTTGGTATGAATGCTATCTGGTACGACTAGACCGATACACAATACTTAGGCATAGAGGATACGTGGGTAGCATCAAGAGCATGGGCATAACAAAAACTTCATTTTCAGCATGCTAGCATGAACTTTTACGTGATGTAGTACTACATGTTACGATGGTCCTCCACGTCCCGAAACGTAGCGTACACGCGTGGTAGCGGCGGGTCTGTGTTCAGCCTCGGAAGAATGAGGGGCAGCGGTACCGCCGTCGCCCGAACTAACGCCAGCCGGCAGATGTCATCGGGGGAGCTCTTCTTTCCCCAACTTCGTCATGGCCTGCACGAGATGATTGGAGTAGTATAGTCGCAACCATTCGAATCTAATCGTTTTCCAATCTTCCATCTTTACCCAGTCGTCTCTCAACTACTCGCGACACTTACACTGAAGTTTACAGTTACCCCACAGCAGAGACAATGGCAGCCAAATCAACACCAGGCATCTTGTACGTGACGATGCAGCCCAAGGAGGGCTTGCCTGAAGCACAGTTTCACGATTGGTAAGTTGACCCTCCGCAGTCGCATCCTTGCCACTTCACGATCCCACCTGACACTTTTTCCTCCAAGGTACCAGAACGAACACGGCCCCAACCGTCTCCGCCTCCCCTTTTGCAACAATGGCTTCCGCTATCGCGCCACCGACCTCGAGAGCGCGTCTGGGTCCAAAGACAAGCCGGAATGGATGGCCATCTACGATTTCGACGAACTCGAGTGGCTCACTAGGGAACCGTACACGAAGCTTCGAAGCGCACTGGTGCAATCGCAACGAGAACGCGATACTATGAAGCAGATCTTCGTCGACAGGCGATCTTACGACCTGCTGGGGGAGTGGAAGGGTGGAGACTTCAAGGACTTGCAGAAAGTTGAAAACGAGGGAGAGAAGAACGTCATGATTGCCGTGAGCTTTGCGCTGCATGAGGGCGCAGACAAGGAAGAAGAGCTGAAGAAGTGGTACGATGAGGAGCACGTGCCTCTTCTCCAAAAGGTGCCAGGCTGGAGGAGGACGAGGAGATTCGTGACATCATACCTGGACCTAGAGAGCGGACACAAGACGGAGAAAGAGTACCTCGCGCTGCACGAGTACGCGCCACAGAACGGACTGGGAGGACCAGAGTTCAAGGCTGCTACCACAACGGAGTGGTGCGATAAGATCTACAAAGACGTCGCAAAAGACAGGAAGAGGAGGGTCTACGATCTCTATTACACATTCGGGGCTGCACAGCGCGACCTACAAAGTCTGGCGAGCAAAGACACAGTACCCGCCGAGAGTTCCGAAGGAATGGTCAAGACACATCCTGCGCACACCACACCAGAGAAGCGACCAATAATCGAGAGCTTCGTCACAACAAAAGACGGTGTACAACTCCCATACCGCCTCGAAGGCTCCAGCGACCCCAACGCGCCGCTGCTCGTCCTCTCAAACAGTATACTTGTTGATTACGGTATTTGGGACGACTTCGTAGCCGAGTTCACAAAAGCCACAAACAACAAGTACCGCATCCTCCGATACAGCACCCGTGGCCGCAACATGCTTCCCTCGAACTCCACATCGCCCGTCACAGTACACACGCTTACCGACGACGTAATTGCCCTCCTCGATGCCCTCCGCGTCAAGAAAGCCTCCATCGTCGGCGTCTCCCTCGGTGGCGCAACAGCACTCAACGCAGGCCTCTCCTACCCTGACCGCATCTCCGCCTTCATAGGCTGCGACACCAACGCCTTCGCCCCTCCCTCCAACGCCAACGCCTGGAACGACCGCGTCGCCGTCGCAGAGAAAGAGGGTCTAACCGCCTCATCCGGCGAACCCATCGTCGGCGAAGAACTCGCAGAAGTGACAGTACGCCGCTGGTTCGTCAAAGAATCATACGACGATGCGGAGCTGGCGAAGAAGATTCAGCGTGTCAAGGACATGGTCAAGACGAATTCGCTGGCTGGGTTTAGGGATTCGGTCAAGGCGCTACATCAGTATGATATTAGGGAGAAGATGGCTGGGTACAAGGGGAAAGGTGCGTTTTTGGTGGGTGCGGGGGATGGTGTGCTGCCTAAGACTATGAAGGAAAACATGGCGGATAAGCTGGGGAGTGGGGTTGAGCTTAAGGTCGTGGAGGGGGCGGGTCATTTGCCTATGGTGGAGAGGCCGACGGAGGTTGCGCAGTTTGTTGCGAAGTTTTTAGAGGGCTAATGGTGTGTTGAGGTTTATGAGATCTACATCGTGACTTCCCTTCCCGTATCCTCATACAGCATCCAAGCTTTTCCAGGGTTCAGTTGAGGAGCGGCTAATCGGAAGTGGCACGGCGTAATCTCCTGATATTACTCACGTTCCGCATACGTCACATATATTTTCTCCGTGGCCCATGTACCTCACCTGCATCTTTCGTTCTCTATTTTCACTTGTCATTCCTACCCTGTACTACCACTGGAAGGTTGGCATCGCACTATTCAGCCTTCAGTTTTTATCGTTCCCAGAAACCACAATGTCAAACCGCGTCCAAAACGGCCGAATCGGCAAACACACGACACCATACAAGAACCGTTACCCTGTCCTCGCCGAGCCATACTTCTTCAAACCTACTGCCGAAAACCGTCGGTGGTGCCCTTACAACAAGACACGTTACTTGTTCAACTTTTCACAATGGAAGGGCAAAACAGTTCATGAGTTGGCCTTCGACGAGCGAGACCGCGGTGGTCTCGATTTCCTCTTTTTCATCGTCAGCGACAAGTTCGATTTGGCGCGTCGCCCCGACCTTATCATTGCCCTACGCTCCCTTCAACATAGCTATTATAACAATCATCTCTTCCCGACTTTCACCGAGGGGCTCACCAAACGAGGATTCAAGAGGGTGTTGAAAAAAGGAGCGGTATATGAGTGTGCAATGTATCCCAAGAGCATTAATCCCCATCTACAGTGGAATCTATCGTATGAAAAAACACCGTTCGACCACTTCATCGAATTGTCAGAACCTCACAAGATATATCGATGGACGCTTAAAAAGCCGGATGTTACCTTCGATGCGCAGTCACTCGCTGCACTGCGGCCTGAAGGCGCAAACCTGGAACAAAGGAGGGCATGGGACGCGTACCCGATACATCTAACTTTCTATGGAGTTCCGACCCGAATTGAACGCTTGTTCATCGATGACCCAGAAAAGAAGGCGACCTACCTCACCGTATCACCCGCCGGAATTCAAGGACACGATATTGAAGACAAGTTTATCAATCTCACCATGAAGCTTGATGAGGAAGGCAAAGAGCCTAGTTGGGCAGAAAATATGCTAGGCCTTCCTTTCCACTTCTCAGGAGCTCTTTGCAGTACAGATACTGTTGACTTGGTGGACACAAATTTTGAAAAGGTGGATGACGAGTCCGATATAAAAACCGGCCTTCGCTTTGAACTAAGAGGTACTGTTGGTACTGTTGATGATGGAAAACTATCCGTCAAGCCAGATTGGATGGATCCACGGCTCTTGGAAGATCAGAGAAATCGCGAAACGATGCACATGACTTTAAATGAGGGTGTTCAAGTCCCAGTTGTTGGAGAGAAGTATCTGATCAAGGGTATCATTCCGCCGCCAGACCGCGATAGATGGGAGCGGCGTCTATTCGATTGGAAACAAGCTACGCTACCGGATGGAGTTTGGAAAGCTTTCGCATTTGATCGCATTGCTGAGTAGACTATCATCACACCAGTCTCCACATTACTCTTTTCGCCTTTGTCGATGCCAACTATTTAGTGGAAGAGTTACGGACAACATCAAGTCTTTGTCCTACGTTTCGCATTTGGAAAGTCATGTCCATCCGCAAGTCAACTGCCGCTTTCGTATGTGTTCCTCCGACTCTTACGGAACAAAGCCGGGCTGCTGTCTAGGACTCTTTGCCCGGCGACTCTCGAGGTCTAAAACTTTGTCTCTGCTACCTTACTATACAACCACATCTCTTTCGCACATGTCGAACTACTCCACCACTTACTCAACCCGCACAAATCCCTCTCTTCAACAGTGATCGAATATGTCAGACCGTATCCAGCACGGCCGCATCGAGAAGTCTCCAAGCAAACCATGGCAATCAGACTATTCGCTACAGAAAAAAGCGTTCTTTCGACCCAAGAAAGCATATACCTTCCGCCCGACGGAGCATAATAGGCGCCTGATTCCAGAGAACAAGGAAAGGTACTTTTTTAACTTCGGCGAGTGGCGTGGCTCCGCAATCGGGGAGCTCGTTTACGACCAGTCTGGCAAGAGGTACATTCTTGCCTTTGTTTTGGGCGACAAATTTGATTTGGAAAGTCGTCTCGACCTCATCACGGCTTTCCGCTCGTTAGATCTCGACTTCTACTCCGATCACTGGTGTGTCGGACAAAGAGTACTAGACCGAGGCTTCACGCGGACATGGAGAGATGGCTCGCACTACTACTATCAGCCGCTGAGCAAGGATATGACAGTGGGCTTATCTTGTGATGAGACGCAGTACGACCAGTTCATTCATGCTTACAGCCATGGGCTTTCGCATTGGACGAGTTCCTTTTCCAGGGAGGGCGAAATGGGGCCCGATGTGACCCTTGATACAGCAACGTTCGACGAAACGGTCTTCAGCCAGCTTGATAAGGCTGAGCGAGAAGACTTGGCGCGGTTCCCAGTACATATTTCCTTCCACGGCATGCCAATTAGGTTAGAGCGGCTATTCATCGACGACCCAGATAAGAAAGCGACATACCTGACTATACAGCCGTTTGGCTTCCATAGTAGCACGGGTAGGGGTAATCACTTTTATCTCACAATGCGGCTTGACGAAGAAGGCCAAGACGAAGATTGGGCAGAGAAGCTTCTCGGTCTACCTT
Organism: Alternaria triticina; assembly: GCA_022609215.1. Taxonomy (NCBI): domain Eukaryota; kingdom Fungi; phylum Ascomycota; class Dothideomycetes; order Pleosporales; family Pleosporaceae; genus Alternaria; species Alternaria triticina. The sequence continues at coordinate 738,727 of JAGKPX010000002.1, forward strand.
ATCACTTCTTCGGCGCCTACGTCAACAGCCAAACGGAGGACCTCACGTGCGCACATTTCAAGCCTATTGAAGTAACCGAAATTGAAAGCGGATTTCGCTTTGAAGCCAGTGGTAACGTGGTGTTGTCGGAAGGTGGCCGTGCATGTATTGAACTAGATTGGGGCACTTACTCAATGTTTCGAGCGTATGGATCTCGAAGGCATGAATCACTCAAGAGTCTTCCTTTGAGATACTCGCAAGAGGAGTTGGATCTTCCAGGGGGTCCATGTCACATGCGTGGGATAATCACGCTGCAAGACAACCAGAAGTTTGACAATAGGGAAGAGCGTCTCGAAGATGCTGTATGGAGATGCTGTGCTTTCGAACCCGAAGGCACAACATGAAGATCGGGATCTTGTAGCACACTGATATATCATTTTAGTTGTACTAATATAAACACTTGCCTTCTAAACTACGTTCTACCCCCTATCCTCTCTACCATCCAACCAGCTCGTACAATTCACACACCTCTTAGCCTTCTCACTAATATACTTCCTACAAAACCGACATTTGACCTGCTTCTTGACGATGTTATCCCCGCTGCCCCTCGAATACGCCAGCGCCACCACCCAAAGCGCCAACGCAACGACTAAGAACCTGACAATCTTGTCCAGGAACTCGCCGTAGGCTAATACCACCGCACCATCGTCGACGGCCTGCTTAGGGGTGTTGTAGCCATTGGATATAGTAGTATTGTAGTTGGGTCCGGATTGTAGGATCGCGAATTTCGCGTCGAGGTTGCGGGAGAGGAAGGGGAGGAGCGAGATGATGGGGAGGATTATGGAGGAGACGAGGGAGTTTGCGACGGCGGTGAAGGCGGCCGCGAGGCTGGTTTGTGGGTTAGCATATTGCATGTTTGCTAGTTGTGAATTACAGTGACATACATCAGTCCGACGGCTACTTCGAGCACGTTGTCGCGTAGAGCAAAGTTGCTGAAGCTGTCCCAGGCACCGGCTGTTCGCCTTCTGATTCCCTGTTCTGCATCGCGGAGGGTTTGCTGTGTGTTATCGTCTAAGCGCGGCATGATAGTGCTGTAGGGTGTTGAGATGGTAGGGCAGGATGTCACGATGTGTAAGGATGTGGTGCATGGGTGGTGGAAGCTGGAGTCGCGTCTCAGGTGACGACGTCATGCCGGACGACGCGTAGTGCGCGTAACCTTGGAAGGTTCGCACTAAGCACACGCATCAGGCTTGTACGAGCACGCCTACGGTCACATTGGCATCTTTGAAGCATACAATTGCCATCGGATGTGTTCAGCAGCGTTGAATGCAATGAACATCCCCCTTCGTTGGTAGGTAGTCGTGGCGATATGATCATCTCCACTCCAACGCCTCCCGAAACCCAGTCTACTCCACGCGTAAGCTTCCCCAGGCTGTGGTCCACTTAGCGAGACGCCAGATAGATCGGCTTTCCTTTTATCATTGCCCTGCGTCCCAGAGAGCCAGGCGGCTGCAGCGCTGCGCACGACATATCCAGATCCTTCGACATGACGACTTCTTGCACATCATGCCATGCACACGGCGAACACCACATCCTTCACGATCTCGATCGCGAACAGGCGTCGCACACCCAACCTCACCTTCATCTTATCCAGCCACCAATCCGCACCGTGGGTCTCCGAATGCCAATCCCACAGAGTCGGCCCTTCTACACAGCAAGCCACTCTCCTCCCGAAGACAGGCCACATGCCCAACCCACACCCCACCCCACCGTCGTAACGAGGAAACCACCAAAAAGGATTTAGACCCCGCCTGTCGCAATCGCAATCACGCCAGGCAGCCTCATGATTCAGTACCATCGTCAACTATGCCGACCCCGGATCAAAGCACTCCGCCGCCTATCTCGCGCCGCGTGACCCTTTGCGGCACGCCATAGTAAGATCGCCGTCCATTCTGTAAGGGTCAAAAGGGTAATCCCCCCAAAACGCAGGGTCTTGCCATCCGAAGCGGATGGAAAAGCGTGGACATGACAAGTGGTCAGGATAGATCAGGTCATGTTATAGCAACATCAGGAAAGGTAAGCTGTGTACATGTGTAGATCTCCTCGCGTAAACCACACCAAAGAAACGATGCGCGGTGCAAAATACCCTTTTCCTGCGATAATGTCGGCACGCTGCGCTTCGTGAATGGATGAAGTGAGGGGTAAAGAATCCGAAAATGTGGTTGGTGAAGCTGCTGGATATATGCCGGTAGATGTATCTCGGGCACACTTTTCTCATGCAACATGCGCAGTGCACGAGGCTGCATGCAAGATACAGAAGAAAGCGCATATGGCTAGTCCTCGTTGGAGTAATAGCAGACGAAAATCACGACTTGGTCTGCTGCAGGCAATCGTGAGGCTGAACGGCAAGAGGAGAAAGAAAAAAAATTGAGTTGGCTGGGACGATAAGATTATCTTCGCCTCTGTAGCGGTGGTGCCGGGAGACCCGATTATTCTTGCTGTGACAGTCGCCGCGGAGGTTTTTCGGATGGTTTAGGGTAGGGGCGGTAAGCGCGCGAAAGAGGGATGTTCGCTGTTTGGCGGGTGGAGGGGTAATTTGGGCGCTGTTGGTCGTCTTTTCGCTATCGTGGGTTATGCGGCGTGAGGTCACGGTACTGCACGCTTGTCGACTAGTCTGCAGTAGTCGCGTTTTCGGGTGGGGGATGGTTGCGTGTGCTCGACTCAGTATATCGCCGACGGAGGTTGTCAATGGAAGGGGTTGGCCCGTTGCGTTTGATGAGGTCGTCATAGCAATATCACCGAGCCAAGTGCGAAGGAGGGGATGAAGCTTGAAGATATTATGAAGTGGGATTTGTTTGTTCGATCGCTATCATGCTGCCGCGGCACGCAATGCAGTACAGTATGTGTAAATGCTCAGTAAAACACCGCCCAATGCGTGGAACCATAAAAATGCAAGCCCGTGGTATACCAAAAACGCCTTCCAATGCTGTGTGTAAAGTCAAAAAGCCACCAACGCCGCGCAATGCTGTGTATCCAACCCCTACCCCATGATGCACCCTTTTTCTCTATCCCGCCGTGCTACCGTGCTACAAGATCGACTCTCCCGTTACCGAGTCGACTCGTGCTCTTGATTTTGATCGGGTCGATGACCTCCGGCGTTCTGCGCCGTCCTTGGGCTTCCTAGTCTTTGCGCGACGTAGCGCAGGAACATCCTCCTCTTCAGATTCGTCTACAGTGAACAGGTCCGGGCTGGGTTCTCTCCATGAGTGGCGATGACCCGATAGTGTGCGCGAGTACCGGCGACGGTTTTGCTGTTTGCGGGTTGCGAGATCCTGTGCGCGGCCTCGTGATGGTTCAGTGATTCTGATCCGTGGCGGGCTGAGCTGAGACACGACCTGTGGCGTGTCGTTCAATCGATCATCGTCCAGCCCCATGAAAGACTCCTCTTCGTCCTCTTCGTAGATGGTAGGCGCGTGGTACTGAGTGTGGAGCTGGCTGTGGTTGTGCTTGACATATCGGGTCCACTTGTTGGCGAGGTTGGACTTGAACTTGGAAGACTTGGTGGTGCGCGGTCCTTCCTGGACGTCGATGCCTGCGCTCAGGGACAGCTCGTACGGGTCGTCAGCCTCGGTGATGGGTGGTGAGATGAAGTGCGAGAAGGGGTCTTCGTCGATGTCCGGAAGATCGTTTTCATTAGTGTCGTCGTTGCCATTCTCAACCCATGGTGGGAAGGAGTAGGCGCGAGGGGTGCTTCGTAGATAGGAAGGCATTATTAAGAGGAAGTCCTTGAATTTTCGAAGGAGCGATGAACGTCGAACAGGCAGTGATGGCTTAGCGCTTGATTCAACCTTGACAAAGGCGATGTGACCGAGAATGGTGTTCGATCCCCCGGCTCCTGGCCGGTCCTTCCTGAAACAACAGCTCGCGAACGCTCGGTAAAGAGAGTTCACAAGTGGTGCTGGTAGGAGATTTTGGTAGTAGGTTCGCCAGTGGTGAGCGGCGCACGCAAGCTATATATGCGTGACTTGGGGGTAGGCGTCTGGAAGTGTCACGAGTGGGCGGCGTGAGAGAGGCGACGAGTATGAGACAATGGGAGTGCTGCCTGGGAGGTGTTTGCCTGGGAGAGGGCAATGCAAGAAGCGACAGTTAGTAGGAACCGTGGTTTATCCTCCGCGAGATATCTGGGTACGGGATGCATATTCTGGAGGATTCCTTGGGTACTTATGTTGACAGGCGAGCGAAGCAGCCGGAAGAGGAGCCCTGCATGTGCAGTGCATACGCATTAGCGTGCGGTGTGGATGAGAAGCTTAGTGCAGCGTGAGCAGAATAGGTAAGGATCCCAGGGCGCAAAGGAATGGGTGACAGGCAGAGTGATGGCGGGCGGGCCACATGAGATGGTTGGCGGCACACCATCTCGGTGTAGGATGACCTGCAGGCTGCACGCGCGCATTGGCCACTAGGTGTTGCGGACTCGACGGCCGTTAATGCAGGACTGACGATCCATCGGGTGCCGCTAGATATCAAACTATGGCCAGAGACTGAACAGCGCGATCGTGCAAATTGCAGCGAGCCGTCACGACGACTGGCGACACTAGGCGTCGAGGGTGGAGCCAAAGGCCCGAAGACACTACGCAGTCACGATACAGCGCTAGCGGCGGGGCAGATCACACCAGCATACCATCACAACCTCCCCATTCCCACTCAGCCTCATTTCAGGCTTGCCTCTTTTGGTCCATCATACACCCTCTTCTGCTCACACGCCGCTCGCTCGCGCCGCTGAGAGGCCACGACGGAACTGCTTAGAGTCCCGCTACATCCGCCCTGCCACGCTCGTCGTGAGCATGACGAGGCTGCTTGCGTGAACCTTTGTTCTGTGCCTGCAGCCGACGCTCGACTACACCGAACCCGGTGGCGTTCCTCCAGAAATGTTTCATCAAAAGGTCATGGATCGGGTTTCAGCTCCGTGGATGATTCAGCTGATGCGGCTCCAATACACCACACTGGCAAACTACATTAACTTTGGATCACCGTGACAATTGCCACTATTGAAGCCTGGCACCGCCGTCTGCCTACACGGAGCATTACCCGTATCATTCGACAACCTGGGATAACGCGGCAGCACCTCTCGGCTCCACTATCCAGTTCTCCATTATTTTGAGATTTCTACTGTTTTCCCAGATTCCTCCTTACAACCGCGATACGGCCCGATTTTGCTTGGGCTCTACAAAACATGGAATGACGTAGTTTCGCATACACACGACCCTCCTGTTGGGCTTTGTAATGTTACAGTCACCGTTTTCTGACGTTGCGGTCAACGTCGACGATAGTCGGACACTGTAGACGTGGGTAACGCGGTTCCCGGGCGCCAATTTGGGCTTGCGCCTCAATATCTGACTAAGAACTCTATCTCGCCCACCACAGTGTCACCTGAACCCTGATGCCGCCTGACGAGTCGGAGTCGCCTGAATTCTTGAATTTCAATGCGTCCCGCTCGCTAATGCTAGCAGACGAAGTCTTGGGAGCTCACGTTCAGCTCTCGAGACGAACTTTGATGCGCCTCATGGCTGTCCATGTTCCAAATGATGTTCGGCGTGCACGAGTCTGTCGCGGCTGAGTATTCAAGAACGCTACCTTGTTGGGTGACTAGGACCAGATGTGACAATCTCGGCTCCTCTTTCCAGATGCTACTTCAAGTCGCTTACGCCATTAATGAACTGCATTCGACACGGGATTGGTCGCTTCTACAGTTTCTCTCCTAATGCGAACCAAATAACGTTCACGAATAGAAGCTCGTCGTCTTCTTTCGAAGCGTGTAGACTCCCTGGCATGCTGGCTTCTAGGCGTCGTTATTCGCAGCGCTTCCTCCCTTGACTGCATCACGTCTTACCAGATCTGGTGGACTACAACACAGCATGCCCTAGTAGCGCTCTCTACACAGTTTGCTTTTTCCATTCAAATCATTGGGTCCTTAGTCTACACAAATCGACCGATGCAGTGGCACGCGTACCGTGATCTACCACTCACCGCTGGGACAACCCCAGCAAGACTAGATTTCTTCACAACCGACGTCTACATCCTCGCAGAGTCCGTCCCTCAACGTCCTTCACGATGCATCTCCCAAAGCCTTTCACCGCCCTACACCGCCCTTTCCGCCATGCCTTCCGCGATACGATCTACGAGGCGCGAGCGCCCGGGAGCTAAAGTCGCTCGCTAGCCTACAAATCCCCAGCAGGGATTCCCCAAACCGTCAACCTGCATTTGTACCAAGGAAGAAACACCATACCTGTGGGTCTACAAACAACTCGGACGCTTTTGTTCCAGGTTTCTTGAAACACACATCGGACCAGCATCGGTCCACCTCGGACTTTTTATGACGCGCGCCTACAGTTACGAGCTCGAGTTTCGGCGAGGCGACGAAAAGTTCGAAAGAGATGATCATTGGACCGCCTGCCTCGTTTCGATTCCGTCTCCGTTCGTACATACGAGGCGCTCACCGCTGGTGTTCCTGTACCAAACGCCGACACACCGTGCCGATAGCGACTTTCGTAGTGTTGAATGCCGGCATATGTACCAGCGCTGACAGATTTCCAGTCGCCTTGACTGGATGCCGACGCCGGTGCCAGGGATCCTGTCTGTGGGGTGCATGGTTGAGATGAGCCCCGCCGTCTCTTCGAATTCTGCAACACCACGGACTCTGATCCGACTAATCGCCCCTCTCGATCCGAAATCTAGTTGAGATGCGCGCGCGCGTACTGACTTCCCCTATCCTCGCGCCCAATGCATGTCCTTGGTACAACGAGGCTCTCACCGACTACGTCACTTCCTTTACCGTCTATGTTTGGGTATACACCTCTCCGCGGGTCAATGCGATAGTAAGCGCTTCTGGGAAAGACTTCATCAAAGTTACCCCGCTCCTCCCACACGGAAAAAAATTATGGTGGACGCGTGTTCCGCGTGACACCATCGACATGGTGCGGGAATGCCGAGCCTGCAGGTAGTCAATCAGCTGCAATGGCAGAACAAACGTGAGGGCTGCAACAACCAGAGGAGACAAGGAAAAAGAAAAGAAGAATAAGCTTCGTCCTAAACGCTTCATCGTAACATGTCGGAATCAGCACTTGCGTATGCCCATGCCCATTACCCCAGCTACGTCACCTGGCACACGCGTTGCACTCACGATCGTCGCGTTAAAACTCTTGTCTCTTTATTCTTTGCTCTTCGTACCCAATCACAAAAGTGCACGCAGACCCCCCTCGTTCAAGAAACGCCGTTCCAAACGCCGTGATCAATGGGTATAGTACATGCCAGATGCTAAGATCCGATGCCAATCTCATATCCAAGCATCACCTCTGTCGATGCTCCCTCCCATCCCCGATTTCCGCCCGTTGAGATCATGAAGTTGCACGTCGGGTCGAGGTATAGTTGCGATATGACGCCGGTGCGGTGTCCGGGGACAATGAAGAAGGGTGTAGCGGCCGCGCCGGCTTTCGGTCCCGCGTCGTTGTGGGCGAGGTCGTAGAGACGGAGGATGTCGTATGATGCACTGGTACATGTTAGTGCTTGTCTCACGTCACGTCACGTATGTATGTGTGCGCGTGTGAGGGGGACGTGAGCTTACCAAATGAGATGTCGCCCATTGGGCATAGCCCGAACTGCGCTCACTGCACCACTGACGCTGGGGAATCGGAATGTGCGTCGCGGCTCTCGTAGACTCTTGTGCAGGCTGTACTCGTCCACTGTGCCGTTTCGCCGGCCAGCGTAGATGAAGTTGCCATCTGGTGACCAGCATGCGTTCATGCACCACGGTGGTGTGTTTCGCGGGGGTGTGATGCGTGCGACGGGGTTCGGTTGCCGGCGGTCCCAGATACGCAATGTGCCGTCCATTGACGCGTCCATGAAGGTCGTTTCAGATGAAGCAGGCTGCTCGGTCTGGTTTGCGGAAGTTGTCGTGGACTGTTCTAGATCCTCTGCATGGGGCAGGCCGTTGGAAGTGCCATTGAGCTGCGCATCTGTAGTTCCATTCGCTGCCGGTTGGTTCTCAGCATCTACTGGGGGTTCCTTCGCTTGTTCCGCAGCTGGCTCCTCGGGTGCTTGTACAGGACCGCCCATGTCCATCATATCCATGTCAGCATTGGCATCGTCGTCCGCTTGCTGTATACCGTTCGCGATGGCTCGAGAGAACTCGTCCTCGTCGTCGTCACCACCGAACGAAGGAAGAGTGGCCGAGAGGTTGTTCTCCTGGCCGTCGCCGAACAAAGAGTCCTGGTCCTTGTCGCCAAACAGCGAGTCGTCTGGAGATCCCTGGGCATCCTCAGTACGTTCTTCTTTGGGTATCACGGGCTTTATATCGGCGCCGTTCGCGAGGGCGCCGTTGGTTCGAGGTCGGGCGGAGTTGTTGGAGGAGAAGGTGCCGTTCGAGGTAGGAAGGGTTTCGGTATCCTGAGGTATAGGCAAGGTAGACATCGGACGCTGCTCGATTGCGGATATCTGTCCTCCGCTCGTCTCAAACTTCCTCTTAACGTTCCCAGTGTTCAAGTCCCAGTCATTGATAGTCTTGTCCCAACTACCACTCAATACCGACGTCTCGTCCTGCGACAGTGTCAAGACCGACACGGCTGAGGTATGGTTCTTGAGTGTGTGTATCCGCGTTCCTTCCTGATGGCGCACCGACTGCAGGTTTATGCCTCCCGAGTCCAGACCCGACAACAGCCATAGCGCTTGGTGGTGTACTGCGAGCGAGTATACGGGGGACAAGCTCTCTGCTGCGGCGCTATCCTCATTCTCCCAGTATGAGAGAAGCACGCCCGCCTTGGTGACGGAGTCAACGAAAGGATGCCGCTGGGCCACGGTCAGGGCAAGCTTGCCGTTGGCCGTGTCTACCCAATTGAACTTTCGTATATAGCCGTCTGCGCCTCCGCTGAAGACCCATCGCATGTCTGGTGTGGCAGTAATAGCATTGATTGAGGTGCTGTGCGGTGCGGCGATGGTGGGTATGATGTCGTAGATAGGCGCATTCAAGGCCTCCTGTCGCACGCTGGGGTGAAAGGGCAGGTTTCCTAGCACGCCCGAAGCCGCCGCTCGAGGACTGGGTGATGTGAGGGTGACCGATGGATTGCCGTCTGCTTGCCCAGCTGTACCGCCGTTGGATATGCTATTGCGCGGTCGCTGCGAAGGGCTGTCGGGCTCGTCCTGGTCCTGATCTTGATCCTGGTCTTCATCGTCGTTGTCGTTGTCTCCGTCTGCATCGTCGTCGTCATTATCGCCGTCATCTGCATCGTCGCCCTCTTCCTCCTCGTCTACGTCCATGGCATCATTCTCCTCCTGCTCATCTTCCTCCTCGGCGGAGCCTGTTGCGCGCGGTCAGTTGGCAGCTCCTCCGAGCGTCGTGGGGATATTTACTGGCGCCATTCTCGTAGTCGTCCTCCTCATTCATTCTGTATCCATGAGAGTGAGCTAATTAGCACGTGCTCAGCGGATGCACTGCTACGTCGCGTCGAGTGGGTGCGCCGATGTTCGCGTTGGGAACATGGATGAGGCTCGGCCTCGCGTCATTCTCCCGAACGACACCATTCCCGTTGGGGACTAGCCACTTCTGGAATCACACAAAGCCCTGGAGGACCTCCAGGGCTCCAACTCCCAAGGCTTGATTTGCGACCAGCACGTGTACAACGTACAACTCCGACGCGATTTTACTGGAGGATATGACTCGTGCTCCTCTCCATTCCCGGATGCTGACCGTTCGCCATAGTCGGGGTCTGGATGGTGTAGTCGCCACACGCAGCGGCAGTGCCCACGGTGAATGGCATGTTACCAACTCGTAGGTTTTCTTTCGCTGCGACTTTTCCGTCATTTGGCAATCAAGAGCATTCGCAAAATCTTCCTGATATTTAAGGAGCTTGTGGAAAAAGACTTGTAGAGTCCAGCGATTGTCTACTTTGTTTTCCTCTCATGTCTCATCCAGCCTGATTGTGGGACTTCGTCATCCTGACTATGATTTCAAATCTTGTCTTTTCATCTTTATCCCTTTTTGAAATTCTTGTGCCAGAAATGGGTATTACCCCTGACTCAATAGTCCGCAACCACCAAGCTGGCATCGGTGGTCAGCCTCGTTGCCCCTGCTCTTTGGCTTCTCAGATGATTTGGCCCCCGCCCTTGTCGCGCCGGCTCACTCTGCTATATCTTGATAGGCTTCCCAGATGAAGTGTTACTATCGGTGCTGAGGACCCTCGTCTTCACCCTCCTCAAGCATGTCAAGTCCCCGCGCCTGCCGTTGTTTTGATATCTCCTTCTTCTGACCTCTCTTCTCATCAAATCCTCCTTATCTCGTCGTCTGGCTCTATCGATCGATTCATCAACTCGCCATCGCTGTGCTATGTCGCAGAGCATGATGGAGGATACTGCGCTTTTGATTGATCAGCGATCGTTGGTCTCCACCAAAGAGAGTGATGTTCGCAAGCGCGATCTGGGACCTACGCATCCCACCGAAGGAGCCAAAATCGCGCTGAAGCGTGAATTTCCATGGCTTGAGCTCATGTTTCACGCTGCAGCACTCGCCATTGTTGGTATCCTTCTGTGGATACACATCATCGGACTCTTTTGGAGGGATTTCAAGATCAAGAACCAGAAGCGGCAGAACATGGAACTCAAGGCATTTCAGGTCGCGTCCAAGGCTCACGAGTTGCTGATGCTCGCATCACTATCCATGATTGTCTTTCACTACATGCGAATACTGCTGGTCGGGCGAAACGGTATTCCCTTCGGACTCGTCAATGCACTTCATGTCACAGGCTCGCCCAGCATGCTGTTGAAGTGGTCATTCTGGGCGGGGTGGAGGCGTCACCTCCCATTTGGAGGCTTGTTGTTTCTCACCTGTATCTTTTCGCTGACTTTAGGGCCGTCGTCAGCGATCACAATGATTCCTTCGCTTGAGTGGTACGAGATGAAGGACGCTTCTCCAGCCAACGGCTCAACCGTCCTCTACAACGCAACTGTAGCCGAAATCTGGCCGACTGTTCTCAATAACTCAATGGACACATACGAAACTGCTCGTTGCCTCCAGGATCCATTCAGGTCACCATTAAATCTACACTGCCCGTCGGCCGGGTTCATGGATATCTACAAATGGGTATTTATCTCCAGTTTTTCGAACATATTATGTATTCAATGCTGACACCATTCAGTTTATCGGTTTCACGAAGACTGGATCACGCGATGACTTGCTCTTCACAGACCTATATGCGAGCAGCGTTCAACGGAAGGTCTCCATCAAGACTGGCAATGACCCAAAGGGCGCCTGGGCCTACACCACCGTCATCACAGAGCTGAGTACGAGAACGCTTGGCACCTTCTATAACTATGCGAGACACAACAATGCCGGTGGTACCCGGGATATGGCATATCCCCGATTGCGCATCACGGCGGACACTCCAATACACCAGCCCATCGTCTATGTGAAGTGTAGCCTCTCTTTGTGGACCCAAGTCCCGGATCGACTACGTGTCCCATTTCCGAACATCGATAGGTCACAGGCATGGGGGCAGGAGGCATTGCATCCCGAAGCTGAGACAAAATACGCCAAGTCTAACGATACTGTCTTTGATCGGCTACCGAGTAAAAACGCGAGGTTCAAATGGTACAAAAACAGCAACGGGGATTTATCATCATCGCTATTTGCGTTGGCAATCATCCCTGTCTCGGCCAAAAACTCCACAAAAGACAGATACTCATCCACTGCCGCTGTGGCATGCTCAACTGATGCAAGGTGGGTCTCTAGCGATGCATATTACCAGCCCAAGAACTCAACCACTGTCTCGAGCAACGTTTCTGATGCACTCTCCGAGACCGAATGGAAACCCGAAAAAGCACTCCTCACCAAATTGGGCATATCAGAAAACCCGCTCGACTTGAGGCTCGACTGGGCGCATTTTCTGAACCGACAGCAAAGCGAGTGGCTAGCCGACAACTCTTCCTCCAGTGTCAGTGGCATGGCCCGGTTCCTCAATACTGCCATCATCCGCCCTAAATCAGAAAAGAACAACATCACGAAGTTTTTTGCGCCTAACATCACATCCGAAGATACGGGTGGCGCGATCGAAGAAGCAATAGCTATGCTAGTGGGCACCGTGCTCGTGGACGGCATAGCGCGAAGCACATTCAGATTATCCTCTCTTGTCAAATCTAACGCCACCAACGGGGACGTAGTGACAAAATTGGAGACTTTTCTTCCTTCGGGTGAAAGGCTTTACAAATGGAAGAGCTACGTTCCCGGTTTCTACTCAGTTCGCATCACACTCGATTCCTACGGCTACGGATACGGACTCCAGAACACAGCCGTCTGGGCAGCCATGATTATCCTGCTGCTCTTTGCGCTGATGTTGATTGTGCATGTAGCATTTATAGGCTATTCCATCGCTAGAGGACGGTACTATGGTGGCGAGTGCTGGGAGGACGTAGCGGAGCTCATCGCGTTGGCAATGAATTCGGCGCCGAGCGACAAGTTGTACGGCACGAGTGCAGGCGTGGAGCGCCCTGAGACATGGACGAGTATGATCCAGATCCAGGAGACAGGCGACCAACATCTGGAACTGTGTGTCGTGGATGGACAGCAGGAGGATGGAGAGACGGTTAAGATCGGGAAGAAGTACTTGTAACCAGAGTGTTTGCTCGTGTTTAGATTGAAACGACAATGTAGCCGAGGAAAAGGGTTTGCAGCCACAGCCTAAGACGCGATACGAAATAGTAATTGAATGCTTTGGGTAGAATTTCTTTCCAGTACTCCGACGTGGTGGCTTCATAAGTAGGAAATTCTTATTTACATTTAGAATATGAGCGTCAGTAGATATAGCTCCAACCTTTTATCGGCAGGATGAAGAGATCGAGCGTCTGGGTCTGCCGGTACGGATGGTGATCGTAGAGTCCCGCTTCCAATATCACGGTACAGCACCGGGATAGCCAATATGTTGATACTGGCGGCTCGTTGCGATAGTTATTTTTGACACCAACAAAAAGACGCATTGTCTGAGTAAGGGAAATTTGGCGACCGTCGGTACTTACAGCAAATTCTTGCGAAGTTGCTTGACTCAAGTAGTAGGCGTGTCGACGCATGGGGCCGCTTCCCCGAACTTGCGGATTCAGGCCGCCAGCGAGGCTGACCGGCCAGCGGCCCCCATGGCCATGAGGCAGCCTGGCAACCTGTCCTTGGGTTTGAAATTTGCGGCTGAGTTCAGTGCGACAGAGCTTGTGTCAGTTGGTGTTTCTAAACATTGGGAAGAGAAGAAAGGCGATGTTGATGAGATGTCGGTAAAGAGCCGCAGAGCCGCGCGGGATGCGGGCACCCGCAGACACCCCGCTTAAACTGCCTAGGGTGGGCCTCTGCAAAATCATTCAGCGCGTAACTCATCGTTTGGAAAAACAAGGTGCACGGTGATATGGACTATGGGAACACTTGTAAGTTCGACCGGTGAGAGCGTCGTGTTCGTGGTTCTACCTAGGAGGCAAATGATGACATGCCGCCCCACGCCACTCCTCTACGCTTATCGTGCCGCAACATAGGCATACGCCTTATGCTCCTTACATTTTAGCAACCCCAACTCCTTTAACCACTCAAAAAGGATCGCGATGCCGGTTCTTAAGCTTGTGCCACGTTCCACGTCTGTTGCACTGCCCTACGCGCCGGGGCATGGTTGGTCTAGAGCGGCGTGATTGGATTCCCGACCCATAATCCTGTAGCCGCCGAAGACACCTCTTGCATGGTTTCATAGCCAGGCTGGTGCGGCGATCATGCAGGCTTCACGACTGCGCCGCAATATTTGCTCCGACCATGTACTGCATATGCCCGAAGGTCGCACTCCGCGATGAAGCACTAACTTCCACATCCTCTCACGTTCTGCGTGTATGCGAAACGTCAAGTGACTCCCCAACCATGGCGACACCCACACCATCCCCTACATTGAATCGTTTCAACCTGACGACCACTCAAGAGGAGAATGCAATCGAAACAGACTTGGCTCTTCCCGGCATCAAACGTGGTATTGCCATTGGAGTAGCGTGTTCGGTGTCGGTCGTCGTTATCGCTATTCTTGCTTTCTTTGCGATCAGACGAAGAAACCGTGTGCTGGCTCGGAAAGCACAACTCCAGACCACAAAGAAAGAGTCGATGGATGCCGAAGCAGGATTACAGGAGAAAGCTTGGTATTCTACGCCCGTGTCGTCACCACCGCTGCCAACACCTCCACCACCACCTGTTGAAGCCGATGCTCGAATTATCTACGAATTAGATGCAGGCCAGATACCAGAACTGCATGGTGATACAGCTGCGCAAGAAGTAGAGGGAAATGGCAACATTCACGCCACGTCAGAAGCGGAAGAACTGTACGTTCGAAAGCTCGAACAATGGAGGACTTGGAGCATGGCACTGGAGCCGAATACCACGAGCCATACCACAGAACCCGTACGCGCTCCTGTACCGCTGCTCATGGTCTCACCACCTGAAGCTTCTCCTGGTGGAGTCTCGCCGTTGCAGCGCTTGTCGAGAGACTACACCCCGCAAGACGGTTCGCCAGTATCACCGCCTCCAAATGTTCATTTTCCATCGGTTCATCGCGAGTACACCAACCATTGAGAGAGATTTCCAAGATCTGCTTCGCCGCTAGGAAAGTGCGAAAAAAATGTGTTTTGATTCATAACGACATAAGATGCTAGCGGACCGTCAACACGACGCCTTCTTATCCTCGATGATCTTCGAATCGATATGGTACTGGCCGTCTTCGTCATCGATTGGCGAGTCCGGGAAGAGTCGTTCCCCACTGCCTTTCTTTTCATCGGTTGGAAGGACTTCGGAACCTGGTAATTCTGCAGCAAAGAGACGCCGGTCACCAACGGCCTCCACGGGAACAACAGGACTGGCGAGTTCAGAAGCGCTCTTCTCGCTATTACACCCAGCCTCCATCTCCGCTGGCCCGAGGGCTCCACATCCGCTCCCCTTCGTCGCATTCTCCAAGTCGTACGAACTTTGTGACAGGGTGCTCTTCCGGCGTATTTCAGCTCGTCTTCGACGCACGCAAAACCAGCCTCCCAGTAAAAGTAGTATGATAGCAACGGCGACTGCTGCGCCGATACCAGCGCTCGCGCCAACGCCCAGACCGCCATTTCCAGATTCTAAAATTGCGGGCGCTGAAGCAGAGGTTTGCGTCGAGGTTGAAGAAGGAAGAGAGGTCGGGGAAGATTGTGATGCATCGGCCGGTGATGGTCTCCCGGGAGGACCCGGTGTTGGCGGCGTTGGAGTTGGTGCAGGTGTAGTTGAGCTCACGTCGTCATCGTCATCATCGTCCTTGTCCTTGCGGTCTTTCTCTGTCTCGGTCGGGAGCGGCACAGTCGGGTCTGTGGATGTCGACATTGTGGATATCACGATGATAAATGTATAGTAAGAAGACTGTCAGAGCACACGTTGACAGTTGTACAGTAGAGTAAGCTTCTAATGACCAAGTTCAAATTTACCTCCAGACTCATTCGCACTTACTACACCCCACATACATATGAACATCAGCGTCCCAGGGCAATGGGCATCGACGACGACACCTCACCCTTGTTTTCGCGTTCAAGCATCGGCAGAGTCGCGGCACCCATCGCTCATTCGCAGACGGCCCTAATAGCGCGTCGTTTTCGCCGGCTCAGCCTCGTCTCCTCACCAAAACTTCGGTCAATTGTGATCTTGGCCTTACTCGTTACAGGCCTGAGTTTTTCGTGCCTTGCTGTTGGATCTCGATAGGCCAATTATCTCGAAGCTCCCCATGTAAGATGGGAGACGCGTCCTTCGGGGCTCCGCTGTGCTGTCGAGTTCGCCAAGCTGCGGAGGCCATCACCGCGCATGTGGTCATCAGCTACCGAATTATTCGACTAAGATTTGGAACGATCTTGCGCATAGAGTGATAACTTTGTCTGTGTGGCGAGTGTTATGTAGTGGTGTGCTTCGGGCTGCACAGTATGTATGTATGCAGGACCTCTACGTGCGCTCTTGGGAACTAAGAACAACTCACGGGCCAGCGGCTACATAATGCAAAGCTAAGAGCATCGACCCAGGAATTGTAATTCGAGAGGTTGGGCCTAAGTCGAAAGTTTTACCATTCGTGGACAAGCTGCTGCACAACACGTGGAGTCTCAGGCATCGCTATGATCACGCCGATTAGGTTCACGATATTGGGTTCATGGACATGCGCGCAAATTGCCATGAGATGCACGACACCTATCTCTTTCGAGGAAAAATGGCGACCTGACGGCGGCGAGATGGTTCAAGTCCGTGCTGCGAAGCGTGCGAGATCAACATGTCGGCACCATCGGAAGCGAGTCCGTCCCGTCCGCGGTGCCTCCTTCATCCTCCCCGCCCCATCGCGTTGCACGCCGTTCAACGTGCCTCAACGCCGTCGGTCGCTATATTCAAATGCTCCTCGTCTCTACTGATCATACAAACCGAATGATGCCCAAGCGACGATTTTTTCTACGAAATCTTTGACGCCGCGCGTCTTACTGGACTCTGGAGCGGGCTGCAGACTGCAGCTCTCGCAATCGCTTTGCGGGACGCATCTACTGTGAGATTTTGCGGTACACCCAAAGTTTCGAGTACATTAGCACGTGTTCTATGTACAGGGACAAATGCCTCGGGATGCTGCTGATTCGCTACTTTCATCTGAGTAAGCAGGGGCCATGGGAAGTACCACTACCATCGTAGTGCCCGCGGAACCCAGCTGGTCGAGAACTCCTAGGGGGAAGAAACTAGATCGACATGAGTTATACTTTCAGCCATCCCCAAGATAGTTATCATTACCGCATAGAATATTGTGCCATCTCGAGACCACAGTGGACTAAAATCGATCTTTGGTGGTGCGCTCATACACTCGCATCAGCCTCTTCCGCGGGATGAATGCCACAGGGTCTCTTCGGTGGCATACTACCAATCCGATAAACTATGATGCGGCTCCTCTGGATGGTCGATCAGCTACATTGGTGCCTGCGCCTGCCCTTGCAGGTGATGGGGACGAAGAGGCCGTCGGCTAGCGCAGAGCGGCACACCCGCACTTCTTCAATAGCGCGACATTTGAATGGGGAATCCCTTCGCCATCGTCCGAGTAATTGCATCCTGAAGAGGTGGTCTGGCGAAACAGAACCATACAATGGCAGAGGTTGGCAAAGAATCATGATACGTCGACGGCGCGCCTGAAACCAAACACCAGAGATCCAAAGGTCTGGAAGGAATGTTGCTTTTCGTTCCGGATTCATGTTCAAGCATTAAGAGCTAGCTCCACATGTCATTTAGGGTTACCGGTCTGATGGAAGAGTCTAATGATGCCGCCCAAAGTCCTGACGAAAGATGCGCCACAACGGCTGACCGAGAGATAATAAGGGGATCCACCGGGTCTATTGCGCATTCATCGTGCATATCTCACAGGCCACTCGCCCCCGTGAGACTACGCCGGTTGCGGCCCGACCTCTACGTACATTCATATGCCTTCGGGCTCCTCTACACAGATTGTTGCGGATCTTATCTTCATTCTACATTGAGACCACTGAGACCTTGCATTATGGCAAGCCAGAACTCCAACCCCAACGCGGACCCTATGTTCTTCGGTGGCATAGAAGTCGACATCACCCAATTCGATTTCAGCGACCATACTACGAAGGTCAACAGTCTCACGATAACATGCGCAGTCTTCATCGCTCTAGTGGTGTTGACCGTCGGTCTCCGGCTCTTCGCAAGAGCGAAATACGTCGGCCATATCTTTATAGACGACTGTATGCGCCTACCCATTCCGTCACAAACGTCCCAGCTAATGTGTAGCAGTCCTTATCATTTGCGCCGCCGTCTTCACTGTTGCTCTGGCTGCAGTGTGTATCGCTGGTAAGCAGCAAATACTTCGAGTGTGAACTTCATCTGATGATGTGACAGCAACTCAATATGGCCTGGGACGACACATTTGGCTTCTGCCCATGTTGACCCTCTTCGACACCTTGAAAGACTGTATCTTGGTAAGTACCAACCTTTCTTTGGGTGTCGTATCCTGGCCATGGCGATGCGTCGTTATCAGAATTGTCCTAACTATGGAGCTGGCGCTGTCGAGCTGTCACAACTAACGCGCTCTAGTACCTCTTCATCTGCCAGATCCTCTACGCCTTTGCTATTGCATTGACGAAGATCGCCATCATATCGTCGTACCTGCGTTTCATCCAGGACAGGACTTTCCGCATCTGGATGTACGCGATATCTGTGCTCATCGTCGGTCTATGGATTTCAGGTAAGATGAACCAAGTTCCCGACAAATGACATGTGCTGAAGTAATCTTAGGAATTTTCGTCACCATCTTCCAGTGTCGTCCCGTGCAAGGAGCGTGGGACTTCACTCTCGAACCAGTGTGTGTCGACTACGTCACCTATCTATACGCCAGCTCCGCCGTTAATGTCGCAACGGATCTCCTCCTTTGCGCGCTACCCGTGCCTCATATTTGGAGGCTGAAGATGCCAAAGAGGCAACGAATCGTCCTATGTGTGCTACTGGCAGGAGGTGCAAGGTATGTGTGAACTGCAAATCATCGGACTTTGCTGACTTTCCATAGCGCAAGCATATTGGGCATCGTCCGTATCGCCTTCTTGAATCGTTTACGCGTCCTAGATGTTACCTGTAAGTATTCTCTTGAATCAAGGTTCATGGTGCAAGGCTTTTTCCGAACATCAGGCACAGCACGAACTGCTATACCTACTGGCAGACAGACCCGCGTTGATATCAGCTATTCTACTCGGACATATCAGCTAACAGCCATACAGATCAAAGCGTCGAGTGCGTCATCATGTCAGTAGGCGAGTGCAGCCTAGGCATCATCTCCGTCAGCATTGCTGCTCTTCGTCCGATGGCACGACAGTTCTTTCCCAACGCGATGCGAAACTCTCCCTCTTCCTCGTCCAAGCCACGCGACGCAGGGCACGTTCGCCTCGAACGCATACCCACAAGCCAGGACAAGGATCAGTTCACATCGGAAAGCAAACAAGACCTGTCAGGTTCATACAGGTCGCATACACAAGCATCCGTCTAGTCATCCGTGTACAATTTAGACAGTGTTTACAAATCTCCATACCGATTTCCATCTCGCCTCCCGTCTTCAAATGCTGCAATGTCGATGTAACACTGTCAGGTTACTAGGAATGGTTGAATGATGGAATGGTGACTTCGGGAGTCTTCTACGAACGTAGCACAGGTAATGTGAGTTTCATTGGGAACTGACGGTCCAGTGAAGCTTGAGTTACCAGTGCTGCGTCCATATTGCTGACTGCGTTCCTGACTTGAAAGAAAAACAGGAATCACAGAAGTACTTGGAGAGGATCAAGCTCTTGAGGCAGGCGACCAAGAGCGGGACGGAACGCCTTGTTCAGCTGACCGCCAAGAAAGCCAAGTCGTCAGCCCAATCTCGCGCTTTTCCATGACTGGCTAAACAACGGTTGTGATTGGGCCAACACCTCACGACGTCACAGACCATTACCAGAATCGCATCAAGCTGAAAGCAGGCTGTGTTGGCGATCTTACCATCGCGTGCAGGCTGTGTACAGCCTTAAGGCGTCCACGGCGTAATTCATGAAGCACACCGCTTATGGCTTGAACACATAAATGCGATGCGTCGCGCCTCCTTTCTACGTGCATACAACTCATCAAATCTGCCTCAAGGTTACACCAAATACTCATTGCGGCGACTCATCTATCAACCAGTCACCCTTAATATACTCATCAGTCTATAAAACCCTAACTCGACTTCACCATCTCCTTCACAACTCTACATCTCCAAACACAAACTTGCAAATCTACCTCAAACACCACCACCATGAAGTTCACAGCGGCAACCACTCTTCTCCTCGCGACAGTTGCGCTCGCCAACCCAGCACCCGTCGCCAACCCAGACGCGGTAGCTGAACCCGCACTCATCGGATCTCGCGCCCAATTCCGCGAAGCGCTTGCCGCACGCGACACTCTAGTCATGCCAGAAGTTCAACTCGAAGAACGCGCCAGCAGCAGCGGCGGCAAAGGAGGCAAGGGTGGAAAGGGCAGTGGTGGAAAAAACAACACCGAAAGCGCGGCGTCTGACATGCTTTCACCAAGTCGCGCTCTGCAGATCACTGCACTGGGTCTGGGTGTTGTGGAGGTTGTGCGACTCTGGGGTTAGACGATATAAAGACATATGGAGCTACATGGACACAGGGGAAGTTGACGGTCAACGTGGGGAAGGAGGCAAGCGGGATTTGATGCGGTTACGACACTTTTTTGAGCGACGGAGTCATGTTCTACGGAGTTGTATAATATTGGAGTTCGATACCACAGGCATGAGGAAATATGAAAGTTCACAACACCATAATCTTCCGCAAGCAAGCTAAGCCTAAGGCGCGCGCTACGTCACCCCGCATGAGTGATACAGCGAGCAAGCTTCCACTTCTGACACGACAAGTTCAAGCAGTGGGCTTCAATTATTGGTGACGATGATATTAGCTCGCATCGGTGGACTCAATGTCTGATCAACACCGAGTAACACAGTCGATGGAAGGGGCGATCGACTCAGTAGGCAGGCATAGCCACAGTGTGGCGGTGTTGATCGAATAACAGGATGGATATGGCTGAGATGATCAATGCACAGCCACACAGAGCTGAGAGATCAGCAAATGTGATAAGCCTGAACAAGTTCACTACGTGCAGATCAAAGAGTTTGAAGTATGAAGAGTAAACATTAACACTGGTATCTGCTGTGGCCTAAACGCTAGAAATGAAAAACGCCGTGCAAATGCTATGCCCCAAACGCTACGCTATGCTATCGGATCGAATGGAATCCAGAACACTTTTTGTTGCCACGAAACAATGTTTACAAGAACTTGTTGATCATCTTCTTCCATCCACTGGCGGAAGATTCTTCCCAGGTCTCGCTAACCTCGTCCTCGAACTTTCCAGTCAGAAGATCGGCTTCCGCGGGGTTGATGAACTTGCTCCTGGTTACGAGCTTATGTCCAATGTAAAGCACAGCGAAGAGGATCAGACTGATGTATGCGATGAAGAAGTCCTCAACGCTCCATGGGACGAATGCGGTGAAACCTTGGGTGATGGTGATGATGGCGCAGAAAGTGACACCGTAAATGGCGAGTGGGCGGCCACCCCACGACTTGAATGGGAGAGTGTCACGGTCGATGTTCTGAGCCTTGAGTGCGCGCATGAAGCTGATGTGGCAGATCAGTACACAAGTCCAGGCGATGAAACCTGCGACGGAGACGATGTTGAGGAGCCAGTTGAAAGCTTCTCCACCGTTGGCGCTAAGGTTCATGTAGGCAAGCAGACCCATGGCGGCGGTGACTGCGGTCGCCCAGTATGGGACACCTCGCTTGCTGGTAGCCTTGAGGAATGCAGGGGCACACTTCTCCTCCGCAAGACCGACAAGAATACGGCTGCCTGAGTAGACGTTGGAGCTGGCGGCTGAGAGAACGACGGTAAGCAGGATGGCGTTGAAGATATCGGGAAGGGCGGAGACTCCGGCGAGCTGGAAAGCAATAACCATAGGAGATGAACCGGCGTTGGTGTCACCAATTTGAAGAGCCTCGTTGTCGTAGGGGACCAGAATGCCAACGAAGAAGATTGTGAAGACGAAAAGGGTGAAAATGCTCCAGAAGGTCTTTCGGATAGCCGAAGGCATGGTAACACGGGGGTTCGCGGACTCTCCAGCACCAATAGCGCAGAGCTCAGTACCCTGGTATGCGAAACCAGCCTGGATGAGGACAGCCCAGAAACCGACGAATTTGGCAACAGGTCCCTCGGCAAGGTATGGAGCGAAAGCACCGGGAGAGTTCCAGTACTGGAAGCCAATGTAGCCTTGTGCGCCGACACCAGCGTTCATGCAGATGGCGTAGATCCAGAAACCGACAAGGGCAACGACCTTGATGAGAGCAAACCAGAATTCGAATTCACCAAAAATGTCAACGGGCAAGAAGTTGACGGCGGTGATTGGTACCCAGAAGATTGTGATGAAGATGCCGATGCTGAGGTCTGAGTCCCACCATTGGATGATAAGTCCAGCGGCGGTGAGTTCGAGTGCGTATGTGATGGACCACGAAAACCAGTAAATCCAGCCCATGGAGAAACCTAGCGAGGGGTCGACGAAGCGGGCAGCGTACTGTGTGAAAGCACCAGAAATGGGTAGGTAGGTAGCCATCTCAGCAAGACTGAGCATAACGGAGTAGACCAGAGTACCGACGAAAACGTAAGCCAGGAGCGCACCAGCGGGACCAGCAGTAGCGATCGAGCCTCCGCTAGCAATGAAGACACCGGTTCCTACTGTGCCGCCGATGGCGACGAACTGCAAGTGTCGGGATGAAAGCTTGCGCTGAAGCTCATCCTTGGGGGGTGCGGCTTGCTTCTCAACATCGCTCGAAGAGTGCGGAACCGACTTGTCCGACCGCTGGTCCATCTTGGGCGCGATCTCCTCAGAGGCGGATGCCATATTGGTGGTGGTATTGGCGAAGGACCCTGGGGTTGGGCTTGAGGTTCAAAGTAAGAACAACAACAACGAAGCTGTGATGTATACGATAGATGTCAAGTGCGCAAGAGCCAGGGACGAAAACGATATTTCAATCAAACCACGGTTACCCACCACCACAGAAAGTGGAGTCATCGCGCAAGACTCCATGAGCCATCATGTTAGCCGTCGGCGTACTCCACGCTCTGGAAAGCCAGTCGACCGTCCAAATTTTCATCGTCGGTCCACTTGGCGGGCAACAGAGTCGTTTTGCCGCGCAAGATGCAGAAGTTGAACCGTGACAGTAGCATGATCGAAATTTTCGAGCCAGGATCACGTCGGCTACGAGCGGGTCGGCGCCGCCAGTTCGCGTCGCCTTGAGCGCGACAGGCCAAGCGGCAATGCTTATCGCGGGATTACCGTGTGGAATGTGTAGCTTTGCCGTTCCGTATGTTCCCAGCAGAAAAATTCTGCAGCTTAGCAGTATCTTTTTTGGGGTACTTTGTGGCGGCGGACGCGTTTCGGGAATAGCGAGAGGGCCGGCCCTTCATCGGGTCACGGCCTTGGCGGCGAGCGTGTCAGACTTCATCCATCGGGAAACCTCATCAGGCCTATCATGACTCCGTCGCATGTCACCGCATTCAACTCACCCCTTTCCCCAGCCGGTGCATGTAGAGATCTGCTTTGGTCATGCTGAGTCAAATGCCGCAGAGTTTTATTTGCATGGCTTGAAAACACATGATGCTCTACTTAGGTAGTGTTTTTACCAGATTCGCGCGACTATCACATCGTGAGAGCCCAGTTCCTGCATATCTTATGCGACCAGTGGAAACAACCAGCCAGCATACCTAGGAGGCAGGCTATCGATACCGCCTATACGTTCAGGTCGCATACAACAATCCGATTGAGCCTACCATCACATGCGGCTAAGAGGTCTCAACATCAGGCGCATTCACACCTAGCTTTCACACCACGGTATCGTCTTCGGCGTCGAAAGCTACACCTGCTATTAGTCACGCACCGAATATAGCACAAAGACTAGACCCCAGATTCTTATGCGCTCCAGGACGTGCCCAGATGTGGTGCTACCGTTGCGCTGAGACATGGGAGCCGGGACCCAGCCGAGCGCTCGCCGGACTGTCCTGGCAGAATCCGGGGACGTGTCTGACTTTTCATGTGATCTGGGGAAGATTCGCCTGCTTGCTAAAGTAGACTACTCGGTCTTGAGCCGAGCACCTCGATTCGTTGCTACACTGGCTTTCGATTAACGCATTTTTGTACATGGTTAGGCATACATCAAGTGCAATCTTGATGGACATCTTGGCCCATATCGTCTAGTCTTACTCCTGGGGAGACAGCCTGATATGTGGATCGATTCGCTTACCTGTCTAGATGTGAAAAAACTGGGACAGGTACACTAATATTACCACACTGCGGCGCTCAAGCACGATGTTCACATCGCCTCGATAACGAAGTACTGCTGTGGGCTCTTCAGGACTCCAAACTGACGCGCTCATTCGTCATCGTCGTAGTCCATCTCTTCGTCTTCGTCCTCATCATCGTCGTCGTATCGGTCTTCCTCCTCCTCATCATCCTCATCACCATCCATTCCACTCGTGTTCTTCAACTCATCCAAGTCCCATACACTGTCCGGCAACCCCGCAATCCCGACATCTCTCTTCACAGTGATGATTCCGAATTCCTCGACGCCGCAGAAACCTCCCCTCCCACTCTTGCCAAAGAACCCCACAATAAACTCATCAGGGCTGGGTGTCAGCCTCACAATGTCCGAGTCACGCCTCGCGTTGAGCTCGCCCGCGCTGGTACCGTCGCTAAGATGTAGCCTTACACCATCCCTAGGGACAACTTCGACGGAACTAATCTCCACCCCCTCGGAAAGACGTATCTTCTCGGAAGCGTGACCGCCGAACTGGTGCTTGCGGCCGTATGTACGCATGGGTCCCCAGTGACTCGTGTGGCCATCTGCATACTTCACCACGCCGCCATCCCATAGACATCCGACCCTTAGATCGATAGAAACGGCGCGGTGCAGATTTCCATCCTTGCCCTTCTCGTGGAGGAGCTGCGCCCATTCGTACCGACGAGTATCGGACTCATCGGGGAAGGCTAGGCGCTTGGCGAGTCGGATATCGGAGCCTGGGATGCGGATGTATGATCTGCTGGCGAGGAGTTTCCAAATGTTGCCGATGTTGGTTTCCTTTCCATTGTAGGCGAGAATATTGAGATGAAGGGCCTGGGATCGATCGAAACGCTCTTCGAGAGAGGATTCCGTATACTCAATGCGTTTCGGTGCGTTGTGAGTCCAGCCTAGGGGCTGGGATGTCTCTGTAAGGTTGAAAGTAAAGCGCACGATGCCGCTGCTTGAGCTGATGACGAGTTTCGTCGGGCCTTCATCGTCTGTGTGCTCAGCGTAGGCCTCGGGCGAAGCATGTCGTTCGTCGTTGCTGATTGTGGGGTCGATGGGTAGGCGGAAGTGGGGTAGCATGCGGAAGGAGAGCGCATCAGCTAAATTCCAACGAGCATTGTTAGGTGTGTTGTGGGGGTCCACAAGTACGCCTTCTGCTTTGAGGTGGCCAGAGTACGCGGTCTTGGGGAGGAAGTTCTTGGGCCAGTCTTGCGCATATCCACGCTCCATGATGCCAGAGCGATGAGGCGATCCGAATGCGTGGCCGATTTCATGGAGGAAAGCGCCTTGGCCGATGGCGCATGCTTCCCACATGGTGTTGCACTGGCCATTATCGTTGCCTACTTTGTCTCCAGGTGCACGTACGTCCGTGAGACAGCCTGTGACTTCTTCCAAGAAGCGCGGCCAGGAGTAGGTCAGGTGGCTACCGAACATACCCAGTGAGATTCCGTCGGGGTTATGACAACCCAATGCTGCGTGCCCAAGAATCAGCTTATGCGAAACGCTGTAGTGTGAGTCCAAGATCAAC
Organism: Alternaria triticina; assembly: GCA_022609215.1. Classification (NCBI taxonomy): domain Eukaryota; kingdom Fungi; phylum Ascomycota; class Dothideomycetes; order Pleosporales; family Pleosporaceae; genus Alternaria; species Alternaria triticina. The sequence goes on from JAGKPX010000002.1 coordinate 764,180, forward strand.
CCAGCAACGATGGGTTTGGCATCGGAAGCGAAGGGGCCTCCTTGCTCCTTGAGTGCATCCAAGAACCAGTCGAACAAGTCATTGTCACGACGTGCGGCAAGGTTTTGTTGTGCGACCTCTTTATTGCGGATTTCCTTGACGGTCCTGGAAGAGCGAATGACGTTGACCTTGGCAGTCGATCGCATGGCACCTTCTCTGTCGAGAGCCTCTTCAACGCGCGCATTGAGGAAGTCGCGACTAATCGTGTCCGCAGTCCACTCCTCATCCAGCCTGAATGTTCGACGCCCAGCACCTTGCAGCCTCAAGTCTTCCGCGGTCATAGCTTGCCACATGTAAGCCGCCATGCGGAGCTTGGCGATAGCTGCTTGAAGGTCAGAGTGCGCCGAAGATATCCCAGCGGCCTTTGAGGGTGGACAGTCGATGAGGCATGGCGAGTCTGCGGCAACCATGATAGCGAGATGAAGAGGCGGGTACTGCAAGAGCGGGACGTAGTTGACGTTCACTTCGATGGTGTGTTCAAGGCAGGCATTGCAGACGTAGGCAAATTCCAGGACGTTCTGCCCCGGCGAAAGCATAACGAGAGCCTTGAAGTTGCCACCCGTTATCGGCCACGTCTGCTCGGGGAAGGAGTCGGCCTTGTTTGCACCTTTGGTAGCAACATGGATGTAACTCCCTTCAGCAGCGGTAAGCGCATAGGTACCCGTGACTAGGAGACAGCGCTGTCGTACGTGTTAGTTATAGACGGTCAACATAGGAATTGCACCATACCTGATGGATCGTTTCCCCGTCTGCGACATTGGTGATATTGAGAGGGTTGGACATTGGTGCCATTCTGATGAGATTGGAGGATCGTTAGTAGTGAGTTTCGGCGATGTTGTACAGGAATAGGAATATAACGTCAAATGTTGTCAAGAGATGTCGCGATGAATATGGAATGTCATTTTCATGTCGTCTTACTGTGAGTTTTATATTCCATTTCAAACGCCCGTGAGCAAGGCTGCAACTCCTTACTATGTTGTGGCTTTCAGGCAGCCGTCCCGAAATGGCTAGTCTCAGGGTGCTGCCTCGTCGAGGATGCCGGGTAATGTTTTTCACATAACGTCAACATAAGAACTCACAAACTGAGAAGCGGGACACTCCCAAGAGTTTGAAGCATCGTATGAAAACGCGCGATGCAAAACACGCTGAGATTTCGATGATGCGTTACATCACCATGCACTGGTCGGCCGCGCCACCCGTAATCATCGAACTCATGGCTTGCATCGCCCGAGCTTGGAACATCTCTTGCAAATCGGCATTCCCAGCTGTGACCTCGGCCTGTGCAGCAGCGGCCGCAAAATCATGCTTCCTCTGTCGTCTGTGCTCCGGCGACCAACCTTTGTACAAGTTGTCCACATTCAAAGGTCCATCATCCGTAAAGAGCCTGGCGGCTCCTTTGTGGAACTTCGTCAAGTCCCTCAAGCATACCTCGCTTTGCGCGCACTCATAGTTATCATCCTGTTGCCGTAGATGATTGCGCATCGCTCTGCGCGCTATGTCCATGAACCGAGGATAATTCCCTTCGATTATGGACGTAGTAATGATGGTATTCGCTGCATGTTGCGGCGATCGCCCGGTTTCTGAGAAAGACGGATCCCAAGCTGGGTCGTTCTCGAGCGCTGCGTAGATGGCTTTCCACGTGTCCGAGCATTGCCGCTGCATCAACGTTCCGTTGAAATAAAGATCTGGCAAGTCAGCCTGCAGCCAGAAGGCAAAATGTTGTAGAATGGCAACAGATGTGAGTCCGTCTCTGTCGTTGATAGGCTCCAATTTTTGTCCCTGCTTCTCTTGAGAGGCTTGCATCGCGCGCGCGAGACGGCCACGTGTTGCATCAGGAGCAGAAGCTTCGAGAAGTGCTGTAGTAATCGTGTCGATTCTCCCATTAAAGGCCCCACCGGGTATCTTCTTGATCCAACAGCCACTAGCACCGCGCGGCAAGTAGACAGTCTCTCCAAACACGGTTGCATCCCTGAACAGCCGAGACTTATTAGTGGGATCATATCTAGGCCGGCCTAGATCTCCGCGGCTAAAATCAAGACGATCAGAGGTATATGCTTGCACCTGCTTGAGTGTGGGTTGGCCAGTAGCAAGATCGAAGAGAGTCCGTGCTTCCTCAGGCGACTCGGGGGGTCTTTTGAGCAACACGTATCGGGGATCCTGGCTGAAGAGCATGAACTCCATGTCGGGCCACACTGGGTCGGAAGGGCTTCTCAGCTGTGTCCCCATATAGACATGAGCCATGAAAAGAAGAGAACATGAAGTTGCTTCGTGTGATAGGCCAGCCGCGTGCCAGTGAACGAGAAAGTGGTACTTCAACATGCCGTTTAGCAAAGGATGGTGCTTATATATGTAGAACGCTTCTTTCTTCATCATCCCGAAGATGGGGTGTCCATTGACCTTTGGATCTTGCGCAAGCTGTGCCCATTGTTCGGCAAATCCGTCATGGTTGGCCCAGGGACTGATGTCGTTGTATGCCTCTCTGAAAGGTTTATAGCATTCATCCTGGATATTGTCTGGCATCATCGGGTCCTCCCAATTGTTTGTAGTGGCCTGTTCTACTCCCATTAGGTGGTTCAGGTAGACCTGAAGTTCAAAATGCGGTCGGTTGGTCATCTCGTCCATGATATCTTGCGAGTCGAAATGAAGCTGGACGCCATATGTAAGCCACATTGGGATCTTGTGCTCGGTAAACATGTCCAATAGCCCTTTGGAGACCATATCCAGCAGTGGTGGGCGTTTCGCTGCTTTCGCGACGATCCGCATGATTTGAGCAAGTTCGATTGCTCTGAATGTTCGATTGTGAATGTTGGCATCGCCGAAGTCCTTCGGCATCACTTGCGGAATCGAGTTCTTCTTTGTCATGTGCTTGTGGAGGTAGAACTTCAAGCCAGCGAAGACCGGCCAGAAGTCGAAGTGTGCTTCACTCTGGGCGTCCGCTGTAACGCCAAGCCTGGCGGAAGGCTTTGCAATCTCCGCGAGAGACCACTTGTGCATGTCCTCGTGGTTGTTGTAAAAAAGAACGGCGGGTAGCGTCCAGACCGGATACTCCGTGACTGGATATTTCTTCGGTCGTGTTACTAGCAAGTCGAACTTCGCCTCCGCGCTTTGAGCAAGCTTAATAGCCGTATCCGTGGTCATGGCTGCCACAATCAAGTCGACTTTGCCACTCTTGCATTTCTGCCAGTTGTCACGGACCACCTCCCTCATGTCCTGTTGCTCCTGTAGCATAAGCGCAACAGCAATCCAGAAGTCGTCCTCTTTGTCTTCCTCAGCTTCCTCGAGCGTGACATTAGATACGTCAGGGAGTGTATCTTCCGCAATATCTTCCTCGTCGGCTAGTGCCACAAGCTCATCGACGGTCAGCCCCGCGAAGCGATTGCGTGACGATAAGTCAGCCACATTAGTAGCGGAACCATTGTTGCGTGCGATTTCCGGTCCGCCCGACCCGAGGAATGGCTTGAGGGATGCGAAGGTGTCCTCGAGAACCTTGATGAAGTATTCGTGCCGCAGGTCACTGTTCGTATCCGGGTTGACTTTCGCCTTGTACCATTGCGAGACCTTCCGACGTGTCTGAATGGCGCGACTGAAGTGCCTGCATAAAGCAACAGGGACCATAATCTCAGACTCTGCTTCTTCTCCAGCTTTTGCTATCGCTTCTGCCATGGGTACAAAGTCCGATACTCCGAGTTGGTATACTGTGCCACCACCTCCACCTTTCGCATTCTGGTTGCCTTTCCTGCCTGCAGCCTTTTTCGATTTCGATTTCGACTTCGTCTGTTTTTGTTCCTTCGTTTTAACTTCGAAGCCGATGGACGCGGCGGTTTCGGCCATCCATCCTGCGATGTATTCGGTGGCTCGCTTGTACAAGGTGTACTTGGCGAGGAAGGTCTGTGGCTCATTGAGACCGACATGATGTGACCCGATTCGAGGCAGAGAAGCGCTCGATGTTCTCGTTCTGTGATGGGTGGGGTGCCTGAGTGCGACGATGGCGGTTCTTGGTGCTGCCGCAGCTCGTATAGCTCCGAATGAGAAGGCGGGCAAACCCTGCCGAGCGCCGCTAGCCCTATTTTCCACAGCACGTGACCCCAGAAAGGCGGGGCACAGAACTATCAGCGAGCGCGACTCATAACGGCCCGAATTGATTCAAACAATCAACTACGCCTCAGGTCCATTGGTATAATACGGCGTGATATCAACGTAGTCGTGGTATGCTAGCGAAACGGAATATCAAAATGATCAGATTGCTGGAATATGCACAACACGTATCCTGTTTTAGAGTGCCTAGGTATGCTCGACATCCCAATCAGAAACTGTCCATGTAAAGAGAGCTTTGGGACCTCAAAACCAGCTGCTGTACTCGTTTGTCAAGCTCATCCTACTCTATTCTTCGTTGCGATGTAGCAATGAATTTAGGGCAGGTCTATTGAATCATCCGCTTCTCGACTATCGCAGGCTTCTGGGTCAGATGTATACCTAGGTAATCACGACCGGATGCAAGCTCCTTAGCTATAGTTTTTGCGACGCCTTCATTCGGAGTCTTGGAGTCGCCCAAACCACGATGGCGATTCGGAACTTGCAGAGGCAAATATGGTTGAAAAAGCGGAATCTAAGGCTGACGAAATCTCACTTGCACTTGTTGCAAGCCATATTGATCGAAAGAAAGAGAACAGGGCTGTTTCTATAGCAAGAAGCGCAGTAGGTATGGAGGATATTAGTATCCGCAGTACAGATTGAGTAGCGGTGAAGGACGCCATTTACAAATCTCTACATGGACTTTGGTAGTCGCCAAAAAGGTTATTTGAACTGTCAAATCAGCGGTCAGTTAAGGCTACTGTAGTCTGTATTCGGCTATCGTCGTCCACTTTGCTATGGTGTTGGTTCGAGATCTTAGTCGCGCCGTAGCGGCATCGTGGCGTTTGTAGACCCGACCAAGCGCCAGATCAATCAAACTCAAAGTTGACATTCACGCCGTCGAATGGAGTCTTGTCTGTAGTAGCAGTCTGACTGCAGAGGTCGATTAGAATCTGTCCCTGGGGTTATTCTAGAACAACATGAGGAGAGCGGTGACTGTGGGCGGATGGATGCCGAAGAGCTTCGGAGCATGGCCGTGCCCTTCCTGGTGTGTCGCAAATGTCCCTGGCACATCAGGCACATGGCCACATTCCATCGCAATGCACGAGCATCTCAGTACCATGGCGTCGCATTGCTTCTGGCCCTCCAACTACGCGCTGCATGTGCTGTACTTACCGCCTTGAGCTGTCACGTCCGCTCCTGAGTTTCGTCGACCCTGCGCCACCACACGCACTAGGCCATCAGCCTCGCCGCCCTCGCGTAAATAGGATGGCAGGATCGCGTGGAAGAATGCGTTTCGCCTCGAAGAATGCACTTCAGTTAAATGAAGTGTTTGTCGCGATTGGCTGGTCGATAGCAAAATGATGTAAATCGTCCTGCACGACTTGTTCAGATCTTGCTGCGTTGTCAGGAACCGGGTCTTTGTTGTGACGTAGATCGATGCAAGCGAGGTCGGCTGCTCGGGCTGTCACGCCAGGATCAGGCAAGGCGCGGTCAAGTGGGGCTTAACGGCCGCCTGGGCATGCAACGTTCCGTTCCATACATTTTCACAACGTCTCCTGAGATGGGCATGGTCTTTCGTCATTTAGGTCCGATTGCAGGTACCGTTGTGCTGACCAGATAATTGCGAATGGCCTCATCCAAACTCTAACGGATATTGCGGATGTACATGTCAGCCTTACAAGAATTCGCACAATTTGACAGCCTTTGTCGTTTGAACTTTGTGAGTACCTATAGATTCCCATCCTTGTGCTATATCAAACGCTAGCCGAACCATCACCAGGTTTTCCACCGTGTTACAGGGCTTCCTTGGAAGCTGGTTCTAGATTCCCATTCGCCAATACCCTTGCTAAACCCCTTAGCCCCACGTTTCGATCGCTTTTCTGGACTTCGTCACACCTACCTCTAGCATCATCGGATGGCGTATTGAGGCGCTTGAGTTCTTTGACAGCTGTTTGCCACACCTTGTCATGGGTTAGCTCTGGTAAATCTACCGGTTGCTAAAGAAAGATTTTCAAGGTTGGAATGAACGCGTGGTGTGGGTGACGATGAAGCATCGCCTCCACCAAGTCGATCGGTCAATGCAAGACTACAATCGTGTACACATTCTCATATCCGCATGAATACACTTTCATGCTAGGTGCCGTGCAGGCGGTGTATGCGCACTCAGACCACATCCACAAGCGTTTGACTTGGTGAACTTGAGGCTCGGAGATGAGCCTTATGCAGCGCCTGTGAACGAGCGCTCCGGTAGCCGGTACCCCAGCTTAGTGTACGTCACTGGCGTTGAAGCCTCAACTCGTGGAGGGTGTCCGACCACCCTATGGCATAGTCCGGGGCAGCCACAAAACCCTATGAGAGGCTTTGACGTGGATAACGTGCATACAGCCAGGACACCCTGCAGCAAATGTACGCGCCAGGGGCAGCGAAAAGATGCCCAATGTGTAAGTATGTTCGCGTTCGACATATGATCCCTACCCTGAATGGCTAAACCTCCGATATCGATCTACGTTCCACAGTATCCATTCTTCATGCGACAGCAACTCCAGCCGTGCAGGTTTCGAGATCAACAGCCCTAACGGATACTCCACCCTCGGTACCAGCCAGTCAGCATGATCAGCCAGGTACCACAGAGCCAAACCAGCTGAGATCGACGTCATTCTTGGCCGGGTGCAGACTTGCCATGAAGAAGTTGGGGACGCCAGGTGGACCTGTCACCGTTATTTTGACCGTTATGGACGTGCGCTCCCGGCTGTCAGCTAATTCCCCTGGCGTCGATGACGATCGTAGCCTGGGTATGCCGGTGTTTGATGACGATGGCAATGTAATGAAGCGTGTACTTGGAATGAACCTTGAACAAGATGAGGACTGAGAAGGTATAAAGAGGGCAACGATGCCTCGACAATTGAACATCATCCAACACATTCAACTCACATCAACAACTCTACAACACCACTTCCAAACAACACTTCCTTCTTTCACAAGAACCAACCAACCCAACCAACCTTCAAAATGCAGTTCACCATCACCGCCATTGTCGCTTTCGCCGCCACCGCTGCCTTCGCTGCTCCCCTTGACGAGCGCCAGGTTGGCCTCTGCTCTTCCGGCAACCCCGTCTGCTGCGCTACCGATGTCCTGAACCTCGCCAACTTGGACTGCGCTCCTCGTACGTCCTTCCCATCCTCTTTCCAATCAAAGACATGATCACTAACATCCTCTCAGCTACCACCACCCCCACCAGCATCAACCAGTTCATCGACGGATGCGCTGAGTCCGGCCAGCAGGCCAAGTGCTGCCTCATCCCCATCCTCGGCCAGGCCCTCATCTGCTCCGACGTCAACCCCACTGCTGAGGCCCCCGCCAACTCCTCTGCATAAGTGTCTTTCGTCGCTTCTCATTCGGCACGGCGCGAATAATGTATATCCTCAATGATGGTCGTGCCTTGGCTTCTTAGACACTTGTAAAACATCTTTGCTTCAATTGTTTTAGATAGGGGTTGAGCTTTAATACACATTTTCACTGGCATAACTCTTCTTAATATGGTGACATTGATGCTTTCTATAGACGACTGGAAATTCAAGTGAGTTTTCGAGGAATACGATCCATGTTGTGGGTGAAGTTTGCAATGGCGTGAAATACCGAGGAGGTACTCGAAGATTGTAAGGCTGTCGGTATGACAGCTGATAATGGTGTGAGATATATACAAAGTCGTTCAGCTCACCCCTTTGTAATGTCAGGGAGCCACGTCGGCGCCAACTCCTCCCAAAGTTTCTTGAGAGGGGGAGTTCTGTTGGCGTCGTCGACGTCGTAACGATGACCCAAGAACTCCCAGATGTTATCCTGCAAAACCCGCTTGTGAAAGTAAAAGCAGGCTTTGTACCATTCGTCCCAAGGATCCCAATCTACGACCTCTTGGCACTTTTTGGTCATTTCTGCAGCTTTGAAGAGAAAATCAGAAACGTGCCCCAACAACGGTACCATCATGAGATCGTATCGATCAGGCCATTTGCATCCACGCCCTTGGATTCGAAGAACAATCGCAGCGCGCTTAAAAATAGGCGCCATTTTCTCAAGCTCTGCTTTCACATAGGAGGCCATGATGAACTCCGGATGGCTGACAGGTAGATTGGCAAGCTCCGGTACATCATGAGACCATATCTTGAAGCTAGCGGCTGCGTCGTCAGGCCAGCTAAACGACCTCCAGGAAAGTGCTTTGAGCTGATCATCTGGCAGACCAAACCAAGCCTCCTTGCTGAAGTCAATGAGGGCTGTTGCACCTTGGGCCACTATCGGCTGCTGGGGAGGTGCCTGTTGGATAGGCGCGGAGGTACTCGGTGCCTTTTGCGGCAGCGGAGCGATGGTGATGGCGGGAGCGGGGCCGTGCTCAGTGGTGGTGGGGATGGCGGACAGCGTCCCCATCTTGGGTGCTGGAGGGTCTTGCGTACTTGACGCGGGAGGCTGGGCTGGCTTGGGGATAACTGTGAGGTCATCAAGATGGTGTTCCAACCCCAACCAGATGGCAGCATCTCTGTACTGCTGAAGGAATGTTCGCAGCCTCCCATCTTCATCCTCTCGGATCTCCCACCCATATGGCCGAAATTGGCACCAGAACTCGACAATTGCATCTTTCCAGATGAGGAAATCCCGGTTAAGGGTAGAAAGCCCTCCTGGGAAGAATGGCATCAGGTGCATTTTCGCTGCAACCATCAAGGCCAAGATTTGAGCAGCTGGTGCCTCGCATCCGGCATCAGTACCGATGGTACTTAGGAAGGACTTCATCTCAGCAACAACCAGGTGCTTCTTATCCTCCACATCTCGCAAAGCCTTTAGCTGAGGGTCGATCGAGGGAGCTGATGGGAGGGTAGGTGGGGGTTGGGTAGGAGTGTATATCGGAGGTAGCTCGACAACCTTATGGGCAGGCGCGATGACTACATGGTCCTTCGTGGTAGTCATTGTCGACTTCGTAGTGATTTGAGCCACTTCTGGCTTCGGTATGGTAGGTGCCGCGGCGACCTTTTCATCCTCGGTAGACCTATAGGCTGGTGATAGTTGCCTAGGTGCAGACCGCCAGTAATCGCGTTCTTTGCGACGGGTATTGCCCCAAGAAGTCGACAGTTGAAGAACGGGATAGTGTGTCGGGTCGCGTCGATCGGAGTGTGCGAACGACTCGCCGGTACCGCGGAAGTTGGTGAAGGGGAACTCGAACGGCGGAGGGTATGAAGGAGGTGTTGGCTCTGTAGGCGCTGGCTCTGCAGGCGGTAGTGTGACAGGCGGCGGTGTGGTGTGAGCGATGGTAGGAGTGACAGGGAGCTTCGTCTCTTGCGACTGTCCCTTTTCGACAGGTTCATGGGGATGATCTTGGTCGGCCTCGGGATGAGGGCCTATGCAGTAGGTATACTTGATATATACGTATAGGTAGAAGGCGAGGTAGACGCAGATGAGGAGTACGATGAAGCGGAGGTAGAGGGGAACTCCTTCGAAGTTGTGGGTGAACTGATAGTAGACTTCCCAGCAGATCTCCCAGTATAGGTACGAGACGGAGGTGCGGAGGTAGCGAACAACCAGCGGAAAGACACCAAATGATGCGGCGATGCGACCGATGTCGAGAGCTACTAGCAAGAGGAAGCAAAGCAGGGCGATGGTGACAGTGCGCATCTTGTCGGTAAAGCGTGCGGCAGGTAAGCTCGCAAGGCAGGGTATGATGAGGTTTTGGGTATCGTCAAATAGAAGAGCTTGTGTTGGTAGCTGCGGTGGAAAAGAATTGGAGTGTTTGGTTTGGAAACTGAGAGCAATGAAGCAGGACGGGTGTTTTGAGGGTTTGTATCGCTTTGTGTGTGGGCGAAAGATATTTTGACTGCTATTGTGGCTGGGTCCGTGCCTATTGTTGGTCACCGTGGAAATGACGACGAGTTATTCTGAAAAAGCGGTGGTGAGTCGCGAATTGCGGTGCGGAGCGCTGAACAAACGGAAGACTTGGCGCGATACCGGCGGTGGACGAGAAGTGAAAGGGACAGCGACAAGACGCGCTATTCGCCAGAACGCTATCATCAGCTACAAATGATGTGTTTGACTAGGATATCGTCCCATTAGAAGGAGAGACCCCCGGATCAAGGTGTCTATGAAGCATGGCGTTCGCTCAAGTCGAGGAGAAGGACCATAGAAGTAATATCCAGTCAAAGCCGGAAGGTGAGTAGTTGACGAGACTTTACCTACAGATCCATATCGCAGTGTCGGTTCCGACTTCAAGGCCTCCGTCCAATCTGAAGATCTAAAGCTTTTGCGAGGATGTATAGCATCTCCAATCGTACGCACGCCACACCCTTCTCCTTACCCATGCGAACGGGGTTGCCAACAATAGCCTCTACTTCTATTCTCCGATTCGACTGAACGTCCTGAAGCATACTGGGTTCAATACCAGCGTTCGTAGGGATCCTGGCTTGCGCCCGGCTAAGCTGGTTGTCCACCTGCTCGCGCGTGATTTCGTAGCCATGCGCAGCTGCGATGTCGCGAATCTCAAGCATCACAGCTAGTACAACACCGTCCGCCTCTTCCGAGGCAGTTAGAATATCTGTGTCTTTGCTCAGAGCGAGAGCACACATGGGGTTCCAGGATGCATTGACGAGTAGCTTCAACCATCGCTTGTGCTGAACGTCCTCGTAGAACTCCGCTGTGGCACCGGCTGCTGTGACAAGTTCGGTGAAAGCCCTGGCACATTTACTTGGAGCAGAAGAGGGATAGGAGCCAACTTGGAGTTTCTCGACTTCGCCGTGTTTGATGACGCCGGCTGGCCGTTGAGTCGCGGGCATGTAAACGACAGCGCTGATGATCGGGTTGTTTGGGGATGCCTTCAAGTATTCTTCCTCAATTCCGACGCCATTTTGGATAAGTACAATAGCCGTGTGTCCAGGCGTGACAGCAGGAGCGATGAGCTTCGGTACCGTATCCGGGATAGCCTTGCTACAGACGATGATGTAGTCAAATGGATCTGATGATTGAGACGCTGCTTCTCCACAGTCTCGGACTACGTTGGGTCTGAAATGGAGGTTTTGACCAAATATCGATGAGTTGATGGTGAAGCCATCTTTCTTTACGACCTCATAATTTGAACGGCAGACGGCGGTGGTCGCGGCTACCTTGCTGAGCAGGTATAGATATACCGTTCCGACGCTACCAGCACCGAAAAGAAGAATATTTGGCTGCTTCCCCGAAGACATCATGGATCCTCAATATCGAAGATGGTGTTGTGCGTAGCTCTCCTGCAGTGCGACATGGAGGATTGGATGGATGTCACAGTCATAGCCCCACGGCACTTTCCATGGCCCCCAAATTTTCGCCGCGGAACGGGTACCCGCATTCTTCCCAAGCCAGCTTGGCGCTCCTTTACAGATCATCAGTAAGCCATCTGCGGGAACAGTCAATCCTTCGCTGTATACTTGAAGCGGGCATTAATCCACAATGGCAGGGGCCGTCTCACTTGTGGGCTCATTGCAAGCGCGCGGGCTGTCGCGACAACAGCGACACCTCAGAGAACGATTATCGCAAACAACCGGATGACATCCACTGTGATACAGCAGCACAGCTAGCAATCCCGAAAACGACATCAGTGCCTCAGCCGCACTGTGGGCCCGCAGGAACACAGCGTGGCTTTTCATGCAATCTGGAACCTCGCCTCGATTCGCTACCTACGTTACCCATGCCGCATCCTGCATGCCAGGTGAGGAAAGGAGTGGTTGGGTCCATGAAGCTATGATCGATACGACCCCCAAGAACTGGGCAACTAACTCCAGGCTGCCTTACATGTCTAGTAGTCATCAGCTCTGTACACCAGCCGTGGTTATAACAGCTATGAGATGATCCGGCGCCCCCGTATTCTGGCAGTCTGCTTAGCCGCTAACGTACCGCGCACCGACGCGACGATGCATAATCTTCTCTTCCTCCTCCTGATCACGATCACAGCGCGCGTCTTTGCGACGAGTCAGATTGCGCTCTTCGAGGACGACAACTGCCAAGAGTCGCTGCGAGGTTTAGAGGGTCCAAACGGCTATCCCAATGGTACCTGTACAGATCTCAGGCGCAATGGCCCTTACGGGAGCTTCCAGGTCGTCGGCCTGGACCCTGGATGCACAGGTATGTTGCTGCGCTACAAGATGGAGGCGAGGATGGCCATACTGACATTGCGCGCAGTCACTATTTACATGAACGATACAACCGTCGACATATGCTCCGGCTTCCAAGAAGAGATCCAACCGATCGACTGCTACAACTCGACCTTCGTATACTACAGTATCGACTTCTGCGACGCCGGCGCCATTGGTGAATCGCCATCTGCCACGTCCACGCCTACGCCTACATCGACCCCATCGTCCACACCCCCTCCCCCAGGCTCCTCAGGCTTGTCGACGGGCGCGATAGCGGGAGCAGCAGTTGGAGGAGGTATAGGTCTGGGCATAATTATTGGATTCGCGGTGTTCTTCGTCATGAGGACACGGCATTCGTCACGCCCACAAGAGATGTCGGGTTCTGCGGAGCTTACCAGTATGACGCCATATGAGGTACACGCAAAGCACATTCAGGAGCTGGGACCGGGCGCGGTGACATACAAACATGAGCCTGTGGAAATTGAGCAACCGCCTGTTGAAATTGGGGGTATGGAAATGAGACGGGATGAAGGCAAAGAAGTGTCATAATGAACAAAGTAACAGTGGAAATCTAGTTACACGAGGGATATTCTTCGAGTATCGCCTTGCGGCTGCGCTTGACCTTGCATGCGTCCTCACTGTCAGCACTCTTCCTAGTCTAACCTTGAACATTCCCACTATGAGTCTCAGAAGTCCCATGAGCCATTGTTGGTGATCGCAGTATACCCCCTGCAATCTACTGCATGATGATATACCTCCCCGTTCGGACCTTCGAGTGGCCTCATCCATACCCAACCAACCGCAACAGTTTTGGGTTCGGCGCGCATGACGCTGAGGGCTGCTTTGATAGCGGCTTGGCTGCGAAGAGACAAGTGGCCCGGGTTCCAGTCGAGAGGATCCGTCGATGCGTTCTGATAGGGCACTTGCTCCAGTAGCCCATCCAGTGAGAGGTTGTTTAGGCGGGGCATAGTCTCGAGGGTCGCTAAGGTTTGGTGCCATGTCCCATTCTGGAAACCTACAGAGTGTAGGACAACTTCCTCCAGTACTGCCGCATGCAGACGTAAGAAAACCAGCCATGTTTCGTAATGGAGCACTGCTCGCGTGATATTGAGATGTCGCAAACCAGGAAAAGAAAAAGCTCCACCTGGTTCACGAGCCAGCAACAGTAAGTTTAGTTTCCTGTGGTTCTGCCTCAGCTTCAGCTTGGTGATACCAGTGCTCAAGCTCAGCAGCCGCCCAAGCCAATCCGGATCCATGTCACCGACAGTTGAGAAGTAGCGCAGTCGTTTGCAAAGACCTTCTCGCCAGCTTTCTGAGTCGACGAGACAATTGAATGTGTTCCGTTCCTCGATTGGATTCACGAACTGGAGATCCAGCTCGACCTTCCCGTCCATCTGAGCTTGGACTAAGGCTTGTAGAGTCAACTCGTACACTCGGTTGAAGTTCTGGTGCTCCGATGTATCCCCGTTCCACGTCACGGAATCCTTGTTGAACATCAAGCCTCGACCACATTTGATCGTAATATTCTGCGTCCATCCTGCACCACATCGGAAGCTGGACCTGTCGACCCGAACGTTCTGTAGGCTCTTCAACTCTCGTAAGGCTCCCGTAAGAATCAAGAGATCCATACGAGACCGTTCGACGCTTGCTTGTAAGTCATTGTGTGCCGTTTCATTGACCGTGGTAAATATGGTGTGACCAATACGCTGACCGCTCACGGTTACCCGGTGTACATATTTCGACAGTGTCTTGTGGCGGCTGATCTCAAAGAGTGTAGTCAGGCTGGTAGGATGTAGGATGACTATGAGATGCCTGAAGAATCGCTGCCCGAAAGCATGGGCGACATGGGCGCTAAGTGCGCGACAAACCCGGCGTACGTTGATGAGGTCCTTGTCGTCCAGGTGATCAGAGATATTGCCGATGATCTCAGCTGGAAGATCGAGTAGTCGAAACGGCAGCAGCAACTTGCGAGCAACTTCCGCTTCCTCTTGGGCGAGAACCGCCTTCTTGCGAGCTCGAGTGGTGACCATGGTGATGAGACGACGGGGATGCTCGCAGAGAGGGTGAGGTTGAAGAGCCTGCGTCGATGTGAGGTGAGAGGTCGTGTAAACGAGACGCTCTTGCCAGTCTGTCAACACCCTGGCCGTGCGCTTTTACGCTAGGCCTGAACCTGAACTGAGAGAAGGTACGACGGAGCAAAAATGAGCAAGCGAAAAGAATGATCGGTAAACTTAGCAAGGAACGCATCATAGATTCATTGACGACATGCAGCTATCTATGCACCCGTGCTTGAATCACGACTCCCAGCGGAGCGGACCTGTCAAACTTCCCTGGCTATCGTACCCAATTGTCCCGTGACAGTCTTCCTGCAGTGACCAACTCTACTTCTCGTCTTCAATTCGCACCTCCTATATCCATCGATGACAAAGCGGCATTTGCTGGTGTGAAGTCGATCTCGTTGTAATCCAGGTTCCCGTAATACTCTTCATAGGTGGATATATCGAGAAGCAGAGCTCCTAAGGCGAGCAAAACCTCCGACCGGTTGTAACACCTGAGGGAGGATGAGGTGCCAGTCGGTCGTTGCGCTGTAGTGTAAGGTACATTCTGGCCCAGTGACCAGAGACACAAACTCTCCATAGCTGGCAGATCAAGGATGGTCTGTAGTATATCTGCCCAGGTCCCATTGTTTAAAAAGACAAACGCGAGTTTGAGACGAGACAGCGTACCATGATGCGCCTTGAGGAAGTCGGCTATAGCGGTATTATCCAGATGAACGTGCTTGATGGTAAGAACTTGAAGGTGCTGCCAAACATGAACGCTACCATGGATATTGTCAAAACTGATGCGCTCTTCATCACCACGTAGCTTGAGCTCCTTCAGTTCCGGACATGACGCAGCAAGGTCGGAGGCCCATCCGCTGGTCACAGTAGGGACAATTTCGACTTTGCGGACCTTGAGCGACAGTTTTTCTTTCCAGAAAGGGGAGCTGAGGTCAAATAGCTCAGTCTGTATCGGCGAGTTGGTGAAGTTGTTGAACAGCGAAGCTTCTTCGACACGGAGGTTTAGATCGAGATATATCTTGTCGCAGATATTCGCGCGGTGGATAGATTCAATCATGACCTTGAACAAATGACTCAGAGCATTGAAGTCGCCACGGAGTTGCCCACCAAAATGCCGGCTTGGACCGCAACGGAGACCAATGACTTTCGAAGACCGGTAGTGGAAGTTCTGGTAGGAAAGGCTATCTATCCGAATAGTCTCTAGGTTTTCGAAGTTGCGAAGCGCTTCTGTGAGCAAAGCCTCAGCCGTCGACAGAGGCATTCCAACGTGAGGTATCAAAGAAGAACCGCCGATATCGCTACTAATCGATATAGTCTTGACGAACCGCGAGTACTTCTTGTGACGTGCAAAATGCAACAAGACGCTGAGGCTATCGGAACGCGGTAGAGCCATCATATGCACCAGAGAACGGGTTCCGAAAGTGAAAGTTGAACGATGTTGATGGCGCGCGAGACCAGTCGGATGCTTCGTAGTGAGTCGTTGTATAAGAGGCTGCAGATGCTGCTGAATAGCTCCAGAGGCAAGTCGAGGATCCGGAAGACGCCTTTCAGACTGAGCGCGTTGGAATCGACAGTGAGCTCATCCATGTTGTCGCCGACTCAGCTGACTGCGCAACTTGCGCGCCTCGATTGACCGAGAGAAGTGTGGATGTTGGAGGTGAGTGGACGAAGTTTGTGGGTAATAGATGTTGGGTGTCAACTGCTCGCGCGCGCTCACCTGCTAGCGCCAAGACCGCGCGTTCGCATATGATCAATCCATCTCAAGTCTTCCTCAGCGATATCTCAACAACCTCACACTTCGACATAAGCATAGGAACGAAAAATTGACTGATAAGAGATAATAATAAATGTACAGATATGGAAGAAGTCTATGGTCTCAGACCAGAAAGGGACATGACTACCCAAAGTGCAACGCCGGTAAATGCAGCTCCTGATATCGCAAACGAGCATGCTCCTGAACTCCAAAAGCAACGCGTGATACCCAAATCAAAAGCCAGACGTGCATATCCTGATACAGGGTCCACCGTCAATACACCTGATTGTACCCGCCTCTCTTGTACATTATTCGTGCCAACATCAGCCCTAAACATATTCTAAACCTTCCTCTTCTTCGTATGAAACATATTGTATTCTGGTCTCTTCCTCTTAGGCGCCGGATCAGCCGCTGCCTGCGCATTCGTCGGCTTCGGCTTAGGTGCGGTGAAGTGCATGCCAGGTGGTAAGGAGGTCCGCGCGGGTGGTGGCGGCGCATTGCGTTGCTGCGGTGCAGGCCTCTGTGTAATGGTCGGGCGATTTGCGGATAGCGACGGCGCGGGCTGAGTGTCAGGCTTCTTCGAAACGGATGCCGAAGCTTGCTTGGACACTACCATACTTTTCGGAGCCTCGTTCTCCGCCATTCGAACCATCCTTGCCGGTGCTTGCCTGACGTTGGTTTTCCGCTGAGCTAGAAGATGTGCTGGAATTTGGCTCGCTTTCGGGCGCTCACGGCCATGGTCGAACATGCCGCGCTTCAGCTTGTCGAAAGCGGCTTTGCCCGTCTTTGAAGGTGCACCCGACGGTTGCCCCCAGCTGCTGGTAGTGCGTCCAGTGAACATCTTGCTTGCGCCGGCACCGTATCCAAATCTGGTCTCGACGATCAAGGTCTTGTTCTGTCCGCGATCTTTCTGCAGCGCTTGCATCTGCTGCTTGAGGGCCTCTTTATCCGCCTCTATTTCCAGTTCTGCATCCTTCTTCAACTTGCGATACACTTTGCTCCAGTTTCGAGGATCGCGCGGCTCATGGGGCTTCGTCTCCCAGTTCGGAATGTCTCGCTTGATAAAGCGAAGCCATATCTCGCCAGTCTCGCCGAGTAGTTGTGGGCAGTTGGCCTCGAGTTCGAGCAGCTGATCGGGGCTTTGTATGAATCGGAGGACTGGCTGGAGGAAGGAGTAGGGTAGATCGCCCACGTCGCGGAGCATATCGATATTCTTGATGAGGCGCTGTCGAGCCAGCTCGAAGAGGCTTGCGACGGGCATGGTGACGGTAATGTCTATGCGGAGGATATATCCAAAAGCGTTGCGTAAGATGGTGTAGTGAGGCGGAATGCGAAGATCAAACGGGTCGGGATGTGAAGGGTTTTGGTCGTAGAGAGGTGGTTTGCTGACAGGTTCGTTGGTGTTCGTTGATAGGGTGTCGTCTATGTAATGTGAATCATGGACAGGCCGAACGAGAGCGGCGTGAACCGTAGATGGGGCTGAGGACCCCACGGGGCTCACGGCAGCATGTTGGTGGGCTAGTCCGGATCAAGAAGCTGTTTGTGAGAGTGACGCTTGCCAGAACGATGCGGAGCGATGAAGGGGAGAGTGATGAGAGGCAAGAGTGAGTGAAAGTGTAGAAGGCGCGGTGGACTGGTCTCTGACGTCTGGTCAGGCGCTAGCGGACCCCTGCCAAACGCGTTGATTGATTCAACTCTTGGACCTCAGCATCGCGACTTTGACGACGACGACGTACGATACCACAAACAACATCTCCCTGTTCTTCGACCATTCAGAAAATATGGCGATCAACGACTGGGGTCTTCTTTCCCAACCAGACGAGGGTAAGGCGCCTTCCATTCACTACAAAGCTCCGACTAATCCCAGCAGATGCGCTGCACAATGTAGCCCGCCTACTAGCTGTCGAAGCACGCCCATACACAAACACGGCCAGTCGCATACTCAAGCCAGACTTCTTCGAGGATGCGCGCCCCAGACAACTCCCCTCCCCGCCCCCGGATGCCTCGGGCGCAGAGGAAGAGGCCGCAGCAGTCGCTGTCGAGCGCGAGCAACAAGCGCACAAGATCGAGATATGGCGGAAAGACATCATGAACGAGCTGTCACTGCTGGACTTTGCGATTGTCCGATCCGAATTCACCACGAACAGCAATCACACCGAGCGCGCGCGTTACGCCGATGAGAAGACGGCCATCGAGGCAAAGCAGGAGCACGTGCGCAAGAACATAGAGAACCTGCGCGTCAGACTGGTCGAGGCGAAAGAGACGCTGGCCGTGCGCAAGACGTACGACGAGCTCACGGAAAAGATCACCAACAGCAAGATGCTGAAGCCACGGGACGAGCAAGCGCACGCCCACGAGAAGCTGGACCAGGAGATAGAGGAGCTCAATTCAGAAGTCCGGTTGGCTAAGGCTACCTGGAAGGAGCGACGCACACAGTTCGGACGAATCGAGGAAGAAGCACGCGGCATGTTGCGCATGATCAAGGACGAGAAGGAGGAGGCTGAGCGCAAGGAGGGCATGATGAAGGATGGTGACGAAGATGGCGAAGGCGAGGGTAGCACCTCCAGAGGAGACGTTAGCCATGCCGGTACACCGCGACCAGATGGTGGCATGACGCCTGGACATGCCAGCCAGAGCGGAGACGGCTCTTCGTCACTACGCGTACCACCACAAGATCGCCTGAAGCCTCTATCACGGGAAGCCAGCGCCGCGCCCTCACCTGCTAGATCTGGTGCCGCCGATGACACAGAGATGGCAGACCTTGGGGCACACTCAGGAGATGCCAATGATGGTGACTCTTCTGGGCTGGAAGAGGGCGAGGATCTTGAAGATGGGGAGGAGGATGGCGAAGATCGCACAGACACCAAGATGGACGAATCGTGATCACATGTAGATGATGATTCTTTGATGAGTTGATTGCATAGCGCGGTGTTCGGGTATCATTCCATCATCTTTGTACCACTACCATACGGCAGCGGTACCGACTATCTCTTCGGTAGTTACGAATCTAAGAAGCTTCACGCATGGCCGCCTTGCCCTTTTCGACAGCCTCTTTCGCCTTGGTGATTTCCTCCGGTGATGCCTGGGCGCCGCCTTCTTTGTTGTTCTCCTACAGATTGTTAGTATGGGATACCCAGCCCATGGCATCCTAAACTTACGAGCTCCTCCTCCAGCCTCTCAACTGCCTGCTCAATCTTGATCTTCATGCCAGGCAGAACGTTCTTGGTCTCCTGGAGTGCTTGACGCTACACCACAGTTAGTGATCATGGTCAGTATCAGGATTGCCGAGACTCTGTACCTCTTGCTTTAGGGTGTATTCGCCGTTCTCATCTCCCTCATTGGCCTCGGCCTTCTTGATGCGCGCCTCTTGCTGCTCGATTTCCTTGTGGTAGCTGGCTTCTTCCTTGACAAGGCGGGTTACGACGCCAGTTGCGATCGCGAGTTTAGAGGGAGGCGCCATGGTCAAGATTGATATTGGTTATGGGTCAAAGTGTTAGGTTTGTGATTGAAAAAGGCAGAGAATGAAGACTGGGGTGTTAGTTGAGCTGATCAGTGTGCTGTTCGTCGTTGCCTGCTTGTAAACATTTGTTCACAGCGGGGCTAGCTGCCCCACTAGTAGAATTAGTCTACAGCTTGGTCTACATGTGTACACATAATGCTGTCAAATCGCACTTGACGTTCGTAGAGTGTTCTCGGCGTCTTTCATAGAAAGAAACATCCAGTAGTAGTCGTCTTTTGGCATGCAATTGGAGCTGCCTCTGATATGCCAAGACCACTTACGTCCATTTGCAGACTAGCCTAGAACGCGTCCCACGCGTCGCTGCGAAAGGAGTAGGCGCGACAAGCCCACCTTCCCTGGCAACCCCTCTACAACATCAACACATTCACCGTTGTTGCCGCATAGAGCACCGCAACCATGTCTTCTCCCGAGAAGCGCCGCTCTCAGCGCACTTCAGCGTCGGCGACTCCACGGCGAAGCGCCCGTGGTCAGAATTCTCAGATCTCCGACAGCAGCCCAGCGCCAGTAGGTCCAGAGGAGCAGTTACAGTCAGAGGCTTCGCAGGCGTCGCAACGTGGATCGCAAGCAACTCCCCGCAATGCAAGATTCCAGACCACTTCGACACAATCCCCACTCTTCTTCCGCTCGTCTCCTGCGAACCCTTCCAATTCGGGGCCAGCTAATGGCGAGGAAGAGAGTGATGGCGGTGCGACACCAAAAGCGTCTGCCATGACGATTGGGGGTATGTAGAGATTGAGATGAGCTACAGTATCTACCGCTGACAGACTCAGATTCATCGCCCATTCACTATGCATCCTCCTCTAGCCCTGGCCGAGCCCGCAATGCCCAGAGCAACGTCCCTGGGAGCAGTAGCAGCGCCCTCTTCGTGGGTGGCTCAGAGTCTGCAGCCCGCAACCGACGAAGCGATATCCACTCAGACGTCTTCGGCACCAGCTCTACCAATCGCCGGCGCAGGCTCTTTGTTGACGAGAATGGCATGCCAGTGCAGGAGGCTTCGGACGCGCCAACCTTCTCAAACATCAATCCGGATACATCAGATGCAGATGTGTTGGGCGGCAACTCTACTCGAGTCATTTGGGGAACCAACGTGTCGCTGGTAGATGCCAGACACGCGATGAGAGACTTCTTGATGAACTTCCGAAGGAAGTATCGCATGGTCCAGGACGGCGAGCTGTCTGAGGGCTTGAGTCTTCCGGACAGTCACCCGGCCATGGCTAGGGAATATGTCGACATCATGAAGATGATGCTGGAGCTCGGTGTCACGCCTTTGAACCTGGACGCGCGCAATCTCAAGTCTTATCCGCCAACAAGGAAGCTCTGGCATCAACTGCAAGCCTATCCGAACGAAATTATTCCCATCATGGATGTGGCGATCAAGGACACTATGCTCGAACTTGCTGAGAAGCGCATGGCAGAGTTGCGAACCCAGATGTCACAAGCACAGCGTGCAGCTCAACCCAGGGCTCGCGACTCGAGCTCCCTCCCACCTATGTTGAGCTCCGATGCCCCTACACCTGGCGCTCCGTCTCCAGCTCCATTCGCAGAGATCCCGAATCTGGTCAGCGAGGTCGATCAAAAGACGTACAACGTCAGGCCGTTTGGCCTGGATCACACAATCAACTTGCGTGAGCTCAACCCTGGCGATATGGACAAGCTCGTCAGTGTGAAGGGTCTGGTAATCAGGACCACGCCCATCATTCCAGATATGAAGGATGGTAAGTGTTCCAAACGCATGTCCAAAGTCTTTCGCTAACTTTGCTAGCTTTCTTCCGCTGCTCTGTGTGCAATCATACCGTCAGGGTCGACATCGACCGTGGCAAGATCACTGAGCCCACCAAATGCCCGCGCGCCGTATGCGATTCGCCCAACTCGATGCAGATCGTGCACAACCGCTCCGGCTTCGCGAACAAGCAGGTCATCAAGCTACAAGAGACACCCGACGACATGCCCGACGGTCAAACACCCCATTCAGTATCATTGTGCGCGTACGATGAACTTGTGGATGTTTGCAAAGCCGGTGATCGCGTCGAGATTACTGGTATCTTCAAGTGCAATCAAGTCCGCATCAATCCGCGCCAACGATCCGTAAAGAACATCTTCAAGACCTATGTCGATGCTCTTCACATCCAGAAAGTCGACAAGAAGCGAATGGGTATTGACGTATCGACAATCGAGGAGGAGCTTGCGGAGCACGCAGCTGGTGATATCGAAGAGACTCGCAAGGTCTCTGAAGAAGAAGAGGAGAGGATAAAGGCTACTGGCGCTCGTCCTGACGTTTACGATCTCCTCTCCCGCTCGCTGGCGCCCAGCATCTACGAAATGGATGACGTGAAGAAGGGTATCCTGCTTCAACTCTTCGGTGGCACCAACAAGCAATTCGAGAAGGGTGGCAGTCCAAAATACCGTGGCGACATCAACGTCCTACTGTGTGGTGACCCGTCCACAGCCAAATCTCAGATCCTACAGTATGTACACAGGATCGCACCGCGCGGTGTGTACACCTCCGGAAAGGGTTCCTCTGCAGTTGGTCTGACTGCATACGTCACCCGCGATCCCGAGACTAGACAGCTTGTGCTTGAGTCTGGTGCGTTGGTATTGTCCGACGGTGGTGTATGCTGCATCGACGAGTTCGATAAGATGTCGGAGGCAACCCGATCCGTCCTTCACGAAGTCATGGAGCAGCAAACAGTTTCCATCGCCAAAGCTGGCATTATCACCACTCTCAACGCCCGTACCTCGATTCTGGCATCTGCCAACCCCATCGGATCGAAGTATAACGTCAATCTTCCTGTTCCGCAAAACATCGATCTTCCGCCCACGCTGCTTTCGCGTTTCGATCTTGTTTACCTCGTCTTGGACCGCATCGATGAGCAAAACGATCGTCGCATGGCTCGTCATTTGGTCGGCATGTATCTTGAAGACACACCTGAGAATGCCAATAAGAATGAGGTCATGCCTATTGAGTTCTTGACTGCCTACATCTCATACGCGCGCTCAAACATCCACCCCAAGATCACTGAGCCCGCATCAAAGGCTCTCGTAGATGCCTACGTTGCGATGCGCAGCCTCGGTGCTGACATTCGCTCGCAAGAACGAAGGATTACAGCCACCACACGTCAATTGGAATCCATGATCCGTCTCGCAGAAGCCCACGCCAAGATGCGCCTATCAGAAGAAGTCACGGCCGACGATGTTCACGAGGCTGTCCGTCTCATCAAGTCGGCGCTCAAGCAAGCAGCTACGGACGCACGCACCGGCCTGATCGACATGTCGCTTCTCACCGAAGGCACTTCGACCAGCGACCGCCGCAGGAAGGAAGATCTTAAACGTGCAGTCCTTGCCTCGCTCGACGAGCTCGGCTCTGCTGGCCAGAGTGTGCGCATGAACGACCTAGTCAAGAAGGTGCGAGAAGGCGCCAGCGAACAAGTCGAGAACCAAGAGTTCCTCGAGGTGCTGCGTAGTGCCGAACTCGAAGGCGCTGTGCAAATCAGTGGTGAGGGTATGAGGAAGATGGTAAAGAGGGTGGTTGGTACCTTTTAGGTCAACTTCGAAGGCATGGCGTTTGAGGGGTTATGGGACCGGCATATCTCATGAGATGATGATGCGATGTGGTGGATTGGATAGTTTAGCAAGCACTCTGTTGTCGCGTTGCATTTGTATAGACATGAGGTCGTCTTGAATAAGGCATTGAATGTTCTACTTGGCTCAGGTATGCCGCTGGGAATTCGTACGTCATATCTTTTGGCAAGTTTGTTTCAAGGAAGGTGCGACGATAGCGACTATGTTCCTGCGTCGCTTCTATTCCTGCGTGAGTGAGGCACATCCATGGATGCAACCCCGCACTTCTGCGTTTTGTTTCTTGCCTACCAACATGACCACACTGGCTTCTTCACCCTCTAGCGTTGTGCCATGTCGACCCGTAGCGTGAGCGCAGCGCCTGATCCATCCGAGTCAGAACAGGATATCGAGAGCCTAAACCCGTCGTTTTGTGCTAAATGCAGAAAGCTTTGCATACTGCCTGAGGATCTGGATTCTAAAGAGCAGCTGCACGTTGAGTACACTTTGGAAGACATCACCGAAGCCGCAAAGCGAAAATGCTTGCTCTGTTGTCACTTCCGTACCTTCCTGCAATCGGGAGACGGTATCGAAAACATTGCTGGAGACGGTGGTTTTCATGCGTATCTCGGCTACATGACAAACCACCCGCATCACGACGCATCGGACCTGCCTGGCCTCCACTCGATCAAATTTTCAATTGATGGGTACACCGGTCTCGACGACCGTCGTTTTGGATTACAACTCAGGGTCGCAGATTACAATTTTTCGAACGGAACGCCATTCGTGTATCAGAGACATAAACGCAATGTGCCGCGCCCGGTACGTGTCACGACAGCCTTGACTTCTTGGACTGGCGACGAAGCACATCTCCGTACCATCACAGAATGGATACGAACATGTGAAGAAACACATAGTGCTTGTCGTCAGGTAAAACTCGAAAGGACTAATACGTTCGTACCGACCAGACTCATCGATGTCTCAACCGCCTATCTACCACGCCTTACAATCACAGCCGGACTTTCCGACAAGAAGGACCGTAGATACATCACTTTGAGTCACAGGTGGCAGAACGGAGACATGCCTAAGCTTCTGACTTCGAATCTGCACGAACTCCTTGAAGGCATCCAACCAAACACATTACCAGCAGTGTTCTTAGACGCTATTGACTTGTGTCGACGACTCAGTATACCCTTCATATGGATCGATGCACTTTGCCTTATCCAAGATGACCCCGCGGACTGTGATCACGAGATCTCGTCCATGGGCGAGATATACGCAAATGCATTTGTGCACGTGGGAGCAACGAGGGCCTCTAATATTCCTGGAACAGGACTGTATACCGGATTGGACTCAACCGGGCTGGCTCCATTCTACATAGATTTCCAATGGGGTGCCCGGAGATTCTCTCGTATCTTACACGAAGCCACTGCGGTAAAACGGATCAATCAATCGAAGCTGATGTCGCGCGGCTGGGTTTTCCAGGAACGACTCCTAAGCCCCAAGTCTATTTACTTCGATGATCTGCTTGGCTGGGAATGTACACAACTGGTCACCACCGAGCTACACCCCGAAGGCCCACCGCCATTGAGTCGTCGGCCTGTCTGGGGCGTTGATTTGCCGTTCAAAGTGCCTAGTCTTCTCGGAAGGGATACCGTGGATACCAATCCAAGGGCAGTTGATCATCATCTGAGATGGCTAGCTCTTGCGCAATGGTTCTCGATGTGTCAATTGACGTATGACAGAGACGCACTGCCCGCCCTATCGGGGTTAGCAAGAGCGTTCCAGGCGAAGTTGCAAGATCGATACGTGGCTGGTATTTGGTACAAAGATATTGTCCGAAGTTTGCTTTGGTTAAAACCAAGATCGTTTAAAGAAATTTCAGATGGTCAATTAGACCGGCCCCAAAAAAGCCACCGAGGTTCGTTCAGCTCCATTACTGCCCCGATGCCCCGATGAAACATCGACTAACCCTAGATAACAGTACCTTCTTGGTCTTGGCTCTCATTGAAAGGACGTATTGTGTTTCTGTGGACAAGAGCCATCCCAGATCATGTATCAAAACATGAACTCGCCTACGTACGTGAAGTGCGCATAGAGAATGTTCGAAGTGACGATTTCGGGAGAGTATCATCCGGATATCTCCGGCTCGCATGCCATATGCGGAAAGCCACCGATAGAAATGCAAGATATGGACTTTCGCATGTCCTCGAAAGATATCTCTTTAGTCAGTGGTGCGAGCATTTTGATGACACTCGGGAGTCATGTGCCGGGTGTTGGTTTTGTGTGCTTGAAATCCGTGGAGCCCGTCGAAAAAGCTCGGATGAGAAGGAGTTAGGATGGGAGCCGGCACATTTAGTCGGCATCATCTTGGAGCCTGTCGATCTGTCCCAGCGAATATTTCGAAGAGTCGAGCTTTTTGCGCATCCCTGGGGAGAACACAACACAAGCCAATTCAAAGAGCTGTGCCCAGAGTTTGCGGACGTTACCCGTTTGGAGGATATGGAGCAAGAAGAGGTCACCATTATCTGATGAGTAGTGGATGGATCGTTTTAAACTGCAAGACCATTTATACCAAGTACGCCAATCGCTAATCTAAACCACACTGCTCAATGCCCTTTCGTAGTTCTCCTTCAACCAAGACTTTCGCCAACCCGCCTGCAGGCCCCTCTCCGCCCATTTCCCCGGGTCATCGATGTCAACACACACATCAGCTTCGTCCTCGCCATCTTCGCTGTCCTGCGAAATCATTCGGATAGCAAGACGTTTCGATGGACCCGTTTTATGCCATATGATGGCCTCCAGAGCAAACGCGATAGGATATTCGAATTGAGTCAGCAGATTCGAAACCAGCCAATTCCTGCACTGAACCTGCTCCATGCGAATTGAGTTTTGAGATACCATATGTATGTCGATTGAAGAACAGCCATGAGTATAGAACTGGAATCCAAGCCCTGCGAGATTCGGTACGTATTCTTGCAGCAACTGCACAAGACCCGTATACGTGCTATCCCATTCGTTCGGGCCGGTAAGCGTGATATGATGCAGATGATTCATGCGCTGCGGAGCATGTCTGATCAGATGGTTCAACCAGGGATGTAGGTCCTGCGAATTGACTGACAAGACGGTGTCACGGAGGAAAAGCTCCTTGGCTTCATTGCGGATGGCCTTGTTGGATGCTATGAGGGCCCAGGGCCCTCGGGGCTCGACTGGAGAGTCGACTTTGTAGCTGCAACGATCTTCTTCTTTGCACATGCCTGACCACTCGGGATTCGCACATAGCAACCGCGTCTTCGGATTGGTACGGCGGCAGGGATACCAGACGAACGGTGGTGGCTTTCTGACTTGGGATGAAGCTTTCTCCTTTGTCTTTACACGTCTGCGTACGTGAATGTGTAACCAGTCGCGTAGGTAATCGTAGATCTGAAGGCGCATTTCAGTTGGGAGGCCTTCGAACGTCGCTCGAGGGTTTCGGGGTGTCTTGAAAATGGAGGCAGGATGTATTTCCTCGATGTCTGAATTATCGCATGCTACGACATTCCTCTTCTTCCTTTTCTTCTTCCCTTTGTTATCTTGACGGGTCGATTCAATGGAACCCGCTCGAGACATGCTGGAACTGGCTGATGACGTGTCGTAGTAGTCGTCATAATTGACAGCCTTTCGCTTTCGAGTTGCGCGGGCCATTGTAGAGTGGCAGATATCGTGAGTGGCATCGAGCTTGGTCGGCATATAAGTAGGTATGCTTCAACTCACCCCTTGCATATCAACCAGACGCGTGGCTGCGGCACGGCTGGCTTAGTTTCCAGGCAGCGACGCGCCCACCTATCGGAACCTGCGAATATATGCATCATATCCTACGCGATGTTACACTGCGTCTCTCTTGGGAGTTGCTGGATGTCAGCGTTGTACCTTTACCCCAAGCGATCGCAGATGGAGGTGTTTGGCTATCCAAGTGTGAGCTGAGTCAGCGACGAGCCTCGGCACGAACCATGTACAGTGGTTTGCTTCCACAACGTCCGCAACAGCCCGCGCCCACATTGAAACTCTACGATGCCTGACTTGCTTAGCGAAAGCGCCGTGAAAGCTCGATGTACTCGTAACGACAAATCTCATCATTCCTGCGGTGCTTATCGATTGCTGGGTAGTTGACTGCCCGACGAATGCCTGCTTCCATAGCTTGATTCAAACACCACCTCAACTCAGACGAGACATACTACGGACACCATGAAGACGTCCAAGTATGCACCAAAGACGCCTGCGGAAAGCCTAGCCCAATCGAAAGCCGAGAAGCTCAAGCAGGACAAAGATCGCGTCACGCGTTTGCTAGGACGCGTCCGCTGGAAGGCCGAGATGCTCATGGTGTCCTACTTTCGCACCATGGAGATCGTACAAGCAGCTGCGCAGGAGAATGAATACCACCAGTCACAACACGCAATGGGAAGCGGTGCATCGAGTGTAAGTGGCTACCAGTCCTGTCGCCCCAACTGTCGCGAGACTGACACGGCACAGAAACAAGCCGAATCCATGTTCAAAGTCGACTTCTTCGAATTCTACACGCTGCTCGAGCGCTACATCACAGACTGTCTCGCCATCTTCGGTGTTTCCGTCTCCGCTTCTGCGCCGCGCATAAACTTCAACGCCTTACGTTACGAGACGAATCCCGATCTTCACCGAACGCGACCGATGGCTTCGCATGCCTTCCACGCAAACCTTCTAGAAGCTTTAGACGACGAGAAGAGTCCATTAGCGGGGTCGCTGGGGCTACAGGATGTTCGGGTACAACTAGGCATTGCAAAGGAATACCGTAATGCGTGGAAAGATGCTGATAGCAAGGCAAACATAGCCAGCGGCAACGCGCGCGCGAATATGTCGCTGCAAGATCTGCAGCTAGAGCATATGTTGCGTAATATAATCGGTGGATGTGACCTCGCTCACGAGGCAGTGCAGCAGCATTCCGACGGTACTACGAATGGTACTTTGACCAGTCGAGATTTCGAGCCGAAGACGACGTACGGATACACAAGCATGGAGATTGAGGATACGCCTTTTGAATATATGGACGATGCTATGGATTTGGACTGAGGTAAACGTCTGACGCATAGTGTCACAATACCTGGTCATTGCTAACGCCGATCGACGGCTCACGATGTGAGTTGAAACCTTCTACTTTCTGTCTCTTCGGAAGTCTTCCTGCTTTCGTCCAAACCCACAACCCTTCTATGTCCTTAGTCTCTCTTCAATACCACCCAGAGCTTCAATCGGGCTCATCGGCCGATCTTGCTCAATGCCAACCTTCTGCATCAAATGCTCCTCTTCATGTCCTTCATCCTGCAGCACACTATCCGCGCGATACCTGTTGCCCTCAGCTCTTCCAGCTGTCTCCTCAGACACAAGCTTCTCTTGTTTCAACTCCCACTTGCACCTCTCCTTGCAATCCCAACATACACTCCTCTTACACACGCGCATATCGTACTTCCACTCATGTCGGTTCAGCATCTCCTGACAGTGTGCACAGTCCATCGGAATGACAATCGTCTCCATATCACCACGTCGTCGCGCAATGCTAAGACCCTTGCTGCTGCGAGTGTGGATTTTCATATCCCCATCGCTAGCAGCATCGATGCCATCGAAGACAACGAGTTTGTCGACTTTGCACCACCATGCCGGTCGACCTCCGGCTTCTGTCCGCGCACGCACTGATGTGCTGGTGAAAGCGCCCACCTGCGCGCCTGGACCTGGCAGCCAGCAGCCATTCGTTGTTTGAGGTGGTGGTGTGAACACACGCGTCTTCTCTTCTTCGACCTTCTCCTTCTTCGCCGACATGTTCAGTCGTTCCTGTAGAAGCGCTGTCGGCGACCGCAGAGCAGCTTTTGACTGCGTCTTTGAGTTGCGAATCAGGTCGTATCGCTTCTCGAGCTCGGAGCGTGGCTTGGAGGAATCGGATACTGGGTTAGTTCCTAAGTTCAGCTCTGCAGGCCGTTTCAGGCGTGCGATTGAGTCTGTGCGTTGGCGGGGTGAAGTCGTCGATGTTGATGTGGTGTGCTTCAAGGGGATGGTTGAGCCCCTTGATTGATGATGGGTGTCATTCAGAGCGAGGGACGTGGGTCGGGACTGTGATGGTAGGCTTTCGTCGTCCGAGACGTATACACCAGAGTCTCGGTCGCGGGATTGTGTGGCATTGGTAGTGGCGGTAGATACCGGCCGTTTGAGGGCACTGTCTTGGTCGTGACCAGAAGGGGAAGGTGCGGGCTGTTCTTGTCGCGGAACGGCCTGGACATGTTGGACTGCTGCTGAATCTTCTTCTGCAGCAGGCAGCAGCCTATCTTTCGCAGCAGTGCCTTGAGACTGGCTCAATGGCAACAATTTTGGTGGCGGTGCTGGTGCCTCTTCGTTGTCGTCCAAGATCAGCTTCTTCGAGTAGTTCTTGACTGGCACCTGAGTATCTCGCTCAGTTTCTCTCATCAGAGGTTCCCGTTCTTCAACAGGTGGGGTTGCGATGAGAGGCACAGCTTCCAACACCTGCTCAGGCTCCAGTGGCATGGCGTCATCATCGAAGAGGAAAACTCCAGAATCCTCTCCGTCGGGATTCAGATCCAGGTTCTTGGCTACCAGAGGCATAACCATACTAGAGTCTTGAGCTGCTGCATCTTCAGTGAGCAGCGGTGCCTTGGACGGATCCGGCTTGTTGCTCTTCCAAAAAGCGAAGGAAGGCATATTGTTCGAGTAAAGACTGTGGGCCGATGACTACCGGTAAAAAGAATGAATGAATGACTGAAGAGCAGTGTCTTGCCCAAATATTACTACCATCTCGCTCTTTACATACCCCCAACCCACCACGCCCCATCGCGACCCTACAAGCACAGCCCCCGCAACCCACGCGTCCTCCAATACCCATCCCCATCACCACATCCTCCAATCCCCCATCCCAATACCCTGAATTAATCTCCTTCCACAGTCCCAAATGGCTACCTGACGTCTTGTCTACTCGCTCAATGTGGAGGTGGTGCGATGCGAAACACCGACAGCCGGGATCTAACTGGCGCTTTGTTTGACAGCATCCTAGCCCGGCGCTGTCTCAGACGCGACTGACGTTCATGCACGCTAGGATCGTAGGTGCGGCATATCGATAAGAAGGATGTGTGGCTGGGATGCGGTTTATGCGTCGTGTAGGAGGTTGATGATGGGTGAGTATTTTGACTGGAGCGTTTTGAAACGTTTGTGGAGGGTGGATGTCTATGCGCACTTTCTCTTCTGGGTTGCTGTGATGGGGTAGTTGCTGTGATGGGGTAGTTGCTGTGATGGGATCGTTGCTGACTGTTTGCGGCAGATGGATGTTGGTTGGTGAGTTGGATGGGGTGAGGCGTCGTGCTCATCTGTGGCTGTTGTATGACTATGCGCATGAAAGAAACACTGCATGGCACGCGCATATCCATATCACCTACTGAGCAATCACAAAGATGTTCCCATACTATCTCACCACATCACAAGAATCACACGCAGCAATTAGCATGCAAACGAAGCATTGAGACAACATTTAGATTTGATATCTATACATCCCTCATCTCATGAGGTTCTCCTCGCAACCATCTAAAACTCCATGCTACCCATACCCAGACCGCGTCTGTAGATCGTTCCGGTACCAGTGAAGTTACCAGTCTGAGTTACAAAGTTCTCAGTGCTGCTGAAGTCCTTGATGTGTCCGAGTAAAATCTCCAACATGCGGTACGCGACACCGGGAGTGTAGCCGGGCAGCTCGTGACCAGCAAGACGGGCGGTGTAGAACATCATGCCGCGCTCGGCGGTCCAGTAGCCCTGGTAGCCGGCGCCGGCAAGCGCACCGCCGTTATACTCTGGGTGGTAGGGGGCGTACAGAGGGGTGGTGGGGTACTCGGAAAGACCCTGGGCGCCGTTCCAGGTCATGTTCTGGATGGCGAAGAGGGTGCCGTTGGTGCTGAGGAGCATGTCGAGGTCGCCGGAGCCGATGATGGTGTTGTTGGTGTATTCGATGACGCGCTGGAGGACGCCGTTGTTGGCGGGGCCAGGGGATTGGTCGGAACCTTCGTCGTCGCCGTTGCCGAAGACGTTGGTGTTGGTGCACTGGAGCCACTCGGTGCTGACGTTGGCGTGGAGTGCCATCTTGACGTCGGTGCGGTTGAAGTAGATCTCGGCGCCTGGGGGCGAGTAGTCGCCGGTGTTGACTATGCCGAGCTGGGAGTATGGGTGCGGACATGTCTCGGTGATGTGGTAGATGTTGAAGCAGGGGTTCACCTCGAGGATGGCGGAGTAGAAGTTGTCGAACTGGTCGCAGGTGTAGTTCTCCGAGCTTTATGGGTCGGGGAGAACGGGGAAAGCGCCTTGTGGTGGGGGGAAAGTGAAGTACTTGTCCATGTAGTCGGTGTAACCGCACTCCTTGTGGTGCTGGGTGATCTGCTCCATAAACGTGTCGTTCAAGAAGAGCAGATTCTGCCAGAAGTTGACGAATGAGAGGAGGACAACCTGCTGCTGGATGGTCTCGTCACCAATGATGGGGTCGTTGATGGAGATACCGGCAAGGTTGAAGTACTTGTCATCATCGGCAGTGATGAAGCTGTCGGCAATGTAGGGGACGTAGTAACCAGCGTAAGACTCTCCGGTGATGTATGTCTTCCAGTTGTAGAGTCCGAAGAGGTCAATGAAGCTCTTGTAGAAACCACGGAACTGGTTGCCAAGCTCAACCTCGTCGGTGATGTTGGGGGTACCTTGCGAGTAGCCAACACCTACGGGCTGCTCAACCCAGAGCATGTTGGTGAGGTTGGTCCATGAGTAGGGGTTCTGGACCGGGGCGAGAGTGCCAGATTCCCAGGTGAACGGGCCGTTCTCCGTGAGGAATCCACTGAGCGAAGAGCATCCAGGGCCACCGTTGAGCCAGATAACAACCTCCTCGGGGGTCTGAGCCTGGGTCGAAGGGAAGAACCAGAAGAAAAGCTTTCGCGTCTCCTCCGGGTCATCCGAGATTGGCAGCAGACCAGCGTAGCTCTCGCCAATGTCGAAAGGAACTTCTGGGATACCAGTACCGTTGACGGCAAAGGCTATGGGCTTATTAGTTTGATGTATCACAGTATGACAATGAATACTGACACTCAGTCTTGTTGGTCAAGAAGAAGCTCTCGGCACGCCTCTGGATCTCGGGATGCTTGAAAGCCTCTCCTGGCATGCGCCTCTCGACGGCAGGCCTAACCTTCTCAAACACACCACGCTTGTGTGGCGAGCTTCCAGCAAGCGCTGTAGAAGCACACAGCAAAGAACCAACCACGGAAAGGAGCTTCATCTTGAAATTGACTGATGAAAGCGGCTGTGAGCTGGCACGGAAGAACCGGGCCCAAGGCGAGTATTTGAACGTTTACTACGTGACGGCATTGCGGTATACAGACCCTTGCGCTTACCCCGGAAGAGCAGGAGGTTGGCGGAGGCAGCAGCAAGGCTCGGTAATAAACCTCGCAAACGCCACTTTCCGGGTCGTGCAGGGCATGCTATCGCGTTGAGATTCGTAGCCGAAGGGCGAGGGACGCGAGATGACGCAGTGCAAACAGAAGCACAACCTTAGGCACCTTCCTGAAGCAGGACTATACGAAGATTAGACCGAGACTTTTGCATGATTTCTGGCGTTGATTCGTCGCTGCGCTGGTTAGTGCATTCAATGTGCCCAGACCAGCTCAGAGTGTAAGCCTCGGAAGCGGATGCTTGTCGAGGCTTGGTCAAGCTTGTGGATCAATTGACGATAGCACGGCTACCGTAGGTACATGGACGACGACAAGCGGTATTTTGTTTGTGTCTTGGTAAAGCGAATTACGAGAAATGTATGTAGCTATCTCGGGGCGGTGACCGTGATAGTGACGGTGTCGGTACCGCGCCGCGTGGGCGCGTCATCAGGCCCAAGTTCAACCCGACCAGGCGGGCCGAAGCTTGTTAAACTTCAAGGTACTTGGTCGAGGCGGGGAAATGAGAGGTGAGCAACACGAGTTACGGAACTTAAGGTCAAACGTCATGGGCCGAATGCGAAGTCCAAGTATTGCGCGTCTTTGGGGTTGTTAATATGAGAAGGGCCACGCGAGCGAACCGAACCATTGCTGACGGTCGCGTGTGCGGTCGTGGCGGTGTTGCCCGGCAAGGCTGTGCTATGGCCAACCCTTGTTGCAGCAATCCCTCATCGTCGGTACCCCAAAGCCAATCTAGCTTGTCGAAGTTGGAACGATGCGCATCGCAATGAATGACCAACAGAAGGTCTAAAGGCGCCGGAAATGACATTATGTCGTTGCCCAAGACATGTAGTGGCCTTTGGCATGCGGTCGCACCTCGTGAGGCGTTGGCCTTGAGCAACGCCATGCGCCACCACGCGCCGCCAACAGTCTTCCCCATCTGACTACATGCGTGTCGGATAGCGTGGTTTATATATGGCTTGTCTACCCTGATAGCTTGTTCTAATTGTCCACAGGTCGTAGGAAGTTCATATCATCGAGTAGTTCTCTTACATCCTCTGCCTTGTCCTCTTCCAGCTTGTCTGCGCCCACGCCGATGCTCAGATCTACCAGTCCGTCTGCAGGCGGCGAGAACTGGCGCAGCTTGACGCCGCTTTCAGTAAAGATCTTGGCCGTCTGGTCGTCCACGAGGTAGCCTTGGTTATAGACCACCTCGCTGATGCCAACTTGTGTAATTTTGACGCTGCAGGTCAAGCAAGGGCATGTGTTGCAGTATAGGATGGCGTTCTCGCCGATGCGGTCGCGACCGGCTTCGAGGAGGGCGTTTTCCTCGGCGTGTAGGCAGAGGCAGGTAGAGAGACCAACACCTCCCTGTGCAGCGTTGTTGCAGCGGGGGCCTGTATGTTGTTAGTCTATCTCATGGGGATTCCCGAGTGTAAACGTACATCCGCCCTCGTTGCAGTTGGTCATGCCACGTGGGGTACCGTTGTACCCGGTGCTAATCACACGCTTTTCGCGTACTATGCAGCAACCGACTCGTCGCTTCATGCAGTTGCTCCTGCGCGCTGCCAGGTCTGCCAACTGCATAAAGTACTGATCCCAGCTTGGCCGTACACGGGCCTCGTCCATGAGGTCCAGGAACAGTATGGCACTGCGCAGGGAAGCCATGTCGGAGGACGAGTTAAGTAGCTTTAGTTGTGCTCTTTGGCAGAGGGCGCTCAGGCCTGTCTTGGGAGCGAACAAGTGCTTGTCATTGCGTAGAACGAACTCGTCGAGAGTAGGCGGTGTGTGGTCCGTGGCAGCACATCGGGCCTTGAACCGCTGCCAGCGTACACTGACAGGCGCGTCTACGCTGACGAGGAGGAAGAAGGGACGCCTGAGCAGGGCATCAACCACCGTTTCGTCCCATATGTCCGTTGTAACAAATCGTTCTCTCCATCTCAACGTGACGAAGTCGAGTAGCGAATCGATGTTCGGGAAGGTATGCTTCGACTCCACAGACGACTTGACCGGCGAAGGAACACGTGTGTTGGAAGCTGACTTCTCCTCTGGAGGCGTCTCAGCAGTTCGGGCGAGGCGTAGGCGGATGAATTGGTGCTCCTCGACGAGGTACGAAGCTATCGACGACTTGCCCGCGCATATTCCTGTGCCATGTCAGCCTCGTCTCATATAATTTCTGACGGTGCTTGCCTCCGCACAATCCAATAAGCATCGCGATAGATGTCGTCCAAATGTGAGTTGTGAGTCGTGGATCGAATCTCGGATTGCTAACAGCGGGTAAGCGCGTGGTCGGCTGCAGGAACGCGTCTAGTGCCGCCCCGCCTCGCCCATCGCTCAGGGCTGGACCCATGACATGGCGCGGGGTGAAGCGTGCGGCTGCCTCAGCATCACTAGGACATTCACTGTCACATGCAGGCGCCCTTGACACCTGCACGTGTATTGCTTTTGCTCGTATGACTGCCATCATCTAGAACTACATCTCCGCCTCACCGCGCATCCTCACTCCCGTCCCATCGCAACCCCACCACCTACTGTTACCACCCACCATGGCCACCCTAAAGTTTGCGCCCTGGCTGAGTGATGTCGACGTTCAGTTCTATGCCGCTCTCGCACACATCAAAATCAACCACGACAAACTCGACGACTCGGCGCGTAAGGTGCTCGGGCTGTATGAAGTCCGTCCCGGAGAGCATTCGTCGCGATCTATGCGGGTACAGATACACCCGAATGCGCTGACATCAGACGATACCCCTCCGACTTTCTGCCGCGCCGAAGGCATCATCAAGAATTGCAACACCATAGAAGACTACAAGAACCTTGATCGCGCCGCCATACTCGAACGATGCGCCCAGACAGTACGTCCGTCATCTTTCCCTGCGATCAAAGCTGACGCGGTATAGATATGGGACGCTATCCACGACGGCTCGATATACGAATGCCCCTCCCTCCTCTCCTCCTTCACAGCCATCATCTTCGCCAACCTCAAGAAGTACAAGTTCACATACCACTTTGGCTTCCCCGCCATACAGTCAGACCCGCCGTGGAAGCAGATTGGAGAGGCAACAAGGTTACAAGCGAGAGAGACTACATACCTGGTAGACGCGGTGCAGACGTGGCGATACAGCTCAGACGTCCGCCAACGAGGCTTCTTCTTAGCCAAGCGCATACAAGGAGGGGGCGATCCGGACGAGAGGCCAAAAACGCCCGTTTCACCCCTGGAAGAATTTGGATACACATGGGCTATAGGCAGACTGGAGGCCTACGAGAAGGGCTTCTTTGACAAGGTGGATAGCAAAGATCGCTTCATATGCTTCGCCGACCCCTCCACATACGAAACCAACCCAGGCTGGCCCCTTCGCAACCTGCTCGTGCTGATGCGAAATCGCTGGCACCTCCACGACGCTCAAATCATGTGTTACCGCGACACGCACACACGGCGTGACCACTCCAACTCCTTGATCCTACAGCTACGGTCAGACCCAATACCCGAGGCAGCGGCCACGTCCGAAACACCAGACACGCGCCCACAGACACCCAAGTTGCCCAAAGTAACAGGCTGGGAACGGACAGAATCAGGCAAACTGACGTCGCGCAACGTGGACCTCTCGGAATACATGGACGAGCGCAAATTGGCAGATCAGGCTGTGGACCTCAATCTCAAGCTGATCAAGTGGCGGATAGCTCCTACCATCGACCTGGACGTCATCAAGAACTGCAAGTGTCTGCTGCTCGGAGCGGGAACGTTAGGCACCTACGTCTCAAGAACGCTCATGGGCTGGGGCGTAAGGAAAATCACATTCATCGACAACGCCACAGTCAGCTTCTCCAACCCCGTACGACAGCCTCTCTTCAACTTCAACGACTGTTTACAAGGCGGCGCAAAGAAGGCCGAACGAGCGGCAGGGGCTCTGCAAGAGATATACCCAGGCGTCGACGCCCAAGGGCACGTCATGGAGGTACCGATGCTGGGTCACCCAATGACCGATAGCGCGAAGACAAAAGCCGAGTTTGAGAAGCTACAGAAGCTTATCAGCGAGCACGACGCCATCTTCCTGCTCATGGACACACGAGAGAGTAGATGGCTGCCAACCGTCATGGGCAAGGCCTACGGGAAGATCGTGCTCAACGCAGCACTAGGCTTCGACACCTACGTAGTCATGCGCCACGGCCTGAAGACAACGCAAGAGGGAAAGGGACAAGTAGAACTAGGGTGTTACTTTTGTAACGACGTCGTTGCGCCCGCAGACGTAAGTCCCATCATTCAACTACTGAACAGACACAGCTAACCTCTATTGAACAGTCCCTAAGCAACGCGACCCTCGACCAACAATGCACCGTAACCCGCCCCGGCGTCGCCCCGCTCGCCTCTTCGCTCCTCGTCGAACTCCTCATGTCCATCCTCCAACACCCATCACAAGCCCGCGCAGCACCCCCCTCGGTCCAAACGAAAAACAACACACCTCCCGCACCCGCACCCTCACACCCCGCGCTCCCACCACCCTTCCAACATCCCCTCGGTACAATCCCTCACACAATAAGAGGCTACCTGTCCACCTTCTCGAACATCCAAGTCGAAGGCAAACCCTACGACTGCTGCTCAGCCTGTAGCGATAGGGTGCTTGAGGCGTATAACAAGGATCCGTGGGAGTTTGTGGCTCGGGCACTGAATGAGCGGGGTTGGGTCGAAGAGATGAGTGGGTTGAAGGAGGTGCAGAGAAAGGCGGATGAGGCGGCGGCGGATATGGATTTCGAGGAAGAGGAGGACGAAGGGGGATTGGATGAGGAGGGGGAGTTGTTGTGATGGGGTGGAAGGGGGTATGTGAATGGGGTGTTAGGATGTATGGATGTACAGATGGATGGATGGACGGCAACATGCAAGAAGAGGTGGATTCAACATCAGCGTTTTTCCTTTGTAGTAAAATACCCTGCCATTGTGTATACGTAAACTTCGTAATGTGCATATAGAAACGTGAATCAGTAAATATGTAGTACTCATTGATACTAGTAGAACTACAGAATACCGGGCATATACCATACCAAGTAAGTAACAGAAAAAGGGCGCCCATCACTGGAAGCCTCCATGTCCAATCCAAGCCCATCCAATTACCCATGCCCATGTCTTGAACCTCCAATCTTACGTGTATCCAAAGAACCCCATCGCCATAGTTCTGTCGCGATACATATATCCCTAGATAACAGTATGGTCACAAGAACGCAGGCGTATCCTCCCTAACCAACACCAACCCACCCCTCAAGCTCTGCTTGCCCGCGCTCCCACCCGGCGACAACGCGTTCTCACTCTTCCTCTGCCTCAGAAACTTGTCGGCCATTCGCTGACCTGGTGTCACATTGCCATCCCTGCCCCCGTTCCCAGGGCTTTCTCCATCAAGCACACTTTCAATACCCCTCCCTATAGAGACTCTGGGTTCGGGATACGGTTCTTTACTCATAGCCAATGAGCTGGTCGAGGTCTTCAGCGTCAGTGCTGGGCGGCGCGCATCCGAAGACGACGCGGGGAGTGGGGAGTATTTATCCAAGTCGATGACGGTAGGTCGACCGGTGTTGTTGGTGCCGCGGAGGTCGAAGGCGCTTCGTGGTCTACGAGCGAGTTTCTCGGGCGACATGGGCCGTAATGTTGCGCGGATACGGGGACGGAGGGGCGTTGTTATTTCTGCTGAGCTGGTGTTCTTCTTTGCTGATGGTGTTTCAAGGGTGTGGACGTTGGTGCTGGGCGAGTCACGGCGCGGCGTACATAGTAATTGCTGGGAGTTTGGTCGCGTTGATAGACCTAGTGGAGAGACAGTGGAGTTCTTTTGACTGCGAAGGGATGGAGGAGTGACGTTCTCTTTCCGCGCGGGGCTCCTCTTTAGGGTGGTGATTGGTACGCGCTGTGTGGTTTCGTTCGTGGCTGGGGCAGATGTATTGGTGGTAGCTTTGGGATTAGGTGTGGACTTGGGCGAGGATTGGGATTTGTCCGGCAGATGTGTCTCGGTGGCCAATCCAAGGACGTTGCTACTGGAGCGTCGACCAGTATCATGGAAAGAGAATCGGTCATCTCTTGAAGGCAATTCCGGCGTTTCGAAAGCCGGGCGCGATCTAAAAGCGTGGCCTTCGGGTGTTGACAGTAGATGCTGCCTGTTCGAAAGAGACCTTGATTCGGGCTGAGAGTGTTTGATGAGCTGCTTAGTATCACCAATCTGTCGAAGTGGGATATGATTGCCGTCGCGTGTGCCAATGTGCGACGAAGACTTCCCGGCGTCTGACGTCGCAGCACGTGCGCCATCGTCATTGCGACGCTTGAGATCTTCTGCGCAGATAACAGTCAATTCAGTATTCTCCATTGTATCCTCGGCGTGCGGTCGCGGCGTGGAAACATCGAGCGACCCCCTAAGAACCACCGTCGTATCTTCGTGTTCTGTATGTGATGTACGACTCGAATCTGGTCTGACTTTCTTTGATGGAGTGGTATACCGATCATGAATCCTCAGGTCTTCTTGACTGGTGAGCTCCATACCAGAAATCTCATGCGACAGCCAAGCTCTCCAGTCACGACTTGTCCGAGTAGGTTCGCGTCGATGGGGAGAAGGCGTCCCTACAACGTAGCTTCTTATTGACCGACTAGTCGAAACGACTGCTGAGCCGCCGTCCTGAGATTGCTCAACCTCACCAGGCCCTCCGAAAGACATGACACTGTCGTTAGGAAGGATGCTGACGCCATCTGTGTTTCGTGAATAGATGCTGGGAGACATTGGCGTCATGGCAGTGTGAGAAGCTGGTGACACGGATACTCTGGGAGAAACAGGCAGTCTCCGTGGGAATTGACCAGCCATGCCACAAGCGCCCGGTGCAACTTCCTTGTCATCTTGAACAGCCGGTTTCGTGAAGTCATCGGTCCGTTGAACGAATGTTGCAACATCGTAAGTTCTTCCAGTTTCACGCGGAAACTTGACATGCTCTGCCTCGTCCAGAGGAGTCTTCCAACGCTCTTTGGCTCTCTCTACGCGCTTCTCAATTTGCGATGTCGTTGGAGTAAACATCTGAACCGCGCAATTCCGCTCAGCTCCATCACTATCGTTCTGGCTCTCGTCAGACTCAGGCGTGCTGCCCGAGGAAGGCATCATTCCCTCTCTTCGATGTACTCCTTTCGTGCCCTCCACATGACTGCTAGAGCCTGGATCGGGTGATGAGTGTTGTCCGATGGGTGTGACTGTGCGGATGGTCGATCTGATAGCCCGTCCAAAAGATCTGATCGTGCTGGTTTTGCTCTGAGTGCTTTGGGATGTGGCCGGTCGCTGTGATGGTGGTCGCTGTTCTAGATCGATACTGCTACGAAGGTTTCGACTTCCACTGGAATGCAATTCTCGTGTATGAGAGAACAGCTTGGTAGTACTTGACTCAAAAACATCGCTTTCTGCGCCCGGTGTTCGTTTGGTCGGGCTTGAAGACTTTTGTGATTTTGACGATCCGATCTCTTTCATCAACGCAGAAAAGACGCGTTTGGGGTCGACAGGCGTTAGTGACTCTTCAGTGAGGATCTCCATGGGCATGGGATCGCGGAAAGCGGCGAGAGGTGGGAGAGGCAGAGACTTTCTTCTTGAAGCACTTGTAGATGCCGCACGGTCTGCCTCACTCCCAATGCTATCTTTAGACTCATGGATAACGGTCATTCGCTTCATGGCACGTTGTGTCAGCGTGTCGCTGGTGGTAGTAGTTCCCCAACTTGTAACCCGAGAAGCTGATACGTTCGCAGCATTGGCTTCGCTATGAAGACTTCGATTGCTCCGTGCACTTCCAGTGCTGTTGCTTCTGGACCCAGATCGTAGAAATGGGGGGTAAGCGCCTTCAAGTGACGGTGTTCGAGCACGAATGCGTTTTAACGTGTCTTCGTTAGGCGGAGGGATACTTAGTCCGTCTTTCGCAGTGGGTGGACTATAGTGCGCAGTATGAAAGTAGTCGCGGCTGGCATCGATCTGCTGAACTGGAAGATTGGTCGACTTGCCCGACGTGCGCCGAAAGACCTTCTTGATCTTACTTTTGAGAGAGCCAGAGAATGATCTCTTTTCCTTGATCTCTTGGGGCGGCATGTGCTCGCTCAACGCAAGGTCTACCGTCGACTCGTCGGGTGTTTGCTGGTATTTCGTAGAGAAAGATTGCGCTTCCGAGACGACACGCTTGTCCTTGTCTTTTCCTTTGTCCTGTCTTTTCTTGAAGGGTGCTAGGAACATCGACGGCTTATGCTTCACGGCCTTCTGCTGAAAGCCTTGCAGATACTCATCTCTTACTTTGTCAAGCGTAGTATCAGGCCCGACTGTAACCGGCATACGCGGGCCTGCTAGAGGTGACGGCCTAATTGTTCGGGAGGGTAAAGGCACGGGCGAGGGTTCCGATACCGGGCTGATGCTTGCTACAGGTGGCGTTGTAAGATACTTGGACGGCGGCCGAGCAATCGGTGAGCCGGTCTGAACACTGCTTGCGTAGTACATGGAACGCGCTTTCCGTATCTGTTGCGAGGAAATCGAGGATGCAGCACTCTGTCGGAATGACTTTGGTTGAGAACCAGGTCTAGCATTCTCGCTGAATGTGATCGAAGGCTGCGTCGATAGATACCGCGGTATGGAGAGCGACCCATGAACGCTGGGAGTAGGATAGAAGGGTGGAAACTGTTCTGTGTTCTGTTCCGTAGAGTCTGCTGAAGCTTGAGACAGGCGTTGTGCACTTCTCGTCTGCTCGGCAGTCGGACGCTGCAAGGACCGGAAGCTCGAGTCGCGAGGTGGGAAGTGGCTGCCCTGGGAGGTGAGAGACTTGCGGCTGGCGTTGCTCTTGGATCTCGCCAGCTCAGCACTGCGTTTTGCGTTACGGTCTGCCGCATCTTGAGCCTGCGCGCGAGCAAAGGCAGCAGTAGCGGCGGCTAGGGCCTGTTGTTTGATCGCATCTAGGTCCAACGGTTCGGCGATGGAAGTGGGACGTTTGTGAACGGTCGAGGCAGACTTTGACCGGCGGAGTCGGGTACCTGCATCGCTATTTGCACGAGCAAGCATCGGAATGGCAGGATAAAACTGTGATTGCTGAAGTAGTGTGGTAAGAGGGAGCGGCCAACTTAGCGAAGCAGTGCTAAAGAAGTGTTGACGGCATGTAGCAGAAACAGCGGTAATGAGGCACGGCCAACAGTATGGTATGGGAGGTGATGCATTCGGACATGTGGGGAGAAAGACA
Source organism: Alternaria triticina (assembly GCA_022609215.1). Classification (NCBI taxonomy): domain Eukaryota; kingdom Fungi; phylum Ascomycota; class Dothideomycetes; order Pleosporales; family Pleosporaceae; genus Alternaria; species Alternaria triticina. Next base: position 805,984 of record JAGKPX010000002.1, read on the forward strand.
CAACAGCCAAATGTTGTTGCGGCAGTTGCAGTCTTGTACGTCGCTGCTCATGCTGTGGAAGAAGCGGCGACTTGGGGCCTCGCACGGCAGGAGATACCGCTGTCTCTGAAATGCGCCTTCCTTGGAAAATCTTACTATCTTGATAACATGACATGCTCCCAAATGGAAAAGAAAATCTTCGCGATCGGGCATGAGGAGTCGAATTGTCTAAATGTAGGTCAGGCAGTCTGCCTGTATTTCATGGTCACGGCACGTCTCTATGCCTGGCGAGTTCCTCGTGGTCCAGCGCACTCGTGCGTATGTCTTCCTCGTCCTCGTCGTGCACCGGTACATAAGACGGCTCTTTATCCCCCACGTCAATATAATTCGTCACAACAGTCATGAACGCGAATACCACAACGGAGGTCAAAAACGGCAAGCCAAGCCAGGCGCCGCCGAGACCGATTCCCACTTGGAACAGCTCGCTCAGCAGTGGGCCGGCGATCATGGCGCCAACACTTTCTGCAATCGCAATGGTGCTCATGAGCTTGCCGATATCAGGACTCGACTGACCGCCCACAACATGAATGGAAACAGATCGCATTGCAGCGGTGTAACCAGTTCCCATGTTGTAAATGAGAAGGCCAATGATCAGAAGAGAAGGATGCGCGGCAATACCCATGACGAAGAAGGCAATGGTAGTAAAAGCTATCGATCCGCGTGCGATCCAGAGATCGGCCCAGTGTGCAGGGAAACGCAGCTTTTTCAAGAGAAGGAAGTTTGCTAGTGGGATCAAGATAGTGACAGCCACCAAGTTGGTAGCTGCGCGGAATGAGAGCAGGTATGCGGCCTTCTTGATCTCCCAGTTGTAACGCTTCGAAGCATAACGGACCAGAAGCGAGATGCACTGTCTGCCCAGTCTATTGGCCAAGAACGTAAGGACGACCAGGCTCAAGGTCCAATCGCTCCTCAGGAAGTGCACTGCATCCTGGAAGTTGCGGAGTTGTGCTCGTAGCGAAAAGTGGCCGGTCGTAGGCGTGGGCTGTAGCTCGAAGACCTGGTCTCCGCTGTCCTTGGGTTCAGGCAGATCGCGCAGGTGTAGCGTCTCGGGGATGAACAAAGCCACAACAACCCCCACAAGCTGTATCGCTAATGACAATAGCAGAGGCAGCCAGTTCCCGCTCTCCATCAGCCTCGCTGCCATTATCGGTGCCAGCATTTCCGCAACAAGGACACAGGCCGTCAGGTATAGGAAGACCGTTGTTCGCTTTTCTGGAGGCACAATGTCGGAGATCATCGTTACACCGATAGCCATGGCTACGATTGGACCGCCGCCGATGATCGTGAAGGCGCTCGAGAACCAAGTCAACCGTAAAGGGAGAGACTTGAAGTAGGCTAGCCATAGGTTAGCATTGTATCTAAGATTTGTGCAATGCCATCTTACTTATCATCATCACCCAGACGAAGGCAAGGTCCAACCCGACCAAGCTTGCTGTGACGATCCACTTCCTCCCTACTTTATCAGCCCAGGTGCCATATGGTACAGCCAAAAGAATGCCCGGTATCGCGCTGAACATGTCCTGCCAGCCAAAAATGGTGGCGAGTCTCTGCTGCACCACATCCACCTTGCACAGCTGCTCTGGTATGCTTCCGTCGCCATCGATCACCGAAGGGTCTTTTTCGCGGTAGTGCTTGAGACATAGATTCTCCTCAAATAGACGCGTCAGAGGTGGCTCAGCAAGGTAGGCGCCCACATCGACGACTGCAACAATGATGAAGATGAGCACGACGAGGAGTACCCATGGCTTCTTGGTCGGTTTGAGCGGTGGCAGAAAGGCCGGTTCTGTCGGGGTCAAGATGGCCTCGTCTTCTTCTAGGGATTCTCGCGGTGAACGCAATTGCAATGCCATTGCGATAGCTCGTGGACGTACGACGAGAGGAACGACGGGGGGCGGGTACGTGGCTGACGCGCATGCCAATGGCGCGACGATAACAGAGGGAAAGGACGCAAAGAGCAAGCTGAAAAGGTTAGTAGCACTTCTCGTTAGCTGGGTATCATCGTGAGGGTGTTCATGCGTATGTAGGGCGCGCCCTCGAGTATGCGACGGCCCCGGGGCTGTGAAACAAGTCCGCGATTCCGACGATCCGTCCACCGCCGTGTCGTGTCGCGTCACAGACACGGCCGGGGTTATGTCAGCAGCGAAGTTTAGCCGGTCAGATAACGCCCCGCCGCCCGTCTTGATTACTCCGCGAACAGCAACATACATAAACATTCCGCCCGGCCCCGAAGTTTGTTGCTGAAATAGTTTCGGTAGTTATTAGTTGGTCGTTTCCAGAAACCGACATTGACACTCGAGCAACGCGTTTGACTCGGATCATTTTTCGCACACATCCCTCACTTTGGTACGCCTTAGAACCACAATTCTCTTAAAGCGACATTTGGCGTGATATCAGACGAAGCTTCGACCGAGACTCGGACATCTGCGGATACCCGGCTTTCTCAGAGCGTTTGCTATGGTCAGTCGCATGCATCATTTTCTGCGGAGCGCTGCCGCACCGATTCTATGTCAAACTGGACCTGATGTAGTCCCCTGACTTGACGTGAATGAGGATACAAACGGCAATGAGAGAATTTTGTCACATGCAAGTGGCCCCTGACGTCTTCTCTGATATACTGATAGAGCCTCATGAGCACACTGGACGCAATTGCTGATATAAATCGGGTACAAAGAGCGCTCAAGTGTGCGTTTGCCAGTGGATCATCGCTCTCACACTCTCAACTATACTGGATATGGGCCCGTTGGTCATGTATTGATCGCGCCATCAGTCTTCTCTTCGCCTTTGACTTGGCTTTCTCCTTTACCTCGAGCAAACGCTTCTGTCACACGGGCATTATGGCAGGTGAGCACGTTATAGTCGCGTCTCGCCCTAGGGTCATATATAAGCATCTTCCACCACCACCGGACTTGGACTCCTTACCTACACTTCAAGACTCCACTGCCTGGCATACTTCAATATATTATCATCCTCCATCCCATGTCTGAACTACCGCCCAGTAACTATACACACCATCACCATGTCTAGCTCCAACAACCCCAATACCACTGGCAACCTCCAGGGCCATGGATTGGCTCATGTCCGTGTACCCGACGACGCCAACGTCGCCGTCTGGCACATCCTTTGCAATGGTAGAGAAGTCCCCTCTCCTCGTTGTATCCACCAACTCTAACCATACCATCTCTTTAGGCCCTTTCACCGTCGACATCGCCGCCGAGTCCAGCACTCCACAAGCCAACCCCGCTCGCCCCCAGTTCCTCAAAGGTATCACTTTCAACGCCGAAAAAGAAGAAGAATGGAAAAACACTGTCCTTCCTTACATCCGACTTTTGACTTTCACCGTCGCCTCTACCACAGACACCTACTTCATCGGCAACATGCTACAAGTCCTTCCCGATATCGACAAGAACATGTTCAAAGTCGACATGAACGGCTTTCACTGGTTCTCCGGAATTACCGATAATCGAAGTTCGAACCCGTATCTCGCTCTCGCTTCAAGTTTGCCTCAGCTACAAGATATGGCTTTCACTCTGCACACATCTACGGTTACAGATTCGATGTTCGGCGAGAGGCAACTTCAAGAGTTAGAACGGGTGGATCCTGAGAGGGCTAAGAGAAGGGTGACGAGGTCGGTTGCGGATATTGTTCGCAAGTATGGGATGAAATCCATCCTCGACAACAAGTCGCTGAGGCACCTCCGTCTGGTGTACATCAAGAGCGACATGGTGGCCTCCTACACTGTCGATGGCAACCCCGAAAATGTCATCGCGGGTATCAAGAATTGGTTGATACAAGGCTTCAGGAACCAAGGCCAGGAGGTTGTGGTAGAGCTTTCACGTGCGTCTTGATTTCTTTGGAGGATTCGGAGTATGATTGTATATATTATGGAAGTGTGATTAACATCTCAGTGTACGGCGAAGACCTCTTGGCTTCTTCATAAATATAGAGGTGGTAACAAATAAACGCAGTCTGCTATGCCCCAACGTCTTTTGGCTCCCATGCGATGACAAGAGGAAATGTTTTGTATACCCGCAGACATATGTGCAAAGAAAAGACTCGTCACCCCATTATCATTATGTATATGTTCGAATTGCTGCCTATCGCGATACGATGTTTATCGCATCATCATCCTCGTCGTCTACGTCTCCTCCTCGTGCGGTATCTTCGTAAAGGCTCTTGAACCAGCTCCCTTGGCGGTCCAACAGCTTGTACGGGCAGCCATACTCGACGAGCTGGCCCTTGTTCATGACTACGACCTTATCGAAGTCGAGGATGGTATCGAGTTTGTGCGCGACAGTGATGAGGGTGTGGTGTGGGAAGCGGGAGCGAAGAAGGCGTTGGACGTGGGCGTCGCTTGCAGCATCGAGACTAGAGCATTGTTGTTAGTATTCGATATCTGAGAAAGGGCAGTTGATGAACTTACTTGCTGGTGGCCTCGTCCATCACGACCACGGTGGACTTGTCCTTCTTGAGCATGGCACGCGCTAGGCAGAAGAGCTGGCGTTGTCCATGCGAGAAGTGAAGGTCTTCAACCTCGACGTCTAGCGGATGCGCGTACTTGTCGACATCGCCCTTGGACACAATGATGTCCCAGAGCTGGACGTCTTTCAACGCGGCCATGATGGCCTTGTCATTGGACTCTCTCAAAGGATCGGCGTTAAGACGGATTGAGCCGGGAAGTAGGTACGCGTCCTGAGGTAGGCCGATGAGGCGGCTGCGGATGGTTTGACGAGGAATGCGGGTAAGAGGGACAGAGTCGATGGTAATGCTGCCAGACGAGAGCTCGACCATGCGGAAGAGTGAGAGGACTAGCGACGACTTTCCACTACCGGTGCGACCAACGATGGCGACCTTCTCACCAGGGTTGATGGAGAGGGAGAAGTTTGAGATGACGGGCTCACCGGGTCGGTGGTATGCTTCGATGCTTCTGAACTCGATCTTGCCCGCGCTTGGCCAGTTGGAAGCGGGAATGTGATCTTCGCTCTCATGGTCTTCCGCGATGGCATCGGTGGTGAAGTTCTTGATCCTAGCCACACTTCCGATGTGTGTCTCTAGCTGAGTCCAAAAGGAGATGAGCAGCTTGATGCTTTGAGAGAAGAGCACGACGTTCAGTAGCGCAACACCGACATATCCTGCGCTGAGCTTTCCCTTTAGTGTGACGACGAGGACGATGAGAATGGTGGCGACTGCTGCAACGACGAGGTCCAAGACAAGCGTCAGCCATCGTTGTGCCGCGAAGAGAAGGTAGAAGGGACGCTGACTGCGGTCAAGCAGCGCCTTGGCTTTCTCTTCGACGAAGCTCTGCCATCCAAAGGCACGAATCGTCGCCAAGCCTTCCAGTATCTCGTTGAATTGAGTGTAGAGCGGCGACTTAGCTTCTAGATCGAGGAAGCGGAGTTGACGCGACGTGCGCAAGTAAAACTTCTGTACGAAGAAGACTGCGACAATGACGACAGGGAATGAGATCGCTGCGTAGGGAGCCGCGACAGCAATGAGAACCATCTGCCCTATGACCAGAACGAAGGTGGCAAAGGTGTTTAATGCAGCGACTGGCAGCTCCATGTCGATCAACATGAGATCCTGGCTGAAGCGGTTGAGCGTCACTCCTGTATCGGTGGTAGAGAAGAAAGACATAGGCGACGCGAGCACTGTATCCAGCAGCTTCTTGTGGAAAGTGACACCGGAACGAGGCACCATTGTGATAATGAGCTGCCAGCAACTGACCATGAGGAAGAATAGAGCAAGCCCACCGAGCATGGCGTAGATGCCCAGCCAGTAGCCGAGTCGCTCGTTGGGGTTGCTTTCGTTGTACTCCGCCCACATCTTCACCCAAACTGTTGGGAATGAGATACCGAAGATGAAGATGACAATGGAAATGATGAAGATGATCGTGGGGATCCAGCCCACAGTGCTGATGTAGTAAAGATAGATGGCTGTGTCTCCAGTGCGGCGGTTCGCTTCCGCTTGGACGTCGTCCTCTGTGAGCTGGGTATCGGTGATTTGACGCTCAGTGTATCGGGGCGGCTCTTCGTAGATGTGCTTCTCTGGGCGGTAGTCCCAGTCAGCGCGTCCGAGATCAAATCCTGATACATAACCTCCTGACTTGTTCAACTTCTCGAAGGGACCCTGTTCCGATATGCTACCGTTGCTGTCGAGAGAAACAATATGATCGCAGTAGGGCAGACGTTTGGCTGAAGAAGATGCAACAAGGACAGTGGTCCTGCATCGCTTCAAGAGCCCGTCGTAACCGAAGAGGCTATGCCAAATACGGTTCTCGGTCTGGCCGTCTAGACCACTAAGGCAGTCGTCAAGGATGATGATGTCTTTCTGGGCGTAGACCGCTCTGGCAAGAGCCTGCAAAGCGATGATGATCAGCGATGTCCAATAAGGGAAAGAGGGGTGCATGTCGGTGTGGCTTACAATTCGTTGGCTCTGACCTCCGCTCAATGCGATACCCTTGCTGCCGATCTCTGTTTGATCACCCTGGGGTAATTGCCGAAGGTCTTCATCTAATGCGCAGCTGCGAATAACCGATGAGTACCACCGATGATCGAATACTGCTGCACCGATAATGCTCTCCTGCACTGTGCCGTTCACGTGCCATGGGGTTTGGTCGCACAAGGCGATCCGCAGGGAAGAGACCTGCAGGGAGCCACCCATTACAGGCAGCTCTCCTAACACAGCTTTGAGCAGGGTTGACTTACCACACCCTACCGGTCCCACGACCATGGTAATCTTCCCGCGAGGGACGATCATGTCGATGTCCTGCAAGGTACCAGATGGCTGCTTGACCGGGTCCCATCCGAAGTAGCCGTTCTCGATCACGATAGCCTGAGAGCCGAGCGCACTGAACTCCTTTACTTCAACAGAGCCGCGGCTCTTTTGAGAAATCTCTGATCCCTTGATCGACTCACTGTGCGATGCGACCAACGACATTGTGCTGCCGCCATAGATGGAAGGGAATTTACGCTGCTCATTCCTCGGAGCTAGCGTCAAGAAATCCTGGATTCTCTTAAACGACCCCACACCACCCATAAGCGAAGAGAGAGCCATGATGAGAGACCCTAGAGGTTCAGTGAGGAGTGTAAATAGCGAGAGGGAGGTGAAGACAGTGGCGGTATCCAGTGTGCTTCGGCCGTCGCTATTTTGTGCGATGACCGAGAAGACAGCAAATGCCAAAATGGGTGACACGATTGGCGAGATGTAGGCTGCTGAAAGTCAGTGAATGAGCGAGAGTGATGCATGATACATGACTTACAGAAACCCATAGTCCAGATGAGGAGCTTCCTGAACTTCTTGGAGATGTTGAGCTCATCGACTCGGAGCTTCTGAAGATCGTCTCGTAGCACTTCAGTGAGACCGCCCATCTTGACACCCTTCATTGAGTTGAGCATAGCGTTAGTCGCTGCGATACGGCGTTCTATCCCTTCAAGCCAAAGTGCTTGACGTTGCATTACCAAGCTGGTAGCTGCTATCGAGCCGAGCAATGATAGGACAGCCACGCCAATGGGAATAGCGCATGCTGCGCCGAGCTGCCGCTCCAGGAGATACATCGCAAGGGTGATTTCGAGGGTGTTGGACCATATCTCGTGACCAGTCTCCATGCCGGTGACGATGCGCTCAACATCAGCGCTCATAAGCGTTATTGATGACGCAGCATCTACGTCCGGCAGTGTGACTTCTGTCGCTTTGTTGTATAGCATCGAGATGAGACCGCCTCGCATCTGGGTGATGAATCGGAAAGTTAGATGCATGTACTGGCCGGTAGAAACCTGTAGGAATGGTTAGCGAAGCTGTCTACGATATGTGATTCCAGTTATATACTGACAGCAATACCGATGAATACGATGATGTATGCGCCGATCAGACCGTAGCCGATGTTTGAAGTTTGCGGCGTATCCTCTTCTTGAGAGAAAAGGACTGCCCTTTCGATCAAGAAGGGTTGGCAAAAGTTGAAGGCGATCAGGAAGAGTCTGGGTGGCACGACTGCCAGTATGGACCATTTCAGCTTTCTCAGTGTCATACCAAAGAGAGAGTGGGTTCCAATGTTTTTCACTGTAGGCCCCGGCATTAGCGAGTGCGTGGACATTGTTCAGACGTGATCATGACCTACCTCTGGCCCACGATGATCCAAGCAGATGATGCAAGTAGTCGGCTCGTAGATGGTTGTCCAATTGAAAGAGGTCTTCGATGTTCAACGTAGCGGAGAATCCTTTTTTGAACAGCGAATTTAGCCACCAGAAGGTCGCTCGCTTGTATACACCACTGGTGGCCTCCGGGGGATTGTTGGCGAAGTCTGGCAGAAGGTGGCGTCGTTTGTCTCTTGCTTCCACTATAGCGAGGAACACCTTCAGCCCAAGACGTGGGCCAAAGACGGTGGCAACATGCTCGAGCTCTGGGGAAAGTCCGTAGCTGCGGGAGCGTTCGATATCGAATATGCTGGTGAAGAGGAGGTATACTGTGAGGAGGAATGATGGGCGAATTGTGCGCATATGCTCTACGTAGGAAAGACATCCCAGCAACAATGCACCGACAAAGCTGATGGCAGCGGAAGGGAGTTCAGCGCGACTGTTGCGGACTGATCGGTTCGACCAAACGACGAGAAGGGCGAGTTCGAAGCCGGTATAGACGGTCCATGCTATCTGTGGTGTAATTGTCAGAAATCTTAGTGTTAAGCATGGGAAGAGGTCATACCAGCTTGGTGTATAATAAAGTAGACCTAGAAACCTTGGTATCCTTCCACCACAGCTGGTAGATCCTGAAGGGAGCGATAGCTATCAACAGAGATAGAGGTATGATGGAGAGAAAGATCTCTGAAAAGAGGAGAGTAAAGTCGAACCCGCCACGGCACTCAGCGCCAGCATAGGGACCAAAGGTGTCGTCCGTCAAGGCGCAATTGCGATCCATACTTGTTGCCATTGTGGGCAAGAGCCAACTCGTCGATGTTGTTTAGCAATGTAGATGGTGCATCGAAGGAAGCATATAGGGAAGGGACACTTGATACTATGAGAAGCCCGAGAACCCCACAAACGCTTGAGTAGTTCCAGTCCCTATGTTGATCATGTGGACGGGTGGCAGGGTGATGATTTCTTTGCTTCCCTGCGTCAGTGTTTCTGACTACTCGCGGCGACGGCTTGGACAAGGCGGTAGCATGTTTGAAGATCCCTTCAGACCAAAGCTCCGCAATGCCACACAGACACACACCTTTTCTCATTCCCAGGAGCTACTAGTAGCGCCTTACGTATTCACTATGAGCTGAACACGGCTTTCAACTGCCATCTTGATGCCATGAGGGTGAGTTGGCTGGCTGAGATCATCGTCATCTTGCACTAAAGCAGGTAGCCTGCAGGCCCGGAAAGTGATGGTGGAGCATGTACCGGTAGTAGGGTGCGTGACTGGGCATTTCATAACCTGGTACAGATATGGTGCATGCAGATTGCATGCGTCGTGCTGTACACTGTTTGAGTTGACAGGTGCATTGCATGGTGTTTGTATTTGGTTTAGCCCTGGGTTCCACCCGAATTAGCAGCAACAACGAGCGCCCCTCCCATCACCCTGCGCTTAAAACAGTGTGGACGGCGGCCCGGGAAGAGAATCATTAACCTTAATTGCTCTACCACGGCGACACCTTGGCACGACCGTAGCGCCCACTTGTGGCTTGTGGCTTTTGGAGATCGGCGCTGTCATGCCGACGATCGCACCCGAAAGGCCATAGCAGGCAGCGCGGCAGCATTGCTGTTGGTTCACCGTGCTCGGAACTAGGGGTGCTGAAAACGTTTGACAGCGGTCTCCTTTCCTGTTTTAGTCGTGTTGAGCGCCAAAATAGGACATGCGAAGGCCGAGGGACCATGGCTTCCGAAAAAGGCGAAGACATCGCTTACGGCCGTTCATCGGCGCTTTAGTCATCGTGAATTGCAAAGTAGCCTGAAATGCTACAGACGGAGGAGCTACTCCTTGACGAAAATACCATCGACACTCCCGTTGGAGAGATGATGTTACGATTCACTCTCATTGATCCCTGAGTTCTCGTATGCGGGTCATGTACTACACTGGCTGTCGAAGGCGCACCTGCGTACTGGATAAACTCGAGTACGGGAGTCTGACGCAACCCACGTCATAACGTGGAAATTTTCTTGTGCATGGAGACGCATTCTACAGTCTGATTGATCGAGAGTAAACCCTCCGCCACCATGAGGAGAGTGATAGCGAACACGGACTGGTCTGACCGCGATGATATCTCGCATTACCCCCCAACCAAGGATGGTGCAATCCAACAATTAGGCTGGTGACGCGGCAATTTTCCAGATAGAAACGATGTTGATCACCCTCTAACACAGACACTCACGTGCTGAGACGTGGAGTGGCTGTTCCCCGCGCGATGACTTCAAGCTCGAGCGCGAAGCCCTGTAGTGAGTACAGTACCAACGCGATGAACTTTGTGAGTGATCGACTGTTCGTAGGCTGAGCTTAATTCCTCGTGGACCGAATAACGGAGGCACCTCTTCGTTAAGACAATTGATTCGTCAAGGTCGCGGAACTGAATACCGGCGGAGTGCCAAATCGGTCTCCGAGGAAGTGAAGAAAACAGGCTGAAGGAATCAATGTCGACGAGTGAAAAGCAGATGGCTGTGCTTGTGTGATGTGATCGAAAACACGGCACAAGGGTTCATGGCAGTGCGGATGTAGGTCACCATGCCGTTTGGTAATTTCATTGCAGTTCGAGTGATGATCGATGCAGTGCCGATCGAATACGTTTTGATCGACCGGTACAGCTCGCGATGAACACTCCAAAGGGTACCGGAAGATTCCACTACTAGCGCATCCACAGGTGAAGTTCATGGCTTGCGCATCTCGTACGGGTAATATCAGGTTTCTGGGGTACCTGCAGCCATGTTCATATGTCTTGGACGGCTTTATACCCCACAATGGTAGCTGGATACGACGACGCAGAGCTCCAGTCAAGCAGCATGACGGCCGCTTGGCAAATGAGTTTCGCTGAGGCCTGCTAGAAGGTGGCGACGATATGCAGGAGATCCGCGTTTGTAAACGTGCTCGTGTTCAGCGGCTTACAAAGGCATTTCGACTGATGGTACGACGTGTGCTGACAATCCAGAAAAGGCATGATCAGTTGCAGGGAAGCCGCACATGAGGACTAAGCTGCCCTAGGGTTGGAATACCGGCTGCCTGGTAACCAGCGGTAGGAGCCGGATAATCGTCATCCGATGTCAACTACCTGGACCATGTCTAGCTATCATGAGCGGGACCCGCGAAAGTGCTGTGCGCCTTGAAGATGGATCCATCCCACCATCACAGTGTTGGTCTCAAGAGCGTGCTTCGCGGGAGCGGCAAGCGAGACTTCTTGGAACGTGATGGCGGCGGGTTCAACAGCCGTTCCGGATATGCACGCATGGGAAATGAGAAGGTGGAAGGTGGCGTGCAAAGAAAACCATAGGGCGACTGACAGCGGAGCTTGAGTCGTAGTGCGGCAGCGTGTCATGGAAGCCGCGGAAGATTCGGGAACTGAGGCTGATGGTGGTAGACTGTGGATCGTGGCAGCGTGGAGCGAAATTCCCGTTGGGCAGCTGACCGGTGACAGCTGGCAGCAGGCTCGTGGGCGCCATATGCAGACGCATGCCAATGTAGGGAGGCATGAAGTACGGGCAGCGAAGCTCGCGCCGGGACAGCACTGAGGCGGAGAAGAGCATCCGATCGCGCTTGGAGCTAGGTCGTGACCCTTTGCGGCCTAGCGCGTGACGCGTTACATAAGCGCCCCGCATCTTTGTTTTCGCGCGTCTTACCCCAACCAGCAGGAGCTAACCGGCCACCGACGCGTCAAACCTCATTCTTCACACCTCCCATCTCCGCGTCGGACCGTCTCGTGTTCCCACGCACGCCACAATATGTACCTATTAACCTGTCGCGACCTCCGCAGAGTCTTCACAGCATCGCGAAAGCCAAGCACGTCACAGCCAGCCTCGCGAAGACGCGACGGCCATGGCCACGGCGGTCGTCGCCCTCGCCCACTAGGAGCCACCGTTGCTTTTTGGTTTCGCGCAATCTGGTATGCACTACTCGTGGTGGAACTCGAAAAGGAACTCGCCAGCGTGTCCACCGCTTCCTGCCCAGGTCGTCCGTCTCCTTCGTCTGTACAGCGCGCCGCTTCCAATCACAAACATTCCTCAGCTGGCCTTGGGCGCCTGCGGGTCTTTGCAGCTAATGCTTCTTCGTTCTCGAAGACGATGCCTGCCCGCAGGCACCGGCTGTTTGCGCTCGCATACCATGCTTCTCCAGTCTATGTGGCTTGAAACAGACAAGAATAACTTTGATGATTTCACTGCCATGCCGAGACCCCCGTATCAGGTGGCAAGGGATTCAGGAGTATCTCACTATTCCCGAAGGACGATCTCACGCAGCATATGCAAGAGTTGAACCTGAGGCCCGTACTGAGCTTTTTCCATCTTCTCTATCACAGACATTTGCGTGTGACCGATTCTAGAATCTTTGATTGCTATACACAAATTTTCGTTAATTGGACAAAAGGCACACATCTGCCTTTGCCACCCTTCTCACACTCAACAAGAGGTTGTAATACACGGTACGTGAATTGATCACATTATTGCTGACAATCAGATACGTCAGATACACTCTACTTGATCTTCGTAAGTGTCCCCTCCATGCAAACAGAACGCGTGCCGCGCGATTAGCACAGAAACCTTCACACGGCCCATGCCCTCATGTAGCATCACATTGACCCCTCAACACGATCATTTGCTCACCAAGTGTCCACCAGGAACGACACACGACCCAACATGTCCTCAACTGTCGTCACTAATGTCGAGGAGAGCCTCCAGGCTATCTGGGCTCATGTCCTCAATTTGCCCCATGTTCCTCTTGATCAGTCCTTCCTTTCGATTGGAGGAGACTCCATTTCTGCCATGCAGGTCGTGGGCCAATGTCGGAAGGAAGGTATGAGTCTTGGCGTCCAAGAGGTGTTGCGCAGCAAGTCCATCACCCAGTTGTCGGCTGCTGTCAAGGAAGTTGGCAACTCAGCCTATGACCACCAAGAATTCTTCGACGAGGACTTTGAGCTCTCGCCCATCCAGTCGCTCTTCTTCAAGCGTCCAAACACAAATGGTCATTTCAACCAATCCTTCTATCTCCGGGTGTCGCGTAAGACCGACGCCGGCGATTTCCAGTCTGCGGTGGAACAACTCGTGACACGTCACTCTATGCTGCGAGCACGGTTCACGCATTCGTCTGAGCATGGCTGGCAACAGCGTCTGACAAGTAAGTCTTACAGTCAATGCTCCGACCTACATGGCCTCGCGTACTGTTACTGCTCTGTAGGCGAGTCGCTTGCACATTGCTGACTCTAAGTGCAGACGATATCAGTGGCTCCTACCGATTTCGCCATCTTGACGTAACATCACAAGCTCAAATCGACACTCAGATTGCCGACTCGCAGCAATGTTTTGATCACGTCTCCGGCCCATTGTTCGCTGCCGACTTCTTCGATTTCGGTGATGAGCAGTACGCATTCCTCACCGGCCATCATCTAGTCGTTGACCTGGTCACGTGGAGGTTGTTGCTCGAAGAGCTTGAAGAGATCTTGAAAGGCGGACAGCTGCTTGCCCCTGCTCTTCCATTTCAAAAGTGGGCGGAGCTACAACGTGACCACGCTGAGTCGCTCGAGCTCGATGACGTCCTTCCTGCTGTTGATGTCCCTCCGATGGACTTCTCCTACTGGGGCATTCAGCATCAAGACAACACATACGGCAATGCTAGTCATGCCAGCTTCGAGCTCGACAAGGAGCTTAGTGCCGCCTTTCTGACCAACTGCCATACTGCTTACAAGACCGAGCCAGTCGAGGTCTTGCTTGCATCGTTGATCCAGTCATGGTCACAGGTCTTTACCGACCGACCTGTGCCTGCCATCTTCAACGAAGGACACGGGCGTGAACCGTGGGACTCAGACATCGACATCACCCGTACAGTCGGGTGGTTCACCGCGCTGTCTCCAATCCTTGTATCGCCATCACGAAATCCCACAGACACAGTCCGCAAGATCAAGGACTTCAAACGACGAATTCCTGGTAATGGTCGGCCGTATTTCGCTAGGCGTTGTCTCACTGAAGAAGGCCGTGATACTTTCGAAACTCACTGGCCCATGGAAATCTTGTTCAACTATCTCGGCCAATATCAGCAACTCGAGAGAGCGGACGCTCTTCTCCAGCCATCCGGCACCATGGCCGGAGAGACAGGCAAGGCTGGTGGCACGTCCGACTTTGGTCACGAAACCTGCAGGTGGGGTCTCTTTGAGATCTCCGCTTTCGTCTTCAAAGGTCATCTCAAGGTCGCGTTCACATTCAATCGGCACATGGAACACCAGTCACTCATTCAGCAATGGGTATCGGAATGCCAGTCAACCATCTCACAAATGATCCGGGGTCTCACCATTCTCGACCCGAAGCCAACGCTGAGCGACTTTCCGCTATTGTCCTTGACGGACGAGAGCTTCTCAGCCATGATCGATAGCCTCTCAGCTATTGGCATTCGGGACACCGACGCTGAAGATGTGTATCCATGTTCAAGGATGCAGGAAGGCCTGCTACTGTCACAAACCAAGGATGCTGGTTTCTATGCTGCAGCTACTCTTCACGAGGTTACCACGATCGACGGAAATATCTCTTGGACGCAGGTCGCTGACGCTTGGCAACAAGTCGTCGGACGACACCCAGCACTACGCACGATCTTCATAGAGAATGTCGGTGCGAAGGGTCTTTACAACCAAGTGGTTCTCAAACACATCGACGCCAACATTGTTCACCTCGAAGCCCTAGATGAGGCCGATGCTGTAAAACTCATCGAGGAACAGCGTTCCGTCAGTTACAACTATGGTCGATGCCCAAACCACCGTTTTACTATCTGCACTACGGCCGACGGGAAGACTTACTGCTCCCTGGATATCAGCCATGCCATCATGGACGGTCATTCCATGAGTCTCTTGGCTGAAGAACTCAGGAAGGCATGCGCTGGGCGAACCCTTCTCGACGGTACTCCCTACAGCGCATACATCGCATGGCTTGCGAAACAGCCCGAGGAGTCCAGCCTCGAGTTTTGGAAGTCGTACCTCGGTGGTAGTGAGGTCTGCTCTTTCCCGACTCTTGACGACGGTCTAGGCCACACTGTAGCCAAAGAGCTGGTGACCATCCGTCTCGATCTGACCAGTATAAGATTGGCCGATTTGCAGCACTTCTGCAACACCAATGGCATCACGCTGTCCAATGTCTTTCATACTGCATGGGCACTGACACTCAGCTGCTACATCGGAAGCAACGACGTCACATTTGGCTACCTCACTTCCGCTCGTGATGCGGAGGAAGTTCATGGAGTGGAAAGCATCGTTGGACCGCTGATCAACACGCTCGTCTGCCGCGTAGATCTATCGGATGGTTCTCGTTGTCTTTTGGACATACTTCAGGACGTACAAAGAGACTATATGGAGGCCTTGCCTCATCGCCATATTGCTTTGGGGGATGTTCAACACGTGCTCGAGCTCTCCGGTGCCAACCTCTTCAATACTGCGCTGTCCTACCGTCGTCTACCTCAGGAGCAGAACTCCCCTAAGGAAGACGTCAATCTCCGCGAGGTTCGCCCGATCTACGATCCGACCGAGTACCCAGTCAGTGTCAATATCGAAGTCGGCGATGAAACAGCAGCCGTGGATCTCGACTATTGGACAAACCACCTTACCGCCATACAGGCTAGGAATGTCGCCAACACTTTCGCGCGTGCCCTCGAGAACATTGTGTTCAACTCCAAACGGCGCATCTCATCCCTGGACCATCTCAGCCCAAGGCACCTGCAACAGTTACAGGATTGGAATGTCATGCCGGCGACGGTTAACGAGTGTGTACACAACATCTTCGCCCGATGGGCCGACTGTCAACCAGAGGCACAGGCGATCTGTGCTCACGATGGAGAGTACACATATGATCAGCTGAAGACCGCCACAGATCGCTTGTCGCATCATCTCGTCAAGCTTGGAGTTGGACCTGAGGTGTTCGTGCCTACTTGCTTCGACAAGAGCGCCTTTGCGATTATTGCCATGCTCTCTGTTCTCAAGGCAGGTGGTGCTGCTGTCCCACTCGATGCAGCGCACCCCGCTCCAGCGCTTCAAACCCGCCTCGAAGATGCTGGTGCTCAAGTGGTACTAACCACAGCTTCGCGTGCACCCAAGTTCGACGGTCTTGTTGCCAATGTCATCATAGTAGATGATGCATTCCTACACAGTCTGCCTCTCGTCGTTGGTCCCGCATGCCCCAGTGTGCAGCCCCACAATCCGGTATTCGTCATCTTCACCAGTGGTAGTACCGGGCGACCCAAGGGTGTTGTACTCGAGCATTCGGCGATAGCCACCAGCGCGGAAGCCCACGGCTCCAAATTCGGCATCGATCGGGAATCACGCATGCTTCAGTTCGCTTCATACACGTTTGACAACTCATTAGAAGAGATGTTCACCACTCT
Source organism: Alternaria triticina (assembly GCA_022609215.1). NCBI lineage: Eukaryota > Fungi > Ascomycota > Dothideomycetes > Pleosporales > Pleosporaceae > Alternaria > Alternaria triticina. The sequence goes on from JAGKPX010000002.1 coordinate 822,547, forward strand.
CCAGCGTGGTGGCTGCATATGCGTACCCTCTGAAGCCGATCGTGTCAACGATCTTCCTGGTGCCATCGCCAGGCTGAGAGCGAACAAGATGGATCTCACACCCACGGTGGCGGCACTTCTTACGCCTGCACAGGTCCCGTCAATCAAAAGTCTTTGTCTTGGTGCGGAGCCTCTTACTAGGGCGCTCATCGACCTCTGGAGTCAACATGTCCACCTTGTTGGAATGTACGGACCTAGCGAAGCATCCATCAACTCGGCGTTCAAAGATTTCAGTGATGGCCGCGGCGAAGCTACCAATATCGGCAAGGCAATCGGCTGCGTTGGATGGGTCGTCGACGCCGAGAACCGTGACCGCCTGATGCCCATTGGTTGCAAGGGAGAGTTGATCCTCGAAGGACCAATCCTTAGCCGCGGTTATCTCAATGACGCCGAGAAGACGCAGGCGGCATTTCTCATGGATCCTGAGTGGGCTCGCGTCATGGGCCCCACAGGACGTAGGTTCTACTGCACCGGCGATCTCGTGCAATACACCTCCGACGGCGACATGATCTATTTGGGCAGGAAAGACTCTCAAGTCAAGGTACGTGCTTGATAACATATCATTCCGAAGTTTAAGAACTGACTTTACATAGCTGCATGGCCAACGTATAGAGTTGGGCGAGATCGAGCACCACCTCAAGCTGAACCTACCTGCTGGCGCCAAGTCGGCCGTCGAGCTGGTCAAGTTCAACGACAGCAACAAGACAAAAGCGCTCGTAGCCTTCATGTGCCTCTCTGAAGATGAGGCTCCAGCTGCCATCAGCGAGATGGGCGAGTCTGCACGCGTAGTGGCCAAGCAGGTTGAGATCGCGCTCGCCAATGCGCTCCCTGTCTACTATGTCCCTTCCATGTTCATACCAGTCACCCGCATGCCCATGACGACGTCCGGCAAACTTGACCGGAAGGTGCTGCGCGCCTTGGCGGCAGCCCTTCCTGAATCACACATGACTCCTTTCCGCTTAGCAGGCAAGAGCGGCCGCGCGCCTGCTGGGCAAGCTGAGGTCGCGTTGGCACGTCTCTGGGCGTCGGTGCTGAAGCTTGACGCGAGCGCTGTGGGCGCAGAAGACTCCTTCTTCCGCCTTGGTGGGGACTCCATCAGCGCCATGAAGCTTGTCACTGCGGCGAGAAAGGATGGCGTTATGCTCAATGTCGCCAATGTCTTCGCGCAGCCTAAGTTGCTAGACATGGCTGCTACTGCGGTCATGCTATCTTCCGATGATGCCGCAAAGCCGGAAGCGGATACCCTGCCCTTGGAGTTGCTCCCACGATCTTCCCGTCAGGCTATCGTGGCACTGGCTGCATCTGAGTGCGGTGTCTTTCCCGACTCCATTCAAGACATATACCCATGCAGCAAGCTCCAAGAGGGTCTTATAATGCTCACGAACAAGGACCCAGGGACGTACGTTGTGCAGCCCATCTACCGCCTGCCAGCCGACATTGACCTGTTGCGCTTCAAAGAGGCTTGGAAGGCTGTCATTGCCAGCGAGACCACTTTGCGCACGCGTATCGTCTACTCAGAGGAGCATGGCTTCCTGCAGGTAGTGTTACGCGAAGAGATTAAGTGGCAGTCTCTCCCTGACATCCAAGGTATCAATGAGGCCACCAGGCAGCTGCCCGCCAAGAACGGCGCACCTCTAACAACATTCACTCTTGTTGGTGAGAAGACTGACACGGTGTTCTTTGTATGGACTGCCCATCATGCCGTTTACGATGGCTGGAGTTGGACAGCATTGTTCCGCAAAGTCGAAGCACACTACCGTAACGAAACCCAAAACACCGCCATCACTGTGCCCTACTCGCGCTTCGTAAAGTACATTACGAGTTTGGACCAGAAGCAGTCCGATGCATTCTGGCTTTCGCAGCTCGACAACGTAACGGCGTCACAGTTCCCCCAGTTACCATCTCCAGATCACCGCGTGGAAGCCAACGGCCAATTGCTGCACTCTGTACAGCTCAAACGCAACCCAGGCCTAGAGGTCACCGTTCCTTCCATGATCCGCGCAGCATGGGGCATTCTCCTCGCCACCTACTCAGGACTAGATGACGTTATTTGGGGTGAGACCAACAGTGGTCGTGAGGCTTCCATTCCTGGCATAGAGTCCATCATTGGCCCCACTATTACGACTGCACCCGTCCGGCTGCGGCTCGACCGCACTTCCACAGTTCATGAATACCTCAAAGAGACCCAGAAACAGTCTTCGCTTTCGCTTCCGTATCAGTTCGCCGGCCTACAACACATCAGCAAACTCAGTTCCGAGACAGCCATAGCGTGTGACTTCCAGAGCTTCCTGGGTATCGAGTCGGGAGATGACTTCGACGCCGAAAGCCCTCTGTGGAACATGATCAGTGCCAACACCATCGGAACTGACTTCTTCAGCTACGCATTCGTTTTCAACTGCAAGGTCAGTTCGACTGGCGTTCTGGTAGAAGCGTTGTTCGATGATCGCGTGGTCGAAAAGTGGCTCGCTCAGCGCATGGTGCAGCAATTTGACTTCATTATCACGCAGTTGAATGGTGCTGACAACATCACGCGAACGCTGGATGACCTGGATCTAGTCAATGCTGCTGACCGCGATCTGATCGGCTCTTGGAATCGCGAGCCAGTGCCATCAATCCGTAGATGCATTCACGGTGTCATCGCAGAGGACCAGGTCGCATCTCGTCCCACCGCTGCTGCTATAAATGCCTGGGATACTGGTGTCATGACTTACCGCGAGCTCGACGATCGATCTTCTGCTCTCGCGCACCGGTTGATGCGACTTGGGGTTAAGCCAAATCAGTTCGTCCCGCTTTGCTTCGACAAGTCAGGTTGGACCATCGTCGCCATCCTGGCTGTACTCAAAGCTGGTGCAGCGTTTGTTCCCTTAGACTTCGAGGCGCCTGTTCTCCGCCTTCGTGAAATTGTCTCCGATATTGACGCCGACCTCATCCTTTGCGCGCCACAGTATGAAGGGCTTTGCCAGTCCATCCCCTCCAGCACCCTGGTTGTAGATCGGCAAGCAACTGAGACTCCTCATGGTCGTCTACAGCGTCTTCCTTCAGTACACAGTGACTCTCCAGCATACGCCTTCTACACTTCTGGGTCGACCGGCAAACCCAAGGGGGCTCTAGTGAACCACACCCACTGGGTCACCAGTTCTACTGCATTTGTGGCTGGCTGGAAGATCTCTAATGCGTCTAGAGTACTCCAATTCGCTTCGTACACATTCGATGCTTGCTTGATTGAGATACTCAGCACTCTCATGCAGGGCGGTACTGTTTGCGTACCAGACCAGGCTACCCGAACGAACGACCTTGTTGGTGTCATGAACCAGTTCAATGTCAACTGGGCTGCTCTTACACCCTCAGTCGTGCGTATGATGTCGCCATCGCAAGTCCCCATGTTGGAGACTCTGTTCCTTGTTGGCGAAGCAATGTCGCAGCAAGACCTGATCACTTGGGCGGACAAGGTCACACTCGGCAATGGTTACGGACCAACCGAATGCTCTGCTGTCGCAACTATCAACATCATGACATCTCACATGAAGCCCAACAATCTTGGCAAGGCTGTCACAGCACGAGGCTGGATCGTCTCAAGGAACAACCACAACGTTCTTGCACCGGTTGGCGCCATAGGAGAGCTTTTGTTGGAGGGAGGTGCAGTTGGAGCCGGATATCTCAACAACCCCGAAAAGACAGCCCAGTCTTTCGTTGGGCATGTCAAATGGCCTACAGGTCTGCTGAGCAATGACTCCCCAGGATCCCTGCGCATCTACAAGACTGGTGACTTGGTCAAATACAACGAGGATGGCACAATGCTGGTAAGTCGTTCCCATTACTCTAGCTCGACGCATACTAACTGCAATAGTATCTCGGTCGCAAAGACTTTCAGACCAAGGTGCGCGGCCAACGATTAGAGCTATCTGAAGTTGAGCACAAATTATTGGACGATCACAACGTGCAAACCGCTCTGGCTTCGGTGCCTAAGACTGGACCTTGTGCGAGGCGACTTGTCGCAATCGTGTCCCTCCGGAACATGGGCACGACCACGATGAGCACGGGGAACGGATTGAAGGTGTTGCCGCAAGAAAGTGCCTCGCTGAACATTGCTTCCATTCGGGACAGTCTATGTGAGCGCTTGCCCGCCTACATGATACCCTCTTTGTGGGTCGCTGTCGAGCGCTTCCCGTTGATGCCTTCCGGGAAATTGGATCGAAGACGCGCGATCCAGTGGCTGGAGGAGATGGATCAGCCTACCTATCGTCTGATCTCGGCGCTTGGATCGGACGACACCGAATCCAACGACGGTAATGCGATCGAGAAGAAGCTGCAAGCTATCTTCGCTAAGGTTCTGAACCTCTCAGTCGCTGATATCCGTCTCAACCAGTCTTTCCTGCATCTTGGCGGTGATTCAATTGCCGCTATGCAAGTCTCATCGCAGTGCCGTGCGCAGGGCTTTCCCATCAGCGTACAGGATATCATTCGTGCCAAATCTATTTCGGCTATGGCCTCAGCAGCCAATGTTTCCGAGAAGTTACAGGTTGTATCGGAAGCCATAGACTACGATTTGCCCTTCGATCTTTCGCCGATTCAAAAGGTCTTCTTCGACACTGTTGGCGATGCGCACAACCATTTCAACCAGACTGAGCTTTTCCGCCTTTCGCGGAATGTCGAGACCGCCGAGCTCCAGGCGGCGGTGACGACTTTAGTCAAAACTCATCCAATGCTTCGCGGACGTTTTGCCAAGAACGAAGCAGGAGCCTGGAAACAGCGAGTCGAGAAAGATGCACCGACATCATTTAGACTTCGTCGTCACAACGTGCAAGCAGGCGACGATGCTAATCTACGACCCATAATCGACGACAGCCAGGCGACCTTGGACGTTTCCAAAGGCCCGACCTTTGCTATCGAGCTCTTTGACATCGATCAAACATTCTCTCAGGCCATAGCACTCGTCGCTCATCATCTTGTCATCGACGTGGTGTCATGGGGAATCATCCTCGAAGACCTGCAGGGTCTCCTTCACGGCCTTCAGCCAGCACCTCAGAGCTTACCCTATCACCTGTGGCTGCAACAACAGACCATTCAAGCCAAGCAAGAGAACGCCAGGATCGTGTTTCCGGCTGGTGATATCGCACCGGGAGATTTCGACTACTGGGGCATGGAGGGCCGTCCCAATCTCAGCGGAGACGTAGTAGAAGAGGACGTACAGCTTTCGACTCGAGACACCATGCTTCTGCTTGGTGCACAGGACGCCCTGGCTACCGAAATTCTCGACATTCTCATCGCTGCTCTATTTGAGTCATTCCGCAAGGTCTTCTCTGACAGGTCCACCATCACGATACACAATGAAGGCCACGGTCGTGAAACCTTTAATAGCCGCCAAGATCTCTCGCGCACGGTGGGCTGGTTTTCTACAGTGACGCCTATTCATCTTCCTGTACCACTGGATGAAGCCACAGACATGGTCAGCACTATCCGATGGGTTAGAGACTTCAGAAACCGTACGCCAGACAAAGGGCGGCCCTACTTCGCCTACCGGAATCTTACAGAGGAAGGCCAGACTCGATATGCTAGCCACTGGCCTGCAGAAGCTGTGTTTAACTATCTTGGCAGACTCCAAACACAAGACGACAAGGAAGGACTGTTTACTTCGCTCGATGAGGTCGACTCTCGTGAAGTTGGAGCGGATGTTCCCCGCCTAGGGCTTTTTGACATCACGGCAGCGGTTTCCCAGGGCGCTATCAAGCTCTCCTTTGGATGGAACCGCAACATGCGACGACAGAGCGAGATCCGTGCATGGGTCGCACAGTGTCGCCAGACCCTCGTGGATGCCGTAGAACAGCTTCTCGAAGTTCGACAGGAACGTAATGTCAGCAACTTCAAGCATCTTCCACTTCTTTACAACGGTACGTCCAGGCTCTCGGCAGTTTTGCCCGCCGGTATCAACCTCACGGATGTAGAGGATATATACCCAGCATCTCCAATGCAGCAAGGTCTTCTTCACACGCAATCACGCAATCCTGAGCTCTACACGTATCATACCGTGGCACAAGTACAGTCCACGGATGGCAAGCCAATGGACCCACGCCGTCTTGCCGAAGCATGGCAAGTCGTAGTGCACCGCCATCAAGCCCTGCGAACTATCTTCATTGATAGCCTTGCAAAGGACGGGTCGAAAGATCAGGTCGTGGTCAAGGAGAAAGCCGGCAGAATCCAACTCCTCGCCGACTGCGAGGACGATCAAGTTGCCAAGCTTCTGCGAGATCAATCGCCCATTGACTGCCGTGAGGCTGTACCACCTCATCGCATGAGCATTTGCAAAACAAAGACTGGCAAAGTATGGATCAAGCTCGAGCTCAGCCATGCGATCAATGACGGCACCTCGGTATCCAATCTACTTACTGACCTTGCTCGTGCGTATGCACGAAAGCTGACACGGGCTGATGCCGGACCTCTTTATTCCGACTACATTGCATACATGCTCTCCAAATCCAGCGATGCTGATTTGTCATACTGGAAGACGCATCTTGCCGGGATTGAGCCTTGCTTCTTTCCCACCCTCAATGATGGCATCCCAAGCTCGCCAGAGTCAGGATCAGTCGACATAGACCTCGGTAGCACTGCCCGTGTTCAAGCTTTCTGCAAGCACAATGGTGTTACTCTTTCGAATGTGCTTCAGCTTACGTGGGCTCTTACTCTCCATTACTATGTAGGCACATCTGATGTCTCTTTTGGCCTAATCGCTTCTGGTCGAGACATTCCCGTCGCAAACATCGAGGAGGCCGTGGGCTGCTTCGTCAACATGGTCATCTCGCGCATATCCTTTTCAGATGACACGACCATTGCTCAGCTCCTCGAGGCTCTTCAAACAGGCTCTACTGAGGCTCTTTCGCATCAAGGCTGCTCTCTTGCCGACATACAGCATGCCCTCCAGCTCCCTTCATTGTTCAATACGGCTTTCACCTTCCAAAGACGCGGTTTGTCAAGCGATCCAGAGGAAACTGCTCTTACCTACGAAGACATGGAGGCGGAGGATGCCGGCGAATATATGGTCACAGTCAATGCAGATGTCACCGACGACAACATCACTGTTGACTTTGGCTATTCGAAAGACAAGATCCTCCCCTCTCAAGCACATAATATGGCCGATACGTTCAGCAAGATTCTGGACAGCATCGTTGAAAGCAGTGCTGCTGATCTCACTGTTGGCAAGCTGGACGTGTTCACGGACAGTAGTCTCCGACAAATCACCGAATGGAACCCACAACTTCCTCCGCCTGTCCGCCGTTGTGTGCACGATGTCATTCATGACCAGGCACTGACGAGACCACGAACAACGAAGGCAGTGGAGGGATGGGACGGATCGTTCACTTACCAGGACTTTGACAAGATCACCAATCAGCTCGCGGTACATCTACAGGCTATCGGTGTGACTACTGAGACTTTCGTGCCAATTTTGTTCGAGAAGTCCTCCTTCGCTATCGTCAGCATGATTGCAGTCATGAAGGCGGGTGGAGCGTACGTGCCGCTGGACCCGAAGCATCCGCAAACCAGACTTCGAGAGCTTATTGAAGATGTTGGCGCCTCAGTGGTGTTGTGCTCGCGCGGATACCACGACAAAGCGAGCGAGGTCGCCCAGACAGCCGTTATCGTTGACCAGCGATCCATCAAGAAGCTCGGAATCCCAATGACCAGCAAGCCACGTTCTACAGCAACTCCCGACAACGCAGCGTATTGCTTGTTCACGTCAGGTACTACCGGCAAGCCGAAGGGAACAATCATTCCTCATCAAGCATTTTGTACAAGCGCAGCTGCTTTCACGCGTCGCATGAACATCAATGCAACCTCTCGCACCTTCCAGTTTGCTTCGTACACTTTCGACGCGAGCTGTATCGAGATTCTGTCCGCCTTGACCGTGGGTGCCACAGTATGCGTGCCAACAGATGAAGATCGCATGAATAACGCAGCTGGCGCCATTCGCAAGTTGAGGGTCAATTGGTCGCTCTTGACCCCGTCAGTTCTTGGGACAATCGAACCAGAGCGTGTTCCTGGATTGAAGACGCTTGTTTCTGGAGGCGAGGCGCTTCCCGGACCTATCCTCAAGAAGTGGGGCAACAGCACCTGCTTCATCAACGGTATGCATACAGATCCTACATTCCCCGTGCGGCTCCGTACTAATAATGAACAGCTTACGGCCCTACCGAGTGCTCAGTCGTAGCTGCTACTGCATACAAGTCCACACTGGATCACAAACTCATTGTTTCAGAGCCAGGCACCATCGGTACCGGAAGCGGATGCCGACTGTGGATCGTACACCCACGAAACCACGACAAACTCATGCCTATCGGTAGCGTCGGCGAACTAGTCATTGAAGGTCCCACCGTGGCCCGTGGGTATCTGAATGATGAAGTCAAGACTGCGAAGGCTTTCATCGTTGATCCTGCCTGGGCGAAAACGATCTCTTCCGGCAGCCAAATCTCAGAAACAGCCCGCATGTACAAGACGGGTGACCTTGTTCGCTACAACACAGACGGGTCCGTGAACTACATCGGTCGTAAGGACACCCAGATCAAGCTCAACGGTCAGAGAATCGAGCTAGGTGAGATTGAGTTTCACGTCGGGAAGAACTTCCCCGAGAGCGTACAGTCCGCAGTGGAACTAGTCGCACCCTCCAATCGCAGCTCTGCGAAGGCCTTGGCAGTGTTCTTTGCTGTTGTTCAAAGTCAAGCGGGAGACGAAGCGCAAAACGTCCAGCCGGCCTCGATCGATCTACCCGCGTCCGATGAACTACTCCTCCCGCTCAGCGACGATCTTCGCGACATGTGCAAAGACACTGAGAATGGGCTCGCCGGGTCTTTGCCCTCGTATATGATACCTTCAATCTTCATTCCAGTCACGAAGCTGCCCTGGACCTCGGCCGGCAAGCTAGACCGCAATCGTCTTCGCAGCTTAGTACAAAACCTCAGTCGCGAGACAATGGCTTTGTACCGACTCACAAGCATGGCGAACAAGAAGCAACCCACGACCGAGGCAGAGAAGAAGATCCACAAAGCGGTGTGCTCTGTCTTGAGTTTACCACCCTCTGGTGTAGGCATCGACGACAGTTTTGTCCGTCTTGGTGGAGACTCCATCTCGTCCATGCGTCTCGTGGCAATGGCTCATACTGAACAGCTAGAGCTGTCTTTCATCGACATCTTCAAGAATCCGAAGCTCTCCGACCTAGCCAAGATTGGTGCCCGTTCTAACACACTCAATCAGCCGCAAAAGCCAGTGCAGCCTTTTGACCTCCTGCCAGCTTCGTCTCCGAGAGCTGAAGTATTGAACGAAGCTGTTCAGCAATGCCGAGTTTCGAAGGAAAACATCCAGGACGCCTATCCGACAAGCCCACTTCAGGATGCGCTTCTCACGCTCTCCATTAAGCAAGCTGGAGCTTATGTTGCGCAGCACGTATTGGCGCTACCAGAAACCCTGGACATGACGAAGTTCAAGGCAGCCTGGGACACAGCCATCCAGGAGATTGACATCCTCCGTACTCGCATCATCCAGCTACCATCTGGTACGTTTGTGCAAGCTGTCATAAAGAATGATCCTGTTGTCTGGAAAGAAGAGACCTCGCTCAGGAGTGCCGAAGGCGAAGCAATGACCATTCCTTCGGATCTCGGTGGTAAACTTGCAGCCTACTCACTGGTTACTACGACATCAGGGGAGCGGTACTTCGTATGGACACTGCATCATGCCTTGTACGATGGCTGGAGTATCTACCTGATGCTTCAGCGAGTGCAGCAGATATACTCGAGCGGCACATCCACCATCCCTCAGACACCCTACTCCAAATTTGTGGGGTACATTTCTGGCACCGATGCCTCTGCTTCGAATCTTTACTGGAAGAATAGCTTGATGGGTCTCAACGCCTTCCAGTTCCCTCAGCCACCCCATGCCACCTCAAACGCAACATCCGACGGACGGATGTTCCAACACACTGTGAAGCTTGCACCTCGCAAGAACGCAGACGTCACACCAGCCAATGTCATACGAGCTGCCTGGGCTTTGCTGCTTGCTGCCTACACCGGAAGTGATGATGTGGTGTTTGGTGAGACTCTTGCTGGGCGAGACATTGCCGTTGCGGGAATTACGGACGTGTGTGGTCCTACATTGACCACCGTTCCGTCCAGGGTCAAGATTGATCGCGGCGCTACTGTTAGCGACTTGCTCAAGATGATAGCGACGAATGTCAACGACCGTATCCCATACCAACACCATGGGATTTCTGCTATCAAAGCACTCGGCGACGACATGGCAGCCGCATGCGACTTTCAGAACCTCTTGGTTGTTCAAACAGAGAACGAAGAGCTCGCCGACTCCATGTGGACCGTTCACGAGAACGAAGATCAAGGCAATTTCTTCACATATCCACTCGTGATTGAGTGCAAGATGGGATCCACCAAGATTGATGTCCTAGCTCATTTCGATGCGAATGTCATCTCCCTTTGGCATATTCAGCGCCTTCTATACCAGTTCGAGTCAGTACTGAACCAACTCCAATCGGCTACTCATGTTCGTCATGTAGCTGTTTTCAGTGAACAAGACAAGCAGCTCGTGCAAAAGTGGAACGCATATGAGCCTGATCTCATCGACGACACTGTGCCCTCGCTCTTTTTGAAGAAGGTTGCATCTCAGCCCACTACCACAGCCGTGACCGCCTTCGATGGCGAGCTCACCTACGCTGAACTTGGCACGCTTGCATCACAACTGGCACAGCAGCTGGTGAAGCTTGGTGCTGGTCCTGAATCTTTGATCCCGATCTGTGTGGACAAGTCTCGATGGGCCATCGTAGCTATTATGGCTATCCTCATCTCTGGCGCAGGCTACGTGCCGTTATCCTCGACAGACCCTCCTTCACGACATCTTCATATCGTTGAGGCATGCAAAGCTTCGATTGTCCTGTGCTCACCACCATACGCTCATCGTTTCAAGGACATGGTCGATCACGTGTTCAATGTTAGTGAGACCGCTATTCGACGACTACCGACCTGCTCTGCACCAGTATCGCAGCGCGCCAAAGGCAACAACATCTGCTACGTTATCTTCACCTCAGGTAGTACAGGGCAACCCAAGGGAGTGGTCGTAGAGCACAAGAGTATAGCTTCTAGCTCGGCTGCTATCTGTGAAGGACTTCATGTCACGCCTACTTCTCGGGTCTTCCAATTCTGTTCTTTCCTTTTCGACGTTTCCGTGGGCGAAACCCTCGCCGTCCTTCTTCGAGGCGCCACGATCTGCGTACCATCAGACGAACAGCGCACCTCGGACCTCGCCGCTGCAGTAACAGATCTCAGAGCCAACTGGGCTTTCTTCACACCATCAGTTGCCGGCACCCTCGAAGGACCAAGTGCTGTACCGACATTGGAGACTCTGGTAGCGGGCGGCGAGGCAATGACATCTGACGTGGTCGACAAATGGGCAACTGGTGTCAAATTAGAGAACGGCTATGGGCCTACTGAGGGGACTGTTTTTGCTATCGTCAATGACCACGTCTCTGCACAACGGGACCCGTCGAACATCGGTCGCGCCCTAAAGAGTGGACGTGCTTGGCTTACCAACTCTGACAATCCTCACGAGCTTGCACCCATCGGCGCTACCGCGGAGCTTTGTCTCGAGGGACCACTGCTCGCTCGAGGCTATCTTAACGACCCCGAGCGTACTGCGGAAGCTTTCATCGAAGCCCCTGCATTCTTGAAAACGTTCTCGACTCGTGGTACATCGCGCATCTACCGTACTGGAGATCTTGTTCAGTACACAGCTGATGGATCTATCCACTACATTGGGCGGAGAGACAACCAGATCAAACTAGCGGGCCAACGAATCGAGCTTGATGAGATCGAGGCAGTCATGCAGGCGGACGACAACATTCATCAAGTGGTTGTACAGCTACCCAAGATTGGTCCTTGCACCAAGAAGCTCACGGTGGTCGTCAGTTTCCCAGGAACCGCTGCTACTAACGCTGGTTCAGACTGGCGCACGGTACTCTCCGACAAAGAAACGCTCTCGCGAATCAATCGCGCAAGGGAGAGATTGTCTGATCTCGTGCCATCATACATGGTACCGGCCATTTGGATCGCTGTTCCCCGTATCCCAGCCTTGGCTTCCACCAAGTTGGACAAGAAGCAAGTCGGGTCGTGGCTACAAGATCTGGATGAAGCCACGCATCAGCGTATTGTGACCGCTGAACTTCCGGAAGTGGCCGACGGACCTGTTGATACCGCTCTTACAGTTCTTCGGGGCATCTGGGCGAAGGTATTGGACTGTCCTGTGGAAGACGTCAAGCCTTCCAAGTCCTGGCTATGTAAGTGATCTCTGGGGAGAATAGTGTCAAGTTTACTAACCACTCATAGCGCTTGGTGGCGATTCAATCTCTGCCATGAAGCTTCTCGCAAAGTGCAGAAGCGAGGGTATCAGCCTTACTCTGAACCAAGTGCTGCGCGCCAAGTCCCTGGCCCATCTGGCGGCCGACATCAAGGCCGTAGTCATCCTGGACCACGGAACAGAGACAAGCGACCAACCTTTTGCCCTCTCTCCCATTCAGCGCTTCTACTTCCAGACCGGCAAGATCGAAAACGGCACACACTTCAACCAATCATCATCGCTGCGCATCTCACGATACGTGGAGCCGGCTACCATTCAACGCGCTATGGATTCCATCGTCGCATGTCATTCGATGCTCCGTGCTCGCTTCTCCAAGGACGATGCTGGGAAATGGCAGCAGCTTGTCATCTCGAAAGTTTCCGGATCCTACGCATTCACGACACATGAGGTTTCAACCGCTTCTGCTGCGACTGCCATCATTGCCGCTACCCAGAAAAGCCTCGACATTCGCGCCGGTCCTGTCTTTGCCGTGAATCTCTTCAGTCTCAAGGGTAAACAGATGCTGTTCATGGCTGCCCATCACCTTGTCGTAGATGTAGTGAGCTGGGGCGTGTTGCTTGGCGATCTGGAAGACTTACTCGCTTCTAGCCCAACTACAAAGCTTGCAAACAGCCTACCTTTCCAGACCTGGAATGCGATGCAGAGCTCAAACGCCTCGCAGATCGATCGACAACGCGACGTGCAAACTCAGCCGCTCGCAGTTGAACCGGCGAACTACGCCTTCTGGGGGATGGAGGCTCGATCGAACGTGTACGGTGATACTGAGAGGGATGAGTTCGTCATCGATAAGGAAATATCTGCGATGGCTTTCGAAAACCACCACGTGTACAGGACAGACCTCGTCGACCTCCTCCTGGCGTCTATTGTCCACTCCTTCTCCCGCGTGTTCATCAACCGCAGGGCTCCTACCCTGTTCAACGAGTCTCACGGGCGAGAAGCATGGGACTCAAGCAATCTCGATCTTTCCCGAACCGTCGGATGGTTCACATCCATGTATCCGGTCACCATTCCCATCGGTGACGAAGAAGACGAGGTCATGCATACGCTCCGACAGGTCAAGGATACCCGCCGCAAGATCACAAGCAATGGCCGACCTTACTTTGCTCATCGCTATCTCACAGAAGATGGGCAGCAACGCTTTGCCAATCATGCACCAATGGAAGTGCTGTTCAACTACCTTGGCCGACAAGAACAGTCTGGGTCTAGCGATTCGCTCCTACAGCCGCTGCAGCTGGACGGCGATGACGAAGAGACATCCGACGTGGGTACCAAGACAACGCGTATGGCACTCTTCGAAATTTCGGCTTCAGTCTCGGAAGGCCAGATCCAACTCAGCTTCATGTACAATCGCTACTCCAAGAACCAGAAAGGCATTCGCAGGTGGATCGCCGAATGCCAACGCACACTAGAGGAGATCGCCACCGAACTAGCGAAGACCGATACCCCACAGCCAACGATGACCGACTTCCCACTACTACCATTGGAATCTTACAGTCGCCTCGATCGAGTCTTGAAGACACTTCCCCATGCCGGTATCCATTCCTTCGATCAGGTGGAAGATATGTACCCTTGCTCGCCTATCCAAGACGGGATGATCTTGAGTCAGATCAAGGCCCCAGAATCGTACTGGTCGTCAACTACGTTCGAAGTCAAATCAAAGCGAGGCCCAGTCGATGCCAGTAAAGTCATCGATGGATGGAAGCAAGTCGTTGCCCGTCATCCAGCGTTGCGCACCGTCTTCATCGACAGTGTCTGCAAAGGAGGCGTCTTCGATCAGATTGTCGTCAAGGGCCCCGATTCTGGCATAGTCAAGTACACTTGCAAGGACAGCGAAGTGACCAAGATGCTAGAGTCCATCAAGCATGGCTCTCTCAACGGCAAGAAGAAACCCGTCCTTCCTCATCAGGCTGCTGTCGTCCAGACTCCTTCAGGCAAGATCTTTGTCAAGGTTATTGTGAACCATGCCGTCATCGACGGAGGCTCACTCGGCATCATCGGGCAAGATCTTCAGGAAGCCTACCAAGGGCGGCTACCTGAAGACGGACCGCTATACAGCGACTATATCAAGTATCTGCGCGGTCTGCCAGTTAATGATGCGGTACTGTACTGGGAGGCCAAGCTCCGCGGTGTCAGCCCATGTTATTTCCCGACTACGCCTCGTGATCCCAGTAAGCAGCGAGAGCTTCGATCTCTAGATATGCGCTTTACCCGATTTGACGAGATCCATGATCTATCGGAGAGCAGCAACGTCACTTTCGCCAATATCCTCCTCGCAGCTTGGGCTTTGGTGCTCCGCTCTTACACCAACTCCTCCGATGTATGTTACGGATATCTCACATCAGGAAGGAACGTACCGATCGACAATATTGAGAGTGCAGTTGGCGCGTTCATCAACATGTTGGTTTCACGAGTTCAGCTGAAACCGGCTTCTTCATTGCTCGAGATCGTTGAGAAGGTGCAGTCCGACTTTGTCGACTCTATGCCACACCAACACTGCTCGCTTGCTCAATTCCAGCATGACCTTGGTCTTTCCGGAAAGTCGCTTTTCAACACTGCCGTCTCGATCCAGAGACGTGCCAATGCAGACGAACCCGCGGCAGATGACTCTGGTATTGAGTTTGAGCAGCTTGACGGCCACGATCCCAGCGAATTCGCCATCACGGTGAACATTGACGCCACCCGCGATGACGAAGCGGTACGCTTCACGTATTGGAGTGATGCTGTGACCGACGCCGAGGCGAAGAACGTATCTGCTCTCATGGCAAAGGTCCTGACCCAGGCGCTCGACAACGCACAGCAGACCATTTCCGACTTGGACAGTGTCATCAAAATCAAACCGACACAGTCTGCACCCGGACATCTTGCTTTACCCAAGCCGCGTCCTATTCTCAGAACCAGCTCGAGCATTTCCAGTGCCGGATCAACCTCACCACCTCGTACACCAAGGATCACATTCCCTGATCTGACTCCAGCGGCGCCGCAGCCAGCTGAGACGCCGGACTGGAGCAGCCTCATCCGATCCATCGTCAGCGAAATGGTGCCCCAGATCGTCGAGCAGATCGTAGCGCAAAACAAGCTCACAACCGAACCTACGTCTGCAACGATCGACCAGATGACTAATCAAATGGCGGGTATGCTCACGAGAAAGCATTCGATGTCACAACGCGGACGACCGAGTATCGATGGAGCGTCTATACACCCAGCCTCACCACGAGCAGCCTCCATACGTTCGCGCCGCATGAGCATTGCCAGTAATGCGGAAAACAGAATCCAGACCGCTGCTGACATGGTTGCCACTCTTGGTGTCATTGCCACCGAGACCTCTACCAAAGTCACACCCGATATTGTTGAGAAGAAGCTACTCAATCTGTGGGCCGAGCTTCTCGAGACGGTGGAGGACACCATCGAGCAAGAGGATAGTTTCTTCAATCTTGGGGGTGATAGCATCATGGCTATGCGCCTCGTCGGAGCCGCGAGGGAAGAGGGCCTTTCAATGACCGTGGCTGATGTGTTCAAGAACCCCACATTTGCCGACATGGCTCGTGTAGTACGTGTTGCGGGCGAGGTCATTGATGAAGTTATGTCCCGAGCTGGCGGCGGCTCAGTGGCAGGCAGGAGTGTTGGAGGCCAGTCTAGGTCTCACCAACGCGGCAGGGCCCAATCAATCTGGAGCGACTTCCAGGACAACATGTTCGATCCAAATGCCGACACCAAGAGCATAGCTCCCAGCGAGATGCCCGCCGAGTCGGAGCTGAGCCACAGAGATTCAACTATGTTGAAGAGGTTGCAAGGGCTCACCAACGGCCCAACGAAGCCAAATGCCTCGCGCAAAATCAGTTCAAGGCCGTTGGCGACGCATACTATTCAGGAAGGTGTTGAGAGCTCTCTCAACAGGTCCGTTTCGATGCTTGGAGACCCCAATGTCGACAGTGTCATTTCGAAAGTGCAAGTATTCAAGGGAGGCATCTCGGACGTCTTCCCTGTCACAGACTTTCAATCACTCGCCATCACCGGTACTCTCATGGAGTCAAAATGGATGCTCAACTACTTCTACCTGGATGGAGATGGGCCGCTCGATCTTCGCAGGCTCAAGCAGGCTGCTTACCGTATGGTACAAGCCTTCGATATTCTTCGCACCGTATTTGTTCCATATGGCGACCGCTTCCTTCAGGTTGTACTGCGGAAGCTTCAACCCGAGTTCATATACCATCAAACCGACGAAGATATCGAAACCTTCACCAAGGACCTGCAACAGAAGGATCGAGAGGGCGGACCGCGACTCGGCGAAGCGTTCATCCAATTCGTGGTTGCGAAGCAAAAGCAAACCGGTCGATACCGTATATTCATGCGACTTTCTCATGCCCAATACGATGGAGTCTGCATGTCCAAGATCCTCAGTGCGCTCCAAGATGGATACAATGGCCTCCCGGTCTCATCTGCCCCAAGCTTTGGCAACTTTGTACGCGAAACTGCCAAAACTGTATCCGGCGCCCACGATCACTGGAGAGACATTCTTCGCGGCTCTAAGATGACGGAGATTGTCAACCGATTCGGCCCCAACTATCAGCGCTCAGCTGGCCAATCCATCACACTCGAAAAAAGAGTCAGTGCACCTAAGCTCAAGGGCGTCAACATCACCAGCGCAACGGTGGCCAAGGCCGCTTGGGCTTCGACTCTCTCCCGTCTTGTGAGCAAGGCTGATATTGTCTTCGGTCACGTCATCTCAGGCCGTAACGGCGGTGTGGCCAATGTCGAGAACATCGTCGGCCCTTGCTTGAACATGGTACCTGTTCGCATCGTGTACCGACCTGATTGGACTGTAATGGATCTTCTAAAGTATGTTCAAGACCAACAAATCGCGAACATGCCATTTGAGTCGCTCGGCTTCCGCGAGATCACCCGGCACTGCACGGAATGGCCTGACTGGACAAACTTCTCCAGCGTCCTGCAACACGACCAAAACATCCAGGATGATCGGCCAACCATGCAGCTAGGCGGTATCGAGTACACCATCGGCGCCGTTGGCTCCCAGGAAGACTTCGCAGACTTCTCCGTCCACACTACCTCCCGTGGCAACGAAATGGATGTTACTTTGACGTACGTCCCGAACAGCACGATCACGACAGAGTTTGCACAGCACGCATTCGATATCCTTTGCGCCAATGTCATCGCATTCTCGGAAGATCCCCACACTCTGCTTCCATTGTTTACAGAGGTCAGTTCCGGTAGCTCGACTACCGTCAACTCAGAGAAGATGCGCAAGCGGTCCGTGGAGAAGCAGCCGATCACTTTACCCACCGACACAGGCCTCTCAAATCACGAGACAAATACCCTCGCTACAACGCTGCGATCGGCTTGGGAGCAAATTCTACACGACGAGCGTGGCTCTCCTACGCCCATTGATCTCGGCTCAGACTTCTTCCAGCTGGGCGGGGACATCATGGGCTTGGCACAAGTCGCATCCATTCTTGACCAAGATGGTCTGAGAGTCAGGGTCGAAGACTTGCTCGACAAGTCTGTGTTCGTAGATCAAGTGGGCATACTTGCTGTGGAGCGCAAGAAGCAGATTGAGCGAGAGGCGCAGAACCCCTGGGGCGAGAAGGGCAAGACAAAGGTTGAGGTGAAGGGAGTGAAGGAGAAGGAGAGGAGGGGTAGTGGTTTTGGTCAGTTGGCAAAGAGGATTGGATTGAAGAGGAAGGAGAGTTCGAAGTCAATTTTCCAGATGGGAGGGTGATTTGGTGGAGTTGAACTTTGATGTATTAGTATTACGGGTATCTAGGGGCGTACGGTGTTGATTTTCGGCTTCTTGTTCGGCGTTCTTTCACAAATAGCTTTCTTTGCGTCGCTTTAGCAACATGTACATGCATAACACCTTGCCTTCTCAACCCTCGTCTGATTCGTGCAAAACTAGCTCATTGCCTCTGACGCTGCCCGTCATCGCTCAGCGAACGCTTCCTCTTCCTTTCGCGCGTCGTCATCGTAGCCCCACCCCATAGCTGCCCATGTCTTTTTTGCAAGTCAGCAAAATGTCGCCGAATCTCTTCGCAATGCTCTTTCGCAAGCTGTCTTTGTATATCTGCTTCATCATAACTTGAAGCGATCTCAGGATTCGCATATTCTGGATGTTTGTACTTGTCGCTACCGCATGTAGGACAGCAAAAGACATCGGTTAGCCATGCAAATGCTTCGGTACCGCAAGTGCTGCATATCATGTAGTCGATGACTGTGTCGGGGTAGATGTTGTAGTACGACATTATGTTCTACATGCACGGTGCGCGGTGGTATCTTGGTCAACTGAGTAGTGGCGAAGATGGGTTGTGGGAAAGAAACGATGCTGGCTGCGTTCGTAAGTAACACGTTGGTCCTATGTAGAGACAGCTGGCCAGTGACAGAACACAGCATTCCATCGATGATATTATATTACAATTCGTTCAATACATTATATGGCTGAGAATTTGTACAGCTTCCTACACTTGCCCGTCTCCGTCTTCTTGGTCCGAGCCGGGTTTGTGGCCGTGCCCTTCAATGTCCTCCATGTCTTCGTCCATACCGGGCCACAAGACTTTCTTCTGCAGTACACCCTTCACATTGAGTACCGCCACCCAGATCCACAGTATCACCAAAACAATGGTCATTGCGCTGCACACGCCCTTGATGCCTGGACTGTCCAGTGCGTTGGCGATGTAAATGAGGGCGATGGTCATTCCAGCGTTTGGGAAGATGAATCCCCAATGATTCAAGGTAAAGTGTGACTCCTTAGCACTGATGACAATGCTGATGGTGGCGATGGCGGAGAACCAGAAGGAGATTAGCCACAAGAAGATTCCCACGATAACTCCGAAAGCTTTGAAAGCATCACCAACCGGGAAGGATGTAATGCCCAACAGATGTTCGGGGACGTGCTTCGGTGCCTGCATGCCAAGCGAAATGCATGCGTTCGCAGTGTATGCAGCCGGACCAACAGCCACATACATGCCGGGGCGTTTGGGTATCTCGGGAAGATTGCTGTTAACCAAGCGCGTGAAGTAGAGGGTCAACATTAGAAACGCGATAGTCCAGCCCAAGCCCTGGAAGGTAACGCTGCCGACGAAGATGTTGAAGCCAGGCCCAGGTGGTTGACTCTTCAACAGTGTACCACCCAGAACCCCAAGGATAAGGAAGGGGTATACGGGCAGGATCCAAGCGGGCATTGCGTCGGTAACAGGAAGCTCACGTCGATCGAAAATGACGTGGTATTGGAAGACGGCGACCAAGATGACGATGGCCGCATATAACCAGAAGAGTATTTCCAACGTCTTGATGAGCCATGGTCCTGAAGATGGCACTCCGTATAGCTCAATACAGTAGATTATGAGTGCGATGGATACGAAGAATGCGCCGAAGAAGAAGCTTTCGTGTGGGTGGTGTAGACTGAGCTTAAGGGATCCACGGTTATGGATGAAACGGTAGGTGATACATGCGCTAAACGCAAGGAACAGAACGATATCCAAGATGAAGAATATCTTCCCAATGGTCTTTAATCCGTGGAAGCTGTATGGCTGCTGCCCGAGAAGTGTCGCAATGGCGCCGGTAGACATAGTGCACTCAAACCACGACCAAGTAAAGTGATCTAAGCGCTTCTTCCATGGTAAATATGTGGGGTTGTAGTCTTCTCGTTGCGCGGGCCGTGGGCGCCGTTTGATGGGTCTGGCGCGGGGAGTCATGTTATCGGTAGCGGAGGTGCCTGAAACCAACGAAGTCGTTGATTCAGGATGCGAAGATGATGGGCGCGACGGGGACATGGTGTCTTATCGACGACGGGGGATGGCCGTTGACAGCGAAGCAAAGGCCATATTGCTTGACGTCAATTTGGCGTTTTCTTCGATGCGATTTGGCTCGATGCCAAGCGAGAAAGTCAAGGTGTCATGCCTTTTCCAAGCCTGCACGAGCATGCCTGAGGCCGAACGGGGCTTAGCGCATGCTGATCTCAGCACAGGCCGAGCGAAAGAGGTCTTGCCGCCCGTCGATGCTTGAGCCTCACGGATCATCAGACGCAACCAATACAGCTATCCTGGAAGTTTTCACCATGCCAATATTGCCCATCCCCCAAACTTTACCATCTCTAGCGGCCATCCGCGTTCTGTGGAGCCCTGGGCACCTCCGCGGTAATGATGCATCTATGACGTCGCGGCTACAGCTAGTGCAGCGTCCACAATCTCGACTCAGACCCATGCAAAGCCAACTCTTGGCCCTGGGCGTTCATAATTACTCCAGGGCTGGATTTTGAGATGTCGCATACGATGGCGCAAAACACGCCCTTTCTTCAGCTCAGCCAAACGACTCCTACCTTTGCTGGGATGCGAGACGCCAAAGCCGAACGAAGACGAGACAGCTAGGAACATCGGAGAGACGACGAACAGATTGCAGCAGCACAATTTGATCAGTATTGACGTGCGTTTCGAGCGGCGCACGTCAAGACGCAGGGTGTTGTCAAAGGAAAGGTGACCGCGCTTCCGGACCTGCCGGCCCATTTACACCAAGGGCTTTTTTCATGACACCCAGCAAGACCTATGATGTCGCGTCACGATATGCTCTTGAACCTCTCTTCCCCTAGGAAGACCAGCGACCAGGCCCTTGCAGTCTGGGAACGCGAACATTCGGAGTAGATAGTGAACGGCTCGAAAGCTTTGACCCTGCGACCGGTACGCAAGATGTTTTCTTCAGTAATGCTCCTTTGATCGAACGAACCGACATCAATACCTGTTTTGAGATCACAGAACTAAGAGGGAAGTACTTTAATAGTCCTTCTAAGTTGGCTGCAGCGACAAGATTGAGGACAGATGCTATCAAGCAAAGTGCGCTTGGTAGGCTGTATGTTGTTTGCGGAAGATTTTCGTCTTAACTCATTGTAGTAGGTAGGCTTCCGAATACAAACATGATCAGACACTGGTTCTACACTCAGATGGCGCTCTTTCCAGTGCTCGACGATGCGAAGCAATGAGCGGATAAGGTCAAAAGTAGTGACTCGCGAGAGGCGCTTCGATGTCGGCTGTTGAATACTTCGCTGATCATGGCGCCAAATACGGGTTCAAATTCTGTCTTGAAAGCGCCTATAGCTGTTGCTTTACTGACGTCAAGTATAGATTCAGCTCGGCACTTCACCCACTCATCACCCGACCGAAGACGGCTCAGTGGTATGGGACGAACTTACCGCACCATATCAGACCATCGCAACAGTCGAAATTCCATCACAAGATACGCTAAGCGCCCAAAGAGAACTGTTCTAGGAAGATACGATGAAGCTGAGCCCATTTGACGGACTGGTAGCACACCAGCCATTTGGTAGTATCGACCGTTTGAGGAGAACGGTCTACGAGATGAGCAAAAAGAAGCGTAAAGCTGTGAACGCTACGCCAACCAAGGCGGTTAGCATTGTCAATGATGTGCCATGAGCATCGTAACGTTAATATACACCAGTGTGACGAAGTCTTCCGCTCAGCTGAGCGGAGTCATTTCACTCTCGCCCAGTCCAGGCAAGAAGCTCTACAACAGCCAACGTGTAACGCTCGTATATCCAACATCTCATCTCAGACTTATTATGCGAAGAGAGCGTTATGGTTTCACTTCCCCGCTCTTTCCTAATGTTACCCGCTATCCGGTCACTGCTACACGCCGTTGCTATTTAGCTTACCGTAATATACGAGCTGTCTTAGTGTACAAAACCCATACCCAAGCGGCTGGTACGCCTCACGTAGCGTGTGTGCCTCAGCTGACACCAATAAGCGTACCTCCCGACGTGGGACCATGTGATTGGTATCTACATGCCGGTGCGCATCATTGGAGGCCGAAAATAGCTGGCCAATCATGAATGATCGCCACCAATACTCTAACGAAGAACTTCGTTTGCTGTCGGTTACTAGGTCGCACCGGTGCATTGATCCTCGTGGGATGTAGACAAAAGTAGCGAAAGGGTCGCTGCAGATACGAGGAGCGGTCACGGCCACGCTGCGCGTGGAGTGTAGTCACAGTATAAGAGAGCTGTCACAGTTGTCCTTGCAACAACCGTCCACCTTCAATCTCAAACTCGGTCTCTAATCGGCATCATTCTTCAAAATGCTTTTCAACGCACTTACTGTCACTGCACTGGCCGCATGCGTCAATGCCGCCGGTCGCGCCATCGTAACCAACCACTGCACCGATCCAATCTACCTCTGGTCTGTTGGCAGCAGCATGAGCGACCAGAACACCATCTACCCAGAATCATCCTACAGCGAGCCCTTCCACACCGATCCCAAATCTGGTGGCATCGCTCTCAAGATCTCGCCCATCGAAGGTGGAATCTCCAAACCCAACGTCAGCCAGACCATCTTCGCTTACAACCTCGACGTCAACCAGGTCTGGTACGATATGAGCGACATCTTCGGTGACGGCTTTGCCGGGAAATCTTTGACGCTCAAACCGACGGATAGCACCTGCGAGAGCATTGTATGGGCTTCAGGCGAGCCACCCGCGGGTAGTCAGATTAAGGTCTGTGGGGCTGAGACGGACTTGGAGCTGACATTTTGCACGCCGCCGCCGCCGTCTCAGTGCTTGCCCGCTTGGTCTCCTTGCGGAACGAATGCGCCTCCGGGTGAGACGAGGCTGTGCTGCACGCATTGCATTGGTAATCATCACTGCGTCCAGGCTCCAGGTTCTTAAGTAAATGTGCTACAATGGCGAAGCGGATAAGAGAGGTCGAAAAGCTGGGCATTCGTTCTTTACTGTGGAGAAAGGACTATCGAGGTAAAGTTTTTATCGATACGTAAATCTGCTGTTTAACACGTCACTCACTAAAACTTTAATGGATTTAATACACTGTCTAGGACTAATGTTGTGCTAATCCTTCACCAGAGCCTTCCTCCCTAGTGCTTTTCGATGCTGACATTGGTTGCATTTGATCTTATGTTTCCAGGCCAGTAAACCTCTGAAGCTCGTTGCCTAAGACAGTCTCAGTATTCACTCGAAGGTCTCGCAAATCTCTCCATCAGCTAGAGTGACAATAGGAAACCCTGCCCTCTTCGCCATGTTCGGAGATTTTACCACTGTATGATCAGGCGGGGCCAAATCGCCGCGCCAATGCACCTCTAGCCGTCGTAGATCTTTCAGAGGTGCAAATTGGCCCATAAGATAGTTGTCCAGTGAGACCAGAGTATCATGATCCGCTTGATAAATCGCGAGGGTATCCACACCCGCCAGGACAGGGTAGTGGTTCAGGGTTGGGCAATTTGGGGCAGGCTATACCGGATTCCGCATAGACAAAGATAGGGGAAGGGCCAGTGTTACGCGACATCCCTAATCCACTTCGCAGCTATTGCACACAACATAATCGCCATGGCAATTTGGGACTCTATTCAGATCGAATTACTTTACGCCAGCTCTTTACATGCGAGCGAGACTGTTTGTTCCCCACTGCAAGATGATCCTTTCCCAGCACAAAGACCGCGAGCAACAACAACAGTAGCTACGCAATATCACGCATCATCCGTCACCCTGCACACATATCCTCCAACGCTCTAGATCATAACCGCATCTCCATCAGCGTCCCACTCAACCTCAACCCTATCCATCGGATCCTGATGCACACCAAAAGGCCCCATCGTTTTCTTCCAGCACACGTACTCTGCACGATGTAGCACATCCGGCTCGGCCTTCAATCGCCACGGCGTACCACCCTTCGACTCCCACGTCGACATACTCCACGGCGGGAAGTAGAGATACACCGCGATCTCAGCGTCGCGACATATTTTGCGTACATCGTCGATTGGATCTAGACAGTTGTCTAGTTCGGCGCTGAATCTGGTGTTGTCTAAATGTTTCATATGATAGGCTTCTATGCGCGTGAGGTTGGGTAGGTGGAGCTTTTTCTTAGCGAGACAGAGCGTATTCAGGAAGTTGGCTGTGATGTGCGTCGCCTCGCTGATGCGCAGGATTTCCAGCGTCTTCGGGAAGATCTCCGCCGGATCCGTAATTGGCAGTCCTTGTCGTATGATTCCATGGCCTTGTATCGCCTTCATAGTCAGACCGACTTCCCTCAGGCTCTCGAAGCGGCGGAGGTCGAAGACCGTGCTCACGCTGTGGGAGTACCTTATCGCTGTCATGTCGCTCGGTATCTCAAGGACTGTCAGATGAGGCAGCTTGGCTGTGAGTGCTCCAAGCAAGAACTTGTGCTTCCACTCGTATGGTAGGGTATAACTCGCGCGAGCAGATGCAGACCGCGTACTCGCGAAGAGAGGGAAGTCCATGAGCCATGTGTCGCCGAGTTTTAGCTCGCGTAGGTTAGGTAGTGCGCAGATGAGGACGCCAAATAAAGCGGGGACGATATCATCTCTGATAGCTTCTAGCCAATCCTTTGCATGACGTTTGTTGGTAGCGAAGTGATTGATCATGACCCCACATGCTTCCAGAAACTCAGCGTCCTGCTTTATGTGCTCCGGAGCAAGGACCGCGTTATACTTGGGTTGGGTGAGATACACCTGTACCCCAGTGCGAGTAGTATGTTGGGTTCTGGTTGTCCTGCCTTCACTCTTGCTCCAAATCTCTAAGCTCTTGACTTGACCGAGCAGGTGCGACCGGTAGCCCAGTTCTGACATGTACCGATCGATAAACGCGAGATTGAACCTTGGTTCTTTGAGTAGCCATTCTTGCGCGACAGGTCGCCATCTCTTGGACACAAGCGCAAGGCTTGCAAGATCACAGTTGCGACTCAAATCCGTGAACTGTGCGCCGATGTTGAGAAGCAGCTCTTCAGGAAGATCGCCGATGGCCTTAGGTGTGCGAGGTGAATGGGAGAATGCGGGTGCTCGGAACATAATGGGTAAGCTAGAGAAAGTCGGGCTGGAGCAAGGGTCGCGCGGGCTATGATATGGTGGGGTAGGCGCGAGGCTGAGATGTCAAATTAGGCAGCGGCGATGAGTGGTTGACTGGCGCACAGGCAGCGATAGGGTATCATCGACGGGTAACAAGCTGCCAGAATATACGAATGAGCTTGTGCTACGGTAAGAGTTGGGTCACATCGAGTGCGGGGTGACCAAAGTTTGGAAGTTTGGAAGAAGCGCACGGTTGTGTCACGTGATTGTATCTTTCACGTCTGATCTCTGCAGTAAGCAGATGCAACTGATGACTTCGGCGCATCTCATCCCCAGTGCTCTTCCTGGGAACTACAGATACTATCTAGAATCTTTCACAGCTCGATAATCCACCCTGAACTTATGCAGAGACAACTCGGCCCAGAAACCTAGCTCATGACGCATACCGTGCATCTACATCTAACCATTACATACCACCCAGACATTCCGAACAGCCCTTGTTGCATAACTTCTTCTTCGGTTGCAGCAATATTTTCCAGGCAACGCTAGCCCACAATGTCTCACTGAACTCGGCAGCCATGGGGATATTAACAGATTCTAGCCGCAGACGTTCTATATCCTCGTCCAAGCCCTGCGCCTTATCATTAATGTATGATGTAGGCTCGGTGAATTCAGCTTTCTTGGACCGCTTTGTCTGCTCCTCCTTCGCACACGATTTCTTGGTCGAGTCTTTGTGTTGATCTGAAGACTGTGCACTCGTACTCTCCGTGGTGATGAAGCTCGCACCAAGGAATAGAGTCTCTTTAGCGAGGGGCGCAAGTTTCTGCTCGAAGCGGAGAGTGAACTGGAAAGTGTCCAGATCTGCCATGCGCGTTAGTCTTATGTCAGTATCGCACCAATACCAAACTCACTTAGTAATGGCGAAAGCCGTCGCCTGAACGTTCGCTTCCCCAGAGCCCTGTCAGCCCATCCACTAGAGTCGATTGTCGCTTGCTTCTTGTTTGGTTCTTGAAGCTGCGGATCCCACTTGCTGCTCCTGATACCATGAAAGAATGCGCTCTGTATCCACAACCTCAAATCAAATGTGGGGCTGTTCAGGAGTTGCGAGTGGTGGTCAGCGTGACGTAAGAACATCCTGACGCCAAAGGCCAGTTGAGGCTGTCTGCTTGCTTCTGGAGCCCACTCGCAGAATGGAGCAGATGATCCTGAGCAGCGCCACATTTCGAGAGGCCGTAAACGATAGAACGCCTCGAGTTCTTTACGCATGCCGCCGGATACCTCTTGGGACCCACTATGAAAGGTCACTTTGATGCCTTTGCGACCGAGGCTTGTAAGTAGGTCAAGGTAATCCAGTCGACCCAGATCGAAAGCGTTGCAGAGTATGATGAGTTGTTTACACGGCGTCTTGAAATATAGCTCAACGTACTTGAGTCTCAGGTCGCTCACGGGAATTTCGTTTATTCTTTGCAAAAGAGCAAACGTCCATTTGTTACACGAGCGCAGGCGAAGGTGTTGGATAGTGAGTGGTATGACTTTGGAACGTGCCTCTGCTAAAGTCTTTTTAGCCGGGAGCGCATCACTGACACGTGCTGCATCGGATTTGGTTGCAAAAGACAAGAATATGTCGTCCGGGAGCCCAATAATGCCCATGGGTATGTCAAGCCGCTTCAATCTTGCGAAATCCGCCAGCGTGATCATGTGCGATCCCATATTCCTCCATTTGGCATCGTGCGACTCAAGAACCTCGATAGTGGGCGGCCCTTTCCATCTGGTGTTCTCCGCGATTGTGAGAGCTTCTAGCTTGGCCTGGAACAGTGGTAATGCTGGTCCTTGGAATGGAGCACCGGGCAGCATCTCAAAATTCAGCGCTGGAAAGACTGGAGGTGCCTGGTAGAGCGGACGTGGCGGTTGGCTGGAGAAAAATGGCCTCACTTCTGGTAGCTGAACAGTCACCGATTTGATGTTGGGACATGACATCGCGAGAAGATTAAGGGAAAACGCTGGTTCCTTCCTCCATACGGTGCCGACTGAGGCGTTGCTTTCCCAAACCTGGCTCCAGTCCGGGGTATGTCCAGTAGTGGTAGAGATGGCTGCGCCAAGACCTTCCAGTATGTCCAGGTCGAGACTGTTTTCATCCGCGCAGAAACAGCCTACGTGATGACTGCATCCGAAATCCCCAAGATTAATACTGAGTACCTTGTTGAGGAGTTCCGGCTGATAGCTAAGCATTCGCAAGAAGCCTTTGATGTTCCTCCCCGACGCGATCAGCTCTCGCACGATGGTCGCTTGAACAATCCCTCCGAGACGTTTGTTGACCAGTCCAAAGTTGAAGATGTGCGTAGTGTCGAGCAGATTGGAGGCTACCATTTCAAGGAGTTCGGACGGTAGGCGAAGCATTCCGTTGTTTTGGACAAGGTGGGTGTCGACTTCGTCCAACAGCGCAGACGTATCGTGCTTGTCGCCATCTTGGGAGTCTTCGGGACTAAATTCTGGTATCGCGGATTCCCTTGAGAGGGGTGGTGTCTTGACCCCGTTTACGGGACTCGCTACGCGTCGCTTCCTGGGAGTAGAGTTGGGTGGCGTCATCGGCGCCATTGCGGTATGAAGTGAGGATGAGACGTGGTTTGGGTGGTTGAGTGGAAGCGCAGATTTTGGCGCTGGTATATTACTTGATAATCTGGCAATTATCCATGTGTGCATGTGAGTACTGTGGGTCGGTCACAAGGGCGGCTACCGCGGTACCTGCATATGGTCAGTTATCGCGTGACGTAATCGAGTGAATGCAGTGGGGTGTTACCTGAAAGACCTCCCTACTGTGAAAGACCGTCTTTGCTTTGCAGCTTAAAGATAGAGGAAGTGTGTTGCGCAACATACGTACCGTGGCTGCTTGTTGACTGAGATGCGAGGAGGGTGTGACACGTCCGCGCCAAGCCGCTAGTATACAAGCAGGTGACTCGTTCCAATGCTCTTTCCATTGACACGCATGCTCTACTAAGATAAGGAACGATAGCTACGCGCACACTTAGGTATAAGGATACTCATTTCGTGTCGCTTCAAACCTTGCTCGATATTGCAGTATCGCATCGCATCCCGGTGCAACATGTTACCTCCACCCTAAAAGACGGCACTCACATGCCCAAGACCGACAGCGGTGATGGGATGTACTCTTCCCAAAACCCACTCACCCATCAAGTTACCGAATGTATGCCGCCTATATCTCCTTTGTTGTAACCCTGAGGAACTGCAGCTCCTTGGGCTTATGCGCGGAATACCCATTGCGGTCTACCAAAGGAGCGACAGTAAGCACATTGCCACTCTCGTCTTCAAGTTTAAAGTCAAAAGTAGCAATAAAGTACGCCGTGATGATGTTCTGCTCGAGTTTCGCAAAGCGCATGCCCAAACACGGATGCCGTCCTGACCCCCAGCCAATGAAGCCATGTGCTGCCTTCTTCTTGTCCTCCGCACGATCTGGCATGTATCGAGCTGGATCCCACCTCTGTGGGTCGGGATAGATCTCTGGATCGTAGTGTATGTCGCCCGTGGCGTATGTGACGAACGCGCCGGGGGGTATGACTTCGTCGCCGTTACCCGTGGGTATGTTCTTGCCGCTGATGTTCCGCCTGAAAGCCGTACCGAGTAGGTTCAGACGTAGGGAGTCTCGCAGACACATGTCGATGACTGGGAAATCGGCCTCCCATGCCTCTATAGGTAAGTCGTCGAGCTGTTGGAGCAAGGGTGCGTTCGAGTTCTTAGCGTACCTCGCCGAATTGCTGCGGACTTCGTCGTTCGCTTTGGCGAGCCATTCGGGTGAGGTGGCGAGATAGGACATTACCTAGTTGACTTTAGCTGTTGTTCTACTCGTACAAGAGATGGACAGGTTTAGATCCACTCACCCAGGCTACGTTGATACCGCTGTTGAGTAGACCGGCGAACAACGCTCCAACGACGAACTGAGCGACTCTCTCGGCACGATCACCCTGATCCAGCAAGTACTGCAGCGGGTCATTGTGCTTCTCATCGCTTGCCGCACGCTTCTTGATGATTTTGTCGATCATCATATAGAGTTGCGCTCCTGCCCAGTTCCGCTTCAAGAGAGCCGGTGAAGGGAGCTTCGGGAACAAGACTGACGTAGCGGTAGAGCTGCTTTCAATCGTCTCAAACATCTTTAGAACCTCCTCCAGCATCTTAGGGTCTTCGGTAATCTCAGTAGCGCCTACCATGCGGATGGTGAGGCGGAAGACGATCCGGTACAGGCTCTCGAAGGGATTGGTGCGGCCACTGGGCTCATTCTTGATGACTTCGAGAGCTTGCTTTGTGTCGGATATCAAGATAGGCAGCTTGCGACGGAATTGGTCGTTCTTCAAGAAGAAGTTAAGACGGCGATGGAACATGGCGCTGAAGCTGAGATTATTATCCTCGGCGGTGATGGTCCTGGAAACTTTGGGCGAGTTACCGAACAACACAGCATATCCTTCGGTGAAGCCTAGATCTTTCGACTCGAAGAATAGCTGGCGCCCTTTGTCTCCTGAAATCGCAACAATCATGTTCGGTCCAGCATGGAAAGAAAAGGTTCCCGTCTTGGACTGGTCGCGTCGCTCGCTCCACCATTCCCATCTTCGGGTCCAGAAACCAAGAGTCCCGACGACTGGAAGATCGTCTTTGACTTGAGGTGGCGCATTCCTAGGGACGCTATGCGAATAGGATAGTGCGCCAATAGCGCACGCTGTCAAGGCTAGCCCGACTATTGCGAAGAAGAGGGGTTTGATATCTGAAAACCGCTGGACGACATCAAGTACCGCCATCTTGCTGGGGAAATACGACTAGTGGCTGTAGTGAGTAGCACAGGGGTTTGTGGCCTTCTTGGGTTTCGCCGCGCTGAGAAGGGGTTGAGGGCAACCCTGATATAGATAATGAATGCAGTCGCAAAACGAGCGCAGCACAGCCCTTAAGTGGAGCTTGCATTCCAGAAAGGTACTGCTGCAGGATTGGCGACGACTGGCGCATCATGGATCATATCTCATCGGTGCTGCGGCAAGCGTGGTATTGACGCCGCGCATGGCAATATCAAGCACGTATTAGAGTAAAACAATAACAGGGTTACGAATTGGCTGATATACTCAGTGGCGACACAATCAGCTTGCTCGCTCGTAAACGGGCGTTTGTCTGGAAAGATGCAGATGTGTGATCGCTTGCCGCTGCTCCATACATTCCCCGGCCCGTCCTGCAGTCGTCATCCTCGGCATCGCAGCCACAATCCATACAACCATCGGCCATCGGTTCGGCACTCGGGTTCCGACTGTGAGTGTCTAAACGAGACACACCAAGCACACGACCACCGGATAATATACCTCGTCTGCAATGGCCTGCATAGACGAGAGCCCGAGAGGGTGGATCCGATAGTCACCACAGCACCTTCCTTTTTGATCCTGGCACTGAGGAAGCTGCAGCTGAGTAGGATTCATGGTCTTTTCCTGTATCTTCTCGAGAAGGGCAAGGACTCCAGGGCCCTTGCTCGCTAAGAAAGCGAGCCATCGGATTGAAGTCGGCATAGAACTGCTGTTTGCACCCGTTTGCCATGATATGAACAGGTGTGAGCTCGCGTGCAACCTCGTTGTATCCTCCCCTCCCTCTCCCCAGTCTAGTGTTGCTGTCACTGACCATAGCCTCGACGGGCACGGCGCGAACAGAGATGTCCATGTCCATAGCTATGCCTATACCCATGAGGTCGTGCTCCATACTGCTCAGGCCTGCTCTTTGTGTGTGCTTTCGTTGTGTATCGACGTGATCTAATGAGACCAAGTTCCGTTCGGGACTCCTTGTGGGTTTCTGCGGCGTGCCTGCTGGTCGATACCGAGGATGCTCGACAATGATACCGTCAGGCCGCTTGACCGCGCGATGCTTCTTCGTACAGCGCTGGGGTTTACTCTCAAGTGTCATTGTGATACTGAGGTCGGCGTTCGGAGGTAGGCTTTGGGGGATTTGCTTGTTGGATTGGATCGATGTGGACGGCGTATGTTTTGGTTCGCGCATGTGGAAGTGAGGAGACTGGTATAAGGCTGATTGTGTAGTGCAATCTTGCATGCGTAATATCTGTAGAGATGGTGATAGTCTCCGCCATGTCAGTGTACAGCGCCTACCTTTGTATACTCGAAGTCAGCTCAACGCGAAGTATACCGAACGTCGTCCTCATCGACGTATCCATGGTTTGAAGAGTCCAGATCTCTCCCATCGAGATCATAAACTCTCCACCTCGCTCATCTCACTATCTCTAGCACAACAAGTACACCGTAAAGTAGATGCCTTGCGCCAAAGTGAGCCTGATCTACCGTGACCACACCACAACTACATCATACCCAGGTCCTGCGGTCACGATAATGGCGGTCTGGACCCATAGACACGCCTTGTACCCGTCTGCAGCCCTATGGTATGCGAGCCCGTTAGAGCACGGCAGCTCTGTCCGACATTTTGGTATATTCAGGGCTTCGACCGACGTCATATCGAATGCGTCGCACGGAAATCTAGGCCTTGAGAGCGACGGTTGCGCTGCTGAGCCCCTGTCGCGTATCGTGGCCGTGAAGGGGTGCGCCTCAGCTCAAGCGCGTGCGGTCACACAGCCCCTGCGCAGCATCGCGAACATGTCGTCATACGTGAAGCTGGCAGCTGGAATAGGCTTCGTGGGATCGTCTGCGCGGGTATCGGGGGCAGGTGTCTGAAATAGCCAGAGGGTCTAGATTTTGATATCGTGGGGGGCCAGAGGGGGCAAGATGGCGAGAGGGAGGCAGGAGGGACGGAGCGAGTAGGACCGGTGATGATGTCAGGGCGCGTGCGCAACACCAGACGGGGGTGAGCAACCCATCGCTTCTTCACAACACCGACACGACGCCTGGCACTACATCACTGCAAAATAACTATGAATACCCATGACCATTTTCCATTCACTTTTGTATTCTCTCTAAACTGTTAGCTATTTGAGTCCAGCGCAGTTTGCTTGACCAAAGCCGCCCTTGCGTGTCCGCTGCCACCGCTTTTCATACACTCAAATCATCATTCCTTTTTGAATCGCCTCAACAACCCCTTCCAACCACTGCAGCGCTTAGTCAATTCATATTGTAGAGAGCTCCGTGGAACTGTCGAAGACGGCGGCATCAAGGAGACCTTAGCACATAGCCAAGTGCTGCCATCATCTCAGGTTCCTTCTCTAACTGATCATGTGTAGTGGCCAGACACTTCTCGATGACAGGAATGAGATCACCGGTGGTATAATGCTTTTCTGGCTGTCTCGCATCCGCGTAGAGTTTCCTGGTGTCCCAGGCGGTAGTCAGGTTGCCGCTCGGTTCCTCCCATCCTATCTCGCGGAATTTAGTAGTGCCGAAAGCGGTGGTTAGGCCAATACGCGATGCCCGCCATCTCTTAAGCGCAGCCGGGAACTCCTTGTTGTTGGAGTAGGGAATGGATCTATAATGCCAGCCCATGGAGACGATGTTATACGGATACAGCAGCTGGACTTCGCGCAATCTTGGAAAGTTGACATCATCAGCTATCAGATTGTCGAGCCACTGTGTGCCTGGCCATAAATTTTCATGGCTAATGCTCGTACGGAGAGACTCGAGGGATGAAGGGAGTACGTGGCGAAGCTCAGTCGTTGCTGGATCACGAATGCGAGGTCCGAACGTAATCCTGTCGTGGATGCATAGCTTGTCGAATAGGTATTGGTATGGGATCACCAGCCGCTTGAGACTTGAAAAGTCTACCGGGTCCAGGCCCATGATCAGACTGTTGTGCAGATATTCACTGACAAGACTAACTTCGACATTGATCTCCTCGAGTCGCGCTTGAAGATCCGATCTCGCTTGTCGGATTGGTTGATGCGTTGATATGGTTGCAGGCTTGTTGTGACGGAGGAACGCATGATATGCGTCGTTGACTTCATCGAAGATGGTGCCGGACATCCCATTGAAGGATGTAGCCTTCAGACTATGCGCAAGAGTTAAGAGAACGGTCATGCTCTCGAAAAAGCATACTGTCGATCTTTCCGCGTCTGCCGTGCTATGCTCATAGCAACCCCTGCTGATTTCCCACTCGGTGAAGTGTTTTCGGTATGGATCACGCGCTACGTTCATCGTCATTGGTCCGAGACGAAGGTGGGTGAAGGACGCGACCAGATCTGGGTGAATTCGCAACATCGCGTTCAGCTTCCACAGGTTTGCGGGCCCGACAGTCGCTCGTCTGATAAGACCTTCCTGTGCTATTGGACGCATACGACGACAAGTGAGCGAGAGAGCGTGGAGGTCTACGATTTCGACTCCGCCAGTGATACTGACCAGGAGCTCATCGGGAAGTCGCAGTATCGCGGTCCTGGATTGCGACATGGCGGCGGGTTGTGAGTTGAATCTATTCCGGAAGTACAGATCTGTTGGTTTTGATTGTGTAAAAGGCTGGATTGTACAATGTTGCTTGTGGCCTTGAGCCACGCTCGAGCCACGCTAACTGCATCGGGTTGGCTTCTGGTGGTGAGAGAGGAAAGAGCTCTTGGCAGTTGCACAATCGTAACGCGATTCACTATGGAACTTGCTAACCTCTACGGACCTCTCGCCCGAGTTGTACCGTCTCAGGCCACGTGCGCGAATTGCGGTCAGCGGACCCTTTTAATTCCATCCTTGCACTCGTCCTTCGCCGGGACCATAACACTGACTCTACCTCGACTGCGACATCAGTGGGCTACGATACACTTCATATGAGCGCACATTTCAAGCCATTTACCGCTCCTTCACCGGATCTGGAGGACTTGGGAGCGCCTAAAGAAGCTGCACTCGCGTGAACAGTGCACCCTGGCGTCAATATCCCCATATGATATTAGTTGACGATCGAATTCCAAGGATACACCCCTTCCATGACTTGCTATCTTCGACTACAAAAATTGAATCACCACTCTACAACACTCGTTCCGATCCAATGGAAGTTCTCGTGGACCATATCCTCAACATGCTCAAATGCGTGAAGATCGGCTCCGCAAATATGTTGGTCAATATCGGTAAACTGGTTGTCGTTTTCGTTGCGGCCCCCATACTCTACCACTCTCAGGTATCCTACTTTCCACAATGAGCACCCTAGAAAAGTCACTCGCTCATGTTCTGTTCAGTACACGATACGCTTACCAGTTTACCTACGTCGCTCCGGCTGATCTTATCGAACAAGACTGCTGGATATGCCTACGCACGTACTTTAGTCAAGAAGAAGACAACGAGGAGGGAAGTGACTCAAGACCCGAATGCCTCCCCATAAGGCTAACATGCGGCCACATTGTTGGCCAACACTGTTTCGAGCACTACCGACGCGCCACCAACGATGTAGAGCAATGTCTCCTATGTCGCCAGAAGCTCCTTCCACTACTCCCTCGCACGAAACACACTGCTCTTCTAGGCAAAGTATGTCGAACACCCTGGTTCCAGTGGCACGACCGCAAACTCGGATGGACCCCGTTCGGCGTCGAAGACATGGATGCATCAAGCAGCGAAATCAAGATGTACAACGGCGAGGTACTGACATGGCTCGACGTATTTATCATCATCGTGCACGACGAAGCCTCGCGCGCGTTTCTATTCATCACCCTTCCCATATTCGCCATCGTCGCTCCTATCGCAATCTTCTGTCTGGCTTATCAGCGATTCGGGAATCCACCTCCATCGTACGTCGCTATCCACGATCCAGCTTTGCACATTGCGTATGGCGCATACTCGTACGGTTTAATGGAACGATTCCCTGAATTAAGACTCTTATGCGATATTGCAACTGGACATGCAAGTTATGACCCCGCGCGTCCTGGCGAGGTTGTCGCACCGGCCGTTTTCTTCGTGATTGCAGGCTTTGCGTTCACTCGTTTGACGTACGAAACACACTTTCCAAGGTCCAGTAGGAATATGTTAAAGTTTCTAGTGTATGGGCGGCTGGTGTATGCTGTGTTGGGGTTTAGCGTTATCATGAGCTTTGGGTTTCTAGACATGTTCGCATACCTGACTGTAGCGACTCTCGTCGTCCTAACTGCGAACGCGCGGGCAAGGGGAAGTATCCAAAATGCATGATTTTGGAAGTAGTACGAAGCAAGACAAAACCAAGCGACTGGAGTAGACTGTTGACTCTCACAGTGCGAGATTGAGATCTATATGGTTTAAATTGCAGTACAAGCGCACGACAGTGAGCTTTTACAGTGATTGCGTGTAAAGAGCGTTGTGAAACATGAGAACGTCTTTGGTCCCATTATTACTTCGTATATACGTTCCTTGCAGATCGGTTCGATGCCTCCTTTACGTTTCCAGCTTCTGAGATACTGATCAAGTTTGCTTAGCATCTAACATCAAAATGTCTATGACTAGCAAACCCTCGCTTCTCGACCTACCCAACGAACTCCTTCTTCAGATCACTAGCTATCTAGAGCCCGACGTGAAGATTTCCAAAGAAGACGGCTATGGCTCGCCCACTTCGCTCGCCTTTCATTTGAAAGATACGCCGACAACTACAGTCCCTCAGAGTGCCGCGGAGACACGCCAGAAACATAGAGAAAGCACGAAACCACTACTAAGTCTAGCATTGACCTGTAAGCGACTGACACCGATTGCTCAAGAATCGCTGTTCAAAAACGTGTCGCTACCCCGTCAGCTACAAGACCGCGAAAACGACGGCTTCTATGCATCACCGATGCTGCATTTCTTGCGCACCATCCTCGAGCGACCCGACCTCGTGAAAAATGTGTGCAATATAGCCATATGGTTATGGAAAGGTGTCCCTATACGGCCGTTACAATACCTGAGCGAATCTTCGGACCATGAGCCAGGCAGCCTAGCAGCAAAGATGGCCAACATTGTGTATACTCTCCCCGATGGCTCCCAGCGATCCGGCGCAGGCCACGCGCGATGGATCCAAAGCCTCTCTTGCCCGAGCGAACTCATGGTCGCAAGTTTGATATTAGCGTCTTTGCCCCAACTGCAAGACATTGAGATCTACGCCAAAGCAGCTCCTAGTTCCAACAACGTGTATGGCAATTTTGGCTGGTTTCTCAGGCGGGAGGAAGAAACTGGTATTCGTCGGCTGAGTCAAGGTCTGGGGATGACGAGAGTAGAAAGCCTCACTTTATCTACCAACCTCGACTGGTTGTGTATCAACATGAGCAGTCTCACACATCTGACCCTGGACTACAACGGGCGGCACCCATTTGCAAATTTCCTCAAGGGTGACATCGCGCCCATCACGGACCTGACTATCCTCTGGGAATGCAACGACAACGTCAATCCAACGGGGAGGTTGCAACGTAAGAACGGGAAAAAGCTCAGGCACTTGAGTAGAAGGCTTGAAAGTCTGCACACACTTCGTTTCAACTCTTCCGCATACTTGCTTACAAGAGGCCGTGCCCCACACACGATGGAACGCATAGTCTTCCAGCCAGCTGATGCATTGGCTTTCAAGTTTACCGAGAAAATTTGCGGATGTGCTTTGGGTTACCGCCTCGATAGGTTGCGCGTTGTTGAGTTGCATCGGTTCATCGACGGGCCTGTGCCTGCTATGGTTGTGCTGGAGAACGTTCGGACTCGGGATGCCGTGACTGGGCAGGACGTGTGGACTGTGTGGCGGTCTGAGCCGGGCTGTCCCCCAGTGAGTACTGGTCGTCTAACAACAAACAAAAACTTTCAAATCGACGGTTAGAGATAACGAGAAGCCTTCAATGGCGTAGTTAGTAAGCCACAGATTGACACATCGGTCGCGGTTGGGTTCTGACAATTTGATAAATCACATCATTGTTGCCAATGACGCTCTTCGTTAACATTTATTTATCATCTACCAACGATCCCGTGGCGCGTTACCAGAGGTTCAGCGCAGCAGCTCCAGCAAGAGCCAACAGCGCAGAGCCCTCAATGCCGTACTTGTGAGCGGCACCGGTGCTCTCGGGCAGAGACGCAGATGCCGATTCAGATCCACTGGCAGTAGACGCTGAAGCCGAAGAAGCCATGGTGCTAGTCGGCATGATAGATCCACTGGGTGTCATCGCGCCCGTGCTAGCACTCCTCATAGTAGTAGCAACAGTGCTGCCAGCTTGCGCTGAGGCAGTCATGCTGGTCGCGGCACTTGCAGCAGGAGTCAAAAGGCTGTTTCCAGCAACGACGGTTGCAGAAAGGAACTGCACGTCATCGCTGGAGAGTGTCGCAGTGATAGGTTTGCCGTCCGTATCGTCATTGCCACCAAGCTGGTTCACCGTGCAAGTCATCTCGACTGCCTTCTCGTTGTAGTCGCATCCGAGGCTCATGGATATCGTGTCGGTGGACATTTGGGCTTGGAAGCGCGTTTGCGAAAGGATGGTGACATCGAGGCCTGGGCCCCAGCCGCACTCGCTATCGTCGGCGCCCGTGGGGCATGCGATGTGGAACTCGGTAGTGGAGGGGTTGGCGGTGTTGATGGTTGCGACAGGGTCGATGCCGTCGTAGCCTACGCTTGTTAGACTTTGATCTGCGGTGTTCCTCGGACTAGAGTGACGTACCACCGGGGAAAAAGAAGCTGACGACGTCTTCAGCACAAGCCGCGCTTGCCAGGATGGAGAGGATAGCAATGGATTGACGCATGGTGGGTTTGGTGGGTCTCGTAAAAAACAAGGATTAGATTAGGGTATAACGGTCGGAGTTGCGCAAGTACAAAGAATGACTGGATTGGGTATAAACGAGTGTGTGGTCGCGAAAACGACTGACGATACGAGGAGCTGAGGCTTGACGGCGTGCAGACGCCTGTACGAGGAGGCGCATTGCTACTTAATATTTTCCCCTGACCTTGGTAACAAGGCTTGTTCGGCTAGTTGCCGCAGACAGGCTGAATGCTAGTGTCGATCTGCGTTAGCCGTGTGGGTTATCTTGTGGGAAATTAGACAATGCCATCCAGCGGCGCTATTCAGCCAATTAATTTTGCAAACCTAGCAGGCATAGGGTGCGTTGTCATGCTCATAGTGCCGGTAGATGAATTTGACAAGAGCTTGACGTGGTTCCCGAATGTTGTTCACCGGTTCCCACGCGCGAAGATCGTGGATCCAGTGCAAGGGACTGTTTCGTTCCGGTTTGTTCCCAAAGGGAGAGTCTTGTACGGATCCGATGTACGCTTAGGATGTAGCATTATCGATTTACGGATGCAAGTGAGCGAAATTTTAATTCTCCTCGGCCGTAAAAGCTGCTGCACGATTCGAGGAGCAGGTCATCTGGCGATGCGCCGCGCCGTGGCGAAGCGCGTAGCCTTCGAGAATTTCATGGCACCGGCAGAAACTGAGACGTTATTCTCTCCGGCCGAGGCTTGGGTGATGCCAGTTTCAGGCCGCGACCGTCGGACGAACGTGCGGGTTGCCGATCATCGACTTTCTCAGGCTTTGTCGCATGGTGAAGAGCGTTTTGTCACCCCCTGGGCATGTTGGACAAGGGCAGGTTGGTGCAAGGGAGAGACGTGTGATGATTGTTGTGCGGAGAACTGCAGGAACAACCGGCAGCTGCCCCACTTGGCAATCACCGTAAGGTCCGATAAGAGCAGCACTGCTCGCGTGCAATAACACCAGCCTGGGCAAAGTACTCGCTTTAGGTCTTTTGGGCCACATTCCGACATACGCACAAGGCGTATCAACTGAAATTGCAGCTAGCTGTATTATCAGCAACCCAAGGTTGGCCAGCGTCGTGAACCCCGCACCGCTCAACTCGCCTTAGCAGGAGATGGCATCTCCCTCAGTCTCGTCGCAAACAACTAATGGCATTCTAATTCTATGGGGAACCATCGACCCTACTACAGTGGACTCGGATGCTCTGAACGATTGGTGGACCAACGAGCACCTGCCCGAGCGTGTATGCCTCCCGGGCTTCCAACGCGCGCGCCGTTACCGCGCACACAACCCCAGCGATGGTCTGGATGACTATCTAGCCTTGTACGAGACTTCACGCGTCCAAGATCTCGCATCTGCCGAGTACCTGTATGCGCTCAATCACCCGACGAAGAGGACAGTTCAGTTCATGCCATGTCTGGCGCAGATGAGCCGCTTCGCGTGCGAGAGGATCCGGTCGAATCCCCCATTGATCTCGAAACCTGATCATGCGAGCAGCAACCACGGGTGGCTTTTGATGCTGGTGTTTGAGACCACTAATGCTACCGATGACCCAGTATCTCGTATTGATGACTGCCTGAGGCGCAAAGAGCATGGCGTGTTAGCGGAAACAACGCATACTCAGATTGCAAAAGTGAATGCAGATATCACAAGAGTAGGAACGACGAGCAAGTCTTATGACAATGTTCACTTCAACGCCTCGAGTGATGGCGATGGCACACAGTCGGCTGACACCTTCATTGCATTGTTCGAGTTTGAGCGCAGTGCTGACGGCCCAGGACCTATCCAGTCACCAAGCAGCGAATGGCTTGCATCTCTCACCATCAGCTTGACGACCGCCGGGCTACATATTCAATACCTCAACACCTACGCGCTCCTAGCCTCGCTCGCCAAAAACCAGATCGCGTGCTGACAGCTTGACACGACGTCCGCCTACGCCAGGCTGGCCGCCTAAACTACGCGACACGCTTGCGGTATCGCGCGCCCCAGTTCCAGGCACCCGGCCCAATCGCGCACCACCTCCCCACCAGGGGCGCGCGGATTTGAGTATAGGAAGATGCCAATTTTGGGATTCTGAGGTCTGTGGCTGGCAGGGGTATGCATCCCGTTGTTCCTGAGGCGCAACCGGTGAAGCTGCCAGCCCCACGATAAAGAAGGCTGCGAGGCCCACATCGTGTGCTTACATCTGCGTCCTCACATCACTTACCACCACGAAAGTAACGGCGTATCTTCCATCAAGATGCTATCCATGAACCTACCCACGAGCTTCGGGCCCTTCTCCGCCCTCCCTCGCGATGCTTCTCCCCGCTTGCGCATCATCCAAAACTGCCAAATGGGCATCGCAGTCCTAGCCGTGGTCGCCGCCTTCTTCACCCTCGTAATCCCATCGGAGCGCAAGTTCTTCACGTTGAGCCTCCTCTACACGCCCCTCCTGACCTCCATCACTACCGTATACCTCGTCCGCCGAGAACAGAGGCGCGCCGTCGCTGGTACCCTCTCCAAGCAGAGATATATCAAGTACCAGTGTTTCAAGATGGCGGCTGCGATTGGCATGTCAATCATAGGCTTCATTGGACATATTGCTAGCACACCAGCAAAGGGAGACGCGCACTTTGCTGGAGAGCGGGGACTGTGGATTAGTGGAGTCAAGATCAACACGTGGCAGGGACTATTGCTTTGGTTGAACTTCTTCAACTGGTAGGTCGTCATTTTCCGATACGACAAGTGTCTTTACTGATCAAAGTGCTTTCGTAGGGTCTTCCTGTGGGCTAGCTTGTTTTACTCTTGCTGCATGACTGGCAGACAGCAGGGCTCCATTGCGCTCACTGGCGAGGAAGCACAGATTGGCATCAACCCTGAGGAGGCTGACGACGAGGCTATCGCTCGTGCCCTCCAGGCTGAGGACCCTAACTGGCAAGGATGAAGTGGTGCTATAGAGCCGGCAGCCGAGTCGTTTGGTGGACGACGAAAGGTGTAGACTCATATCGCATAGCATATAGGGTGCACTGAACATCAGCCTCTTGGCTGTCTTTCACTTTAACAGCCTGCACTATGGCTCGGAGCCAACGTGAAGTGTCGAAAACATTGATCAGACTACGGGGGTCTAGTTCAATATCGCAACCACGCTCCTTCAATTAGCTGATAATGAATACTATATCTACGTATCATTACTATCTACCCTCGCCTATCCATACCAAGTGACCACATCCACCTCACCCCTACAGCACCAAAGCAGCCCACGCAAGAACTCCAGCAGCGACAACCGGCACCCCAACCGCCCCAGCAGCATCCGTAAACCCCGGCAGACCCGATGCACTCGACGTGGACGAAGGGATTTCAACGCTCACAGTGTCCGTCATCGTATCACTAGCAGTAGGCACAGGTGCATACGGGGGTGCAGCACTACTCTGTTCGCCATCAGAAGCAGCACTGCTCGGAGCGGGAACAAAATCCGTTGCCGTAACGGTTGATGACTGGGGCGCAAGCCAAGTAGTAAGCTCCACAAGGCCGGTCGCGCTCGTCGAGAGTGCCGACTGAGAAGTCATAGAGGAGCTCAGGTCGACGGTACCGGTGACACTAGCGAGGCTGGAAGGGATTTGCGTGATGACTGAGACGGTACGGGTGGTCGTGATGGTGGTGAGGGCGGTGGAGCACGAGTCGTCGGAGCTGATGTCGGTAGACTCTGCAGGCGGTGGGATCGCAGGGTATTGCGACTCTGCGTGCACTGAGTCGGGGGCGGGAACGGAATCTGAGGTTATCAGTTTATGGGACTGGATTGATTGGATGGAAGGGCTATACATACATAGATCTGACTCCGATCTTTTTCTCTCAATACGAGCTTCGCCTCGAATGCCTTGTGCGGCGGCAAAGCCGATGGCGATGAAAGCGATGAGAGACAGATGGTACTTCATATTGAAACTCTGTGGATTTGCTGTACGGCACGTTGGTAGGGTTCCTTGGTTGATAAGTCCCACGTTCAGGTGACTTTAGGTGCGTAAGAAGAAGTATCAACAGCGGGCACGGTAGGGTGATGCCTGTTCTTATATTTGGAAATCAAACATTACTTTGATTCGTCCTCTCGTGATACCTATGTGTTGCGTATCTCTGACCAGGCAACATCATAACACAGAGTACCAAGCGGGAAGACAATCTCTTTGAGTCGATAGTCATCGGTTACCGGCTATGTATACCACGCGCATGTCTCCTCTCGCGGCATGTTTGTTTCACAGCCGTAAGTACCCATAGCGCTTGTACGAGCGAGTCCGACCAATGAATTTATTCTCGATTGGCGGCCAAACGAAAGAACAGTTTAGATCAGGGGTATTGCGGCACGTATGCGTTGTTGCACTTCATCCCAATAGTCTGTGTGAAATCTTCCCAAGGGCATACGGGCAAGCAGCCGCCCGTGACACGTTTTGTGTGGTAATGTCGTAGAAGCAACCCCCAATATTATCGGAACAGCCCTGGCCCGAACAGTGTGTCGTTCAATCAGCAACATGTCTGATCTCCGGTACTTGTGCGCATTACTCTCGCATCTGCAAACTCGTGCGGAGGATTGATAAGTGTATGCGCCACTTTCTTAAGCCCTTGGAGATGAACACCGTGCGCTCAAGCGACACGAAGACGCTGTGTGACATGAGAAGCCTGCATGCAGCCTCGTACCTCTTATATGACGATCAAGGGGCGTATGTAATGGCGATCTGCTGAGGCGATACGATTTGCTTCAAAATAAGCAGCGTCACTGGTCCCATCATGCATCCCTCTGGTAGGTCGGTGGTCCCGGATCGCGTTGAGTGGGCTCGGTGCGATTCGTAGTCAGCAACAGGACGTAGCACTAGCGTCAGGAGTATTGTATCGCTGGTCTAAGTAGTTGCTAGATGATGAATGTAGCGATTCGCAAGAATCCTTCAACCAACTTCCGACATGTTTGCTCGAGTAGGAAGATGTACTGCCGCCGGCATGGGGATGTTTGGTCCTCCATCTAGACTTCTTGTCCTACTCGGCACCTTGCTCTTCTGACGACAGTTCTCTTGGTGGGTTCTCGTGCTGTTCTTCGCTTCAGAGCTGAGATCATCGCTGCCAATCATACCAGGCTTCGTCTCCGCCCTAGATTTCCAAGACGGCAGTTCGTAATCAGGCACGGATGTGCTACCTGTAGAGGAATCTCCCGGTTTTCTCATGCGCACGTCTTCTTGCGAGAACGAGATATGGTCGCTGCCGAACAAACCGCGAATGAGCGAGCGTCGTTGCTGTGGCACTTCCGCGAACATATCGGCACTGAACATGTCTTCACCGGGCGAAGACGAGAAAGTCAAGAGTCGTGAGGGGTCGTTACCAGGATTCGGGCTGCCTAGAGCTATGGTTTTGATGAGGTGAGCCATGGACATTTCTATGTTGAGCTTGACCAGGTATGCAAGAGGATGGAACATAGCATAGCTGTAAAAGTTAGTTGCGTTGAGCGAGGGTGCACTTGAGCAAACCAAACTCACACAAATCCATTGGGGATGCTCATCGCGCCAATGATCAAGACGTCCAACAGGAGAGAGACGACAATGATGCGCTTATTGAAACGGACCAGGCGATTGTACTTGCTTAAGCCGTTCTTAACCAGATCCGCGTTGACGACGCGGATGAAGTACCAATTGAGGTATCCATCGAGGAGAAGGAATAATACTTTCTCGGTGCGATCCCAAATAGCGTTGACTCGAACCCAACTGCGTCCATTAGTGGGCGTACTCGTGAAAAACGGAATGCAGGCGTACTTGGAGCTTATTTGCAGCCGCGCAGGTATCCAGATAATGAACACGCTGATATTGATCAAGGTCACATAGATCGCGGCGCCTGCGACGAGGCGCCGGCCTTTGACTCTATCCCCAAGGATGATACGAATGCGATTGATGATAATTTGAGGCAGTAACTGAATCTGAAAAACCCAGCAAAGCACTGCTGATGTCAGCCAAGTACAGATGCCAAGGCCACGGTATACTTGCGGACTGAGAAGAAGAAGTAAAAGCTAGGTTCTATAATCCTCAACAAATACAACAGGCAATCGATGGCGAGAGCTACCGAAGCCGCGATTTCCAGCCAAACCATCCAGATATAGACACTGGTCCTCGGGCGCCGACATGCTTTCGTCTGCCTAATGGCGATGAAAGCTGCGGTTATGGCGAAGAAGTTGGTCAACCCGAATGCTGCAGCCGCTACAGCTATGTCCGCGCGGGTCACGCGTATAGGGCGGTAGTTGTCGCGAACAAACGGACCCCAAGCACCGAAATCTTGGGGTGGAGCGATCTCTTCGCCCATGGGAAGTCTTAAGAGGCATTCGATGCGGATGGCGTGGGATGCATAGCGAGATGTGAGGTAGAACCTACCAAGGCTATTAAGAAAATTTCGTTGTTTGAAGCGGCCCGTGGCTTGCACTATTGGGGGATCGCGGAGCCGATGACGCTACCCCACAAAGTTCAGGATGTAAAGATCCGGTAACGACAAGGGACCGTTGACGCGCGTGCACGATCGGCGTTCCATCGAAATGACACCTGAGCTCTGCACATCACGATACACCTCGATGCGAACACACATTACAACGGAATTGGATCGCTTGAGATGCCTCGAGCAGAAGAACGGTCCATAATGACGTCGATCGTATCTTGGATGGCTGTCGGGATCTTGGGCCGCATGTGCTGATTGGGCGAGTGCGAATGAGATGTGATGGTGGCTGTGGTTTGCTTCTCCTCAGCAGCAGCCAACATTGTCTTTGCTGCAAGCTGAGTGCTGATCGCGATGGTTATGACTCTCTGGTCACCGCGTGGTTTAGGGTAGCGGATCTCGGTGGTTTTCAGTGGTAGTGCCTCCGGCCGAGCGCACTTTCCAGTTTTCTAGGTTTATCGTCATTATGTGAGAAAGACGCTGCTGTACACCACAGTATCAAGAAATTGATAAGACCCATAGCTCT
This sequence comes from Alternaria triticina, assembly GCA_022609215.1. Classification (NCBI taxonomy): domain Eukaryota; kingdom Fungi; phylum Ascomycota; class Dothideomycetes; order Pleosporales; family Pleosporaceae; genus Alternaria; species Alternaria triticina. Next base: position 867,374 of record JAGKPX010000002.1, read on the forward strand.
GAATGCGTTTTCGCTGGTAGTTGTAGGATGGTCAAACATGCGGCCAAAATGCCCGACGTTGTGCTGATGGATTTGGCGGTGACTGATATGAGGGGATTGTGACGTATGAAGATCGGCGCTGCTCACTTAGCTCGTCTTACATAATCACCCGAATGGGCTGACAGGGCTCCGCTCAATTCCGTCGACAGATATCCTCACACTATACATAGGTCTCGTTCAAACGATGGCGCAACGTAGCGCCGGAGATTTTCGACCCGGAAGACACGACATCTGGATGAGAACATCTGCTGATACGCTAGTACGATTTGGGATACAGAACGAGAAGACGTCAACTGAAGCTACACCAGGCCAAGTACAATAGATTCACGAACACACTGTCGATTTCGGTGATGGCTTCATGAGCTAACTATTCAAATCTGGAGTCTGGATGCTTTCCCTTGTTGGACCCTACTACATACAATAAGATCTCTTCAGTGCTATAATTACGTGGCTCGTTTGCTTCTGGATCATCGACACCTTCAGAACTTCCCCCATGTGCCCCTCTTGCTATATTCACCGAAGCCTGAACCAACGGTCCCCGAAGGCGCGGTACACAATGTGGCCCTGAATCATGGGCGAGTTATTGAACACATCCAACAAATCGCAAATCTGTTCCATAGTCGGACTGTCGGATAGCACATGGTACCAAATCTGATCCCGAATCTCATCTGGTATGGATTCGAGGGTCAGACGCCGAACATGATCGCTCTGGCTTCCATGCTGGCTATTCTGGGAGTATTGGCGTTGGAAGATCGGTGTAGAAGAACAGTGTATTTCCTGCGCCCTGAAGTCAACCCGAGGGAAGACTCCGCTTGATGCGACTCCTGACTGCAGGGCCTGAAGTTGAAGTGCTTGACCTGAGGAGAGAAATTGATTTACTGTAAGACTGTGGGCTGGGTAGAACAGCCGCAGAGTGTAGAACCGCGTCATTTCCATGAAGTCTGGTGGTGCTCGTACTTCGTAAACGTATGGCCCTGGGCCCGGCCCCGGCTGTGTGACTAAGATACGAAGGCGCGCCGCATGCCCATACTGTTGGCGGGCAATGGGCGGAAGCAAGTGTTCTTGGCGATATGTTGGAGACGCGCGTTGTAGTATTTAGCCCATTCGTACTCGAAGTCGGAGGGAACCTTCTTGCACGATAGAAGGAGACCGGCGTATAGTGCGAGGTTACCTGGACCGGGTGTTTTGGGAGCGGCGGCAAGAACGTATACGTAGATCTTGACTTGGAGCTCGGCAGGAAGAGTCAAGAAGCCATCAGGCTGGGTTGCGGCGGCCATGGTGAGTATGCGAGAGGTACGCGGTATGTATTGAGGAGATTGTTATAGGTCGATAGGACGCTCTTATATGTTATGTAGTCCATAGAGCGCGCGGAATACAAATTTGCGGGGGCGGTGGTCACAGGCAGCTGTGTATACTCCCGCAAATTCACTACCTGAATGACGTAGTAACGGTTTCTTCCACACATTCTTTATGTAGTTCATAGGCAGTTGTACCACTCACTGGGGCAATTTCATAAGTTCCCCAAATTGATTGATGTGGAGTAACATTGGAAAACGGGATTGAAGATAATAGAGACGGTCATAGTAGGAACAAATAGACAGCGAAGGAGTTGACAAGGAACTTGAGATATACACGATGACTTGGATAGTCCCGAACAAGAAGTACCGCAGACCGTGGTTGAGTATAGAGACAACTATTCCGACAGTCCAAAACACTGCTATCTACATACTAATCCACTAATCTACACATCTAGAGTCACTCGTGAGAAGACTTGAAGCTCGAGCCCGAAGCCTGGAAGAAGTATCCTAAACAAATGACTCGGGCAGTATACCGAGGGTCTATAACCCGGATCGGCACCCGTAGAAAATAGTGGGGAAAGCTCATGCACAACATGCTAACGTTTTACCAGACTCGTGTAGCGTGATCCTAGCTACCCGCAGCACGGGACCAAGCGAACGCAGGATACACCAGTCAGATTGGCTTAATTCTCGTCATGTAGAAAGCGGAGAAAGAGCGAAAGGTTAACGGGTTTCCCACGTTGCGATTTCGTGGATGAGCTGCTCTTAAACCGCGCTCTTACTGGTCGTTATATGAGCTAGATAGTGGGCCAGCAATTTCACTTCCTAGTTCGCCACCGATGCTTAGTACACATTATTCTCTCTTACCTGAGTTGCGATAGAGCTTCCAAACACACAACCGTTGGGATCATATACGTGTTATCCATCATCAAATTTATTCCGCCGACGTGAAATGGCGCCACAGATTTCAATACCTCTAGCTGCGAACGTACTCGGGACCATTGGAACAGTATGTTGGTGCGTCCAATTACTACCGCAAATATACCGGAACTGGAGAACCAAGAAAACAGATGGACTGCCGGAGTCCATGATGCTGCTATGGTCAATTAGTGGAGTACCCTTCGGAGTGTACGCCATAGCGCAGCAATTTACCATTGCTCTTATCGTTCAACCGCAGTGCTTCTGTGTGTTGTGTGGTGTTAGTTGGGCGCAGTGTCTCATATACAGCCGGTGAGCCCAACGAACGAACCGCATTGCCGGTCAATACTGGATAGCTAACCGAGATTAGGAAGTGGCGGACTTGGACCGCATCCCTCTTGCTCTTCGCTCTCCTCGCCGTTTTTGCAGGAGTAGAAGTCGGCCTTGTCTACGCTGTTAGACAACCATACTCCGACGGGTTAGAGTGGCCAGTGTTGTTGATCGGCATCGTCGCCTTTCTCACTCTCATTTCTGGCTACATGCCCATTCCCTTTGAGCTACTCAAGAGAAGGGGTCGTGTTGTAGGCGTCGATTTCATCTTCTTGGCCATCGATTGGAACGGCGCATTTTTCTCGCTGATGGCTCTTGTTGCTCAAAACGAGTTTGACGTGCTATTTGGGACGATGTACGCATTATGGTAAGCATCGTGGTAATCATATCATCAGCGTTCAAGACTAACGATACCTAGCTGTGCCATCGAGATGAGCATGGTCGCCTCTCACTGGATCTGGTTGTTCCGAACTCGTGGGATCCGTAGGCGCGCGAAAGAAGCTGGTGTGAAGTTCGATGAGTTTGAGGAAGCAATCGCCTGGCAGGCTAAGGGTATTGATATCGAGAAGAAGATCTTGCGCTTCTTCTCGAAAAAGAGCAGGCTCGAAGAGAGTACACACCCAGATGGGTGTAGCGCGGACACCCCTGTAAACCCGGAGGAAATAATCCCAAAGACAGTCCCGAATGCTGTCGTATAACAACATGAGGGCGATAAGACGAACTTGTGTTTGTCTACGGGAGACATTGATTGAATTTGGTGGATGCAGTCCCGTTGTTTCGCGTATAGACGAAATGCTCTCAGCGCAAACCTAGCTTGGCTGCTGGATCGGCCTGATGTTCTTTGGTCAGCCCGTGGCGTTCTCAGTATGAAGGTACATGCGCTCTGCGTCATAAGAGTGCCTTGTGCTGTCGCACCGGTAGCCGCATCATATTGATGTCAAAGATACAGAAGGATTTTGGTGTTTGTGGTGTCTGGACAGGAAGTCGCGCAGCAACGGCAACAGCTGGGCAGAGCCGATTATGTAACAGTCAGCACAGATCACAAGGCGAGGTATCGCCATCCGTCACCAACATAACTCACAAGACACAATCAATTCATGAGCATTAAGATATCATTATGCCGTATCGTCTGTATTACTAAGAAACACGAGCGAAGCTCAAGCACCTCCGGCGCTGCGCGCACTCTGCCTGCGGTGCATCGCGTACCTGTTCTCGCCACCCGGAACACCGCGCACCACACTACCCCTGCGAGAATTGGGCATCGAGCCGCCCTGCTGCGCGAATGAGTTTGCGCGAGAACCGTACATGCCTGGAAGGCTGCTGACGCGGCGACCACCAGTCTCGTCACGAGCTGCACTAAGTTGCTGCGCGAAAGGACTGCGCTTCCTGAGTTCGGGACCCTTCCAGTAGATGACGTAGACCGAAACTACGAGAAGAAGAGATATCGCGAAGAGGATCGTGGACGCGTACGCGAGATGGTTTTCTCCGCCAATGTTTGAGAAGAAAGGCGTGGCGGGGAGTGTAAGAACACCGGCGAGGAAGTCACGAGCCCAACCGTTGCCACCAGTCGCGGAAGCTGAGTAAGGACCGTACGCGCAGATCATGTAGTCGATGGTTGCCATGTAAATGGCGTAGTTGGCGATACCAATGATTGCTGATCCAATCAGAGATCCTATCCAGTGGATTGGTGGGCCAGTGCTTGTCCAAGCGAAGATGATGAGACCGATAGGAAGGCACGGCGCGGTGTACAGCAACCACCAAAGACGCGCCTCGTATTGAGACTTCTCATCATCGGGGTGGTCGCGACGGAGGCGCTCGTTGCGCTTGATAGCCGGGAAGAACGAGAACCACGCGATAAAGTAGCCGATACCGATAGCGATGAAGGTCAGTCCAATAGCGTAGGCGGAGAAGTTCCATTGCTCGTATACGAGTGCGTATGACTGCAGGAACATGAAGATGATGGCATCGGAGAAACCGGAGAGCAGAGAGAGAACGAGCACGATGGGTTCCGTGACGAACATGCGGAAGGGACGAACCCAGGTAACGAGAATCTCGTGGACGCTGAAACGTTCCTTGAACGTCTTGAGCTCGTTGGGTCCCCAGATGTTGTTGGGCTTGCCGTTCTTCTCGCCTTCTGTACGGCGCTTCTTAGCGATGCGGTCCATGAGGACGGTGGTACGGGTTTCGGGAACGAAGATGGCGTGGGCGATTTGGACGGCTCCACCGAAGATCAACTGAATCCAGATGTTCCACCTCCAGGCAAGGAATTGTTCGACGAAGCCACCCACGATGGGTCCGAGGACCGAGCCGCCGACGGAGGAGAAGACGATGAACGCGACGGCGTATTGTTGGTTGTCACTAACAATGTTAGTATGAAATTCGAATGAAGGCGCAAAGTACTTACGGTTCCCACATATCCGCGACCATGGCGAGGGTGACTGAACCACCCGCAGTAGAGAGACCACCGAGGGCACGGAATCCAAGGATAGTGCCGAAGTTGGGCGCAATGCCCACGGGAATTTGCCAGATGTTGACAAAGAAGAGACTGAGCTGGAGGATGGGCCATCGTCCTAGCTCTTCACTCCAGGGAGCCCAGAGCTCACAACCGAACGCGTACGTGATGAGGAAGATGGCTGCACCCAGACGCGCTGCCTGCTTGCTGACGCCGAACTCTTCAGAAATGCCCCCGACGGCGTTGCTGTACAGCGAAGTGTTGAAGTTCATGCTGACCTGCACCATGAAGACGATGCTGAGAATGGTCCATTTCTTCCATGTTGGAAAGCAAAACCCGAGTTCGTCGTAGCAGTCTTCCTCGGTGATTTCGTAGCGATCGTAGGTGCCGTACTTCTCGTAGTGTTCTTTGTCGGCGGCGGTGATCGCGTGATCGGCCGGGTTTTCAGTGTGGTGAAGGTCACCGTCGGAAGCGCTCTTCTTCTCAGCGTCACCAGCTTCGTTCTTGTTGACGGTGTCCATGTCGTGGATTTCGGGCTTACGCTCTGCTGCAGACGCCATGTTGTCGACAGCAATGCGCTTGGGCGGGTTATTGGTTGAAAGTAGTCAACCCGGGAACCAGTTGCGGGGACTGGGTCGAAGAATCTGGGGTAAGGTGAGAAAACCCAGACGTCACGCAGGCGGAAGAAGCAACTTATAAGACGCGCAGTGAATCCAGAGGCGCGGGTGCACGCTCCAAAGAGCCCAATGCATACTGTGCGCATCACAAGGCACGCGCTCGAATCCTCGAAACGTCATATTACAGCTTCGACGGCTGACAGGGCTTGGGCGCTATTGCGCGTTGGTGCTAGAGGCCGTTGGACACTGGCCCCGGGACCTCTCAGACCAGGCGATGTAGCATTAAATATGGGTCGAAACTTAAGTGCGCATCGACCGAAGCGAAGGTAGTATTGGCTTTGGACAGACGCGCGGGACGCCTTGCCATCTCCTCACTGTCGGGTGTACACCGAGTAATTGGTAAAAGGTGTGCTACGTCATCCTTGACTGCATTGCAAGTCTTATCTTCGCACAATGCCCACACCACAGATGGATTCGCAACACCCGATCTTGGCTTTTAAGCCTCCAACACAAGGCCCCCGCCCGCCCTCTAAGCATCGAAAGAAGGCAGACCAAGCTGCGCCGATCGCCCGCGCCAAGCTGCGCCACGCGTCTTAGCCTTGTTTATCGAAGTTAAGAATGCGACCCGTGACGTCAGCTCGGCTACCGTCTTGAACGCCTGGCGCCTCGCCCCCATGGCACACCGGCGCACGATTCACTCCTCCGCGGCATCTCCACTATCGATTTCTCGATCCACCTCCGACCTGCCCCGACATTTGCACGTGGGGCGTGCAACTTGCTGACTTCTAGACGGTCTGCCACGCGAAAGCACGTTATAGTGGCGGTCGGCTTTCCGTTTCCGGATGCTCCGACAGCTCCGAATGGCCCACGCGTGCTTCGAGACGCGTTGTGGGTAGGATGAGGCTCAAAATTTGCACATGGACGCGCCTAGTAGCGTACATGAGGAGCGAGAAATTTTACGGCCCGATGGTTCGAGATGGCAAAGTCGGTGTCCGACTGAGCATCCCGGTGCACGCGCTTGACCCATCGGAGGTGGAGTAGGGTGATATTCGTAGCCTGTTGAGTAAACACGTTACCGGATCATTCAGCATTTGAGAATGTGCCGATGCACCTGATCTCGAGATCATGGTTGATTTGGTACCGAAGAAATTGTACGGAAGCGAACAAACCAAGCCGGCTCTACCGCGACTTGGGTATTTGATAGCATTACTGATCCTGATCAAGCTCACGTCGCGCCCGTGAGACTCCAAACGATCTAGTGTGCATAGATCACTGCATTTTCCCACTACCGGCATGCGACCCTTTGAAACTACTGAGTCGCGACCGAACTAGTTCCCTGAAATGTCATTATACACTCTCAGCCAGGTCGCAATTCCTGTTCACTGTCCATTCCAGGTCGGATCCATCACCTTTGTGAAGGTCCTCCAGATCCGGTGATCTGCCGCCGGCTCGTCTGTCGCCCAATCTGGATCGTTTTCCAGTTGTTGAAGAATTTCTTGCTGCATTCTTTTTCTTTTTTCCCCACCTTCTTCGTTCCAATCTTTCGAGATCTTTGTGTAGACCTCGCTCAATTCCTGTCTCTTTATCATCAACATATTGTACCTGTCCTTGAATACTCCTCGCAGTTCTGTAGGCAGTATATCGAAGAGATCATCCCCTGCTCGAGCGCAGCCATGTGACGTAGTCGCTGCATGTATCGTCCATTCGCCAGCCTTTGTAAATCTCACCGAGCATTCGGGCTTCGGGCATTCGAAAACATTGCTTTTCCCGTTATCGAAGTGATGTCGGTCCAAGGCTTCTATGACGAGAGGCCAAAACGCGCGTTCTTGGAAGATGATCCTGTCCAAAACAAAGCTGTCTTTCTCAAACTGCCCGACTAGACCGCGAAATAGCCGTCCAGGCACTAGTACTGTGTTGTTACGCGTTGTCGCATCAAGATATTCCCAGCCTCCATCTCCAAGAGGCCGAAAGTATACATTTCTCCACTGCGGCTTCTCCCTATAGCTGTACAAATCGGTCTTCCAATTCTCACCTTCCCCTCGCGTCTGCATGATGACTGCCTCAGCGACGATGTCTTTTGGAGAAGCTCGTAACAACACTTCCAGGCATAGTGGCACCTTCTCGACTTCCTCCATGACGTCGCAGAGCATCAAATTCTGATTGAACACTACCCTCTTAGCTGTCGGGCATCTCTTCTTCAATGTAGACCAAAATCCAGCCACAATGTCTTGGTGCACGTCTTCTAGACGGAATGATGCCTTTGCTTCTTGTTTGGGCCAAAGCCAGTAGTGCAGGCAGCTGTACTCAATCTCTACGTTCTGTACATAGGCAAGGAGCGTAAGGTCGAGACAAGTACGACCAGGATAACCGCCTCTAGTAATCCAACTACTATCCAGGAGGAAAGAGGCGTCGGGATGTCCCCAGAACAGCTTTGATGACTCGATGCGTAGCATGGATGACGTTCGCATGAGCTGCCAAAGGGTTGGTATCGAACAACATGAGAGGATACGAAGCTGAAGTTCGGTGGGAAGCCTTTGGAAGGAAGAGAACCCGGTAGGCGATGGTTGCGACGTACTGTTGCCGTCATGGTGCCTCACGTACGCAGAGAAGAAGACACGTTTTTCGCCACCCCAGTTCATTCCTAGGTCCCAATCGAGTGGCTGCGTCCATGGAGGTCGAGGGAGTAGGTTAAGCAGATTGCCAACACTTGATCGATGCATCGCGGCAGGTCTAGGGAGAAGGCTGCGAGGCTCGGGGCTTTCTGGTGGTAGTCGCTGCCTACCTGTAGGCGATGGCGGGGGCCAATGAGAGTTCAGAGGCCTTAGCGCCGATCACCCGCGGGGTTGTCGTTGGGCCAGCCGATGCTATCCTCTGAACTTCAACATTGACCAGACGCACTCTCTATACTCTGATTACCTAGGAATCGCCACTACTGTTGGTTGATGCGCTAGGTGTTGTTCCTCCAAACGTCTTCATGGAGCACACATTTGGGTAGGTCACCAGGTGTCGCGTCTTCGTACGACTTCGGATTTGAGGTGAAGGCAGGGCTGCACACAGACGGGCCGTCCAGGTGATGATGAATCAATATGCGACCCAGTTTACGAGAGAGACACGCTTGTAGGATGAGGTTTAGCTTCCTTCAGCTCCGCCATAGTAGGGCAAAGGGAAGAAAAGCTGGGTGTCACGAACATCTGACGGAGTACCTAGGAGGGCTTAGCGGAGGCCTGTCTCAGCATTTCCTAACCTCAAATGATTACATTGATTTAGTGCCCGTCATCACGAGTCTCTACGAGAATCACTAATGAGTGAAAGCGGCAGGCCAACATATGTTTTTAACCAGCTTTCTCGCGGCGTCGTTTGCGCGAAGGCACGTGCAATCGACTGACTTCTCATACGTGACACAGGAGTCGTGCATAGGCCTCGGCTTCACTAACGATCGGAATGTTGACAAACGGGCACTCAATTGTTGACTCTGGAATTAGCCTGCCCTTACCTTCTACTCTTCTCAACATATGAACCTACGCTCCCGTTGCGATCCTTACCTCTTACTTCTTCCTCCACCAACAAGTCAAATCAACTCCTTCTCAATTCGACTCATCACTTCGTCCTGCTACAGCAACCTCGCATCCACCATGCGTTTCCTCATCCTCTTCCTGACGCTGCTTTCGGTTGCATCAGGCTTCACTTTGCAAAAGACTGATGGCACCTCGATCGAGCTCAGCGATGAGCCTATGGTCATCGACGGCAGCGACGTGATCATGCCTCAGGACATCTTCGCTAGCGCGTCCCGCGTCAAGCTCGACGGCATCTCCGAGGCTACCGGCGTCAGCACTGCAGGCACTGGCAATCCTCCGGCTGCTGTACGTGCACACCACCACCTCTTGTTCATTTTCCTAACTGCTATCTAGGTATACCTCTACCAAGAACTCTACAGGCAAGGCAGGCGAGGTAGTGCCTACCTATGCTCTACAGGGATGAACGGTTGCCTAGCGGACGGCGCGTGAGTGTACTGAGCCAGTCCACTTCACCATGACTAACATATCTAAGCTCTGAGCCATGGGCTTCTTCGCTCACTCTACAAGCATGTCCCGATGGCTCACCAAACGCGGGCAGGACTTTCGCATGTTTCTTCTTCTCGTAGGTCTTATCGAGCAAGCTCATCTGCGGTACGGGGGTAACGTTAGCTAGCACACCGACCTGCGACTATACTTCTAGGTTCCTTTGGACGCGCACGTCTATCGACGATCTCAGGATGACGACGCCGAAATTCGATGTGAGTACCAATGAGTCTGGGCGTCGTGAAAGAAGCGTCTCTTTACTGACCATGATGAACAGGAAACGATTAGGTCTATGCAGTGCTTCTGGGATAGGGATGCTCACGTCGCTGGAGTCGATGCTCGTTCTGAGCGCCACTCCGACATCGAAACCTTCTCCAACGTCGGCACCGCAGACATCGGCACCGCAGACATCGGCACCGCAGACACCAGCGCCGAATATCCGCACATGGTACGGCGCATCGTCGTCCTATTGATCAATTCGCTGATAGCTATTTAGCTTGCCCTGTTTGAACAAACCAATTACCAAGGTGGTAGAAGTGTCGCCTACTCCTGCCAACAGGGCGATAGGGGCTGCAGGACAATCAGGGAGTAAGCGCACCAGACCTCACCGTGTACAATTGCTGATACATTGTAGGGACAACCCTTGGGCTTCCTCGGTCACCTTAACTCAGTGTCCCGACGGCTATAACAATGCGAACAGGCCTTTCACATGCAAATTATACGAGTGTGTCTCACCAAGCAGGCTCACAAGTGTTACAAGGCTGACCCAAGCTAGGAACTCCAATTGCCAAGGTAAACCGTCGTACTCGGCCCGCGAGTCCATTGCAGATCTTGCTACTATCGGATTGGATGTGAGTGCTCTAGATATTTGGCCCCTTTTGGCAAGGACATCTAAACTAACGGCAATGGACAGAACAAGATCAAGTCTGTTGACTGCTACTTGGACACGCTGCACGGTTAGTACGTGGCGTATCGAGCTTGGTCTTTCTCGCCCTTAGCCCCCCAGGCGTTCTCTCATATGACTGTCAAAACGACACGGGCATGCACTGCAGAGTGCGTAAGTACTCGCTACTAGGAAAGATGAAATAAGATTCCTAATGATACGTAATTTGTCTTCAAGCTCAGACCCTAAACATCGTATTACTCGCAATCAAGGGCCTACACACTAGTAGGTACTGAATCGCGCCGACAAAAGACAGGGATCTTATTGTACCTCGCCTTCACCTTCACCTAGCTTCACATCGACCTCAATTACCCACATCTGCGTTGGTTGTATTGTGACGCACATCAATGTATACCCCAGCCCTCACCATTACACCCATTGCTGTTGCGAAGTCGTAATCGCATGCAGCAAAAAGCCCATCGATAATTACTTTATCGTGCCATGTCCGTGCATTTGCTCTCATGCCTGCGGCTTCAACACCCACATCGGACCATGCTCATCCTCGATATCGACATCGAGTTTTTTGGAAGTCGTCGATCCGTGCAGCGCCAAGAAAGCACATGCAAAGTCATGGATCAACACCTTCAAGCCCTCCAATTCTGCACGACGACCCTCCCACACGCTGAATCGAACCTTGGTCAGATGGCCACAGTTGGACAAGCCATGTAGACGCAGGCGCTCGGAGATCTCAGTACCAGTGCTAGGTCTACCTCTGAACAGGCCTTCTTCCTCCCATTCGTAAAGATGGTCTGGTAGTATGTGGAACACAACTGTCTTTAGCGCGGTGCACACCTTGATCAAAGGTACAGCTTTGCTAAAATCACAGAAGTCTCCTAAATTCGCAAACTCAACATGTTTCAACCACTGTAGTCCCTCATTGGCTTTTCCGAACTGTGATAGGAAAGCTTCAAGCACTGGTGAGTCGTCGCTGTTGTGCATAACAATTGTTTGGTATCGTAGGTAGAGTCGGGAAGCGATGATGCGCTCGAGCTTGTTGGTGAAGCAAATCGCTGGGAGAGACTTCTTAAGTGCATTGCCGAGAGTTCCGGAGTAAACGTAGAGTTCGTGGCAGAGATGTCCGCCCGCGAACAGGGCGTGCTTGTATATAAGCTCCTTGACTTCGAGGGGAAGAGCGACAAAGTTGAACTGCTTGTCACCTGGAGTAGCTTGGCAGACAGCGTCGGAGCTAGAGAGCGACATATTGACGGCAAAGCTTGTGGTATCGGATTGTGCGAAAATGTGTTGGAGTAGGCGCCGTCCAGTTTGACGGGTTTGGCGTTGAAGTGGGACCCGGGCTGCCTAAAAGCTGGGTGATAGCGAGAGAAAGTCGCAAAACGAAGACAGTCGGGCGCTGCTTCGTGCACAGACTCTTGAGCGCTAGTCGCGACCCGGAGGTGAAAGAGCGCAACCAGAGACTTGGCTGCAGGCACTGCAGTCTGTCGTACAGTAACTGAGAGCTGCAATGACAGCGGTGTTCAAAGACGCGAAGATTCAGACCAAATTGACACTCACTGAGTCGGAGCTGTTGCTGGGTGGTTTGGCCCAGGCTTGGAAGGTGGTGCCCGGAGGGAGAGCAGCCCCAGATCACGTGAAGACGCGCTTATTGCCTTAGTCTCTTAGCGTCCGCCATGGTCCCACATCCATGTCCAGATTTGCATCAACATGATCGCTCCTCATACGATCTGCCGAGTTTTCTGTTGACCCACCAGGAAATGTCAATGCCGTTCCCCAAGCCCTCCTGGCCTACACAGGCATTTCATACAGAAGCATAGACTGCCTTACCCAGATATACACAGCCATACCAGCTTTCTTGAACGTATCCCAGGCTTTGTGATTGATGTCCACGTCAGCCTCAGACAAGAGGGAAAGATCGAGACGCGAGAAGATGCCGTATTTAAGCCGGTGTTGAAGGGTATGTTCGACCGATGTGGGAGAAACTGCGCTGGTGCACAGCAAACTAAGCTTTTCCAGACTTGGAGGTAGTTTACCCTCCAGAGTGTCCGTAGATGGTCGAAAGGGCAAAGTAAGCTCTCGTAGGCTGGTAAACATGCTGAAGTCCGATATCAACCCATCAGGATTAACTGGAAACCGACAGTGTAGGAGTTCGCTATGGTCGATGGGTTCTACGGATAGCGTCTCTAGAACTGACTTAGACACATGTAGACGTTCCAATATCCCAGCAAGAGAGAGAATACCGCCGTATCGGACGGGACCACCGCCGATACTGCGGACGGTCCGTGCCCGGAAGCGTAAATTGAAGTTTTGTACTTCTAACATATCATCATCAAGGTGATATAGTCGAGGTATAGCCCAATCCGGGCTTTCTCCTTGCAACAAGGAAGCGCACGCAGACAAATGGTGCATGCGTACTAGGGACGGAAACTCAGTATGGGGGAGATCTGCGAGCTCACCAATTTTCAAGGTCCTCAAATTGGGTAACAGGTGAGTGCTATTGACCAAGAGTCCGCACTTGACATGTAGCTCGCTCAACATCGGGAAACGCACCGGGCCTATGCGCCACGGCGTGGAAGGAAAGAGACTTTCCGAAAACTTGCGATCTGTCTCATCTGTAGGTAGGTATATTCCTTCATGTAGCTTGATGTAGCATTCAAGCTCCAGTCGCTCTAGATTAGGCAGAATTCGAAGTAATCCGCCGTAAAGAGCTGCAGTGCGCCATCTCACGATATGCGAAAACCAATACCGCTCGGAGTCATGATTGCCCATGACTTTTTTGAGGCGGAAGACGAGCTGCTGATACACGTCCTTGTATCCCAAGCAATGAGGGCTGCCGACAATCCTATCGACCTCAACAAAACGGGCATTGTTAGTCGTATCCCAATCGATGCGTGTAGCATCGGCCTCTTCTGCTGTCGAACCGAGGCCGAAAGGCATAGTACAGTTCACGATAGCGAGCGATATCGAGTGTATGCTTTCGAGGAGCTCAGGGCGGGCGAACAATGTGCGTAACAACATCATTAGCCGATGCCCCTCATCTGGTTGTTCGATCGTCGGTGCGGAGTAGAGATGCTCGCGTGCGACCTTGGCTTGGACTTTGCCGATGCGCGCATAGGAGGCGAGATCTTTGGAGGAGAGATGTGACGCGATTTGGAGCTCGAGCTCGGTAGGAAGGTCGGCAAAGTGAGCCATGCTGAGCGCGTAGGTGCAAGTGCGGTTGCGTTAGAGTAAGATAGCTAGTATGTCGACGTGGAGATCGCAGCGCTAAGAATGGAGACGCGTGAATGGGTATCGTGAGACTGAGCTGAGTAGCATGTTAGATCGTCCGCTGGTGTTTGTCGACCCTCAACATCGAAAGCTGTAGCCTTGGACCAATGGCAATGCGATAGCCGTCGTCTCAATCGTGACGAGCCTGTAGCAAAAGAACGCGGCTTGCACTAAGTCATGCTCAAGGATCGGAGGTTACTGTACGCGAAAAAAAGGACACGATCACAATGTGGATCGTACAAAGGCAAGAGACGTGACGAGAAATGACGTTGAAGTGGAGCGAAGACGCGTGCCGCACACGCGCTGGACCCCTGACGCTTATCTTATCGCGTGTCTGCACGTATCTGTAGCAAATCCAACTCGCGCAGGTCGCAGCTGCTATCCTTCATCTCTCCCATCTCAAATGTGCTCACCAGCATGATATTCCAAGCTCTCGACATGAGGTCTCTGAACATCTGCCCGACCGAGCCACCCCTCCTTCCTGTTTGATCGTTCGCACCAGCGGCGAAGCGGGGCTGCGGAGCTCCCACCTGCCCCTTGCGGGGTACACTTCATAATGATGTATAGGCTAACGACGACTTTTGAGCCTCTGAGAAAGTTCTAGGCGTCCTTGCAAAAGTTTATACTTGGAACTAAGTACAGGAGTTCGCGTTCCTTCACATACCGATCTCGCATTCAATTCATCGCAAACATGTCCGCCGCTCAAGCCCTCCGCCAAAAGCAAGCCCCGATCAAAGACGGGTACCGCAGCGATCCATCTTCCGCCGTTGTCACCCTCAAATCTACTGGTTCGCTCGACGACCATTCCATAACATGCAAGCTGTCCGATAGCTCCGCCGTCAAGGAAGCGCATAGGGTAGCCGGTCTGCACCAAAAGGCTGGCGGCGACGACCCAGCGATATCTGGCGAACTATGCTCTGGTGGTAAGCAACGACTCCGTACCATGCGTGTGTGATACATATGCTGACCCTTCACGCCGACATATAGACATGCTTCTCGATGCCCTCGTAGCCTGCTCAGGCGTCACCCTGAAAGCCGTCGCTACCGCCCTTGGCATACCCATCGCCTCCGGCACCGTCACCGCAGAAGGAGACTTGGACTTCAAAGGCACATTGGGCGTAGACAGGACGGCTCCTGTTGGTATAACAAGCATACGGTTGGAGTTTGCGGTCAAGTTTGGAGAGAGGGAAGACGGCAGGGAGGTCACCGAGGAAGAAATCGAGAAGCTGGGCAAGTTGACAGAGAGGTATTGTGTTGTGCTGCAGACGCTGGTACATAAGCCTACCATTGCTGTGAGGCTGGCTGGAAGTGGTGGTGGGAAAGAGGGGGATGGTGTTAGTAGGGAGGTGTCGCATAAGAGCGAGTTGTAGCTACCGAATGTAAGTTGATTCGGGTGACGCTATCTAGCTGAATATAACAGAGTACATCCAGTACCTCCACATTGCAACTACATACTTCCCGACATCGCTCTATCTCATCCACAAGTCAGTGCTTCTCTCATTTCATCCCAACCTATCTCATATTGATAGGATGAATCTCGCCATCATAGTCATCATACATCTGGAAAGGCGAGGGGACAAACCTCTCGCTAAGCTTCAAACGATGCCACTCAGTGTTGTAGTACTCCTCAAAGTCCTCCGGAGACACCAGGTTCAAACGGCTCTGCAACATCATATTTGGCAGACGGGGGCCGTCCTCGCCGAACTGCGGGTCTTGGAGCCTTTCGCCAGTGTAAATGATGAGGCAGAAGAGGTGCGTAGGCAAAAGTGGCTTGCCGTCCTTGCGCGCAATGATCAAAGTACCGGTCTTAGTTTTCTGGGTAGGCGGGTTGAGCATCGCCGCGTTGTGGTTCTCCCGACGGGACTCGAAGTCGCGGTCGCGCCAAGAGAGCGCGGGAGGCTCTTTCCGAATGATGAGTGGAATGCCAACTTTGTCAGCGACTGGGCATGGAACTTGCGAATCCTTGCTCAGGATGGAGCGCGGCTCGATTTGGCTCTCATATGTCGGATGGCCAAAGAATAGCTTGTCGCCCACGCACGTGAGGCGCACGGCAAGAACACCGCCGGTCTTCCTTGATATAACTTCCTTCGCCCGTAGGCTGTCTTTGTAATGGTTCTTTCTCAGGGCGTCGACGGCATGGCGGAAGTCTGCCGGTGTGCAGTTGAGATCGGAGGTCTTGCGTCTGTCTTCGGGACAATGGCAGCCCCAGGCAAGGACATGACCTTTGCCGTGGAGTCGCGCAAGCTCAGGATCGATGTCCATCAAACTCTTGTCTGTATCGAGTTAGCATGTTTCTCGTGCGACTCATGGAGAGGTATTGACGAACTGATTGGTATATCCTCCGGCAAAGGCTCTTCGAAAGATCCCAAGTTTCTCGTAAAGAGCAACCCGAGATGCTTTCCAGCGATGTGCCTCTTGGTCGTGTAATCGGTGCTGTCTTCCTCGAAGTACCCTATGGGGTTGTTGCGATTGTTGCAGTTTACCCCGTAAAACTCGAAGCCCAGCTCTTGCACATAGGCTTTCTTGGGCGACGGAATCTTGGCGTTGTAGGTGCCAGGCTCGAACAGAGTCCACTCGAAACGAGGCGCCTCTTCGTCTTTCGGGAAGACGATGATGCTGTAGTGCTTTTGACTGGGACGATTGTTCATGTGCTCGCTGAAGGACTTGCAAATGAGCTTGTGGACTTTCCAATCGGCCTTTTGGCACCGCTTGGAACAGTACTGAATTCCGTTACAGGCGACACATCTGAGCTTGCCTTCGTCAGGGCATAGCGCGCAATGGGCAACCATGATTCCAATGAGTTTTTGTAAGGCTTTTGAGTTCAATTGAGAGGGATCGGGGTGTTAAATGTGAAGAATTGAGGCGTGGTGCCGCTACAAGAAGGGGAGTATGACGAGAAAACGACCTGGCATTTCCTCGGCAACGCGGAAGTGGGGCTGACGCGTCAGGCTCCTGAAACGTGGCCCGTTTAAGCTAGCGACATCGCGCATGCACGTGAGGACGCGATATCTCCTAATCCGGGCAAACCATCTAATCACCCTGCCGCGCTCTCAAGTTCGGCGAATTTGTATCGAGCTTTGAGACAACACGAAATCGTATTCGCTACACGGACTAAAGAGCTAACCATCAACGAATCTCAAACACCATCGAAGGAATCACTCCTTCAGCACCCTCATTCTGGTGCTGCATTGCCTCACCATCCATCATCCCATGGATGTAACACTCGCCAAGAAGCGTGTAAGAAAAGTAACCTTCGTCGCCAAGCCTCTCACGCAGATTTTCTCTGACTTTCTTATCGTATTCGCGTATCTCGTCAGCCTCCAACTTCGTTTTGTTTACGGGGCGGCGCCAGCTGGGCCGGATGGCCGCTGGGATATCAGGCGGCGCATGTGCAGTAAAGGGTCTCGAGCTCGACGACCTTGAACTTGCCTGAGACGTCGCTCCGTTCTCGTAATGTTCTGCTTCTGTCTTGTGGTCATATGCATTGGTTTCTCTCTCTGTCTTTCCGTATTCCTCAGTGCTGTCATGCTCCTCGTTGTCTCCATGGTACTGAGAGTGTTCATCATCCTGGCCGTTTCGATGCTCCTCGTTGCCTCTTGTCGGTGAGTCGTTTCTTTCGAGTCCCTTGTTCGCTAGCTGGTGACCGCCAGTCACACCTCCGTTGTGAGTGCCGCGTTCGCGCATCAGGTAGGATCTAAGCTCGTCGGCCTCTCTCTCAACCTTCTTTTTGTTCTCTTTCAGAATGAGCATTCTGATGGCCTCGTACTCGCCATGCTGCTTCTGTCTCCATAGCTGTTCACTGTACTGTACCGCAAAGTTGATTCGATTGGCCTTCCCTCTTCTAGTCATTTGCAACCAGCGTCTACCGGCAACAAGTGCCAGCTCGAACTCCCACCAGTCCACCAATGGTTTCTTCTTCTTGATAGTTGCGGACGCGTCCTTAGAAGGGGTCGAGGTAGCACCTTCGGCCGCTGTTGGTTCTTCGGCAATTCTCGGTAGCATGGCTGCAACACCCAGTGACTCTCTCCGTTTTCGTGATGTCTGCCGACGCAGGTTTTCGTCCGTCTCCTTTTTACCTGGCCTGCTTACTTTCCTTCTGGGATACTCCTTCCGCTCCTTCATCTCTTCCTCAATGCGGGCACCAATCGCGGGCCATGCCTTCTGACGCTCTTCGAACAACCAGCATCTGAAATCGGCTGTGGCCTTCATCAGGGTGCGCAGCAGGACGTCTCTTATGCCTTGGTTGTCTGTAGCTGACATTTTGGCAGAATCGATGCCGTGGCTACGCATGTAATCGGTAGTCCTCAGCCATACTCGGCACAGCTTTGCCATCTCTTTGTCTTTCCAAGCTTCATGTCGTCGTTTACGCAAGATGTATTGCCTGAGTTTCTGCACGACAGTGTTCTTGACGTCGACCAATTCTTGTTCCATTTCTTCCTCAAATACTTCTTCGGTCTTCTTGGGACATTCCCGCAGCACAACTGGAACACTGCATCCGTAGAGTATGCAGACCAAGTCGCCTTTTTGAACATCTTTCCCGACTAGCCCTAGTGTCCCGCTTTCGGTGCGCACAAGAGCACGGTTCCACGTGACGGCCTGCACACGGCGACAAAACTGGGCGACGACAGAATTGCGTTCGTACTCAATGAGCGCGGTAGTGTCGATTGCGCCGCTCTCAAGACCACCTTTTCTGAATGATTCTTGGCAAGCCCGCGAGTAGTATACGGGTGGATTCTTGCCATCTTTGCCCCGGTTGGCGACGAGCGTCCGCCAAAACATATCAGGTGGGAGCCCTTTTCCGTCTTCCCATTCTGCAAGATCAAGCCATTCTGCGGGAATGTGCCCGTTGCGAGATACCTGGGTGACATCCTTTATCACATCAAGCTTGAAGCCACGGACGTACATGCTAAATCGACCCTCGTCAAAGTGTCCAGGCTTCAGTCGCTTACGAAATCGGAGTGCCTTTATATCAACGCCCTTGGTCTCAGCCGCAGAGTAGGAACTTGGAAGTCCAACCAAAGGATCGGCGTTAATGCGACTCATCTTGGGGCCGGTCAAACCCGGCCGTTGGGCCATCGCGTATGGTGCATTTGAGAGTTGTGGTACCCAGGAAGGCAATGCCATATCCCCCGATTCAGCAATCGTGGATACGTTCTGAATGGGTGCTCCCTCAGGTGGGTCAGGAGATTCGCCATGATTGAAAAGTGCTCTACGACTCTCGCGTCCCTTGCGGCGTGCTTCAGGATCCTTCTCTCTCTTCTTCCTCCTTTGTTCCTTCTCCTTCTCCTTCTCCTTCGTATCCCGGATCTTTTGTAGCTTCCTTTCTTCGATGGCCCATGGGCGGCAAATGACATCCAACGCGCGACTTGCGTTGCCGTGAAGGGAACGGTCGATCGAGAACTGAATAAAGTCCTTGCATACATCTACGTACGGCAGTTTGTAGTCGACGTTGTAGCTCTTGCGCTGCGTGTAAACCTCGAGACCTGCTTGAGCGCTTCTAGACGTAACAGCAGCATGCACGCTCACAGCTCGTGGCGTGGTGTCCTTCGCGATAGCGAGCAGTGCATAAATTGTGTCGTGAGGAACGGTGGTATCGAAAATGGTCAAGCTCGATACCAGATATTCCAGACTCAGAAGAGGCTGTATACGATGTCTCGAGCTACCAGATACGTCGTCTGCATGGCTTGAATGAAGGGGTGCAGATGTGTAATCGTCTTCGCTGTCGCTTGTGTCAAAAGAGGCTTCGCTATCCGAATCGGTGATTGACTCAATCTGTGCCTGAGGGTCTGGCATGGGTTGCGCTACTTCGGATTTCTTGTAGTCGCGAAACAGGCGCTCTGTCGCATCAACAAGCAAGCTGGCGCCGAGGGCAGAGACGTAGTCGAAAACACTGGGAATATACTGGTATTGTCGATCTTTCTTCATGACCTCCGACAGGCGATGCGTCGCTGTTTCCACCTCCACGAAGAGTTCCACGGCAACAGCAAATTTCTTCCAAGAGATCCTATCTCTGCCGCAGTAGATGATGGGGTTCTTCGCCAAGGCCAATTCTTGAACAACCCACCGTCGTGAGAACCATGGTCTTTGCATCAGATCTAGTAACGCGACCCATTTCTTGCTCGCGTCCTGACTGTCGCAGAGGGTGTCGAAGCTTCGTAAATGTGAGACTTCTTTCTTGATGAAGCGCAGTGCCATGCGACTGGATTCTGTCGCATCCCCAAGCCAGATACAAACTCGCGAAGCGTTGCCGTAAATTATGTTCATCATCTCGACTTGATGATTCTTCTCACCCAGGCTACAGAAGTCAGCGAGTATGGGTTGAGTATCATTGATCAACCTACTCATCTTGATCGATGCAAACCATATCAATCCACAGATAGCGGCTACGGTCCGGGTAGCGTAGTGCCTTCATCGCAGCCACAAGGTTCGGGCTCACTTTCTTGATGTACGTCTTGCGATTGCGTTGAATCCTGATCTCAGCAGACTTGCCTGCTGTGCCCCAGCACCACGATAAGGCTTCATAAGGATATTGGTGTCTCTCGTTCTCGCCTGGTGTGATCAATGCGCAAAGAACTCCAGCAGCCGAAGTTTCGCTAGAGAAAAGCTCAAGTATCCGAATGGTCCCCTGGCTGCGTGGCAAAGGTTGATAACTGAAAGTGCTGTATTCACGACGATGTTTCCACGATGAGTTGCCTGCTGCATGGACATCGTTGCTATCCTTGCCCCGCCTCTTGCCCGTCCTGGCCTTTTGTTGCTCTGACAAGTCGTTATCGGTGGAACTCATTGCGATCCAATTCAAAGTAAGTGTTTTTATGTACGATGATAGGTACTTAACTTAGAGCAAGCGATTCGGCAGGCTAGAGCTACCTGGAGGCCTTTATATCCGCGAGGCCGAACCAGACTCCTAGGTCAGACGCTCAGCACATTAGAGATCACCCTTCTACAGGGTGACTGAAGCGAGCGCATGTCTCAGAAAGCGTCAAACACCATTCCGGTAGAATTGAGCAACGCAAGGTAGCAACGCGATTGCCGTCCAAGGTATGATTGGGTAGGTGATGCTGTTCGGTGGAAGCATGCGGGTGCAGGGTGTTCGCGCACGGCGCGTAGGTACTCATCCTGTAGTACAAGGACGAGTAGCGGAGGTTCGCGAAAGCCCGCATAGCCTCGTGGCTGATTGTTCGGCCTGGCTGCAGGAGACAATGTTACATTGCATGACAGAGTTTTCAGCCTTGGCGCATGTTTCCAGGATCTTACATGGACAGTTGAAGCAGAAGACATGTTTGAGGAAAGACCACGCGCCAGCAGAGCGCTTGATGACATGCCGGGGGCCGACTTTGTCCTCGGCCTTGGGCCTGGCGGATGGTTATGACATGACACAGGGTGTCGGTCAAATTAGCGAACGAAAAACAGGCGATAATCAGCCACTTCATGAGCTTGAGAGCTGAGAAGCTGGGAAGGCTGAGAAAGCGGGATGGAAGGCCTGCTTCTGGCCGCACGAGCAGCATCTCCCGCATGGTCAGCTATAGTTATGACCGCGCATCAAGAGGAGCGATGAGTAATCCATGGGTAGCAGTTCAGTCAGTGGTGCGCGCAAGCGATTGTATGTCGAGATTGGAGATGCGAAAGCGTAAAGCTGAGGTCCTGCAGGTCAAGCCTTCATGAGGCGCACACTAGCGCGACTTCCCGCTTTCACCCAAGCGACGGCTTCACGCGCCCGCACCTCCACCCGTTCCGTCTCTTCGGAGGTCTGGATTTTCACTCTTTAAACGGCTGGGAAAGTGTGTAAGCAAAGAATAGCGAATCATCAAAGGCACTCATCCAGATCCGGGATTGGAGTAAGCGAAAAAGGTTATAGTGTATATTCTTTAGGTATCATGGCATGGCCAGGCATACAGGTCGTTATCTTAGTCGGCGGCGTACGGGCCGCTTTATCACTCCTTACCATTGTCGATTTGGACGCGCGGGACGACTATTGTGGAAGGAGGCTGCGGCTCAGAACCGGGTTCGATGGCTTTGGCCTGCTTCTTGAAGTGTTTCTGCAGCTGAGCTAAGGCCGCAATCTCGTCTTGCTTGACAGCCGTGTGGCTTTCCTGGTCGCGGTCCCTCCAGTTGGGGCCCAGGATCTCACCAAGGCTGATAGAAGCTCTGCGCTTGATGTTCCGTCTCATACGTGGGTGCCACATGTGGTCGTGTACCATGCCCTTGCCGAAGAGCTGAGGTTCCCGCAGCAGCGGACTGCCCCATATCTTGTTGACCTCGTGAACGTATCGCGCATACGGGAGCGTGTTGGTTGACTCCATCACTCTGTTTTCTCTCTTTCGGGAGCGACCGCGGCCGAACATGTTGATGAACTGCGACTGCAAGGCCTTAAGTACGGTATGGTAGTGAACAAAGACGCCGAGATTTCGTAGATGCACAACAATTCGTAGACCTGCGCTCCACTCTAATCGGCGTAGTATCCGACGCTGCAGCAACCGACGACGATAATGCTTCTTGGCTAGCGTGGGGCCCAGCATGGACTGTTCGAGAGGTGCGTTTGGCAGGAGTCCAGCTTTGAAGCCCCAGATGATGAGACTTTGCTGAAGGGAGGGGCCAAACAGTTGCCGAACGGGATGCAACTGATTCTCGCGCTGTGTGACCGTCGTTGGGAAGTGGAAGTAGTGGAATCGTTCAGGGTATGCAGCACGCAGTTTCGCTGTTGCCGGTTCGAGAAATGGTGATTTTGGCAACGTGTTGAACTGGTAACTGCTCCTCGGGGCATACCAGCAAAGAAGCCAAAGTAAAAGTCTTCTAAGCTCCCTGAACCTCCCAACCATGCCAAATCTACGTATGATCTCGCGCCATTGCAGTGGAGAGATGGGGGCTAGACCGTTCTCTAGGATCATGACGAATACACGCGCGACGAAACGCAAATCATCGAATCGGTCACTGACAGGTTTGTGTCCTCGTTGCCGCCGACGCAATAGGCTGCGAATGGCCATGATCGATTCAGGCGACACCATGATGCCGCGAGCACGCATGTCTTGGAGCACTTCCACGACATGCTTCTGTCCAGAGCGTTTAATGTAGACTTGTAAGAGCAGGTTCCAAGACTCTTGACTAGAGTCATTGTGGAAGAGCGTTAAAATGGCAAGTGTGCGCTGGACCTGCGCATAATCGTCGTTGTCAAGATAGTGCTCGAGCAGCTTGCGTTGCATTTGTGCGTCGCCAAATACATCCGGATGCTGGTCGCTTTGCAGCATACTGCGCACCAGTTGCCACTTCTGCTCCATTGCGAACGTCTCCAGTGCCAAAGAGAAGACGCAGCCCTGCAGGGCAATGCCTGCTTGTCTGAGCTCTTCGAACCTCATAGGTAGCTCCTCTACCGGTTGTGTTTGCAAGGCCATGGTGAGCACAGCTTGAGGCCCAATCTCGTTGATGCCCACCATAGAGAGACCTTGTATGATGGAAGCTGGTGGAAAGGTACGCGTTGCGAACATGCGGGCGACAAACGAGTCTTCGAATCGGACGGGCGCGGTATTGGGGCCATCCAAGCGGCGCAGAAGATTTTCATTGTATTTTGCTGCATCGCGCCTCCACTTCTTCGTCGACCCTTTCGTGTCAAAGTAGACCTCACGAGCTGAATCCTCGACGGTAAACAGCTGGACGAGAGGATGTGACGCGACAGACTCTGACGGCATATCATTGCGAAGTGTGCAAAGTGCATGCCATCGGCGTGCCGCAGTTATATCGTCCTTCTCAATGAGCGCCGGCACCACCTCGTCGTAGAGGTCCCGTTCATTGCTGTGCTCGTATATTTCCATCAATGCTTCGTATGCGCCGTGCTTGTAGGTCGATCGCCCGTGATGTGCCAGCTGCCGTAGGGGAAGCCGCTGAGGCTTCAGGCTCTTTTGTATCGCGTAGTGATATCTCAACGCGGGCGCTGTTCTCCTCGGAAGCCAGTGGCTCATGACCAGATAGTACAGACCAGGGTATGTTTTGCCTGTTTCGTGAAGCAGCTCCTCGGCGTGCCCTATGGCCTTGTCTGTGATCAAGTGATTCTTCACAAAAGTTCCCCATAGGAATGCGGCATCGGGAGTGTCTTCAGTGGGCAGGCGGTACCCTCGATGGCGGAAGTTCTGCCAGACATTGCGGACACCCTTTTTCCCGTGTAGCCTCTCTTCGCTCGCAAGAATGGCGGCGAGTTGTGCAGGGTCGTCTTCCCTTTGGGCCACACGTACGACGTCGTTTTCGAAGATGTCTACGGTCGGTGCGAGGGTATCGTTGGACTCGTCACGTTGGAGTGCCTTGAGCACGTGGTCTCGGACTGCCGCGTCTTCGCGTGTATCCTTCATTCGCCTCCATTTCAGCTTGGGTGGAGGTTTTGGCTGGGTCGAGTAGTTGCGGCGGCGTGCTGTTGGCGGGCAGCATTTTGTCGCCGCGGAACAGGCTGCGGGGAGTTCGGGGGCATTGACGATGGAACGCAGGAGTCGCAGGGCAGACGGGCTGGCGAGGAGCCTGTCCAGAGCCGGTGGCATCAACGAGACAGGGGCGAAGGGCGAAGTCAGTCCATTGGCGTCGCAATCGTCGTGCGTGAACTGGAGATGCGGAAAGTTGTTGCGCCCAAAGCGGGCAAGGGCCTTGGCGGCCGACTTGCTTTCGCCGGCGGATCATTCGACCTCGCGACATCACCAAATCGACCCATCCACGAAACCACCAATTGCCCCCGCACGCCGCGCAATACTCCTCTACACTCTTCAAAATGCCTGGGTACGTCGAACCTCGAGCTTTGGGCCTGGCCGCGGGCCTGAGGGAGCACCGCGACAGCCTCCAGCGCTTCTCCGCCATTCCGCACAGAGCTGGATACTGACAGTCGGCAGCTGGGTTATGCGCGAGAACAAGGTGCCTTACTGGCAACGCGAGTTCCAGAAGCACGACGGACTGAGGACCTGGGAGAAGGTGCGTACTGAATATTACAAGAGGAGGGTTGATGGGGGCATGACGTGGTTAGAGACGATGGCATGCGGTGCTGGACATATGGCGTCTGGAAGAGAGAAAACATAGGGATAAATGCTGACAGATTGCTTATTAGGCCCGCGGAAAGTACATGGTTCCCGGCTTCAAGGTCATCATGTTCAGCAGCCTCGGCGCCAGCATGTACATGATGGGCCGTCTCGTCCTTGTAAGCTTGCCCCATCTTCGACTACCAATTCAAGACTAATCATGATCAGGGACACAAGACCTGGTTCGGCAAGAACTAGAATCCACACTTCGAGCATGATATCCGGATGGGTGGGACCAGTATGAGTCTTCTGCGTCAATATACAATCAATCGACAAGCCTTTACCCATTGCAACATCTCTTTTGTCAGACCGCATAGAACAATCTTCATTGTCAGTTTACGCTGCGTTCACTTATGCTGCAGTGATGCTGCCACCCGGCTATAACCCGGGAGACAGAACACGGATGACCGTCACTTGCGGCAATGACCAGGTTGACATCGCGAGAATACAGAATATACGCTCTAGTCAGGCCTTGCGAATTCGTGTGAGATATTGAACCTATTACTTGGTTCGCAACGGGCTTTATATTGAGCTTCAATGGTTGTGAGAAAGTGACAATGCCTACCAGGATCGAGGATGGAGACAACCACTTCAGATGAGCAGCCTGACAAAACATTGACACCAAGTATCTGATATCAAAATTCTCGACCAAATTTATACAATAAGCTATAACGTGTTCAAGCGCAAGCCCACGAGGAGCTCTGGGGTAGCTTGCTCAGATGCCCCTCCACATGCGTGCTAGTCGCTGTAAAATGAGGTCAGTGCCTGGAACGTGGAACCGAGCCGAGATCCTCCAAACCACCTCCCGCGCCGCCAAATCTCCACGTACGCTCCTTCATTGTGACGCATCGACACAATGGCAGACTTTGTCAAGGGTCTCTTTGGTGGCCAAAAGCCTGTCCAGGCTCCAGTTGTTGGTGATGATGGTACGTAAACTACATTGCATGCGCGACCGCGAGGCCACCAGCCTGGGATGCGGGACCACACGAGACCCCTTTGCGATACTCGAATTCCTGACAGGAGATGGAGTCGTGAGGCTATCTTGAGGATACCATCGGATATTGCAGAGACTATCAATATACATAACCAATGGCTGCGCTGACACCAACCAGACTTCGCCGACTACGCTGGCGCTCCTGAGCCCACACCCGCTGCCATCTCGTCCTTCACGACCGGTACCGGTGCAGCGCAAGCCGCTCCCACAGGTCTCGGCGACAACCGACCCTATACAGCATGGTACCGAGTGTGGGAGCGCACCACCATGGACGACTTCAAGCTGGAGATGTACATCCTGCCATTCCTCATTGCTCTCATCGCGGTCCACCTCTGGGGTACCAAGCGCAACCGCAGCAAGGCCAAGGCATGGATGAAGGCTCACGCCCCTGTCCTGACCCAAGAGTTTGCCCAAGTCGGCTACACGCGCCCAGACGGAGAAGGAGCGGTTGCCGATGTGGACAGCATGCTCAAGGAGAAGAAGGCCGACGAGTACCAGACTTACGCGACTGGACGCCAGAACGTGGCTTTCGTCGACTTCAAGCTGAGCTTCTACAAGCGCGCCAACCCCTTCATGTGGCTAGGAGAGAGCGTGCTCCCCTTGTTCTTTGAAAGTTTCCCGGCACCTAGCGAGCGTCTCGAGGCCACGGCTTACGTTTTCGATGGCCGGGAGACCAAGTTCGCTCCTTCGTACGGCCAGGCCGACGCCAAGAAGGTCACCAACAGCTCTTTCGATGGCTTCGTCTTCGCAATTGTACACAAGGATATTATGAAGCGCATGCGCGACGAGCGCTACGACTTGTCTCTGACCAGCACTCGCGACCACGCCAAGTTGCCTGTCTGGGTCACTGTCATGAGCGAGAGCGCTGAGGTTACCGACATGCTGCTCACACCCGAGCTCATCAAGGCTGTCAACGACGCCGGAGACAGCTTCGAGGCCATCATCGTCAGCGACCAGCCCATCAACGCTCCCAGGACGTAAGTCAACCAGCCTACGATTCCATCCTTTCCTTAAGCCAGACTAACATATCCCAGCCTCGACGAGACCAAGCCTAAGAAGCGCCTCAGCCTCTCCCTAAAATTCGCCTCGGACTACTCCACCACCATGCCCATCTT
This sequence comes from Alternaria triticina, assembly GCA_022609215.1. Taxonomy (NCBI): domain Eukaryota; kingdom Fungi; phylum Ascomycota; class Dothideomycetes; order Pleosporales; family Pleosporaceae; genus Alternaria; species Alternaria triticina. The sequence continues at coordinate 894,402 of JAGKPX010000002.1, forward strand.
CCAGTACTTCCTCCGTCTTACCGACCAGCTTGCCTCTCATGGACACTTCCGCCCTGAAGCCCTCCGCCGCATCAAGCAGACCCGCGACGAGCAAATCGCCAAGATCAAGAAGGCAGATGATGAGGAGAAGGCCGAGGAGAGGAAGCTTTCGCTTGACAAGGCGAAGAAGGAGATGAGAGACGCCAAGTTGGGCCGTCTCAGCGCCGATGAGCAGCGCAAGTTCCTCGAGAAGGAGAGGGAAAAAAACGCGAGGAAGGGCATGAAGAGGAGTACCGTCAAGGCATAGGCTCCCTCTGATGGATTGAAATGGGGTCAGGGTGGGCACAAATCTTGGGTCAAGCTTGGATGAAGTGGCACATGGGATGATTGTATTAGTATCAGGGAAACCACAGCATTTGTGTCGTGGAAGCAAAGAGTAGTAATTCATTAATCGCACGCTACTTCACAAACAGAGAAACAACGCGACGTCGACTGCCCAAAGCAGTCCATCCTGCAAACTCAAATAACAAGAAAAACAAAACGAGACATCGCTGTGCGTCCAGAAAGACTTCTACCAAACAGCCTTCTCACGCTTTGTGTATCCTCTCACGCCTACGCATACCGTAAGATCCACCAGGAAGCTCACTCTCCCGCGCCTGCGGTATTCCGATATGCGTAGTAAATCCAGTCTCGATAGCGGCCGCGGTCATGACAGCAGTAGGGTTCTGATGCATTGGCCACGGAGTCTCGAGTCCGGCTGCGTCGAGTGAAAAATGGCTAGATAGGAAGTTGTCCGTAACGGATTGCGGACAACGAGTTCGGACACCATACTCACTTCCGCATTCGAAATGAACATTGCTAGTCGGCGAGGGAATCGGCGTGGGAGTATGCAGTGCGTTGTAGTCTCTCATCTGCGATAGCAATCTTTGCGTGGCCGCCACCCCACACGAAGTCAAGCCATACTCACCCATGCATTCCATGAAGGTACCGTTAGTCGGCAAGGGTGTTGGCCACGGAGTCTGGAGTGCAGGTATGTGGAGTTCGGAATGTTTGGATAGGACGGCGTCTGTGTAGTATTGCGGACAGCGAGTTAGGCCGCCATGCTCACCTAGGCATTCTATAAAGACACCGTCAGTCGGCGACGGGGTCTCGAGTACGGCGGGTGTGGGCTCAGTTGCGGTTCCATGAAGAACACTCGAGGTGACCCATTCTGGACAGCTTATCAGCCAGCCATCGTCACCCATGCATTCCAAGAAGACACGGTAACCTGGTAACGGGGTTGGGTAGGGCTCAGTTGGCATCGTTTGGAGGGGCTCCGAAGTGTATTGCTTCTCAACAAGGCCATCGTCGTTCAACATGGACTGAACCGAGTCATTGCCATCGTAGTGGTCCGGACGAAGTGGCCACGAGGCACATCCGGGGATGATACACGGACAGACAGTCAATCCTTTTCCATCCCCGCAATCTACGACAAGATTATCGTAAGAGAGCGATGGGATCACGGATACTGGTGGGTAGGTCACAGTATTCTCTGGATAATAGCCGTTTGGACAGCAATAATGAGCGACCTCGGCGTGCATGTAGCTGCCTGCGTCGACTGGCATGTTGGAGTCGCTGGCAGTCGTCAAACCGAGTCCTCCTTTGGCAACCTCCTTCGCCATCTGTCGAATATGACTCCAGTCCGCGCTGTCTTCACCTAGACTCCACGCCATGACGCCACCGAGCTTGTATTTACGGACGATGTTGTCGAATTTCCTCGTGATAAGTTCCGGTGTGTCCCAAGTCCAGAAAAGGCGATTTTGGGCATCGAAGTAATATTGTCCGCCAGCTACTTCGTCAGTAACACCGTGTTTGGCTGCGAGCTGCCATGAAGCTGCTACATCGGCGTCCGTACATCCAGATCCAAACGCGTGTTGACAGGCGCCGTTGCAGTGTTCGGGCGAAGTACCACAGTGGCCGTGTTGAGAACAACAGCCTATCTCACACTTGGTTCCCTTTTCTGGGCCGCAGGTGCCGTCTTGGGATACGGTCAGAGAGGAGGCATCAACAGGGCGCATGCGAGATCTCTCAAAGGTCCAGGCGCCAGAGGTGAGTGTGTCTTTGCCTTGGGCATCTTCCGCAAGGACGATGGGACAGTTGAGGGGGCTGCCACTGCAGTCGCCTTGCGTGGTGAAGTATTTGGCGTAGTATGCGAAGCCGAGGTTGAGCTTGGAGGGGGGTGCGCCCATGGCGAGGTAGTCTTTTGTGCTGTTTTCGGCATCGATGGCGGAGCTGTGGTGTTTGGTTACTGTGTCTCGGCGGTTCATTAGGTCGTAGCTCATCACCTGGGAGAGTTAGTATGATCTCTGCAAGGCTGGTGTGAGAGAGATGATGTCACTTACGTTGATGAAATCGACGGATGGCCAGATCTGAGGGCCGGTTGTTCGAGTGTATCCAAGCATGTCAACTACTACTTGTCAGTTGACTTGCTTCAAACATGTATATGATGACTGGCCTTCTTTTCCTGGGACAGCGATCGAAAGCAGCTTCTTCCCAATAGCGGCACGGATGACAGCCAGTAACTTAGGGAACGCGGCGATCTGGTAAGTCTGATCCCAGTTCGCCACTTGTTTGTAGTCCGCTCCGTTGCCGCCAGGATATTCCCAATCGATGTCTTCTGTTGTGAGCATCCACAAGTAACCAATGTAGGTAGATGGTGTACTCACCGACTCCATCTGCCCCAGTCCTGGCAAGCATAGTAGCAACATCAGCGGCAAACGCGAGCATCGATGCGTCGGACTTCGTGGCTTGACAGAAACCAACCGTATCGCCCCAGCCGCCAACAGCAATCATGACCTTTGCGTTGGGGAACTCGGTGCGGATGGTGTGTATGGGAACTTTGGGCTGGAACGTAGCTGTTGCGTTGGCTGGGGCAAAGGCGAGGATGACATGGTCGATGCCAGCTCGATCTTGTGGGTTGGTTGGACGTGTTGGGTGCCATTCATCTGCGTATATGACAAAGCGGGCCTTTGCTGATATTGCGAGCAACGTCGACGCTAGAAGCGCCGTGAAAGGTAAACGCATGCTGGAGCTGGGATGTACTCAACAGCCTATGAATGGTCGAATAGAAGACTAGTAGACAATGGGGTGTTGAATGCTATCAAGGTAAGCAATGCGTGTTGTCATGGAGAAGATGGAAGCATATCATAGAGATAGATGTCTCCCAATCTGGCCTGTGGCACCCATCGTAGCTACCTCGATGTGGTGTTTGTTCCTGCAGACTGTCAGGAATGGAAAGAGGGACGATAGTTGAGAGCTCTTTCTGACAATAACTCTAACAGCGGAATTATTCTGTTCTCTCGCTCTTCGATAGACAATAGAGTGGCACGACGGAAAGCACAAAGCCTAACAATAGAAGTAAGCGTCGGTTTACTAGAAGCTGTAGTACATCCTGTACTGTGTGGCTCTCAATACAGTCGCTTTCCTAGTTAAACCGACATGAAGAAAAGGAAGTATTGCGTTGAAGCGGGAAATTCATTGTAATAGCAACATTCGGTCAGGTAAGCATTGCCATGTGCCGGGTACAACACAAACTCGCTCGCCGCTTCAGATGCTAGCTGATCTAGAAGGGGAAATGGCGACAGGATAGAGCTTCATGAAGACATGACATAATGCGCGATGGAATGGGAAGTTTACAGGCGTCCACGAGTATGATCCATGCATGAGACTGATCATGTAATGAACGATATAGCAAAACTGAGAAGGGTATAGAGAGCAGATACGAGGACGTGTAGTCGCTCCTACCTATACTGGCAGCCAAGATGCAACACAACAGCGCGAAGAGCTACTGAACTGGAAGTCGCAGCCAGCCAACGTCGATTTTCGCCTAATCATTCGACTCCTCCATCGAAGCAGGTCGCAAGTTCCATCGTCATTGCGATCGGAAAATTCATCCGCCATCGCAAGAATCGTCGGAAATGCTTCGTCGGGCCATCGACTTCCCGAAGCCAACCCGACGTCGGTTCTATATCCTTGTTACAAGTTGTTAGTGTTGCTATGTATGACAACGTATACACAGGGAAAAGTATAGAGAAAAGCGCATTGCAGAAAAAAGAGTCAGATCTTGCAGGAGCTACTTGGAGGCGGCATGCATAGCAGACTGTCCGAACTATAGCGACCATTCGCTCCTGGGTATAGGCTGCTGACATTCTCAGTGCGAACACGTACAACAGCTACGTGACAGTGACAGACCACACAAGCCTTGTAGCACACCAATCCAATCACTAAACTCTCCACAATCACGAAACCGTCGCTGCGGCAGGTGCTGCATGTCAGACGCGGGCGCACGTCGTGGGGACGATGATGCGGACAGCCGTTGAGAACCACGGTTCACATGCGTCGAGTCCACAAGCGACCGGACAGCTCACCCAGTCCGCGTCAATTTGCAGCACCTGGACCGCGATCGATGAACCGTCTCGCACGTGATAGTCCGGCGGATCCGTGATCGTCGGGCCACGCAGCTGCAGCCATGCTTTTCGGGCTGCAGCAATATGGAGCTCTGACCAATTATGACGCGACGAAAACGCGGTGGCTGGGGAGAGGCTTGGAGCTATCAACAGCTGGCCGCGCGCGACATGGATAGGCTGAGCTGAAAATGCCTCTCTTCACGGAGGAGCTGGCGCATCATGCATGAGCAGGCCGTCCGGCCCCAATTGAAGCATACCACGCAACATTGGGATCGGCCCACTGCCAATGGCCATGGTCGTGGAGCTGCAGCCAGGTCGGGGAAGCTCCCGGCAGCTCTGTGGAGCTCCAATGCGACTCGACTCTGGATTGCGACACCAATTGCTGGCCATTGCCCGGTCAACAGCCGTGCTAAGATCAGTTGCGCGTCCGAAATTACCTCGGTGCGAGAAGCGCCAGGATGTGATGGGTTCTCTGGGGTTGAATCGGTCCATGGCTGGGAAAAAGGGGAAGCTGATACGCGCTAGTGCACCGTGTCAATAACGCTAGGCCCAGCTCGAACAGCTCTGCCAAAGCTTCCCAGCCTCCACAACCCTGCGACCATCGATACGCCGACACAACAGTGATCCGACTGACCGCCAATCTACTTGATCCCCCTCCTCGGCCAGCCTGACTCCATCACTCCTCCACCTACACCCCGCTACTGCATCCAATTGCGCATCTTCAAGCTGCTGCACGTCAACACCATAAAGCTGGCGACTCTTCAGTAGATCCTATATCTCCAAATATCTCCACGTGAGACCCTCAAAGGAGCCAAGAAGTTCTTCTTGATTCCTTTCGAATTGTTTTCGAACGGTTCGAAGGGTTTTCAGGAACGAACGACCAGACTCCGGCAAACTGGATTTTGAAGCACGAGTATGCTCTCTCACCGCGAGTGTATAAGCAATTATGCTAATCCACGCAGGTTCCGATCCCCTTCAGTGTCTTCCCGTCTGCGTATCGGAACGCGGAAGTTAAGGAATCTACCAGTGTCCAGGTAGAAGAACAGGAAGCACAGTTCGAGCAACAGGCTTCTCACGGACGGGAAGGTCACGAAGAGGTCCACGAATCCTTCTCCGCTACCGTCCTCCCTCCTCCTCCGGCTCCCCAACAGCAGCAGGAGCAGCACCACGACACACACGTCAAGGAGGAGGTCCGCATCTACGAAGAAGAGCGCCTCCGTCGTCCCCAGCCTCCCCAGCAGCAGCAGCAGTTTCAGCAGGCTCCCCAGCCCCAGCAGTTTCACGCTCAGCAGGCTCCCCAGCACCGTGAGGAGCTACATATCCACGAGCAGACTCGCTACAGACAGCCCGGACAGCCCCAGCCCCAGCCTCATTCTCAGCACGTTCAGCGTACTGACCGCGTAGAGTTTGAGCGATCCCACGACCGGTAAGTCCGATCCATTGTTTTGCCAGCGCATCTTCGCACGGATCAGCACAACAGACCAACCCCCTGACTTTAGCGGCACCCAGCCACGCGCTAGCCGCTAACCCCTTTCATCTGTTGTTGTCCTAGCGACATGCAGGACCCACTTTTCCCTCACCTCCTCTAAGCTCTTCCTTGCCCAACCCAAAGCTGACCTTCCTTTCTTCCTTCAGCTACCAACCTCACCCCCAACCTCCTACATCATCCCACTCCCACGTCGAGGTTCAGGACAGGACCTACGATAGACACTTCAATACAGTCCACGGCCCTGCCACCGACTACGCTCCATCCCAAATCGACGTTACTGAACGTCAGATTCGCGAACGTACCCGTCCCATCGTCGCCGGTGCAAGCTACTCGAAGGAGACTTACACCACCAAGCACGACACCTTCCCCAGCAGCAAGCACGTCGAGTCTGTTGCCTCCCATCAGCCATCTGAGGTCCGAGTAGAATCATCTGCTCGTTCCACTGCCGCACCCCCCAAGCACCGCAAGCGTGATATGGGATATTACGACAACGAGGGCCAATACCACTCGCTTCGTCAAGGAATCTCCCACGCCGCTCACAAGGTCGCCGACCGTATCCAACACCCCATCCACCCTCACCGTCACCACCACTCTCACGAGCACTCCTACCCCGGTGCCAAGTACGACGACGACCGTGAAGAGGTAATCGTTAAGGAGAAGTACACTTCAGCTACTCCTTCTGTTGCCCCTGCCCGCCCCGTCCAATCCGGAGCTCCAGTTGAAAGGGTCGTTCGCGTCCACAGCTCCCCTGCCCCCGCCCCTCCCAGGTCCACAGTCTCTGCTGCTGCACCTGCCCACTCCCACTCAATCACCCACGCACCCGCACCCGTCTCCGCTTCTATCGCACCTGTCCCGACTTCTGTCCGTACAGTCCGCAAGATGGCTTCCACCAAGACTATCACCATCCCCTGCCACCACATCCGCATTGGCGATCTCCTGATCCTTCAGGGCCGCCCTTGCCAGGTCATCCGCATCACCACCTCCTCCCAGACTGGCCAGCACCGTTACCTCGGTGTTGACCTGTTCACCAAGCAGCTCCATGAGGAGTCCTCCTTCATCTCCAACCCGGCTCCTTCCGTCGTTGTTCAGAACATGCTTGGACCTGTCTTCAAGCAGTACCGTGTTCTTGACATCCGTGAGGACGGTCGCGTTGTTGCCATGACCGAGTCTGGCGACGTCAAGCAGGGTCTTCCCGTCCTTGACCAGAGCGGTCTCATCTCCCGCCTGACCGAGTCCTTCGACAACGGCCGTGGCAGCGTCCGTATCCTCGTCATCGATGACGATGGTATGGAGATGGCTGTCGACTACAAGGTTGTCCACGGATCCAGGTTGTAGAAACATCTCGTCAATGGTAAGCATCATCACCATCACCTACTGTCATCGCGCATCATCTAACACTACTCAGGTCTCATTCAAACGTTCGATCTTCAATCATCCCTTAGGCGTTTGCTTGCTCATGGCCCCTCATCTTATACTTGTGTTCATAACTTTTGCATCGTCACTTGACGGGTAGCATGGCGCTCTCAGGCATCGATCGGTGTCTATCGCTCTCGTTGTTTGGGTCGGTGTTCATGTCTGCTTGTTCGGGTGGTGGAAATATCGGAGCTACATCTGTGGATAGTTAATGAATTGCGTCTCCTTCAACAACCGTCTCATGCATCGTGATGTCTCTTTGTCTTTACTATGTTGTTGTGATTGTGCCTTCCCATCTCCATCGTCATGCCCTGACGTCGCCTACCGCCCTAGCTATCCGAGGCTACCCCGCGTTCTCCACGCGCTCCTCCACTTCTCAGTCTTAACGTTATCAGTTATACCCGGCCCACTGCATGCGAACACCGCACGTATCTTGCGTTCCTCCGCGATGTAGTTCACCACATGAAACATCTGACATCTACTCGCCATGCCTCACTCAGACCACTCTCCATCCCCACCACGCGATTCCTTTCCCGATCTCCCAGTCTTCCCCGACAACGTACCCACCGCCCCTCTTCTCCGCATCTCGCTCCAAAAGTTACTTGACCGCGACGAAGTAGAACAAAACAGGTGCTGGCAGGCATGTCGCGAGTTGGGATTTTTCTATCTCGATGTCCGCAACTCCAAGCAGTTGGATAGTGGCAACAATGATACTGCCGTCGACGGCGACGCGTTACTCCAAGATGTCGACAAACTATTCGAAGTAATGCGCGACTTCTACGATCTGGATGTCTCGGAGAAGATCAAATACGATTTCAAAGACCAAGGCAGTTACTTTGGCTACAAAGGGTACGGCGAAGGTTACGTCGATAAGCAAGGAACGAAAGACCGGAATGAATTCTACAATGTACAGGCTCCTCCTTCCTTTTCAACTCAAACATTACTACTTCAACTACTAACCCACGACTTCCAGATCTCCAAAGACGACATCTTCGGCCTCAGCGACCCCCTTCCCTCGCCAGCCGTCTTAAACTCATATCGCGACCTATACAAATCCTATATCACCTCTTCCCACGCGATATGCATGCTCATCACATCCCTACTCTCCTCCCGCCTTCCTCTAGCAACGAAAACGCGGGAAGCAGGTGGACTCCCCGCCCTCCACCGTCTGCACGCCTCATCAGGCGACCAAATCCGCTTCGTCAAAGCACCACCACAAGAACAATCACTCAAAGGCGTCGCTCTGGGCGAACACACGGATTTCGGCAGCGTCACAGTCTTGTTCAACCGTCTGGGTGGTCTTCAAGTCAGGTTGCCAGCCCACATCTCCCCTCTCGCACCAACATTTACAACCCCACTACCCACAGCAATCGAGAAGAAACTCTGCGAAGACGGGTGGACATACGTGCGTCCCTTACCTGGACACTGCATCGTCAATCTAGGCGATGCGCTTGTGAAGTTCTCGAACGGCGCGTTGAGGAGTAATATACATCGTGTTGTTGCGCCGCCCGGGGAACAAGGGAGTGTGGAGAGGTATAGTCTTGTGTATTTTTGTCGGCCTGAGGATGATGTTCTATTGAGGAGTTTGGTGGAGGGAGGCGGGGTGAAGGGCGAGGAAGAGGTTACGGCCAAGGAATGGATATTGAGGAGGGCGTTGGGGAGGAGGAAGGCGGATGGATGGGAGAAGAGTGGTGGGACGGAGGCGGTTAGTATGGGGGTTAGGAGTGGGGGGATGAGGACGTGATTGAGAAGAGGGGATATGGAAATGTACAGATAGGCCATAGCCCATGATAGATCTAGCATCATATCTATATACAAAGTTCTTCTCTTCCAAAACTGGAAGTTCTCGAAGCCATGTTGTCATCTCATCTTCGGTCATGGATGCAGTATACAAGCTCGAGAATCCTCTCTACCTCCTTCTTTCTCCTATCTGCCCCCAAAATATGTGGCTTACCTAAAAAACTGGGCAGAATATGTCATGTCTTTCTCTTCTCAAAACCAGCACTGCATTCGACCATGATCTGTTTTCCGCCTTCGGACTCCAGAACAATAAGGAGATATTACCAAAAACACTGTCAGAGGAACCGATGCCTGAAACCTTGCAATAATACCTAAACATGAAGCGCCTTCCAACGATATTCGAAACTTCTTCATGTCGCTGTTCGTCGTTCGGAAAGAAATGTCCTGCATAGCGCCCCATGCCTGCTCCTTCCCTTCTCCAAGTCCAGGCCTTCGATTACAACCAGCCTACCTATTATCCAAAAGATACGTTTGACTGGACTCATGGCATCTGCTTCGGCTCTGTGCACAACAACAAACAGCCAAGAAAAAATTATATGTCGGCTTCCGCCAAAGCATTGCAGCTACCTCAAAAACTTGAAAACGCGACTCGATGTCGTTTCTCGAGCACTTCGCCGCCCACACTTTCCGCTCGTCGTCGCGCATAAAAGCCCATCTTCTGTCGACCTTGGACCTCCCTTACGTTCTTTACATCCACCTTTCTCCAGACCAAAAACGCCATTTCTACTGGGCCATGTGTCCGCTCTCTCCCAAGAGAATAATACTCCAATATCATCGCTTCAACACACTCGTCATGTTCACCTTTCCCTGGACCAAAACATAGAGAATTACGAGACATGTGTGTGCTTCCTCCCAAAAGACGCGCCATGAAAGCGGCATGTTGCTCTCTTCCACCATTCCCCAAGTCAGAACCAACCACAAAAATCTGGAAAAGAGCGCGATGACTTTCCTCTGCCTTCCCAGAGAAATACAGTCCTCCATCGTATACCTCTGTGTCGCTGGACTCCTTCTCCACTCTTCTACTAAACTGAATCAAATCGAATTTTCCAAAAGGAAGAGTTCAAAATTACATGGAAAGTCCGTTGGAACACCGCGAAACATAACTTCAAAACAAACCCCGACGTTATCATGTCGCTTCCTGTTTCCTCTGTCTCTACAAGAACTCACAGAGGAGCAATCAAAGTAAAGGCCGTCGGCGTCATGCTGCGTTCCAAATCGCGAACCCAATGGCATGAAAATCTCCTTGACTGGTTCATCATGCAGAAGAACGAAGACGCAATTTTCAGGCACAGCTCTCCGAAATCCGATTACCACCCCTTGATGTGTGCTTCGGCTTTCTTCCCAGGCTTGGTAGCTGTGATCAAAACTACGACAACGTCGGCTTATGTCTGTCTAATCATGTCTGTCTAATTCTGCACGTCTACCTCAAAAGGGATTGATCTGGAATAATATCTCCGATCGAAAGGCTGAACTCAAAGAAGGATGACAGTGAACAACGATGATATTTTCTCATTCCTTGCGAAGAACTTGTTTTCAAAAAGACCAAACTAAAAACGCTCGCACGCTTCACCCATAGGGCGTTCGTTCCATCGTTTACCCATCCGCCTCAAAAGGCTTACAATCAGTCAAGACGATCTCACAAAACTGCGCTTACTGTCCACCCATCTTCTCATGCGTGCTCATCAAGCTACCAATGAAAGTAGTGATAAGCCTGCTCTGGACAGCAACGATATCATCAGGCACAAGCCAGATGGTCGCACCCATCTTTCGTGCAATACTGATAGCCAGCTTGGCGTTCTGGTAGCATTCGTCGTCGTTGCGGCCCTGGGCGACGAGGTCGTAGTCGACGTATGCGGGCTTCATGCCGGCGAGGACGTCGAGCAGGAAGACGGCGTTGGCGAGGGAAGAGTCCTTGAAGGAGCGGACCTGGGTGCTCTTGCCGCCCTTGCGTGCCATGTCGTTGGCCCACTTGATCATGTCTGCGTCGGAGATTTCGCGCTTGCCGAGCTGTTGGGCGAGGCCGTTGAGGGTCGAGACAATGTCCTTGCGCATCAGCTGCCATACGAGACCGAGGGTGAGTGTGCGCTGGCCGTCGGTGATATCGGCACCTTGGATACCTGGTAGCGAGAATTGGACCTGCTTGCCGAGCTCGACGGCGTAGTTGGTGTTCTCGAGAGCCTTGAAGCGCATGAGCTCCTGGCCTTCGCGCGGCTTGTTTACGTGTCGCCAGTTTACGCTGCCTGGAATGACCTTGTCGTATGCTTGTAGGATAACTGTGCCGTCCTTGAGATCCTCGTAGAAAGATTGTACGACAGGCTTAACGTCGAGAGAGTTGAGCCACAGAGTGAAGACACGGGCCTCGCGCTCTCCCGCCGCATCAAAGTCGTCAATCTCGGCCTTCTCCTCCTCGGTAATGGGGTCGAGGCAGGGATGTGTGTTGAACAAGTTGGCGACGAAAGCCAGGTTGAGCTTCGGGTTTCCAGCTACGAGCGATGTGGGCGTGAGGAACTTGCGGCAGTCGAGGGCGTCGGCGTTCTGCAGGACCATCTCAGCGCGCTGAAGAAGGTCGGTTTGTTGGAGCGGCGCGCGAGAGCAGGTTTCGGGGGCGAGCTGGCTGAGGAGGACGGTGTAGTTCTCGCCATCCTTGACATCGGTGGAGAAGTTGGAGACACTGAAAAGGTTAGCTATATAATGAGTACGATGAAGCTTGTACATACGTCCTGTGCCACTTGGCGTTCTTCAAGTGGTAGTTGAACCATCTCAGCAGGATCTGCTCAGGGGGAAGGCGCAGGAATTGCTCCAGTGTCTCGTCGTCCTCGAGTAGCCTGTACAGTTCAGGATGTAACTTGATGTCAATCTTGCCGAGCAGACCTCTCCGGATGACCTGCCAGATCAGACCCAGAATCAAGTGCTCGCGTACTTCGATGATGTCTCCACTGCCAATGTTGACGACGGAGCACCCGATACCCTTGGCCGACTCAATGACGATGTTGTTGTTCTCGGTGAAGTGGAAGTTGTTGAGCGACTTGATCTTCTTGCCCGGCTTGTTCAGCACACGTTCATCTATGGTGTCGGGCACGCTGTCGTTGATGAGCTTGGACAGGACCAATCCGTCCTTGCAGGCGTCGAACATCTCAAACGTGTCGGTCGGGAAGGGCAGGCGGTCGCCGATATCTGGGTCGCCGGCGAGGACGGCGTTGATATGGCGCGTGAACTCGGTGCGCTCATCTTCGTTGATGGTGTGGGTGACGTTTGCCGAAGAGCCCTGAACTTGGATCCTGCCACCGCCGACGCTGCCTTTGGAAGCGTGACCTGGGTTCGAAGGCGAGTTGACACTGGAAGCTGTGCCGGCTCGTGGGCGGGTTGGGCCGGTCGACATGCGCTGCTGGGCAGGCGACGAGACGCGCAATTTGGAGATGAGCTGTTGCGGTTAGCTTGCACGTGCCGCGTAGCATGCTGGAGTGCGTACATCTACATAGTCGTCGAGTTCGACTCTCCGCGAGCTGTCGAGTTCCACCTCTTTCAGGGCCTGTCGCACCACATCGTAGGGCTGGTGCTCCGACTGCTGGGCGGCCTTGATGACGGTGCCTTCGTCGAGGTAGCCCTTGTCGTCGACGTCGAGCTTGCGGAAGGCATCCTGCAGGCCAAAGATCTCGCCCTGCTCGAACTGGGGGTATTTCCTGTGCGCAATGGCCTGTTAGCTACCGTGGAAGCCAGCGGATGGTGTGGAAGGACGGCGCGCCCACGTACTTTTGCAGCTTGATGATGTTCATGTTGGCGGTGCAGGTGGACAGAAGTCTAGCACAGCGTGGAGGATATACTGGGCGGCAACGTGACTGCCTGGCTCCGCCTCGTTCTGGATGCGCGTTCGTCGACTTTGAGCCTCTGTTTTGCTTACCCGATGACGACGTGGGGCGACTGCCAAGACGGACGCCTCGAGGGGCAGGTCGCAACTTGATCCCGGATTACGTACGCACGTCACCGCGCTCCCTGCATTAGGCTGCTATCCCTTCACCTGTACCCAACTCGACCACACAGCAGGTGGCACACACGACCATCTCGTACCCCTGGACGCGCAATGTCTTTGAATCTTTTCGCCGCTTCATCTCTCGACAACGCCCACCCGTCGTCAATGCCCAAAGCCTCCATGGGTCCCTAGTGTGTGAAGCGGTGTCCATTGCCACCTCACCCGTCGCTAGAGCCAGCCTTAGTCTCTACTTATGAAAAAGCCGCATACATACAACGCATCACAGCACATCACACTTCATCACAGTCAAACGCGAACGCATCGTCTCAGTGGAAAAAGAGCTTTTGATTCCCTCATTAACATCATAAGGTCCATGTCGCCGGCTCGTCCTACGAAAATAAGACACTAAACCATCCCGTCTCCTAAAACGCTCAAAGTGGCTTGACGGCTGTCCGTATGCTATTCAGCCCGAACGCACCACCTAGTAAAAAACAACAGGCCGACATGTCGACTCTAGACATGCCCGCCAAATCAATGTCATCATTGCGTGAACATCCCGTCGTGTACGCCTGCATTTTCGTCAAACGTGACGCGCCGTTGTTTCCCAAGCAGGAAAGAGTACTGGAGTTGTGTCGCTTACGTCGTCCGTCGCACTGCCAAATGTGTCCGGTATTAACGGTGGGTGTGTTGGCGTATGTTGAGCGAGAGGATTACTGAGGTGGCAGCACGACCGACACCGAAAAGCTTCCGTACTCTTCCAAGCTCCAGAACACTAAAAGACGTGATTGTAGAATGTACAAGACTTGCACGTGCTCGTGCCGCATGCAGAAGTCGTATATCATGAGACTCAAAGCCCAGGATATGGTGTGGTGGAACACTCGTTCCGAGAAGCAAATGGTCGTTAAAGTCGTGAATGCCGAAACGTGTTGAAATGTAGACAAGAGACATAACCAAAGGAAATATAAACACTAGGAAATACGAGAGAGCGACAAGGTGGGCGTCTGGGTCGCCCCGAGTCGTTACGTTCCGGTCGGTGAGTCTGCTGGTGAATGTCGAGGTACCATGTTGTGTTGCTGCTGAAAAGACCGCTCGCTCAATGCCGCGAAATCGCTGTAGATAGAGGCCAAACCGCCTTCTAATGTGAGAACAGGCAGCTGACCACCCGAATGCTTACGCGAATGAGTCCGATTACCGTCTGGTACGCTGAGCCTGGGCGGTCATGGTATGCGCGCGCTGGATGCCAGGGTTGGGGTCGGCGTAGGTTCCACCAACTGCACCGCCCTCCATGGTCTTGCGTCTCTTGAGGCCACCCATGTCGTCGCCTTGAACGCTGTCAGGGCGGTATGGATCTTGCTCCTCGTCGTCGCGACCGCGCTTACCAGAGTTGTTCACTCCGTTGGAGGGAGGGTATCCCTGAGTCGAGTACTGCGAGACAGCGCCGGGACCCTGGTAGGCATCGTGAGCTGCGTTACCGTTAGGGGCACCTCGGGGATCACTCATAACACTGTAGAGGTTGCTGGAAGGGGGTCCCTGGCGCTGCGGCGTCGAGTAGCCCGGGTTCCATTGGGGTTGACCGGTAGCGGCCGATCGAGGTGTGGCTCGTCCGGACCCGTTTTGATGGGGCGATCCCGTCATCTCCGGAGACAGGTGGGCGTGGTCGGGGTGCATGGCGCCGGGTGCACCGTTGGAGGCGTATCCGTAAGGACCTCTGTTTCCGTTGTAAGGAGCGCTGGAGTGCGTGTACTCATTTTCGTGGTCGCCCTCGCTTCCAGCTTGAGGAGGAGCCACCTGCTCGCTACCCTGGGGCATCATGCCATCGGCTGGCTTCACATCGCCCTCATCTGGCACATCGCTGATGCGCGATGGTGGTGCCATCTCGGTCTTTGGGTAAGAGCCGTCTTGACGGTATCCCATCATGGGCTGGCCCTGCGCGTATTGGCCTGGTTGAGATGGTGGTCCAGAGTACAAGGGCCTGGAGCCATCAAAGCTCTGACCAGATGCGTACGACATACCCTGCTGCACAGCGCCAGGTGGAGTGCTGGCGGGGGTGGTTGGTACAGAGCGCGTGTTGCTTAGTCCGGTGTCAATCGACAGTGGCTGACCTCCCTGGGAGTTCTGGACGTTGGCGCCGTTCCACTCGTATGAGCTACCTTGGTTGCCCATACCCATGATGCTTGAGGCGCTCGTGGGAGGAGTTGGGAAAGTGTGAGCCCGGTCGATGCCTGGGCGACCTGACGAGGGGTGCGGCTGAATAGCATGCGGTGGTTGAGACATGGCAGCACCGATCGGGTTGCTCATCGAGTGGTGATGATGGAGCGATGGAGGTTGCGACGCTGCCGGTCCGGACAGGTATCGCTGATGTGTCTGCGTATGGTCAGGTCTCCGGTTCCCAACAGCAGCCATGGCAGCGCTTCCTACACTTGCCCTCGTCTGGTTCGAGGGATGATAAAGCAGTGCTCCAATGTCGTGGACAAACAGAGGATATAGCTGCTCGGTGATCTTCTCCTTGTTGGCAAACTCGAGAGCCCGCTCGAAAGGAATCCTGTCTCAAGTTAGTGTATGAAAGTCACATTCAAAGTGGTTACACTTACCAAACACCCTTGAGATGCATTGGGCCGATCTTAACAACGTGGCGCGTCTTCTCGCTCTTCAGTATGCCGTCGCGACGACCCCGAGTCATTCCTGCGACATTGAGAAGCTTGGTGCCGTTGATCATGTGATTGTCTAAAACGAGTCAGCTCGATATTCCGTCATATGATTGAAGACTGAACATACCTTCACGGCGAGCAACACAAACACCCTTGGCTTCAACCTGGAAACAAAGACTGCCTTCGTCTTCCCAAAGTGTGGCGGTCACACGGGGCTTCATTCCTGGGGGAGCGACCTGGCCAGTATGGTCAAAGGTCTGAGATTGATAGCTCTGCGAACCGGGTAGTGATGATGCGGGGGCTCCGGACGACATAGCTAAAAGAGTCAGTTTTATCTCCGAGGAGACGGCATCAAGCTTACCTGGAAGTTGGAGCGTTGAAGGCACCATAGCCGGGTTCATTGAACCAGAAGAAGCAGGCATCTGCGAAGGGACACCAGTAGGGTAGCCATATGGATATCCAGGCGGGCCTTGGCTGTACTGGTGTTGAGGCTGCATCATCGAAGACTGTTGCGGGGGGTACGAGTAATGCGACAAGCCCGAAGGGGGAGCGGACGCAGGAGCGTGGGTAGCGGTAGCCATGTGGGGTTGATGCACGTCAGCATACGATTGCATCTGGTTCATGCTGTTGTAGCCGCCCGCAGCAAAGCCGTATCCGTCTTGGGTCCCGAACGGTGACTGCGCGTTGACGTGAGAGTCGCGACGGATAGACTGTGGAGTGTGCTCGGGAGAGGGCGTCTTGAACCCAGCGGTCTGACCGTTGATCGATGCGGCGTAAGATGTATGGGAACCCGCGCTTCCACCGACCACTGAACCTGAGCTAATGGAGTCGCCTCGAGGGGAAGAGGAGTTTGACGAGGCGCTAGGATGCGATTGTATCTGGGGTAGGGCTGGCAGACGCTCGTTGGACACTGCAGGCTTGGGCTGGTAGTGGGATTGGTACCAGGTATCGACGGGGCCGCGGGCGTGGACCGACGAGATCGACGGGAGCTCCAGCTTTACGGTATTGACGTGTTTTCGCGTAAAAGTCCCTTGTGTCGCTCTTCGAGAAGCTTTTCGCGAGGAGACTCGAGTCAGTCCTCACGATAGCCGAGCGTATTGTTGTGGAGGAGCAATCAGTCGACGCTCACGAAACTAGATTGCAGTATCTGCGCACGTATCCGACAGACGATAGCTCGCTGATGTTATAGCTTGCCGCAGAAGGTTGACAGGACGAATGATCTTCACCGCAAGTTAGTTGTTTGCTTCCTCAAGACGAAATCGGTCTACTGCAGCGGCAGCCAACGAGATGCGGCCAGACACGTGTGCAAACAAATCCAACTAGAGAGGCAAGTTTGAGAGTGAAATAAGAAGAGTCGAGTGAAGGGTGGTGGGCCGGATTGATTGGACTGGGGGTGCAGTGGTGGTAATGGTGAATGGAGGAACTGACCAGGATGTTTTGTCGATAATAGACGCGACGTAAGGCTCAAGGCGCGAGTGAAGCTGCAGGCTAAATCCGAACGCTGCAAACAATGCTAAAGTGTCAAAAAGCTAGTCGTTACGTCGTTGCAGTCGTGAAGCAGGAAGAGCTGGTAGTCGACAACGCTTTTGACGCTCAGGTGCAAAACACGCAAAGGGACGAATTGACGAAAGCCGGTCTGGAAGAATAGCTGGAGATGGTTGGACGGGCTCGAAACATGTGCTGCAGGGTGGACGTGGGCGTGGGCAGTGTTGTTGTCGTGAAGGGTCGTAACGTCGTCGCGCTTCGTTAATGCGGGCCGAGCTGTATCGATACTGATAACCGCTGCACCTGCAAGAAAACACTACGCGCAGCACGCGTCAGTACTCGCACGTGGGACACAAAAGAGGAAGAAGAGCGTGCAAGACAATCAACAAGCGGCCGTCTATGTGATGTAAACAGGGAAAGCCAACAGAGAGGCTTCTTCGCAGACTGCGGTGGGGAGGCGGAGGGTTTAGAGGCGGAGGTGGTTGGGATGGGACCTCTTGCTAGTGCTGGACCAACCAGACAACGCGCGACAGATAGGCGAGAGGAAACGCAGGCGGCGTGTCCGGCGGGCAGCATTCGAGCGTGGCAGAGCAGAAGAGAGTGGGTAGACCCTTTGACTTACCAAATTCTTCAACGAACGAACGCGAAGAGTGCGGACAACAACGACGCTGGACGGTTGCTTGCG
Organism: Alternaria triticina; assembly: GCA_022609215.1. NCBI lineage: Eukaryota > Fungi > Ascomycota > Dothideomycetes > Pleosporales > Pleosporaceae > Alternaria > Alternaria triticina. Next base: position 912,313 of record JAGKPX010000002.1, read on the forward strand.
TGTGGAGAAGGAAGTCGTTCTTGACGGCGATGCTGCAGGATTCTCTGCAGCGCTCGACAGCAGGCAGGCCGCAGCTAAGAGGGCTGACCGAGACAGGCGAGCAGCGCACGCCCCGCCAGGTAGTCTGTTCGAGGTGGCCGCTTCTTTTGCAGGCGGCGTGTCCAATGCTTCTACACTGTCAGTGCGCGATGGGCGTCGCTGGCAAGTTGTTCCGTAGAGAAACGCTGTAGCTGCGTGAACGGGCCGGCGCGAGTTTGCAGGAGCGGCTCAATGAGACAGGCGATGCAGTCGAGATGAGGCCGCAGCAGCGCGTGAAGCCAGAGACGGTGCGCCCAAGGTGCAGGCTCTTTACTGTACCTAGGCACGGGTGGTGGAGATCTTCTGGGGACTCAGCGCTGCACACACACACGAGCCGCCGCGAGCACACAATCTAAATTCACATCGGGCTTGGTGAGAGTCGCAGAGGACACGATGGCATGGGGGTGGCCCGGCTTGCGCACCCAGCCTGGACCCGCGAGCAACAGTCCCGTGAAAGGCAGGCCGTTTCGCTCTCGATGCACAGACTCCACCTTGGAGCATGCTGACTGGGCTGATCCGCCGACGGTGCGGTTGACAAGGGCGCTGGATGGAGAACGAGATGACAGGGACAGGGCTGCGAGGCTATACCGCGACGACCACTATGCACGCAAGCGAGCATAGCACTCTCGTGCCAGCCACCACCCTGGCCCAAAGAAACACGACAGCAGATGCGTCCTCTCGCACGCCTGCTGCCATGAGCACCTCTCAGGGACCTTCAGACTGCTGCTATTCCTGTTTGTTCCCTCCAGACTCCCTTCAGTTTCCTAGACACTGGTGATGACATGGCGGGCAAGGATAGTGGGCTCCAGGTTTAGCGGGCGCCTACTTTTTTTCACCAGTGTGCCGCTTCCTGAGGCATCGGATGGGCTCCCGATGGGGATAACACGGCTGAATACATGGGGCCATTGAGAGTAGCCGGAGATATTTGACGCGCTGTGCGAATACACCTAGTCAGTCAGCGGTGGAGTGATAGGGAGCAGTCGCGCAAGGGCTGCAGCCTTTGACTAAGCTGCGCCGGACCGCGTTGATGCGGAGCATAGCCCAGAAACGCATCCCAACAAGCGATCGGAAAGCCCCAGGTCAAACGTCTGGGTCCATATCACGCACAGTCGGCTGGTGCTGCTGAGTGGCCCGGCTGGCGCGATGATTTGCACTGCTGCGAGTCAGAGCGGGACGCTTGGTAGTGCTCACTGAGACGAAAAAGCAGAGAGGGACACTGCAGCACTGCCGGCCAGCCACGCTCGCTCTGAAACGGGCTCAACTGCCGCGGCACGCCCATGGGCTGACCAACTTCGTCATTCTTTCCTCTTTCACAGCGGCAATCGATGCTTCGGGCAGGACGTAGATGAGATCCAGCTTCCCGAATGTCTCTCGACACCCTGATGCCGTGCGAATTCCCTGCTCAGGCTAAATGGGCGCCCCATCCAACTGTCGCAGGGATGAGGCCCGAGAGCGAGCGGGATAGACGGACGGTAGGCCGTGCAAGCCAGCTGGCTGTTTGGTCTGGTATTGGTCAGACCCAGTTTGATTGGCTGTGTAGTCGACGGTATGGACTGAGACCAGCGTCTATCATTGCCATCGGCTTATCCACTCGACGGCCTGGACACGCAAGACATGAAGCGAGCATGTGAAGCAGGTGCAACGTGTGGAGACTCGACTGTGTGCGACAGCCATGTCATGTCCGCCGTGTCGACCATAGATGCTGGAAGCCCTCCACACTGCCATCGATGGACAAACGTGCCGACAGTGACACAGGCTTAGGCTTGACGTTGGATGTGGACGCCGCAGAGTTTGATAGGATGCCCACTAGTTGCGGTGAGTAGATGCGCTGGCGACGCTAGCCCCAAGCAGCCCTGCCAAGCAGAGGTCACGCTTTCTTACTGCGCCCTCAACAGCCACCCGCACTACCGCGCTATGAGTGCAACTCAATATTCATCACCGTGTCTCGCTGTCGGAATCTCTTGACCCAGTACCCTGGCAATGTCCTAGTGCAGTATCACAAGGGCATTCCTTTCGGCCAGCTGAAACAGCAATACGGCCGGACGCCTCCCTCGCCGCAATCCTCAAAGCGAGAAACGCCCTGCCATGTCACTGCGTCACGGGATTCGCAGCACAGCGCACGGGAGAATCCGCCTCCATCCCTGCCACAACCATGCGAACGGTGACAGCCTCGACTCTGGGACTCAAAGCAGGCCAGCCACTTGACAGTTGGCACCTGTCCTGCCCATGTTATCGCCTCAGGCGCCAAACCAACTGTTCGCATCCATCTGATCCCCCCCTGCTAGCCGCGGAGCGTACATTGATGCTCTCACGACCAATCCTCCCCATGTTATCTTGCAACATGTGGTCTCAAGTCTGGTCGGGAACAACATTCCCGCACACCTGTACCACTACTGACGCCATCAGATGAGGGCTGTCGGAGCATATCGCATCATCAGTTGATCCTCGCCAAGATTGGAATGGCCATGCCAGGAACTCTATTACAGTGCGGTAGCACAGTTGCTAGTATGTGAATCACATCAGAGGCAAAAGGTAGGACCAGAAGCTCAAGCGACCCGCACCGTATTACCGTGTGTAAGTCTACGTTCAAGGAGCTGTGCGCACTATCTCCTCACCAAGGCGCAGTCACACCCTCGTCGCGTGGACTACCGTGGCTAGCAGATATGCCCAGGTGTAAATAAACGTGCAGTGCAGCCGGCGCGATGTGGGAGCGGGTCGTGGAGAAAGGCCCGCGCCTGTCTCTACCTCTTACTTGCTGACCACCACCACAGCGGCAGTCGGGACTGGCAACATCAGTGTGTCAGAGCAAATACCGTCCTTGACCGATCCGATAGAGCGCCCAGAGGTTTCAACCTCTCAGCACCAGACCGGCGTTCTATTCTCGATCCTTTGACAGGGTTCATGAAAAGGGCGACTCTTGTTGCATCAGCCTTAGCTCCCTCGAGCATCGTGTTCTCGTGTAGTGGCCACGTAGTGGGGTCTGTGTACATTCCTGTCCAACTGGCAATAAAGCGCAATCTGTACTCGGACCACAGCTGTCTGTATCCCCGGAGGAGGGCGTCGCCCTGGACCTGCTTAGTACGACTATCAAGCTAATCATCTGCTTATCTACGAAGGACGCTCAAGAGAAAACAAAACATTCTCAATGTCCAAGTTGAAGACCATCTCGAACACCTGTACGAGCGTTCCTGCAGCGTGAGGCAATCCCGCGATGCGGCCGCGCTTGGGACAATCTAGCCTTCGATTGGATAACGCCGCGTATGCAGCAAGCCGCACTTGCATATGCATGTGATATAGGGTATCCCTGCATGGCCTGAGCCAAGCTCGTGCCCCGCCGTCGTCCACCATCACGGCTCGATCGAACTGTTGGAACAAGGCCTTCACGTGCGGTTCCACTGACAATTTCACGTCTTCGCTTGATAGCACACGAGTGCGAAGCGACCGTCCTTGACCCAGAGCGAGATATTGAATTCTTCCGCGACGGTCATTCTCGAGCCCATGCTTCCATATTGATCAGCACCACATCCTCGTTCAAGCGTTCAGATAGGCGTTCGGCTACCAATCACCACTGGCCACGTCAGGAGCCAGCAGAGCCGTTATCGGGGTATCGACGGAGCAAGTAAGCCACGACCGCTCCTTGCAGCTCGTGGGGTGCGGCGCTTGCCTGTGATTGGCGGGTCGATACGCTCACCGGTCTTGCTTCATGGGTTTTCGCCCCACCCTTTGTCACGCTCTGTGGACGACTCGCTTGTTCCGACGTTCTCTAGCGTCTTTTCGATTGCACTCCAGATGCTCTTCGATGCTCAACAAAGTTCACAATGAACAATCGAAGTGAGGGGTTCATTGTTCGGTTGAGATGACTACCCGTTTTGCCGGCAACAAACATCCTCTAGAAGCGAAGCCTTCACCGCTCTTCTATTCTTGTACCTCGGATCTTCAGTGGAAGGTTGAAGCAACCTAAAAGCTTGACGGCGAGCTAGGGTGAAGTAGACGGCCGTGCTCCCCCCGCTGCGCCGCACACTCAGTGTATGTATGTACATCTAAAGTGCCGGCAGCGACGCAGACGTTTTGGAGTCGTCACTTGAGTCAGGAAGTCGCCGTTGGACGCACACATGTTGACTTCCGCCTCCATGCAGCATCTCAACGGCAGCCAAAGCAGGCTGCCATCTCGCAGCAGAGTCGCTTGTCGCTAGGGCGGTATGATCCGCACGACATACCTACATGCGTCAGTTGTATGTCTTGCCACAACTCAGGGTACACTGCAGAATGCCCCACGCTATCAAGCGGATTACATACGATCATCAAGAACCTTGGAATGACTCAAATTGAGGAACATACGTTCTAAGAAGGGTCTCAGCGCAACTATGCATAGGCGGCGATGGGTTCCATGGGTGTATTCAGCCTACCGCGAGGTCCTTGCTGTGTTGACCGTCGGACCCAGCTGTACGGACACATAGCGACCCGGGAAACGACTGCAGAAAGCGGCTGCGTCAGTATCGATGCTTCATACATTGAATTATCTTTATCCAAAGATGCACTTTCGCCGGGCAACAGGCGAACAGATAACGCGTGCAAGCGCAATTGCGCTATCTACTGGAAACACGCTACCTTCGATATCTTCTCGATACAACGCCGGCTCGCTAAGGAGAGCGAAGTGTGCTACCCGTGTCCTTTGTAGTGGGCGGCTGGATAAATCACCACAGTCGCTTAAAAGCATGGCCAATATACCTCAGAAGCGTCGGTAATATGACGGCATTCTAGAGCTTCCATCCGAGGGTCTTTACACAGGACCAGAGCATCGCGCGATATTCTACCACCTACGCCTTCCCTTCGTGCCTTCGAATCGTCTAGTGCGTTTCGATAGGTAATCAAAATCAGGACTACCGGGTCGTGTTGTCGTATCCGAGCAAAGCAAAAACACTTTCAGGCCGAGCTGCTTTTGACCGAACCTCCAATCCGTGGCTATGCGAACGGACTACTCACCGAATGTAACGGGCTATGACGCCTAGGCCCGGGCTATATACGCCAAAGCGTTGCTAAAAGCTAGATACGCGTCAACGGTGGTCCACACACAGGATGCTCGAGCTCTTCCATCGCTATCCGAATACACCGAGGAGAACGTGCTCAACCAGCCATCCCGGGATACGCCGGGGTGGCTGGGAAACATGGGCTGATCTGGTACGAAAATCTCTGCATGCATCGCGGGCCGAGAGAACTCACGCATTGGTCGTGTTGCAGTCCACCTTGGTAGTTCATTTAGTCATGTTGAAGTTGCTTGAGTTTTGCTGCGCCTGCCTTGTGGCTGGGTTCGCATTATGCGAACCACGGTACCAGGTGTCATAGCGTGGTGCTACCTTTCAGCTCGCATGTATACTTACGTCTACACACCCTGCAACCACCAATACTAGGTCTTTGCCTTCTGACCCCGCATCGCAGACGGTAATGTCGGGTGTCGACCACCGACTGCTCCCCACGCGTGCCTACAGTTCCGCCTCAAATGTACATGCAGCATGCGCATATGCACGCATTGGGTCCCATTGCCTTGCCTTTGTTGACATCAACGATATGGCATAACTGTGGGAACAACATCACTGTTACTGTTGACAATAGTATTCCAATTCGCGGGAAAGTTGACAATCCCCCGACACGTTCGGCTCCATCGCGCCTCTCATCGCGACATCATCATCCAGCGCGACCGGCTAATGCTTCTCCCCAACCCACTCCGAATCACCCACCTACCAGATCCATGAAACAAGCCAGGCTAAAGCCTGAAACATACAAGTTTGTTACTACGGTGAAACCAGCAAAATACCCATCCGCAATCTCCTGCGAACACATGTTGGAGATCAAACACTCGATGTTGCAAATGTCCACGATGCCATGTTCAACCCAAGACGGGCGCATCCCTCCTGTCGAGTAATTGACGTGCGTCGCGGGTCGGCTCTGCATGTTTTGACACATTCGGTATCCTTTACCCTGCATTGCAGACGTGCCTCGGTGAGGCGTGCATGCGCAGGCTTGCTCGTGTCTCAGATGTGGCAGGATTGTACTGCTGCAGCCTTGCTCGTGGAGGTTGTGATGTAGAGTAGGATGACATCACGTGTGTGATGTGCGTCTGCATGCGCGCTGCGCGTGCGCATTGCATTTCCATGCTTCTATTGCTATGCGATTATCTCTGTCTGATAGTTCGTATCTTCGCATAAGTGAAAAGTCGATAGCCGGATGAAGCCGACTTTTTGACATTCATTCGTTGAACATCAAGTTGCGCCTGCCTCAATAAGCACGATGCATGTGTGACCCCGCGTGGTGTGCAATCTCAGTGCGCAGACACCCAGATCACAGATATCCAGTGTCTTCTAAAATCTGGCTACACCAAGGTGCCAGTAGTCAATCATAGTTTCACATCATCGACCAAATCCTGCTAAGATGATCATCACAACGATACTTTGCCTCTTCGCTCACTTCTTTGTCACGTATCCGCTGTACCAACTCTATCGCAATTACGTGTGCGCACGTAAGTCTGGCTTGCGCATCATCATAAGTCCTGTCACCCCCTATACTCTACAATGGCAGCTAGTAGCCAGTCTATTCCGAACGTACCTAGAAAGATACCGGTGGTTCAGGGCCATCGACTGGACATGCTGCTGGCAAGACAACGACAAGTTACATCAAGAACTTGGTCTCTGCTTCGTTGTGGTGGCGCCAGGGCATAATGTGCTATGTACGAGTGACTCAAAAACGATTGAACATGTGCTCAAGGATTGGAGGGGTTATGTAAAGCCTGATAATGTGAATGGTGAGTCCGATGATGTGTGATAGAACACTGGAAGAGGAAATTGACCATGGCTGTAGAGATCTTGGGCACGTTCGGGCAAAATGTTGACACGGTATGTGCCATATGCTCTGGTAACTCGCAGTTCACCCCATCTTCTTCGTACTCAGGACCGTAAAAGCTAATGCAAAAAGTCAAATGGCGATGATTGGATCCGTCATCGCAAACTCACAGCGCCATGCTTCAACGAGCGAGCTTCAGCCACGGTGTGGAACGAAGCTCTGCAACAGTCGAAAAACATAATCGAGCGTTGGCTCTCATCACCAGACGGAAGCACGAACAGCATGATCAAGGATACCAGTACACTGGCGCTCAACGTCATCTCTTCGGTCGCTTTCGAGAATACAGAAGTCAATGAACCGACACCAGGTCACCAACTGTCACTTCACGATGCACTCGTAACGGTGATGAGTACTTCGATCTCTCCGGCTATACAGAGTATCATGCCACTCTTCAAATCGCCCGTACTCGGATCGCTACTTCCAACTAGTACCAAGAGATTGTTACTTGCCATGCGTGAGTTCCGGCAATACATGGACGAAACCGTTGTAAGAGAGCGATCAAAAGTGGCCGGCGGGCAACCGAAAGCTGCTACACTCATCAGCACACTGATCAAGGCCAACGACGAAGTCAAGACTGAAAGTGGAGTTTCAAAGTCCAAACTCTCAGATGTTGAGCTCAGAGGCAATATCTTCATCTTCACGGTTGGTGGACTAGAGTCTACGTCTATCACGCTATCATATGCATTGGCTTTACTGGCTGTGTACCCTGAGATCCAAGACTGGGTAGTGGAAGAGCTGGATGAAGTATTGAAAGATGAAGCAGCTGATGAGATGGAGTATGCAAGAGTATTCCCGCGACTGAAGAGGGTTATGGCTGTCATGGTACGTCCTCAGTCTTCATCAACACCGGCCAACTACTATTGCGCGAAGCATGATCGTAGGCTAACAGAATTGCAAGTACGAAACGCTACGTCTCTACAGTCCTTCACCGCCTCTTCCGCGCTCGCCTTTCTCTGCACATCTCCAACCTTTTATTCCAACGACTGGGTCAAACTCCGAGGAAAGTACGGCATCTATTCGTCTCCCAGTCAATACTCAAATCATGCTCAACTCCTGGGCTTCTCATACCTCGTCCGCCAACTTCTCTGACCCGCTTACGTGTAATCCGAAGCGCTGGATTCAGTCTCAATCCGCCGGCAGTAGCAAGGCAGCGCTACCCGGTATACTCTCTGCCGAAGAGCTCAAGCACCCAACGAGTGGTGGTGGATTCTTTCGCATGGGGTGCTGGCCCGAGAATCTGTCCGGGAATGAAATTTAGTCAAGTGGAGTTTTGCAGTGTGTTGAGTAGCGTTCTGAGAAAGGTCAGGGTTGACGTGGTGTGTGGAGAGGGTGAGAAAGTGGAGGTGGCTAAGCAGAAAGCGATGAGTATCTTGCGGGACTCGTGTGCAGACCCGCTGCTACTTCATGTCAGACAACCAGAAAAGTTGGAGTTGAGGATCATCGAGCGCTGAGATTTTTCGAGATTGACTTTGAACGCAATCATAGGGGAGAGGGCTCTTGAACACGTGTTATAAGACACAAGATTTGGCAGCGGTGGTAGTTGTCAAATTTCCGTGTAGTAATCGCTGCAGAGTGATAAAGAACATGTTACCTGCAGTAAAGCAAAAGTCTTTGACTAAGCTGCATACTGTGTAGTCTTCCTTTCCCGAAGTCTCCCACGCCATGCGCCCATGTTGCGGCGTCTGTCCACCTCGGCCCGCGTCAACTGAGGTGCTCGCATCATGGTGGTCAATCGGCCCTCCATCTCTTTCTCGGTGAGTTCGCCTTCCACAAACTTCCAGGTATCTGTGACGACGACGTATTCGACCTTATCTTCGGTGCCGTGGTGAATCCAATTTTGTCCACCCAGCTTGCTTGGGCCCTTCCAAGTCCATTCCTTCAGCTCAGTGTTCTCAGCGCTCAGATATCCCTCGAGCTCATTCTTCTGGAAGCTGCCGCCTTCTCTTCGTACAGGTAGTTTCCATTTCTTGTTTCGCTCGATGATGCGCATCATCTCCGCTTTCTTCCAACTGAGCGTCTCGTACTCAACCCTCAGTACGCGCAAGCCGGGGTTTCCTTCGAAGTAGCGTAGCCACTTCTCTTCCATACTCAGTGGCTCATTGCTTTCCCAGAACCACCAATCGGAGTATCGTATGGTAATAGTAAGCTGGGTTGGTCGGAATTGAGGTATGCTGAAGATGTAGAACAGTTGATTGCCTTCTTCGAGCCAGAACATCTGGGTGAAAAGACGGACTTTCTGGAGTGACTGCACGGCTTGTGGAGTTAGGTTGCGGAAGAACCTTTCGCACGCTGGAGTGCATGTACGGCCATCAGGTCCACGATCTACGTCGAGATCAGTTTGGCGTAACCTCACAGGCTGCGCATAAACATACTAAACCAAAAAGCCCATTCCAGCTCTCTGAGGAACACTTTCTGACCCTCCGCGTACGCGAGCTTGCACGTGCGCAAAAGTGCACTGCTGCCCTTGAGCGGACCTGAGAAACCTGGTCGGTACCAGTACGAGTCTTCCGGATACGCTGCTGCGCTGTCTTCATCTTGCATGAGCGCTAATTGGAAGATCTCGTTACGGATCTCGCCAGGTATGACATAGAACAGCGGGCTTTGTGGCTGAAAGTTGGAGGGTGGAGGAATAGGATCAGACGCCATTGGAAGAGCTCGAGTTTCGTAGCTTGAGATAAATGGTAAATGATCGCGAAAGCTGTCGAGAGGGCGTCGAGAGTTTATGTACCGCAACTTGAAGGTTGCAGTATCGGGCCTAGGCTGATGGCTGCCTGGCTGGCGGCACGGTTGATCAGGTTAGCGGCCTTGCCAAGGCACTCACTGTCCAATGAACGGACACGCTAGCCGTCACATACCCACCGGTCAAATACGGAGGTACCTTCAATGAAGGCTATGGTGAAGGAAGGAAAGCAGCAGCCCAAATATGAACATAGATGTATAGAAATGTCGACTGGAATAAATGATGGGTCAGGCGCGAACGTGGTGAGTGGAGTTGACACAAGTGCATGTGTGACCAAAGAGGGGAAATCACACGAAGCAGCTACACAATCAAAAGCGACTAAAGCGACCAAGCATGTGGTAACGAAGTCGCGGGCATGCCTAGACACTGACGTTGACTAGGTCCGAAAACTGGAAATAACAACTGTAGGACAGAGAGATGAAGGGACGAACGCAGCGGAGCCAACATGTGAGAGCTAAACCAGTAGTACTCAGAGATATTGAGCGTGTAGTTATGGGAAGTGTGATGAGACTGATAGGCTGCATTGCAAACCTATGATGCTTTGCCTTCCAAAGTTATCTGGCAGTGACGACCGCAGTATGAGTCAAAGGCGCACTCTTCATTCTGAACATTCTGGTACTACACGGGCTTTGACAGAGAGTATAGCGCGACCACTAGACAACCTTGCGATATGCAGTGAGTGAACTCTGCTCGAGCTTGCGACATCTGCAAATGCAAGTGAGAGAAGAGTCAGCTGATAGCGCGTTGGCAGCTTACCCAGTCGAGACTAGGCTTGTTCGCGACTTCCTGCTCTCCAGCACTGAACCAGGCTATCGCTCTTTCATCTCACCTGAGACCATTACCCCACGCCTCAGACACGCTCGCTCGTCGACATGACTGACTTGTGTGGCCTCCCAGACGAGCTCCTGCTCGCAGTCGCCAAATGTCTGCGAGACGACACCAAGGACGGATACAGCGATCTCAATCACCTCGCGTTGAGTTGCCGGAAGCTACGACCTATTGCACAAGAAGTCTTCTACACGGATATCTCAATCACTCCAACCCTGGAACGAGGTCTCGCGCGTCTCGCGCGCACTCTCTTGCAGCGACCCGATCTTGCCACCAGAGTGCGGAAACTGGACGTCAAGCTCTCCTACAAGCACTTCACGCATTCTGAGAGCTGCGTATTCGAGGGATACTATCATAAAGATAATGAAGAGGAGTGTACCTGCGGTATTCCGGACCTTTGTACTCATCTCATGGGGTTTCTGATTGGTGTCAAGTCAAATAACGGTGTTCCGCTTCGCAACAAGGGCTGGGAAGATATGCTGATGAGAGGCGAAGACACGGCCCTTGTCGGACTAATTTTGTGTGTCACGCCGGCCCTCAGTGATCTCACACTGATGATCTGGGACTCATTGAGGGATGACGACTATGCCAATAACAACATTGCTTGGACCGAGTTCGAAGAAGTGTTCGAAAACATCACCAGGCGAAAAGACTTGGCAGGTTGTTACCAGGGTCTCTCTAGCCTGAAGCGGCTATTCACTGATGGTTACCCACCATGCAGCTGGCTAAGTTTACCACAGCTTGAAGCCGCGAGTATCAACCTACTCGAAGACGCTTACTACGACAGCACGATAATATCGCAAATTACACATGGTGCAACTGTTTCCACGACCTTGACCCGTCTGGTCATCCGACCGGAATTGGAAGCACTCTACTCATATGATGCCATTTACATGGATGGTTTGTACGACCACATGAGCAGCGTTGTTCGCGGTCTTACAAACTTGACCCACCTGTTCATTCTCTACCGAACTGCTCTCGACTCATATGACGACTTCGATCCCCGCAACACTCCACGAGGATCTTTCGCGCATATTGTCGCAAATCTGGAGAGCCGAAGCTTGACGCATCTGACTCTGGACGTTGAGCCCGCCCTCAAAGATCTGGTCAGGTACATAAACATGTTGGAGTATACTCGCGATGTATCTCCCATGACCTGGCTTGCTGAATTACCTAAACTTCGCAATCTCAATGCCCCACAGGGAGCTTTCTTCTCTGCAAACGAGGAATTCCGAACTTGTCATCTACCTACCACGATCGAGAGTATCGGTATCATGGACTCGAGGTACGAGACCAAGCGCTACCTCAAGCATCTCCTGGATCGCCAAACAGAATGGCCAAACTTGAAGACCATCAAGATTGGGGAGAGTCCGTGCAACGACCATTCCGTATATCCAGATGAGAGCGGTAACGACGCTAGCGAAAGCAACGAAGGAGAGCGGCGGAAAGTCTCCGAGGTTGATGACTCAATCTACGAACAGGCTCGGAGCCGTGGTTTGAGGGTGGAGAAGGTGCAGGATAGAACTGCATGGAAGAAGGGATGGGAAGGTCTGGGTTTGTGAAGAGAGTATGTGGGAGCGGGGACGAATGAGTCAGCAGACGACTGTGCGCTCAATCCGGACTGGCGAGTGGCAGAGAACGATACCTGAGCAGACACTGCAATCCAAAATGGCAATATAAACTAGCAAATAGTGATGGGAAATATCTTACGGCTTTAGTAAACCTGAAAGCGGATGATGTATCGAACAGGTGTCTTGACAAACTTGAACAAGCGCGATGTGTACATGTCTTCAAACCAGGCTGCTAGCGCTAAGACGATTGAGCACAGTAGCGCACACTTGTCATAACTTCGGGTAAACTATGCGCAATCGGCTGAGCCTTGGGCAGCTGGGTAAACTCCGGGGGTCGCTGAGCGAGCATTGCCTGTGCTGATACTGCAAGCCATCGCAAGTGGCCGCAGAGTAAGTATGGGAGCCATCATATGACTTGAAAACTCTCGCACCGGTGCCATATCGCAGGAATCTCTTATCTAGTGTTGTGTGTCTAGAGTGGTTGCGTGAAGGTCTGAGCAATATAATGACATATCCAGGAACAACATGAGGTGCGGCGAGAACCTCCGGGATGCAAAATTGAGTCTCGGTTTTTGGTCGAGGGTTTTCGCGAGATAACGATATATCCAGAGACACCTAATGGCGCGGCGAGTACCTCCGAGCTGTAATATCGGGTCTCGGTTGGTGGTTGATGTGCTGAATGTATTCGGTACGTCGTGTTAGGGTAGCTCGATGACTCAAGTGACGTGATAGTGTGCTGGTTGGACTCTTTGAGTGGAGCAAAGACACAGGCGACCTTATGACTTTTCGCTGTCGAGTAGTGCGGTACTGCAGTTAGCGCGCTTTGAGTCTGAATAAAAGGCAGCCCATTCCCCCCTCTCTCTCTCATCAGAACTATCCTCTCATCCCATCTTACCATACCCGTCCGAACTCGCTTCAGACAAAACCAGTACGCATACCAGTACGCCAGACGAAACCATTACTACATCACTACCAATACCATCGCCATGTCTACCTTTACGCTCTTCCCAACACTACCCAAGGAGCTCCGCGACGCCGTCTGGCAAGCGAGCATGGCCACAACAGCAACTGTCGAATTCGACGAAGACGAGTACATGGTCACAAGCATTTCGTCACCAGCCGCTCTCTTCACCACATTAAAGGAGGCGCAGGCCACAGCGTCGTCCTCCTCTCACCAAAAATTCCCCATCTGGGGTCCAGAAGACTGGGAAGATCTCGCCATAGATCCCGAGAACACGATCCTCGAGATCGTCATCAAACCATCAAAGTCCGCAACCCTCAACATCACATGGACAGACATCTGGGGTGTACTTGGCGACGCACTACCAGCCACACAACGCCTCCACATCGCCTGCACCCAGCCTGAGCGCCTGACCAGGCTGTACATGGCAGAGGAGGCAGAATACCTTGGCGTCGGCCAATCCTGCGTCGAAGCGGGATTGTTCAACAATGCCGAAACCGTTTCGGGTGAGCGAAAAACCCGACAATCACTACACACACACCTCACGGTCACTGCTAGCAAGCATACCGTTGAAGAAATCGACCAGAACGCCTCTGAAAAAGAGGTCACCGTGTGGAAGATGACCAAACACACTTTTTCGGAGTTTGGGCCTGAGGCCAAAGTTTCCGCCAGCAAGGGGCTAGCGCGCATAGAGGTCGACAATGCCTGTAAGATGTCCGTAAAGCAGCTTCACGACGCTGCGAGGACCTTCGCGCTGCCCGCTGAGGAGGGGGAGGGGGAGTTGTCAGGGGTCGAGGAAGAGGTGGAGGAGAAGTCAGGGGCGGAGCTGACGGAGGATGCTATCGCAAAGCATCTGGAGTGTCAGGGGCAGTGGCCGCCTAAGGCAAAGGATTTCGACTGGGATCCAGAGGGCAGCGTCGCGAGTGGGGATGACGAGGCCGTTTGGAAGTGGCTGTAGTCGCTTCGCCGGACTTTTGTGTTTGTTTTGGCAGCGGAGAGATGCTATGTCTGCTCCTGGCTGAGGCTTGGCGGTTGCATTCGGCGCTGGGTTGCGACGCGAGTTGCTCCCGGGTGAGGTTTGGCGTTGCGGTTTGCGCTGGTTTTCGACGCGAGTTACTCCTGGCACCATCATTCGCCGCACTTGCGTTTAGTTTAGTAATAAAGTCGTCCTCAAAATACTTCGTCTTCTGCTACTGTGAATGCATTCCTGCCTACACTATTGGGTTGTAGTATTCAAACCTGTTCTTCGGATCCCACTCACCCTTCAACTTGACCAACTTAGCGAGCCTAGCATCGTACCCATACATCTCAGGCCTATACTCTTCTCCGTTAGCGTAATTAACATAGCAGTGTCGCTTTCTGTTGCTTTTGTCCACGCCCATGTATAGCGCATTGCGTATCGCACGTTGGTATGCATATGCATCCTTGGTCGTCTGCGCATCGTCGCCGGCCCACCACAGAACCGGCGAAGCAAGAACAGGATACTCGCGTTCTTCGGGCGCCAATGCACTGGAAGCTGTATCAATAGCCCGTACGCCTTGCATGCCGTAGTTTTCCAGTAGGGTGACAGATGTATCGAAGCGAGGATCGGCCGTGAGGTTCCCAAATATCGTGAATGCTCCTCGGACACCCTGAAGATCCCAGGCGGGTAGAGAAACTCCGGCTCCTGCAATGTTCTCATTGCGCCAGCAAGTTTGACTTCCGAGGTTGTTTCCGGTGACCGTGTATAGCTCTACGTAGTTGACGTCTGTCGAAAGTGTAGTAGATACAGGACCGATCGCTATAAAACGCGCGGCGTAAGGTTCAGCTTCCGCTTCCGTACCCTCGTATGCGATAGTGTATGCTACGACAGGCTAGTGAAGGGTCAGTATCTGGCACAAATATTGCCGGGCTCTGCTTACATTGACAGGATCGACGGCAGGTATCCTTGCAAACACTCCTGTGAGCGCCAGCTTTGTCGGGCGTTCTATAGTCGGCTCTTCAAATTCGTTGATCAAGCTGAACAGCGCCTCGATTTTGTCGGTGGTAAAGACGAGTGAGTAGACGGTCCAGTTGGAAGGGATGTCGTAGGTCTTTACTTGAAGGGCTGTGACAATGCCAAAGTTGTGACCTGCTCCCTGCAGGGCCCAAAACAGGTCGGCATTCTTTGTCCGAGAGGCTTCCATAACTTTACCGCTGGCAATTACTATGCGTGCGGAGACCAGACCGTCGAGCGAGTAGCCGTGTTGACCTTGGAGTAGACTGTGGCCGCCACCTAACAGTGGCCCGGCTACTGACACACATTCTGCAAGTCCTGTGACTGATGAGAGGAACAGTAAGTGGCTGTATGTCTGCAGAGACTGGGTCAAACTCACCAGCATACTTGCCCGAGGCGAACAGGGAGCGGGTGATCTCGTATTGCATCGTCCCGCCTCCGACGACAGCAGTCTCGCCATCCCGACTGAGTGTCGTAGTATTAAGCTTCCGCATGTTGATCTGGATACCGAACGACAGTCTGTTGAGCGTATTGGTCCACCCATGACCCCCTGTAACGGCCAAGAATGGAATATCGAAACGATTGGCCAATGCCACGGTGGTTTGCACGTCTGCCTCTGTTGCTACTTCGACCACCACATTGTAATCGGGAGATACGCGTGGGGACGAGCCGCGGACTTGGAGGTCGTCCCAACGAGCATCCCATGGAAACGTGATAGTGGCGCCTTTCGATAATCGCGTGTTCAACGTAGACACTGCGAGTCTCAGGTCGTCTATCCCGGCTGCAGATGAGCCATGGATGGCGCATAGCAGCCAAGCAAAAACAGTCGGAAACAGCATAGTAATCGGTTCTTCGTACGAGCGCTCGAGTGGAGGGTGTGAGGCGGAGAGACGAAGACTGGGGAGGTAACAAGCACGAGGCGTGCGCGTTGGACCATGTCGTCAATTAACCCTCATGAGGTACTGGCCGTGGAGCAGATCCATGTTGCCTTTGCTGTGCCGCAGATGTCGGCAAGTTGAACGCGGACTTTAGCCCATCGGCTGCACATGTCGCTACGCTACTGCGTCGCTCATTCGACGCGCTGAGTTGAAGGATGCAGACCTACACGGCAGAGCGCCGTAGCGGCGGGGCTATCGCTTGGGAGTAACATTGCTTCCATACAAGCATGTAGTTGGGGCTGTTTGGTGGATTTAGTGTAATTATTCGTTTGATCGAGTCTGTCGTACGCTTTCGTGCCTGGCCTGAGGAGCAGGAAGGGATGGGCGACAGCGCGTCGAGCAGGAGAGGGTTCGCGTGAGCGAAGGCGCTGCCAAGGCGGCCCGGGACGGCACTCTCTTCCCTCCGCTGACTCGTCAGCCACACCCGCCACTTCGATACCCCACGACATTTCCACTACACCAACTCGTGCGTCATTCGAAGGTTGTCACGCTGCTGAGCAGCGCGTAATCCGCATGATAATACGCGTCACCTCGTTGTATCTACCAGAGCCGTCTGTGCCGCATAATCCCATTCCCAACCGAGATTGGACAACAAAATCCCCAGGCGAGAACTCCACGCCGCAACTCCAAAAGGAGGGAATCCCCCGCATGGTGTCTACCGATCGTCACTGGCTCCATGCATATCTACCGAAAGGATATGTTGCTCAAGCGTTGTATTATTGACTATTATTGTCTGCGCCGCAATGATCATCATGCTTGACCAGTGCCAGCCTTCGGGATAAGCTATCAAGCATCGCATCAAGAGTCCCTCATTCAGCGCTCACCATCTTACTCTGCACTCACTCAGCGTCCTTTAATAGCTTCTACTTGATGGAATCCGCGCAGCAGACCTTGGTAGTAGGGCCTTTGAGCTCGACACTTGATGTAGTCGTGTTCATAGCTCTCACGGGGATGACATGGTCAGTGAGCAAGCTATTCCTGTGCGCATGGAAAATTAATACCCTAATAGGTTTAACGGCGCTGAGCTTCTAGTCACCATATTCCTCACGTTCAAGCGCTGGTCCGGTAAGTACTTCTACTGCTTGCTCGTAGCAACTCTGGGAGTACTTGTCTATCAAATCAACGTCTTTCTCATGATTTTCGCTCCACACCTAAATGCTTACGGGGTGACCGCAAGCATCGGGCTTGGGTGGAGTGCAATGGTCACAGGGCAGTCGTTGGTACTTTGGTCACGGCTGCACCTTGTGTGTCGCAGTGTTTGGAAGCTGCGTCTCATTTTGTGCATGATCATTGTCAATGGCTTATGCATGCATGGGCCTCAATTCGTTTTTTCGCTTTTGGTGAGTCCGGCAGATGATAAAAAGACGTCGTGCTTACTGGATCCACAGGCAGTGAAGAATGACGCGATCGACCCGTCTTACAAGCCGTTCGTAATAATGGAACGGATATCTGTTGACGTTCTCACTACCCAAGAGATCATCATATCTGTGGTATACTTAGTGGCGGCAGTGCGCATATGCCGGATGGGAGAGACCCTTCAGAGAAAAGGATGCCGTCGAAAAGTTCGATTACTCTTCCTGGCCAATGTCTTCATCATCTTCATTGATGTTTGCACCATAACCCTGGAATATATGGCGCTTTGGGGTGTCTGGTGTAGCTTCAAGGGCTTTGGTTACAGCGTAAAATTGAAGGTCGAGTTTGCTATCCTTAGTCAGCTATGCGACTCAGTTAAGAGCCTCGATGAACAGAGTTACGATCTACATCTTCCGTCAAAGATTGCGGGCGTATCTCGGCAAGGCCTAACGGAGGGTGACGCGCAGGGCCAAGGAGATTGATAGTCATTCAACTACTGTTAAACCACCGTTCCAAGCCAGCGATTAACAACCTCCGCACATTCCTCAGGCGCCTCCTCCGCCCCAAAATGTCCAACCCCATCCCCCAACCCATGGTTCTCAATCTTCACCCCCTCATCAACCCACTCCTTCCACACATCTGGAAAGTCAAACCTGCTCCCAATGCTCGCCGCACTATATACCAACAACAGCGGCACACCAATCTTCTTCCCCTCCTTCTGATTCTTTTCTTCTCTCTCGACATCCGTCGTAGCGCCTTCCTTGTAGTCTTCGCAAGTAGCTTTCAGCGTATGTTCTTGGTTGAAGAAATCGCCATAGACGGTTAACGAGTCATCAGCCTTCAGTTTCTCGATACCGGCATTACTCTTTCCTGACCAACGTAGGATCATCTCTTGACACCATTTGGACGGGCCGAAAGCGGTGATCATACGCGTCGCCAAATCGACGTTTGCGAGCAGAGGCCAGTGAAAGTAGCCTGTTATCTCCTTTGCTGCAGTGGCTGGGGAGGTGAAGTGTTGCCATTGTGTGGAGGTTGGGACCTATCAAGATTAGCCCACATGATGCAAGGAAGTCCAGGGAGGAGAAGCATACGATGTCAATCAAACAAACACCCAAGATCTCCACTCCATCTACCCCACTAACAGTAACGTGATGAGCAACTCTGGCTCCACGATCATGCCCAATAAGCACAACCTTTACATCCCCATCTCCGCTCTTACTTTTCTTGACCTCCGTCTTCAATGCTTCGAGTACCACCGTTCCTATACTCACTTTATCGTTCTTCGCAATCGGTGCACTAGCGCCGTAGCCAGGTAGATCTGGGACGAAGAGCGGTGCTTTGGACGGAAGAAGAGGGATGATGTGTCGCCACCTGATCTTGGGTCAGACTACCAGATGCATTGAATATAGGATTAGGGACAAGAGGAAATTACATGTAAGCCGATTGCGGATATCCATGAATGAGAACGAGTATGGGGTTGTCATCGCTAGCATTCTCCAGTGAGCGCGTGTAGCAGCAAACTTTCTCCTTGTTCAAAGTGGACTTTGAGAGACCGAGATCGTTGAACTTGGTGTCTTGGATGTGGAGGGCGGATCTAGATGCCATGTTTGCGATCTGGGCGGCTCAGATTGGTATGTCGTTGATTGGGAGTATAAATGCGCGACTCAGAGGGACCTGAAGGTTCCAAACCGGATAATGAAGTGTGCTGTTTGGTCTCGGTCAAATGTCATTCTTCGCGCCCTTTCGTGCTGTGGACTACAATGGGGTAACTATTAGACCGAGGTATGACGCAATCACGCGATGTCACGTGTATGAACAATCGAAGGGCACCACCTGGGCAGGTTCAACGCAAGTATTTGTTCCTGAAAGACAGGATGATGGAGTCAAATATCCCATATCTTTTAAACTACGATCAACACCCTCGGATGCACCGTATAGTACCACAGGTCCTCTACCCGAATACCAAGAACGCCAACGCTATGCAAAAATTGTACTGAACCCTTCTTTTGACTTATCATTGCTCTCTCGCCAAGATCATCTTCTCACGTTCTGCCTTTCTCCGGACTGTGCCCTTCTTCGTATGCCTCCTCTCGTTTTCTTCCTTCCTCTTGACAGCCTTGAGCTCCTCGTTCTTGATCTCACCCGCCTTCTTGACAGTCTTGGGCAGATGCCTGTGTTTCTCGATGCGCTTGATCTCTGGCATATGCTTGTATCGCTCCTTGAGCGCTGCGTCATACTCCAGCTTCTGTTTTAGGGCGAATGACTTGACGCCCTGCCTCTCGGATGCTCTGGCTCTCCATAGGCGGACATTGCCGTCATCGGATCCGCTGAGTACGTAGTTGTTGTCGGGACTCCATGCGACGGAGAAGACGCGCTGCATTCGCTTGGTGTGGTAGACGTCCCGAGCATGGCCCTTTGATCGCTCCCAGATTCTTATGGATCGGTCGTAGGAACCGGTGATGAGCTCCTCTCCCGTTGGAGAGAACTCAATCGACATGACTGCGGCAACATGTCCTTTCTATTTGGTGTTAGTAATGAGTCTGGCCTGACCTTCAGATGGGAGACTTACCAAGACTTGCAGCGCACGCTTCATGTTGCGCATGTCAAATATGTATCCATTGTGGTCTTCTGAAGCAACGGCGAAGTTATAGGCTTCCATGGGATTCCAGGAGATGCAGTTCGCAGGGAAGTTGAGCACAGTGCGGTGTAGGGGTGAGTTCGTGCGGGCGTCATAGAGGATGACAGCGCGGTCGGTCGCACATGATGCGAGTATCGAGGTTTCGACCTGGTTGAACTTGACATCCGTGATGGTGTCAATGGCCTACTGATTGTTAGTATATGCCTTAGCTCTGCTCTGCATGAAAGACGTACCGATGGCCACACAAGGTTGGAAACAGGAGCGCCAGATGTCCTCGATGTATCGTATATGGAGATGGAGCTGGATCCAGCAGCAAAGGTCGGTAGCGAGCGATGGTGCGAGACAGAGGTGAAGGCTGAGTTGCCGTGCCATGTTGCTTTTGGCGCCGATTTCGAGGCTTGCGCATATGGCTCGAACAGCTGAATCTGGCGATCTGACCCGCACGTAATGAGTTTCTTATCTCGCGTCCAGCACATGCCTTTGACGAGGTTCTCATGCGCCTGCGCCTGCCACTTCTCCTCCCTGCTGGTAAAGTCCCAGACCTTGACGATGCCGTCGCCACTGCCACTCGCGAAATGCTCGAGGGAGTTGGGGTCCTTGGCGAAGGAGTATACACCGTCTACGTGGCCCGGCTCGAAATCGCCGAGGAAAGGCTGCGCAAACATGCGCTCGACTTTTGTCGCATTGAGGGCTCTGGTGTATTCGCGCGCACGTTCGAACGGATGCAGGTTGGGGTCGAGGTTCCTCGTGACCTTGGCGACGCTGGAGCCGGGGGCCTGGGTGGACGCCGTGGACCGGCTGAGGGCCTTGATCTTCATGGTGGTGGTTGTCCAGCTGTGTCGACTGGCCGTCGCGAACTTTGCGGGTCTTCAAGATTTCCTAGAGGCGGCGGCGGGGCCAGCCAACCAGCGTGTTTGGCGCTAAGAATTAATGTGGGGCGGCGCCGGCCAAACTCATCGGATCAAGCGACATGCCACACACCATTTTTGCTCTGGCGACAACCTCGAACTCCAGGACCAAGAACCCCATCACTAACCCGGACAACAGCCAAAATGAAGTTGTGAGTGCTCCGATGCTGCACACGATCCTCTCTGCGATGCAAATTGGCGCCCCGCGGTGCTCCCCGAAATGCGCAGCGGGACGCCAATTATCGCACCCTGGAAAGCCCACAACATGCGACAGAACAACTGCTAACATTTCACCAGCCTCAAGGTCGGACGCGTTGTCGTACGTTTAAATCGCTCGAAATACCCCCATCGCACTGACTCACAGTCCGCCTAGATCATCACCCGGGGCCGCTACGCCGGAAAGAAGTGCGTGATCATCTCACCACTTGACAACGGCACCAAGTCGCACCCCTTCCCCCACGCGCTCGTTGCCGGTATCGAGACCTACCCCTCCAAGGTCACCCGCCGCATGTCAAAGACCAAGCAGGCCAAGAAGAGCAAGGTCAAGCCTTTCGTCAAGCAGGTCAACTGTACGTGGACATGAGGACGCACTCGCTGGGCAGACGCTGATAGACGCAGACACCCACATCATGCCCACCCGCTACACCATCGAGCTCGAGAACCTCAAGGGCGTCATCTCCGCCGACACATTCAAGGAGGTCTCGCAACGGGAGGAGGCCAAGAAGACCGTCAAGAAGGCATTCGAGGAGCGATACCAGTCCGGAAAGAACAGGTGGTTCTTCACTCCCTTACAGTTCTAAGCTTTCCTTCGGTTACGGCTGGGCGCAGATGGACATGATTTGATACGGAAGATGCTGCATGAGCGGTGGATATCATAGGATGACAGGACCTCACCAACGGCCTGCCGTCCAGGCGTGTATTTCGGCTTGATAATCAAAGCATGAAAAATCCGGCATCCGCTCAAGGCATCCGGCCCAATTCACGAATTTCATGAAATGAACATGATTTTCACGTTGGCCTGTCTACCATGGATAATACTGATGATGCAATGAGGTTCATGTTGACAGTACAGGATTAGAACGACTATGGCATTACCAAAGCGAAACAACGAGCCGATGTAGTACATCACGACCCGAGCGCCCCGTATTGCTGTCTTCACATGCGACGATGTAATGAAGCAGACGGCCTCGGTCCCGTCAACAAAGAAGCCATCTAGGCCCTTGCTGATTCGGTTCACAAGCTGTTACAGTGCACAGTCAACACCAATCGATTGAGCAGAAGGGATATCATGTCATTAACCGGTCTATCTTAGAAGGAAAGGCGCGCAGACAGGCGCAAGAAAGTTACTCGACGTTACATCGACAAGCCATACTGATGGACGCCCCTTCGCCTTTGCTTTTCCGATCAGCGAGCCCTAATCACCTCGCCTTTCATCGTACAAACGCCCCGAGATACTATGCAGGTCATAGTCGCACTCTACTGCTTAACCTCATCGACCTTCTTCTTTGTCTGCTCCTTGCCCTTGTTCAGGTATCCCAGCACAACGTCACACGCATCGCTCACCATTCTGAGCTCGAAGCTGACTGTCGCAACACCCATCTTGACGACACCGTTGTTGTAGTGCGTCTTCTTGTACTCGTCTTCCCAGGTGCTTCGCACATATGTGACGGGCGAGAACGCATACTCCTTGAGTTTTGAGGTGTCTTCCTTGACGATGGGCAGGTGTGTCTCGAGAGTGGAGAGGCCAGAGTCACCAAGCTGGTCGGCGCGTGCCAGGTAGGGTGAGAGGTAGGAGTATGGTGTGCGCAGGTAGGGGTGGAAGGGTGCAACGACCGAGTTGTAGGTATTGCTGGCGAGGTTGAGGGCGCGCGAGCCGTAGGGGTTGGATCTGAAGGTCTCGACGCTGTCGTGGACTACGGGGTAGGAGTTGAGATGCTTGAGTTTGTCAGCTGCATGTTCATCTATTGAATCTCAAAGTATGCAGTCGCGGTAGTTTCCGCGGAAGCTTTTCGGACGGCTTCCGCGAAGTAGGGTTCATGCTGTAAGAAGGGTCGCGGAATGCTGGGTTGATTGGCTGGGCCGTAAGTTCCGCGCCTGCATCGTGGGTTTCGTGCGCCGTGTTACTGGTCCGAGTAGATTGCGATTCCCAGGTGCTCGAAACCCCGCGACGGTCCGCAATCATCGTTGGATCGCAGCAAAGTGATCCATGATGTCTGTGAAGAGACGTGTTTTCCGGATGTGATGCGAAGAAGAAAAGTAAGTAGTACATACCGACAAAGCCTTTGAGCTGGGCGTCTCGCCGTTAGTCATAGGCGCCTGAGAGCTCATGTTGCCGTCGTCAGTTGCGTGTGGTGCCATTAATCGTAGTAGTGGATATGTAGTGTTGCAGGTTCTACTGTGGTGGAAGAAGAATTGTTGGGTTGCGAGGCAGTGGAGGAGTAGCAGTAACGTAGAGCAAGACAGAAAAGGGTCCTGGTCGACCTTATTATACGGCTGTGCGCTATGATGTGACTGGATTTGGTTGGGAGGCTTTGCTGAAAAGGGCGTGGTTCAGTGGGCTGGGGTGAAGCAGATGCAGTGGCATGTGAAAGTGGCTATCGTCGACAAGCGCCATGTCAATCTACGCGGGGACCTACCAAAACGTCACTACCCAAAGTCAACTTTTCGCCTCGCTTCTCGTTTCGAACGTTGAGATACATCGTGCGGAGTTGATGCAAGCCAAAAGTTACACAAGGCAAGCCGCAACATGCTTTTCTCACGTCTGCCCCGCGTCTCGAACTCTATCGCGCGCCCGTTGAGCGTTGAGGAGCTGGCCTGCAGGGCGTACAGCTTGCGCCTGGCATGTGAAAGACGCGACGCTTTGGCCACTCACGACGCGGCGACGTCAGATAAGGTCAGCCACGCCCCTCTCCTGTTGGCGAAATATTCAAACAGCTTGGCCGCCCTGTATACACGCATATGTCGGGCTTGCATTTCTTGTCCTATCAGTCGCGTCTCGATGATACGGTACGTCGACTCCGCTTCCGCGTCAGCTATCAGGAAAAGGTCCAATTGCTTGCCACAAACCTACCATGGATCGGTTGGCATGGTGCATGGCAGCTAGGACTTCTCGCCTCGCAATTGGGTTCTCTTATCACGTCGACAATTCCAGCGCTGCCATTGAACGGTGACGGGAACTGGCTCCGTCATACGTGCCGCATAGATACCTCCTGTGCATCAGCAGGATTGCAGGACAGCGCGCGTCTCGATATCAATACGGTGGAACGTGTTGAGGCCGTTCTGGGTCCTGAATGAGAATAGAAACCTGCAAAGCATGTGAAAGTGGATGACGAGGTTTGGCGTGTTGGTAAAGCGCACGAATCGTGTTTTGGCCCACATGCTGAGCGCGCTTACTCATCGGGCGCCGATGCGGAGCTTGGATGTCACGCGTTGCGGCTCAAGCTCACGAAAAAATCTCCTTTCGTCTTTGTTCTTCAATGGCTTGGCTATCACGAGTCACAACGCCTTTGATCAGCTGCTACCGAGCCCCGATGGAACCGCGGCATGCATCTTCCTCCGAACCTCGATAATCGGCATTCCTTCTTGAGCAGGTGGGCCTGCCGGGAAGGATGCGATAAAGACAGCACGCCACTTTTCACCACAACGGCGGCTTTCACGTGCTCATGCAGTGTGACGGATCGACAGGCTAAGCGAGGACGGTTCATCGATGATCGCTGTCGTTTGTTGAGGCTAGTTTGACGACATGCGTTCTTGTGCATAAGGAGATGGGCGCAGAGCCTGTTGCGTAAGAAGGCAGCTACACGGCAGCGCGTGGGACGGTAAGGCGCATACCGGTAGAAGCAGGTCGGCAGTCGATATCTTCCTCGAGCTTGGGATGGTTTGTCGGATCATTAGGGCTTGGCTTATTCCTATCAAGATGCAGGGCGGTGCCATGGACTGTGTATCTTGGGACGAGCTCCATTACCTGAATTGGCTCAAGGTTGCGTATCACTTATCAGCACGAACGGCGTCACGGACTGTGAGAGATGTAACAAGATGATAAGAGCAGGACATGTCCCGGCCTTGGGTCTGAGTTTGGGCATTTGTATATGGGCCAGCTACTCAACTATTGGTACTTACCGATCCTGTGACTCCTGCTGGTCCCACATCCTCCGGAACTGCCCGTCCGGTTTCTGAAGCAGTTCATGGGGGTGCCCAGACTCAACCAGGCGCCCCGCGTCCAAGACTACAATGGTGTCAAAGTCAACAATGGTAGCCAGCCGGTGCGCAACCGCTACAACTGTACTGCCTTCAAACTCGGTTCGCACAAGATCAAGAATCACCTTTTCTGACAACGAATCCATAGAAGAGGTCATCTCGTCCACCACCAGGATCTTGCTCGGGCGTAGAAGTGCCCTGGCAACAGCGAATAGTTGTAGTTCACCTTAAGACAGACCAATATCGGCCATGTTGCTTTCGATACCACCCCGATCAGCGACCAGTGAAGCGAGGCCGACTTTCTCCAAAGCCGAGTACATCTCATCGACACTTATCTTTTGCACAGGGTCCATATTCTCCCTCATCGTACCAGGTATGATCAGTGTCTCTTGAGGAATCGCCGTCAGGCGTTCCCGGAGTGAGCTTCGAGGAACAGTAGTAAGATCAACATCGTCGATATAAATACTGTCCCTCGGGATATTCTCCAGCATGTGGAAGAACGAGAGCAGAAGAGATGATTTTCCACTTCCCGACCTGCCGCAGACGCCGACTTTGGTCACTGGTGGAATACGAAGACTGATTCCGTTGAGGACATCTGGACCATCTGGAGTATAGGTAGCGCGCAAGTCTTGGATGACGATCTTTCCATCTGCCGGCCAGTCTTGATTAGGTCTCGCGATTTCTAGTGGCGATTGCTCGTTTGGAGTCGTTTGTTCGAAATTCTGGCAGCGAAAGACGGCACTGGCAGACGTCTCAATCGTTGTCCACGCGACAACGAAAGTAGAGAGTTGACCGTTAAACCCCAAGATGTTGAGCAATGCTAAACCTAGGGAACTCGCAGATGATGTCGACGGCACGCTGACAGCTAGGGCTACAACAGCGGTGGCGATCACAGCCGTCAGAAGGTCCAGCATGAGGCCCAACCATCGTTGGATACACAGCAAAAGGTAATGCGGGCGTTGAGAACGGTCCAAAAGGCTGATGAATTTCCCATGGGAAGCAGATTGCCATCCAAAGGCGCGAATGGTCGAAACGCCATACATCGTCTCCTGAATCGCGTCAACCAAAGGCGCCTGTGTTTCGAGGTCCATGTGACGGAGCTGGCGCGACGTGCGAAGGTAAAATCGCTGTAAGAAATAGACCGCCAAAAGCAGGAACGGCAGAGTGGCACTGGCGTAGCTTGATCCGGCCAGTATCAACGCTGCGCTGCCCAATACCATCGTAAGGCTCTCCGAAGCTTGCAAGATGGGACCGGCAGCGGCGCTCTCAATCAACGTCATGTCATTGGAGAAGCGGTTCACGATCGACCCGAGATTCGTCTTGAAGAAGAACCAGTATGGAGCGTTCATTACGCTGTTCAAAATCCGTTGATGGAGGTGCGCTGATGAGTGAGGTACAGCCCAGACGAGGATGATCCAGAATTTGGCAAAATCGAACAGCAATGCGAGCAGCGCGAACGCAATATGCCAGCCGATCCAGTACCCCAGAGAATGTGGCGATGCCTCTGCATCAGACCACCACCGAACCCATATCTCCATAAACTTCCAGAAGAACCCCGCCAATAAAGTCGTGGCCATGAACAGAAGAGATAATCTCAATCCGAATGATCTGAACCAGTATGCATAGGTCGAGAGCTCTCCAGTCCGACGTGCAGAAGGAGACTCCAGAGCATCATCTGACTCGCCGACTGGATCCGTCGGAATCTGAACAGCATCGTTTGGCTCTCCCGACGTACTGGCTGCGTTCTCTTCCCGAAGCCCGATGGTATGGAGAAAACTGTTCGGATTATTTATCAGCTTCCCGAACGACCCTTGTTCAGCGACTCTACCATCACTTCCCAAGACGACTATCCGATCGGCCTGCTGGACAAAATACGTGGCAGTATGAGTGGTCATGAGGACTGTGAGATCATGCCGCTTGGCTATGCCGGAGGAGCCGAAGACAGATGCAGCAATATGTTTGAGGGAATTAATGTCCAGCCCACTGAAGATGTCGTCCAACACCAGAACATGGATTCGCGAATAGAGCGCCCTTGCGAGAGCAAGACGTTGTTTCTGCCCACCACTCAGCGACATGCCTTTGTTGCCTACCATCGTATGCTCTCCTGTCGGGAGTCGGCCAATGTCGATCGATATTGCGCATGCGCTCACGATCGTGCTGTACCAAATCGGGTCATAGTCGGACTCTCCAATGATGATGTTCCGGATCGAGTCGTTGGGCAGCCAGGGTTCTTGAGAGCAGAATGCGAATGGGTGGAAGTCCCTCGAGACGGTACGACCGCCAGCATCCAGCTTCACGTCGCCGACGATAGCGCGAAGCAGAGTCGACTTCCCGCTTCCGACTGGTCCAAGTACGAGGGTGAAGGATCCTTCTTGCAGATCCAAGGAGATGTCCTGAAGGATGGGGCGTTGAGGATTACCACCAGCGTATACTGTCGCATCGGTCAGACTGACGCCATTTGGAACCATCGTCGTCATCTCAATGGACGGAGAAGCACTGTTTAGATCTAGCGAGGGCTCAGATATGTTTCCATCGTCACTTAGCAGGAATGATTGAATGCGCAAAAGGCTCGTGTGAGCTAGTTGGAGGTCAATAATGGCCCATACCACCTCTTGTATCGGCGCGGACAGTAGCGAAACCAACGACAACGTACTGAACGCCACACTTGGGGTGAGCTTGTCGCCGCCGTTGATCAGTGTAAACATCATTAGAATAAGAGTTGGCCCCAAGGCATTGGGCACTGAAGCGAGTGTTTCTCTGGCTGCGACGAACTTCCGGTACCCGGCATAGTCAGCAAGCTCATTGACTCTCAGTGCTTGAATTCGTTTAGATAGGAACTCGGTCAATCCCAGCATCTTGAAGCCTTTGGAGCAACCGAGCACGGCTGTCGTGTATGCAACCCGTCGCTGAATGGCATCGAGCCAGATCCTCTGGATCAGCAGACCTCGCTTACTATTGAGGGCACTGATGATGGGCACTGCCACTCCCACTGCGATTGGGGCAATGCAAGAAACACCACTTTGACGAGCTAGCAAGGCTGCGACACCGATGATCTCGAACGGGGCAGCGAACATCTCTCCGACTCGCTGCAAGCTCATGCCGATGCGCAACACGTCGGTGCTTACTAGCGTGAGCATATTCCCATCTGAGAGCTGGGTGTTAGAAAAGGCCAAGCTCTGCGAATGCAATGCGGAGATAAAAGTCCCGCGCAGCGTAGTAAGAAATCGGTCGGCCTGCCTTCTGTACGTCACAGTCAAGAGGGCCATGACCAGGTAGATTAACATCGTCGCGGAAATCAAGCCTTTCCCGGTATCATGGTCTCGCGAGGCATCACTAAGCCATCGTGTTATTCTGTCAATCAAAAGAGGCTGGGTGAGCTTCACAGCGCTGAGACAGAGACGCGGTAGTATCGTCACAAGCAAGCTCCACTTAGTTGTCGAGATCATTGCTCGCAGTAAGGGACGCTTTCTGGTGTGGTATCGGCCTGTTCGTTTTGTCAGAAGCAGGCTAAAAAGATTTGAAATTATGACTTACGGAAGCGTGACCAGTACTGCATGAACCGCTCTTCTACTGATTCAGACAACAGGCTGCCATCGATATCGTACAAGTCCTCGAACTTAATGTTCTTTCGATACGCGAGGAGAAAGAGTGGTCCAAGCCACCACAGCACAGTCCGGTCGAAGATGTTCGCGAGTGCCTCCGGCGCGTAGGTTCGGTACGGGGGAAGTAGCCATGGTCTCTTGGATCTTGCTTCGAGAAAGAGTATGACAATCTTGATAGCCAGGCAAGCAGTAAAAGTGGCCGCGACGGCGGTGTCTGAGCGATGACGCAGCCATAAGGTGCGAGCCTGTGGAATGTCCAGGATAATCGAGATGAGGATGAAGACGCTGATGATATCGCTGGGCTTCGTTGAGCGCATGTGCTCAACAGAAGACAGCCAAAGCAGGCCCAGGCAAGTGAGGAAGGACAGACTTGCCGCTGCAACGGCGGTTCGACTGGTATTCTTTGCAAGCGCCCAGGATATTAGTAAAGCGCATTGACTCAGAGCCAAGAACGTTATGATGGCTTGCTTGCCACGGCGCGCCCATGATCTTGCGCATTTCGTCTCTTGCCGTCGCAATTGAGAGACTCGTACTGGGAGAGCGAGGAGTAGTAAAGCACACGGCGCAATCTGAAAAAGACTTTGTTCGAAGACTAGCGTGAAGTCGAAGTCGTCGCAATGCTGAGGGCCGAAGCTATCGTCAGAGACGAGAGAGCAATTCATGATGAATTCCATGTATTTTGCAATGACCATGCAAATATGACAATGAGAGATCGCACGCGATAGTCTGTGGATCAAAACAGCACGTAGAATTAACGCGTTAAACTAATTAGAGACAAGGGTAAAGCAACGCCGCAACAGCTGCGCGCTATCGCATAAGCGAAATCCTACACTAGCTAGAAACGATTGATGTAGATAAGAGAAGAGTAAAATGCTTTGAGTGTCAAGTCCTAGACTGCCATCTCAAGTTGGGCGGGCTTACCAACGGAGATAAACACCGGGTCATCACTATTGTGGCTCAATGGCGATTCGTCTCTAGTCTTCCATATCAACATATCTGGTGATCTGATCTAGTTGCGCATCCAGTATCGTATGGTACTGCTTGACATTAATTTTTGCATGTGTCTCTACTAGTGGTAGTTCCAAGATCTTACGGGAACGAGTAGTACACCACTATCTTGCAAAGACTCAGTTATGTCGCGTTCTATGAGTGTATGGTAACTGGTCTTGAAGCCACTGTTGTATATTGCGCGCATCAGCTCAGTCGTATTGGTGATACGGGCAGGGGTGACGACATAGCTGTCACAGGACGGCTGCCTAATCCCAACCTGGTGGTGCGGGGTAGGCTACGCAGGCAACCGCCGTTAGAGACAGTCTCTTCCTTTATGCAAAAAACGACACACCTAAGTTGGTAATTGGGAGACAGAACTAGGAATACCAGATCATTTCATCCACTTGGCCATATCCCACAACTACTGAGTGCTGATTCCGGTAGCCATCGTATCGTCTACTGAGATGCGCGCCCGGTGGCCACTCCCCCCACAACGGTAGCTTTATAGAGTCGCATCCTTTTGGCATGGATGTGTCTCAGCTAAACATTAATTTGCTCTATTATCAACACGTGCTACACGCATATGTAGGTCAGCACAAGCATGTTTTTACTTACAACTTACTATAGTCCACCAATGTCAGAATGTCTGCTCTTTGTTGAACATCAATATCAGATGCTGCAGTTTATTCGTCTCGTCTCACCAAGCTGGCAATCTACAGCTTCTCAAAACTAACTATCTTCATGTAGATCAAGCAACATGAAATCGGTACCGCGTTCTTCGTCATCTCCGCCGACCAATGACCAATCCATCTGCGCTGATTGCCAGGGCATACTTATACAGCCGGATGAGGCTGCGGCTGATACTTGTCGAGTCACGCGCGAGGGGCGTACTATCGTTTTGTCGGCAGAACGCGGCTGTCCTTTATGCAAAGCATTCGTGTGGCGTCTGCATCAGAGACGGAGCGCGGTAGACTCACATTGGGAACTATCCATCGGCTTCGAAAAGAATAACGACAGACCTTGGCGCGTTGTTATAAAAAAGACCGGAGAGAACTTATCATGGCCAAGGGCCTACGAGCTGATGCTTCTACCGACAACGTACTACAGCAGTCCGGCGCAATATTTAAACGAAATATGTTTTCAAGTTGATCAAATTGGTCCCTCTCCTACCCAACTTGCTTTGCCTGTTCTACCCAGTAGTACCGGCGACCGACGATGCATGGCCCAGGCTTCAGCGTGGTTCAAAGAGTGTTCGGAAAACCACAAGCGCTGCAATCAGCGTCTCGATATCCAGACGGTAGAAACGCTACCATCACGCTTGCTCGCGGTCAGTCCGCTAAGAGTGAGGATCGTTACCACGGCACACAGATCGAACTCAAATGTCCCAGTGTATATGACGGTTAGCCACAAGTGGCGGAGTCAAATGCCGAAGCTGCTGCGCTGTAATGTCAAGAAGTTAGAGCGGGGTGTAAACGTATCCGAGCTGCCGCAGCTATTTCAGGACGCCTTTAATTTGGCTAGGGCGTTACAAATACCTTATGTCTGGATTGATGCTCTTTGCATCATACAAGATGACGAGACTGATAAGGCATCCGAAATATCCAAAATGGATCACATTTATCAGAATGCCGTCCTCAACATTGGCGCGACTGGAGCCGCCGATGCTGCACGGCCACCAGCAGACCGCGACTTAGTGCCTGACAGTATGGTCAAGGGCAAGGGCGAAAGCGAGATGCGCGATCATAGCAATATCGCTCGCAGCACCGATGTTCCAAATAATTCTCGTTTAAGAGATGAAGGCAGAACAAATGCGGAGAGGTGTGACTTACCGGGCTTCGTTACTGAACATGTACAACCACACGGACTGCGCCAGGGCTTATTCGCAGACCGAGACCCCCTACTTTATTCTCCACTTGCTATCACAGTCAAGACAAGAGGGAAAGAGTACAATTGTATCGTTTATGATAGCGCTCACGAGGAGGACTTCTACGACAGTGCTCTCTTCAAGCGTGGATGGGTGTTACAGGAACGACTCCTTAGTCCTAGATCGCTTTTCTTTGGCCAACAGATGGTCTGGGAATGTTCCGAACTAGTCGCATGCGAAACATTTCCATTCGGATTTCCACTGAGTCTTATGGAACACAATGTTCGCTTGGGAAAGATCCTTGTCCAGTGCAGCGAGGGTTCCAGGCAATCTGCGCAATACACAGCTTGGCGAGAAATTGTCAAAGCATTTACTAGGTGTCAGCTCACGTACGAGTTGGATTGTTTCCCTGCCCTATCAGGTCTTGCACACAATTTCCAGGCTTCCCTTCAGGATGAGTACTATGCTGGGCTATGGAAGGACGACTTTATACCAGGCTTATGCTGGTTCCACGCCGACCAAGAGTTTGGCAGATCACGATATCCCCCGTTCCCTACCGACTATCGAGGTAAGTTTACTGTCCATAATCCTGCTTCTGCGCCACCGCTAATATAATCAGCACCATCGTGGTCCTGGGCCTCCGTAAAATTTCCCATTAGTTTCATTGATAACAACGAGCTTATGGGCGATGAAAACGCCGAGTATACAGCTATTGGACGGCTTGAAGAAATTGACGTTACACCGTCTGGCTCTGGCCCTTTTGGCTGCATCTCATCCGCTTGTCTCCAGATCTCCGGCCATCTCCGCAAAGCAATCCGACAGGCATCAGAACGCAATATTAGACCCTATTCATACACCGATCAAAGTGCACAGTACGAGTGGTTTGACACCGGCCATGAAGGGCAGGATTTCGATATTCGAGACATGAGCACTGCTTACTTCCTTTTGCTTGCGCATCGAGAACGGGCGTGGATGCTAGACATTAGCAACAGGTCTGTCCAGACTGAAAAGCTCACAGGCATCATTGTCGAACCCGTTGACGATGACAGAACAACGTGGCGCAGGATCGGGATGTTCGATCATCCTCGTGGTGACGGGTGGATAGGGCATGACTACAGTCCAGGCTATCCCGAATTTGACGACTGGGACCCAGAAAACTATGAGAGGCATACAATCACGATCGTCTAGACAGGTTGCATTTACGTATCAATCGAAAGAAGAGTATCGTGAATGTGAACACTTTTGCCATTTCACAATGCAAATATGCTAAACTACATCGATATTAACCCGCCTTTTCCCCAAACGCCTTGACCATGCTCCAAAACACATGCACTCATAGTAACGTACAAGCAAGCAAGCCCAACGACGCCTAATCGCTACTCCGCCTATGCTTCTTACTCTTCTTCTCCTTCTTCTTCGGCGACTCTTGCACGACCTCTTCCTCCTCAACAGCATCCACATCCTGCATCTCCACGTCATCCATCTGGACATCGCCATCGACGTCCTCATCTTCCTCTTCTTCTTCCTCGTCCTCAGACTCAGAGTCTGAATCGCGCTTCTCGCGAACACCGTTGGAGATGGCTTCGTTGACCTCCTCCGCGACGTTCTTGAGCGGATCCCTGATCTTGACCGGTGCAAGCACGTCAAACGCACCCGTACCAATACCACCCAGTCTACCGACAACAATGCGGGCGCTGGGGTTCTTGAGCTCGTCCCAGTCGCGCTCCATGACTGCGTCCTTGAGGAAACCGACGGTGGTTTCGAAACTCATCTTCATGAAGGGACTGACGTTACCCTTCATACCGATGCGGTTGAAAGGTGTGAAGCCACCGCCCTTGGTCATGGTGTCGGCGATGAGGTTGAGATGGCGTTGGTCGACGGAGATACCGTGACCGGAGAAGACGCCGTGCATTTCTTTGACGATGGTCGCGCGGGCGGCTTCGACACCGTAGAGGTGCAGCATGGCTACGATGTCGTTGGTCATGGTGCGGTTCACATCGATGATGTGGGCGTACTCGCGCATGGCGATGAGGTTGGAACCTTCGGTGTTGATGACACCATCTGCATCTGAGTATTGAGCGGCTGTGATACCGGGGATGACGTGGATGGTGGCGAAGTTGGCAGCGTCTTCTACGTGGTGCAGCATGAGCAGCTTGGGAGTCGATGTCTCGAACTCAAACGTGATCTCGCAGAAAGCTCCCTTGCGGTCGTCGAAGGTGAAGTCGTGAATGTGGTCGTTGTCGTGGCAGATGCGGTCGTGGCGGATGTCCGAGGATTCATCAGTGGGTACGAGTGTACCCTCGTCCTCGTCGTCAGAATTGAGTTCCGGGGTAGCTGCGCGCGAGGGCTTGGGGCTGCCACCGTAGGTCTCGTCCTCGTCGTTGATCTCGTCTTCTCGATCAAGGTTGTCGTTGACTGCCTGTTCCTCCTCTTCTGGCTCTTCGTAAGCCACGCTGTCTTCACGTCGGCCTCGGTCCTTGGCGTGAGTAGTGTCGTTGTCACCCTCGCCGTCGTCGCTGTCATCGTCCTCTGCACCGCCTTCCCGTCCCGCGCGGAAGGTCTCCTCTGACTCGTCAACTGTTTGCTCTCCGCTTCTACCAGTCTTCTCGCCGATAGTTGGGATGGCAGCCGACTTCGCCGTTGACAATGATTTATTCGCAGCCTTCTTCTTGAGGTCGGCCTTGATGATCTTCTGGAGACGCGGGCAGAACTTCTGCTCGATAGACTCGGCAACGTCGCGAACCTTAATAGCGTACTCCTTGGTGTACTCCTTTGCCGGGTAGAAGTCCAGGCGGATCTTGTAGCTCCTGGCCTGACTATGTTCGCGACCGGGACCAGTGGTCTCAGTCACAGTGACCTTGTCGAGCACAGCCGAGAGTGGCAGACGACTGATACTCTTGGCGAATTTGTCGTTGTCTGATTTTGAAAGCTCAGGATGGGGATATAGTTGCATCGACGGGGTAGAGATGTTCGCACTAGCAGTCATGACGATTTCTCGTAGACGGGGAATACCGAGTGTGACGTTCTTCGCGGAGTGACCAGCCAAATGGAAAGTGTTCAGCGTCATCTGTGTTGAGGGTTCACCAATAGATTGGCCAGCAACGACACCGACAGCCTCGCCAGGCTCGACCAGGGACCGCAGATACTTGAGGTCAAGCATTTGCTCAAAGGTACGCTTGAGAATCTCGCCCTCTTCGTCCTTCTTCTTGTTCTTGAGAAGCTTGTCGGGGTTTTGGTCACAGTACTAAGATCGTTAGCATCTTATAGTTGATCGGGATGAAGTAACTTACGTCTCGCTTAGCCTGTAAGAACAGTTCCGAAGTACTGCCACTATGCCTTGATGGCGTGTAAACGGCAGTGACAGGGTCCATTGCGGCAACATCACCCTTTCTAGCCTTCTTCGCTGCCTTCTTGTTGTGTTCAACCGCTTCAGCACTAGAAACCTTCGGGTAGGCTTCAGCAGTGTGGAGGGACTGGGCTAGCGAGTAGAAGTTCTCCGCCTGGAACTTGAAGTCGTTGAGGTACTTCTGCTTGGTTGTGTCGAGACCATCTTCACCGTATAGGAATTGGACCATGGTACCATCTGAGTCGCGGACAGAGGTGTCGTATTCGACCTTGAGACCTTCCATACCCTTGATGATACATCTTTGCAGATAACCGGAGCGCGAAGTCTTGACAGCAGTATCGATGAGACCTTCTCTACCAGCCATCATATGGAAGTAGTACTCTTGCGGTCGAATACCAGTCAAGAAACGGTTGACGATGTAACCACCAGCGCGTACGCTCGTCTCGAAGGGCTTGAAGCACGGCAGTGTCTTACCAGAAATCATGACTGGAACTCTTCGGCCTTCCAGAACTTGTTGACCAAGGTTACATGAAATCTGGTTGGCGTTGACCATACTACCCTTAGCTCCAGAACCTGTCATGGCTTGCATTTGGTTCTTGGGGAATGGCTTGATGAGCTTATCGGGCAGACAGGCTGAGGTGACCGCCGAGGAAATCTTGCCGTTAGCAGTGTTGGTGAGCAGATCCAGACCGTGCTGCTTGGTGTCGTCTCGTAGCACGGATTCAAGTCGTCGCCGTAGTTCTGGGTTCATAGGGTCAATCTTCTCCGCGTCCATCGTGACGTACTTGGAGGCGACCTCGAACCCAACCTTCTCCGCTTTGCGGAGCTCTTCCAGTCTGGCGCGATCTCCTTCCTCTGTAAGGATCAGGTCCTGGACACCGCAAGAGAAGGCGCGCATGTGAAGCATCTTGGTAAGCAGTCGTCCGATGATACTGAGGGCTCGACCAGCAATCGTCTCTCCGTAAGCCTCGTAGATGCCGTTGATGAGACCACCCGCGGCAGGTCCGATTTGTCCCTTGTCCATGATACCGGAAAGCAGTTGGCCATCTTTG
The DNA here is from genome assembly GCA_022609215.1 of Alternaria triticina. NCBI lineage: Eukaryota > Fungi > Ascomycota > Dothideomycetes > Pleosporales > Pleosporaceae > Alternaria > Alternaria triticina. Next base: position 948,248 of record JAGKPX010000002.1, read on the forward strand.
ACAATGACGAACTGCTCCTCCACGTGAACACCCCAGAGTTTGCCATTCGTTGAAGATTTGGATGTGAGCGTTAGTTCTTGGTATTCTGCGGGCTTGATGTTCTTCAAAACAGTGGTAATGATTTGCTTTCCGGTCCACATCGGCCTAGGCTTCATGATAGCAGGGTTGACTGTCTCAAGTCTACCTGAGGTGGTATGGCCGTCTTCCGGTCGCAGGCAAGAGTAAAGTAATTGATGGTACTCTTCTCTTGTGAAGAATGTGTCCTTGTTCGAAAGCCAGACTCCCATGGAGATATGGTCTTGAATCAAACCACGCAGAGGCTTTCCAGCAGTCGCAGATAGGTATTGATGATCGGTATCCGCTACCGTCATAGCCTCCGCTCGGGCAAGCTCATTCTGGGGGAAATGCATGTTCATTTCGTCACCGTCAAAATCGGCATTGTATGTGTTACAGTTGGCGTAGTGCATGCGAATGGTCTTTTCTCCCGGTAATACACGGGCGCGATGTGCCATCATTGAGGGCTTGTGCAGTGTCGGCTGTCGGTTCATGATAACAACATCGCCGTTGTTCAAATGACGATGCACTTTCTTATTCCGAGCTCCATTGGAGTATGAATTTGTGGGTGCAAGCAGTTGGTTGGCCAAAGCTAGTCGCTCTTCGTAGTTCTTCTTCTTCAGTGACACTACTTGTCCAAACTCGTTCTCGATGGCATGCGCTCCTGGCCACTTGTCGGGACCGTTCAGGACGGCTTCCTTGAGATCGTAGAAGTTGTGGTTCGTGACAGGCTCTGGGTATGTAAGTTTCATGGCGAACACTGGAGGGACACCAATCTCGTTGGTCTCGATGTTTGGGTCAGGCGAAATGACACTGCGCGCGGCGAAGTTGACACGCTTGCCCATCATGTTCTTTCGGAAGAGACCCTCCTTCTTCTCCAGACCCTGCTTGATACCATCGGCGTTTGTGACTGCAGCGCGGCCTTGCACGGGGTTTGCATCGCGATCGATTAGGGCGTTCACGGCACCCTGGAGGTTGACAAACTGGGTCTGCATGTCGTCGAAGTTACGTTTCCGGTATCCGAGCTCGTTCTCCATGCCTCGCATCTCCTGGCTAATCTGACGGATCGTGTCACATGCTTCGAGAATGCTCTTGTAGAGCTTGTTCCTGGCGGATTCGGCAATAGAGTCGCCCGTCTTATCTTCGGGTCTGTACTTATTGGGTGGTACGACGATGGCCTGTGTGAAGAACATGTCGGGGTTTACGTCCACGAGAGACTTGGTTCCGTGAGGGCTGTACAGAAGTCGCATCATCTCAGTCTCGCTCTCGAAGAGTAGGGTCATGGCTGCTTTGACCTCTGTCGCGTTGATATACTCTTGCGCACTCTCTGAAACAGCGGATGACGACTTCGCTTTCCGTGCCATGCGGGATTCTGTAGCGAGGAGCGACCCGTCGGCCTGCTGTATATCCTCCATTTCGATGCCCTCGTCCTCGCTCGAGTTGGGATCCAGGTCCGCGACTCCCTCATCCGCGTGTACATGTTGCTTTTTCGCCTTCGCATCTCTGCGAGCCAGGATGTCCAGAGGGTTTTGGAAGGACATCTCTTTTGCAGCCATCTTGGCCTTGTCCTTTTCGCTCAGAGGCTTACGGAAAATCTTGATGCCACGGTCCTTTCGGTACGTTGGGCTGATGCCTGTGCAACTGCCGCAGGCCTTCCGCTTGGTGAGATCGGCATAGAAGTCCTTGATGACTTGTCGCCGTGCATCGGAGATGGTCTCGTTCTTGTCGCGGACAGCACGCGCATCGTGCTTTGTGATGCCTGCCCTCTTCATGCAGCGCTTTACGTAGTTGTTGCGCTGAGTGATGATGTCGGCATTGTCGTCGTCATCGTCGTCCTCCGAATTACCGGCGTCTTCTGTCGTCTTGCCCTTTTCCATGCTGATGTGCTCGTGCATTTCGTTTGCTTCCTTTACTAGTCCGCATCTTATCAAGCGCAGCTTGGAGACGAATTCGCTGACTTGGACGCGGGGGAGCTTGAGCTGGTGGCAATATGCGCACTTGCCCCGGAGCAGTCGCAGCAGCTGGTCCATGAATGTGAGGTGGTATACGGGTACGGGGAGCTCGATGTGGCCGCAGTGGCCGGGGCAGCCCTGGAAGCTGGTGAGACCGCATGTTCCGCATCTTGAAGTTTGTTAGCGGAGTGAATGAGCTTGTAGAAACGCGATGAAGCTCACGCATTGTCCAAGAAAGCGCCCAAGGCCGCATCGTGCAGACCGCCAGGTACGGGGTGCAGCAGCGTATCGAAGGTGGTCGGGTTCGTGATGCGCTTCACCGAGAGCGACTTGATATCGTTTGTCGTCAAGAAGCCAAACTCGACGCCATTAATGGCCGAGGAAGTCGGCTGGTGGGTGTTCATGGCGGCGCCAGCTTGTCTTTTGCGCCTATTGTCTAAAGAGATCGCGCGCAAAGGCGTTTAGTGAATGTTCGCAGCAGCGCGAGCCTTGCGGGGAGTTTTTTTCGGGACCAGAGAAGTTCGGCCAGGGTTTAGCCGGCAGTGCCAAGGCGCTTGTCGAGGCGGCAGCGCGGATTTCGCGTCACTCTGCAGCGACTGGCTTTCATCATCCACCACACCCCACCCGCCAGTTTTGGGAGACACTCGCCGGCTACATCCTACGCGCATCACATGTAGTGAATTGCGTCGATTTTCCACAGCGCAGCGCTCTAGCGACGACATTGCGCGAATCCAACCAAACTTGACCCCCGAGCCTCCGCATACGCCAATCACACGGCCGACACTCCTTTATCCACAACATCCACCATGACCATGGCAGAGAAGCGCCCCTACCCCGACGGCCAGGGCCCGAATGGAGACGCCAAGCGCGCAAAGGCTTCAGATGCAATCGAAGCCGCGAGGGCGAAAGCCAAGGCAAAGGCCGCTGAGATCGCAGCCCGTTTTGCGAAGCAGCCCGCCGCTGCAGCCCCTGCACCGGCGTCGGCTGGCGCGAGCGAATCAGTCCAGGACAAGCTGGCTGCCATGAAGGCACGAATGGAAGCGCTCAAGGCCGGCTCAGGAATCGCGAAAGCGCCAACACCAGACTCCACTGGCCCTCGCTTTGCGACAACACTGGGCAACCGCCGCTCAGAGACACCCAAAGTCGACCCCAAGGCCAAGCCCGCTGCCTCGAAGCAGAAGCAACAACAAGAGGAGGAGCTGGAGAATCCATACTTTGACCCCAAGGCTGCCGCCCTTGCCAAGAAGAGAGGCCCTCGTGTCCTGGCTTTCAATGAGCATGGAAAGTACCTCGACCAGGCCTCCAAGCTGCGCGCGCAACGCCGCCTAGAAGAGATCAAGAAGACGCTCGCCATCCAAGCACGCCGCGCCGGTCTGGACGAGAATAGCGAGCGCGGATTCCTGGTTCAGGCACCTCCGGACATCGAGTGGTGGGACGAGGGTATTCTGGCCGAACCTACCTACGAATGCTTGGACGACCCGACCAAGGTCAAGGTTGAGACCGACGATTCCATCATCACTCTCTACGTCCAACATCCTCCCCTTCTGAAAGCACCCCAGGACCAGCGTCTAGTCCAGGTGAAGCCCATGTATCTCACCACCAAGGAGACACAGAAGCTACGCAGAATGCGCCGTGCGGCCGACCTCAAGGAGCACCAAGCAAAGATCCGTCTCGGTTTGGAGCCGCCTCCACCACCCAAGGTCAAGCGCGGAAACATGATGCGTGTCATGGGTGAGCAAGCTATCGCGGATCCTACTGCTGTAGAGATGCTCGTTGAGTCGCAGATTCAACAGCGTCACGACGATCACATCACTGCAAACGAAGACCGGAAGTTGACCAAGGAAGAGCGAGCGGCCAAGCTTGCAGCCAACCAAGAGAAAGACGCGCAGAAAGGTCTCTACATGTGCGTCTTCAAGATCAACACACTCGCCTACGGCAAACACCGTTTCCAGATCGACAACAACGCGAAAGAACACGCGCTTACCGGTATCACCCTATTCAACCCCGATCTCAACCTGGTCGTTGTCGAAGGCGGCGCATATGCGATCAACAAGTACAAGAAGCTCATGCTCCATCGCATCAAGTGGCATGAGAATGGGCCACCGACAGAGAACCAGGCCGAGAAGCAAGCATCGGACCCAAAGTGGCTGAGGCCAGTTACTGATACCGGAGACGTGAAGGACCATTCATCCAATAAGTGTATCCTCATCTTCGAGGGTGAGATCAAGGAGCGCTCCTTCCGCAAGTGGGGTTCAAGAGTCTGCGAAACCGCTGGCGAGGCTCGTGAGACACTCGGAAGGGCTAAGCTTGACAGTTTGTGGGCGCTCGCTAAGAGCATGGAGTGAGCGCGTCTTTCATCGAGACTTGACTATCTAGGATTACACTGCATCTTTGGCGACCTGGGCCGACATGATTTCGGACACATACCATTCAGGGCGCTCACTTGGAAAAGCGAATTTGGGATAACTTCTTTTCATGCTAAATGTAAGTTTACTCATAACTCCATAGTTTGGAATCTACGTATTAATGCACCCTCTCTTGTTCCAGCCGCGCAATCGTGATGTTGCATATAGTCTGCATCTGCCTATGCCATGCTAGCCGAGCTACTACAGAGCCTCTTGGCGATGTTCTTTCTTCTCAGCCTATAGAAACCTACATGGGCATGGTAAGTGTCGTAGCATGCGACCTACATGTGATGTATTCGGCAGAAGTCGATATAGACATGAGCGTAGGTGTTTTCCTAGTACTCCGTCTTCTTCAAATCACATTACGAGCGTGTCTTTTGTTCTCTCCACTTCAATTGTATGCAGCAACGTGCTTCTTGAAGTTTTTGTGTGAGCTGGATATCATGATTGTATGCTCCAGGCCCTATCTTCAGCTGCCTCGCTGAGTGGCATACTGATCGTAGTCGCAACGGTAGGCTGGGGTGCATTGGCCAGATTAGGTGCCGCGGAGGCCTCCACGCTACCTCATGACGTGTCATACGTCAGTGTTGGGCATTAAGGTAGGTGCCTCGGTGGAAAGCATGCACGCATTTGATACGTTCTCAAGCAAAATAGTAATTAACTGTGGAGGATACATTGGCTTACTTTCTGTTAGCGATGAACCAGTCAGTGGAGCGTGTCTGTCTTCAAGGTGTCTTAGAATTTCCTGTGTAAAGTGAAAGTGCTGTGAAGATACACGTGCATGCTGGGTGCTCTTTCCTGTGCTGTAAGAAGGTAGGAGCTGGACACTAGCGCTCACTAGCGGTAAACAATTGAAGGGGTACATGATGGCTGGTTGGCTTCGTCTTCAATTCTGTAGTATCACTATCGCCAATATGCTATACCATCGTTTGCGAAGATATTTTTTGGCCGTCTGGCCATTTATTAACTAGTATTTTTTCGATGACCAGCCTTGGGTGTGGCTCATTGAAAGTGTTAGTTTTCCTCAATCTTCCTTTCACCCAAGCTTTGAAGGTGGTTTGCTAATTGCCTTTCTCATTCAGGGGCTCTGCTGTGTGTATGCGCTGGTGGAAGCGATCTTCCAAGTGGACTCGTGGCGGGACCTCATACCTGCTGACGGAAGCCTCGGCGCCCTGCTGGGCCTAATCGGCCGCGTCCTGGCCTTCCGCCTCTTTGCGAAGGTGGCCCAGCATTACGGGGCGTCACGAACGGTGGAGTCAGTGGGGAGAGGCCACACGAACGAAGCTCGGGGAGAGGTCTAAGGATGCCATATGATCGACCGCGTTGCCGTTATGATACGTTATGATACGCCGGTCGTGCCCTTACGATTCCGACCTCTCCTCGCCCCTCCCCAGTTGCCGCAGCAGAGCACGCCACCCCAAGAGAAAAAATACAAAAAAAATTTAAAACCCAAAAAAAAAACCGAAATCCCAAAAATGTTCCATTTCACGACGCTTCCCGCCTTGTCGTTGGCGTCGAGGCTCCTCACCTAGAAGGAGCGCCTATTTGTAAGCCTTCACAACCTCTAACATCACCTCGATTTCTGACATCTTGCACAGCTTGTTGAGACTATGGAACGATTCCTCATCATATCGGCACCGGTTCATTCAACCATGGTACAACCAATTCGGTACACAGCCACCGGCCAGCCCTTCTTGCGTCCATATAAAAAGCATGCGGCTTGTACCTCAACATCATATTCACACGTCAAATTCCTGCCTCGGTCGCAGCTATGACAAGCTTGTGGGATGATTTCACCTCCTGGTGCGAGTTCGTTCGGCGGGACTTGAGCAACGCGCCAAACTTGCACATCACGCTGCTCCTTTGCGCACCACCCGGACTGTTGGTGTACACCGTAGGAGCTCTCAGGAACAATTACCCAGGCACGTATGCAGTCTGCTACTGGAATGCTCCAGGCGAGATGCGAACATCGTATCCCGAGTGCCCGTTCAACCGACACGTCTTCGAAACACCTACGCACCGCGGCTGGCCAGCCTTCTACATCTTTGTCGGCGCCACGCTTCTATACAGTCTCATCGCCTACCGTAACAGACTCCGATGTCTGCTGCAAGGCACATTCTGGCTCCACTTCCTCATCACCACCGTCATCCGGGTCCTGTCTATCTTCTCCGGCTGGAGCACCCAACCCAACTGGTCAAGCTTGGTCTGGAACTCCAACTCCGTCGGCAAGATCTTCTGGCTATGGCTTCTAGTCGAAAGCAGATATTGGAGCTGGAGCTACCTCGGTTTCTACGACGATTACTACTTCCGCGAAGAGACCCGTACCGTGCACAACCGAGGCGGCGACCCAGTATGGACCTTCACTTCTGAAAAGACGGACGACCCAACCGACATGCTCTACTTCCTCTACAGCCTCATCTTCCGGCCATGGCGCGACATTGTAGTTCGCTTGTCGTACATCCACCTCGTTGACAACGCAATCCACGTCATCTGGTTCCGATACTTCCACGTCGACGCTCCCTACACTGCTTACATCAACAACTCGGAGATCTTGACCATCCTCCTCTTCGTCACTCTGGCTGTATACACTTACGCACGCATGCGGACGCACGTGTACTTTGACGACAACGCTACCGGTCCACTTGTCGATATCAAAAGCACAGTCCCGCTGCCCATTCGATCGGCTTCGCGCGACCTGTTTACCTTTGCTTCGACGCATCATGTTTTTCGTGCGTGCTCTGAGAGGCGTCAGGCGTTCATGGCTGCCGTGTGTTTGATGACGACTGGGGCGCTGGCGACTTGGGAGTTGCATTTAGGTTTCAAGATCTTGTGGGCACTTTGCCTCCAGGCTACTTTGCTTATACTCGCAGCGGAGTTGGAGGTCATGAGACAGACGGGTAGGAGGGAGTTGCTGAGGGAGATTGATCGTATGTGAGGCCTGGCCTGGGAGAGGGTTGTGAGGAACATGGGGGGTGGGGTGGGATCACACTATGGATGTGACGGAGTGGGTAATTCTGGTTGGTATATCGGGTGGTAGGATATCAATGTGTATGAGGGTATCGTTGGTTCTGTAGCCCGGCTTCTTGCAAGGCACCTCCTTGGATGATCAATCGCAACTACTGGCCATCATTGCTCCAACCATTGCTTTAACCCGTAAGCAAAGACAGAGACTATCACATGTCCGGGACAAACGACAGAGCGGATATTACTTAAAAGGTGGAACAAAAGCAACTAGTACCGATGATGACAAGTAGCTTAAACCGTACAACAGATAGTATTACAAAAAGAAAGCCAACACGACATCTCCGATGGGATATCAAGACTGCATTCACATACCCAACCTATTTACAAAAGAACAACACGTTCCCTAAATCCAGCCCACACACATACACAAAGAAAATAGCAGGTAGTCTAAATAGATTGGGGTAATTAACATCTTCGTACTTGCATCTACACTTCCACCTCTTCCTCCTGCCCATTATTCAAAACAACATTCCTCTCCATCTACACACCCAGATAAGTCCCACTGGTAATCTTCTTCACAGTGGCGACAGGCTTCCACCCAATCGCCGGACTAGGCGGCGCATTCTCCTCTGCGTCCGCAAACGGATCGGCTTCGCCATCGTCCTTCTTCGCGGTGAGAGGCGCACTCATGCTAACACCTAGACCGCTACCTAGGGTCAACGACTGCTCGTCGCTGATCTCCCAGCGAGCTTCTGTGTTACCAGGTTTAGCTTGGCCGTCGGTGATGAAGCGGGCGCGGAGAGTTTGGGGAGCGGAGTCTTTGAAGAGGGTCACGTCGCCTAAGCGCCAGTAGATGAGGCCTTTGTCGCGCGAAAAGGTACCCGTGGGTTTCGATTGGCAGGATGTAGCTTTGGACCCGGGTTCAAGGCGGATTACGAGAACGAGGTTGCGGACGGTAATGCTGGTTGCGCCGCCGAGTTCGAACCGGGGGTTGAGGGAGTAATTGAGAATGGCGGAGGTTTGGGTGGGTTCTGACTTCCAGGCTGGTGACAGGATAAGTGGTGGGAGGGAGGCTATATTGCTGTCTTCGATGTGGAGCTGGTAGTGGAAGGCCACTGATGTCTTCATAATCTTCGATAGGTCAACGGTGTAGTTGCCTGGGCTGTCTGTTGACTGCTCGATGAAGGCAGGATTAGGGGCTACCTTCTCGAGCACGGGGAAGTTTTCCAGACGTATGCTCTCGGTGCCCAATGGACCGGCAGAGACATCGACGGGGTTGTACGCGAGCGCGACCTGTCCAATTACCATGGCCTTGGTAACGTTACCCTGCTCGAACCAGGCGCTGACGGTCTCCACCAGCGACGCATTGAGCCCTGGTTCATGCAGGTCCGGATGTCTGATTGTGGTGCTAGCGGAACTGCTTAGCGATCGGCCCGATCGAATGGATTGCGTATCCGATGCTGGATGGTCGTCTGACAGCAATGCGCGATGGGGAGGCTTGAAAGCTGGAGATGCCGGTTGGGGAGGAATAGCAGGGGCAGGGAATGTTGCTGAACCGGGGCCAGAAGCGAGACCAGAATCGCTCGTTGGGAGCGGAGGCACTTCGCCTATGCTTTGAAGCTCGGGTGCTGCGGGGTTTGGTACGAATATCGTGTTACGAACATCTCGGCGACCACGCAACGTGCTTGACCGCTTCGGCTGGGCAGCTTGCTGCACAGGTGTTAGTATAGAATTGAAAACAGCTCTGCTATTACTTACTGTGCGCAGCATGTTAACCAGGTTGGCGGTAGCCGCATCAGCATCTCCATCTTCTTCTTGGATCGGAGCATTTCTGATATCGAGCTTGAACTGGGGTGGTGCGTTGCCGTCATTTTGTGCCCTGGCAATGGTTAGCTGGGTAGAGTGTCGTGTGTATGATCTTCTTACAATCCTGCTTCCCTCTCAGCTTCGGTGATGGCATCAAGGGCTGATGGAGGCACTGAGAAGCCCTCGGCGTCTTTTTCGGGTTCTGGCTGCGTCTCCATAACTGGCGGTTGTGGAAGTGGCTCTTTGAGTTCTGGTATGGACTCTTGGACAGGTGCGGTACCATTGACGGCGGCTGGTGCATCTGTCTCCACGTTCGACTCGATTGCGGGGCCATTGGGGGCAACATCAGTGCTGGCCTGCCGTGTAATGCTTTGGGAATCAGATCTTTGAGAAGTACTGGGTCTCTGCGATTGTCGCAAAGGTGATATTGGGCGTTCCGCAGTAGGAGGCAGCGATGAGGCCTGATTATCACCCTTTTTCGATTTGCCCTTGCCAAATCCACTAAATGCCGAGCCCAGATTTGAAGAAGATTGTCGGTCTGGTGACTGCGCTCGGCCGTACGGATGCGCACTTTGTCTCCTCCTCCCCAATACCGTGCCGAATCGCTTGAGAGGGTTGGAGCTGTGTTTCTCCGGCACAGAGCCACTCTTCTGGCTCCGATTGTCATCAACTGCGGTAGGGGATGTTGGTCCAGAAGCTGGGGGTGCTAGGGTGCGCGAAGGAGTTGGTGGGTTGCTTGGTTTCCGCGAAGGCTGGGGTGCATCTCCGCTCCGCATTCGCAACGCCCAGGTTTGTATTTCATCGGCGGTTTCAATGTTCAACATGGCATTCAGTGTCTCTTCGGCGGTGGTTCTACTCCGCTCTACCTGGTCTACCTCATGCGTTTGGAATTGCGTGAGCACATCACGCAGGTGGTTCAGGCGGGTCTCGTCAATGGCCTGGAGCTGCTCGAAGACGTAGGGTGCCTGCGAGTCCCATTGCAACTCCGCTTTCTCGATATCCTGCACGGCGTCGGCAACGGCGGAAGCTTTGGCCTTCGATCCCTTATCACGAAGCTTGCTTTGCTTCTTCTGTGCCGTGTCGATGTCTTTTGCGATTGCCGAGAGATTCCCCTGGATGTTGCCAAAGCCCTGCACGTCCCGATTGTTGGCAGAAAAGTCGCGAAGGGGCCGTTCGACGTCGGCCTCGATCCTGGAGGCTAGATGCGCATGCGATGCGGCGATGGATTCGGTTGCGCTCACAATCTTCTGCCAGGGCGTCGCGAAGATGCTGCCCCATGTTAGCTGGTGCGCTACGAGACGAATGGGGCGGGTGCATACCCCAGGTCCGAGGACTCATCGGGAGGATGTCTGTTTGCGAGCTTGCGCAGGCCGGCGACGTATTGTTCTTCGACGCGACGGCGTTCCTGCGCATTGGTGAGCACGTGTGGATGGCAATGCGCGGCAGCTGGGCCTGACACACCTGCAGCCAGTCGGCAATGTGGGTGTTGAGCTGGCCGACATGTCTCATGCGGGTGTCGAGGACCGTCACGGCCTGGGCGGGCGAGAGCGATGTCTATACATGGTGTGAGCCGAAGAAGTTGGGAGGGCATCATCGAGGCACTCTCACCAGCAATGCCGGGTATTCTTTGCGTTGGAGCTCCATGGCGAGGAATGCGGGGGACGGGCGCACAGCCACAGAGGAGCGATTCGGGCTATTTACATGGAGAGGCAGCTCGGCGGGCTGGTCGGGAGTCGTGGAGCTGTCACAACTGCGCTGGCTGTCATGGCTTGGGGCTCGTCGCTTTCGGCCTAGTCCACCGCGGTTGCGTCCGGGAGTCTGACGTAACCTGGGAAACGACTAAACCTCGAGATGCCTCCCCTGACCCAGTCGGGGCGCTGCTGAGCACTCTGAGACGCGCCAGAACGGGTCGAGTGATTGCATAAACATTGACCTGCAAGACTATGGCCACGCTGCCTTTGGGCACCGACCGCGCGGGCTTGGGCAGTGGCGGACGCTGAGTCGGGGCGACTGGTCTCCTTCTCTTGCCTGGCGACACCGCTACATGTCTCCTACCTCGATTTCTGCGTCCGAGTAACCGCGCCACATGGCTTCCTCGGACTGGCGAGCGAGCTTGGGCTTCACTGCCCGCCTGATGGCTGTCACAAAAATGCAAGTAACATGTTTATACCGTCACGCTAGGGAACCTGGTACATTATAGACCGGAACAGGGCCCGACCATGTGAATGCCATACTTGCTTGATCGCGATCTTCGATGGAAAAAGACGATTTAGCCCAATCAGCACGCGTGGAACATGGAATTTCAAAACTAACATTATTGCAGGACATCAGCCTTCCAGGCAGCGGACCCTTCATTATCGGCAGACGATGCTCGCAAAAAGGCCACTGTAGCTGAGACTACCATCTACGCAGACGCTCACTCACTGGTACAGACCAACATGGTGCTTTATGATTCCATTTTAACCATGTCACAGGACGACTACGACAGATTGTGCAATGACAAGATAACGAATCTGCCCAGACCGTCGCTCGACTTTCCAACACCAGAGGTCAGAGCCGACATACACATTAACATACACTCACTGACCGTGTTCTAGGACGAAGACTATGTCCCGACACCTGGCGGCAAACCTGTTGGCAAGTATCAGAATGCACTGTACCATCGCGAAGGTCTTTTCTCAGTCATATACAAGGCGCCTGCAGTTGGGAATGAAAGCTACTTTCCTACCAAGTCGCCTACCAAGACCAATGTCGTGGCATTGAAGATCACTACACCATCAGTCATGGAGCCACCGCACGACTCGCAGAGAGAGGCGAAAATACTCGCCATGGCGGCTTCAGAGCGCGTCATCCCTCTCATAGAGACTTTCCGAGAAAATGGAAGCCATTTCGTTCTGGTCTTCCCATTCGTGCGCCACGACTTCAACGACCTACTGCGAGACAAGAAGCTGTCCAAGAGCCAGATCAAGTCATGCTTGAGGGATCTTTTTACTGCTTTAGCCGACATTCACGCCAAAGGGATCATACATCGCGATATCAAGCCTTCCAACATACTTCTCAAGTCACTTGACGGGCCGGCATATCTTTCCGACTTTGGCATCGCGTGGGCCCCAGAAGCACCGGGTTCAGAAGTGGCGGATGCGAAGATTACCGACGTTGGTACTACCTGCTACCGACCGCCAGAGCTGCTGTTTGGGAACCAGAAGTACGGCTGCAGCCTGGATCTGTGGGCTGCCGGTTGCACGGTTGCCGAAGCACTCGATCCCAGTCACGAGACGCTGTTCGATTCTGGAGAGTTGGGGAGCGACCTGGCCTTGATACAGAGCGTCTTCAAGAAGCTCGGAACTCCGAACTTGGAGGTTTGGCCGGTAAGTTCATGTGTCTTGCTTACCCGAACTCTTACTGATCGAGGCAGGAGGCTGCGGGTTTCCGCGACTGGGGCAAGGTGCAGTTCTACGAGTACCCGCCCCAGGACTGGTCGGTGTTGCTGCCGAGTCTTTCGAAGCAAGAACGGGATCTTGTTGGCAGTCTAGTCAAATACGAGAGTGGCTCGAGAATGAGTGCATCCAAGGTCAGACGAGAGGCCAGACTTGGAGGCGTGGCTAACTTCTTATCAGGTCCTAGAGCATGCCTACTTTTCGTCGTGAGCATAGGGTCTGGTTGTTGGTCTGGGATATTCGCTTCCAGAGCGATGTGGAGGAGCGGGGCAATTCCGCGCGCGTTGAACATAGTGTCATTCATGACGAAATCCGTATATAATTGAATAGTGATATAAGTAATTCTTGTTAGCCGTCCACTGGAAGATTAGCACCAACCTAGAGAACCAACTGTGGGCGAGTGGAAGTACAAGTCAGCACAGGGTGCACTAGCCGGGGAGGCAGGGTTGATCCTCGGGCCATTCACAAGCAACAGCATCACCAGGGCAGAGTAGAGACAGGACAACAACCGCATTGGCCCCCTGTATACCATAACCGCCCTCGGAGCCCAAGCCATATTCCCTACCGTTGCCTGTATGTTGTCGCCGTCAAGATAGCAGCTTCCCGGCCCTGGCCTCAAATCGCAGCCCCTCAGAGCACCGCCGCCATCGCACTTCGATCCCCGCCCTGCAAAACTTCCGAGCCCCCTCAATATGGCGTTCCTATTCCGAAACAAGCAGAAGAACAACCTCGAGCTTACCCGCTCCATCAAAGAGCTTACGTTGCGGCTAGGACAGGAGGACAAACCCAACCCCAAGGTGCGACCAGCCGACTGCAGTACAGCGCTTTGGAGACATGGCTGACATGTGATAGCTGGAGGAAGGACTAGCACTAGACCTGCAGCAGATGAAGATTAGGCTTCAGGGCACACCCGGTGCGTTCGTCTCTTGCGACACAGTCGAGAGTATACTGACATGCCAAAGACACAGAAGTTAACCCCGAGGCTGTCTTCCAGCTGCTCACAAGCATCCTAAACGAAGACCTACTCTATGCGCTAGCAATCAACATTCACAAGCTCCCCTTCGAGTCGCGAAAAGACGCCCAGGTCATATTCTCGACCGCATTCCGCTACAAGCCCGCTGGGCAAGCCACGCCACAAGTCCTAGAGCACGTCGTCGCATACCGACCGGATATCATAATAGCGCTATGTCGAGGCTACGATAGGCGGGAAAGCGCCATGCCATGTGGTGGCATTCTGCGCGAGGCACTCAAATACGATGCGATTGCTGCGCTGCTGCTCTACGACGAGCCAATGGAGGATGGCCAGACGCTCGACTTGGGCAACGTGAACCCAGACCTACCAGCGACCGGCAATGGCGTATTCTGGAAATTCTTTGGGTGGATAGACAAGGGCGCATTCGAAGTCAGCGCAGACGCATTCAACACATTCAGGGTAGGTTGGCTGGATGAGCATGGCATTTCAAGGGCTAACGTGCAATAGGAAATCCTGACAAAGCACAAGCCGTTAGTGGCTACGTTCCTACAAACGAACTTCGACGCCTTCTTTTCGAAATACAACTCGATGTTGGTCCAGTCGGAGAGCTATGTCACGAAGCGCCAGTCGATCAAGCTTCTAGGCGAGATCCTGCTCGACCGGGCGAACTACAATGTTATGACGCAATATGTGGATTCGGGGGAGCATCTCAAGATCATCATGAAGTTATTGCGGGACGACAGGAAGATGATCAACTACGAGGGCTTCCACGTCTTCAAGGTTAGTAATGATGAGTGTTGGAGGTTGCGCATATGTTGACAGACACAGGTATTTGTTGCCAACCCGAATAAATCAGTCGCGGTGCAACGGATCTTGATCAGCAACCGGGAGAAGCTACTGCGCTTCCTGCCGTCCTTCCTAGACGATCGGACAGAGGACGAGCAGTTCATCGACGAGAAGAGCTTCTTGATCCGGCAGATCGAACAGCTGCCCTCAGCACCCGTAATGCCGCCGACACCGACATAGTCACACGTTTTCTCTGTTTAGACTCGCATCTGATGGCGTTCGAGGTTGGATATCCTTGGAGTTTTCCGTGGTCGGCGCAGTGATCGGCGCACTTTTCATCGATGGAAGGTTGGCATGCAGGGCGGACTGCAGATGCAGGGCCCGCAGCGCATTGGGTTCGGAAGTCGGGTCGTCAGTGTCATGCTTTTCCAAAAGTATGTGGGCACTCTTGGACTAAAAATAGTCAACAAAGGGATTGCAGATTGTGGGTGTTGGACAGTCCAACATGTGCATTTTCCATGACATAGAGAATGATGCATACCAAGTGGTCGCGTGCAGTAGTCGGCATCTCGGCTGGCAGGCGTCTAGACTCCATCTTCATCAGCTGGTGGATCTCCCGCGGCGAGCTTCCCCGCTTAACAACTAATTATGACACGTGGTGGTGATTGGCCGCTGCTTGGTGCGCCGTCTGAAGAGCCGGCCAAGCCGGTGTCACAGAGTGCAGGCCGTAACAATCAAAACGTCGCGCGCTGCGGAAGCGGGCGTGATATTGTCGCGTCTGTCTATCTGTACCTGCATCCTTCTGTCGCGTTGAAGCATCCCTTGACGCATCTTCCCGCTCAGCCCCTGATGCTAGCCCGTCGCTAGCACTGCTAGGAAACCGGGCCAGCTGGCGGGTCTTCCTCCTTCTCGGCTTGGCGACCAGGCTAAAGCGAATCAGGTGCACGCCGTCGAGCAGCATGACTTCAGAGGGGGCCCGGATAACTCGCTGGCTGCAGTTGCAGGACACCGCTACACAACAAGGCCCGCTGCTTAGTCCGGGGAATGAATTTCCTCTGAGAACACTGCCCTCCCTGCCCTCCGCCAGCTCCCTCTCCGACCTGGGTTCGGATGACGGCCACAGAGTCTCGCACCGCACCAACATTGCGAAACTCATCCACCCGCCCACCCCTACCATGACGGATGAGCACACGGCCGCTCGCAGACGTTCCTCCTCGCTCGCCGGCGCCACCCTGCCCACCAAGACAGACCTGAAGAAACACCGACGCCGCCGTTCCGACCACATTGCCGAAGAAGGAGAGGAGTCTTCCTCGGGCGCAGACCGCTCCGACGACGAGTCCAGTGACAGCGCCGACGACGACGACATGAGCGCCGACGGGCTCGAAGATGACGAGGAGACGGGCCTCACCAAGCGCGACAGGCGGAGACGCCGAAGAAGAAAGAGGCGGAACACGCTGCTCGACCAGCGCATCGTGCCGGATGATACATACACAAAGGAGGAGAAGAAGCTCGCCGACCAGAATCTGCTCAAATCGATGCTGGTCAATGGAGTTCTGATATGTCTATGGTACGACGTCAATAGGAGTATGCATGACACGCGCTGACAGCCCCAGGTACCTCTTCTCGATATCCATATCCGTCTACAACAAGTGGATGTTCAAGGAAGCCAAGGGCGACGGCGAGACCAAGAACATCTTTCCCTTTCCGCTATTCACGACATGTCTGCATATGATAGTTCAGTTTACGCTCGCGTCGCTTGTCCTATTCCTAATACCCTCCTTCCGACCGCGACACGATTCCCTTAACCCGCACGCTGCCGGCTCGCGCGTAGAGCCGGTCGACCCCAAGAAGCCGCTCATGACCAAGTGGTTCTACTTCAGCAGACTCGGGCCGTGTGGTGCAGCCACCGGCATGGACATTGGCCTGGGCAACACGAGCTTAAAGTTCATCTCGTTGACATTTTTCAGTAAGGGATGACATCTCCTGTCTGCGATTACAACTAACAGCAGCAGCTATGTGCAAGTCATCTGCACTCGGCTTCGTCCTCATCTTCGCCTTCCTCTTCCGCCTCGAACAGCCCTCCTGGCGACTCGTATTCATCATTCTCATCATGACCTGCGGCGTCGTCATGATGGTAGCCGGCGAGGCTGCCTTCCACACCCTCGGCTTCATCCTCGTCATGGTCTCGGCCTGCTCGTCCGGCTTCCGCTGGTCGCTGACCCAGATCCTGCTCCTTCGCAACCCCGCGACGGCGAATCCATTTTCCTCCATCTTTTTCCTCGCACCCGTCATGTTCATCAGCATACTCATTCTCGCGATACCCGTGGAAGGCTTCCCCGCGCTCATGGAGGGTCTTTCACAACTTTTCGAAGCCAGGGGCACCGGCCTCGGCATTGGCATTCTTTTGTTTCCGGGCGTCCTCGCCTTCCTTATGACCGCCTCCGAGTTCGCTCTGCTGAAGCGCACTTCAGTCGTCACCCTTAGCATTTGTGGCATTTTCAAAGAGGTCGTCACAATTGGGACTGCGAACCTTGTTTTCAAGGACCCCCTTACGCCCATCAACCTGACTGGGCTTGTCGTCACGATCGGCAGCATCGCGGCATACAATTACATGAAGATCAAGAAGATGAGAGAGGAGGCGCGAATGAACGCACATCTCCAGAATCAGGAGACGTATGCGCCTGTCAACACCGTGGACCCGCTGGAGCGCGACAGAAGAGGAAGCGTCGTCGTGCGACCAGGACAGGGCATCGTACGCAACAGTCTGCAACTTGCGCCGGGTCTGAGCGGGGCATCCGTCTCTGAGAGCCCGGCAAGAGCAAGTCCGATCAAGACTGCACGGGACACTGAGTAGCATACATGTGTGTAGCAAGCAAATCATTCTGGATTTCAGCGTGCGTATTGTTGGGTATTTCATCGCACTTTTTTGTTAGCATCATCAGGCGTTCAGGACACTTGGGAAGTTTTGGAAGGCGGGTATGCGAATGCTGCCGTGCCGTGGGATTACTATACCCTCTCCTTGCGACTGCATCTGAACCACATTCGCTATGTACTATCATATCAATATCTATTTCGTGTGTTTCAACAAACCTAGACTTAATGAGTGTGCTCCGTTCGAGGAAAAACTGAGGATCTGCCTCCTAGAACTCTACGTCGCCTTGGAATTTGGAAACTTCAGGTCTCGTCCTAACGTAGACGACAGCGCACCTATTTAGTCTCAGGTTCTTCCTTGTATGTGGTGGATGATCTTAAGGTAGTTGTTCGGTACTACGTGCTGTAGTGCATCTTGTAGCTTGATATCCAAGGCGAAGACAACCAATCGACTACCGCGGAGGCATTTCGGGGATCGGCGGGACAATCTAGGACCCTTGGCCGCAGTTACCTCATGTGGCCATGCACGTCGAGAACACCTGCCACAACCACCTGCACATCCACATCTGGCGTTGACCGTCAGACCCTCTTCCCTCCCCCCTTCTCTCGCCGTTTACACGCCGGCATATCTGTTTCGGGCAAACGTCCGTACTTGCGAGCGTCAAGCGCTTCGTTTCGCACGACGCAGGTTTCAGAAGCCCCGAAAGTCCGGCAGTACGGTACAGTAATCAGCCTCATCGTGGCTTATTAACTCGTACTGCTTGTTGCCTCTCTACCTCCTTCCTCACGCGCAATACCGCATTCGCTTTTCTTGTTCGACCGCGCTCGCGACATTACGTCGTTACACTGCCGCCAGCCATGCGGCTCCTTACCTCCCTCCTTGCGCTCCCCCTCGCGCTGTTGCCTTCGCTTGCCTTTGCGCAGGACCTCGAGGTCCAAGTTACCAGACCGGCGGAATGTGCGCGCAAGACTCAGAAAGGCGACAAAGTGTCGATGATGTACAAGGGCACGCTGCAGAGCGATGGCAGCAAGTTCGACTCGAGCTACGACCGCGGCGCACCGTTTACATTCACAATTGGCAAGGGCCAGGTGATCAAGGGCTGGGATCAGGGACTGTTGGATATGTGCATTGGAGAGGCCAGGAAGTTGGTTATCCCGCCTGGTCTGGCGTATGGGAATCACGCTATGGGTGATAAGATTCCCGCGGGGTCGACACTGGGTATGTTTGCTTTATGCGGAGAGTTTGGGTCTGGCTAATGGTGTGCAGTTTTCGAGACCGAGCTTATGGGCATCGATGGCGTGGAAAAGGAACCTGCGAAACCTGTTGAGCCTTCGAAGGCGGCCCCTGCGACACCAACACCGACTGGTATTACGGACGATAACGTCAACGCCAACGACGAAGAAGCCGCGCCCGAAAACGTTCCCAGACCGACATCTACACCCTCATCTGAAGCTGCTCCGGCAGAGACCAAGCCTGAGAAGACCGCAGTGCCAGCCGCCGAGCCTAGCAAAGCCGTAGCCGCACAAGGAAACCCGATGGATGGCGAGAGCGACAAGGGCGAGTGCAACCTCCTTGGAAACTTTGCACTCATTGTACAAGGTTTCCTTGGGCTACTCGCCGTATCCTCTCTTGCAATCAAGAGGCTGAGGGAGTCTCCGCGGAGACCTATGAAGATCTGGTTCTTCGATGTTTCCAAGCAGGTCTTTGGCTCGGTTCTGTTGCATCTGGCAAACGTTCTCATGTCTATGCTGTCCTCCGGCAAATTTGACGTAGCAGCAACAACCAGCGCGACAACGAAGTATGCTGGAACCAACGAGGAGGGTGACCAGCCGAATCCGTGCTCCTTCTACCTCCTCAACCTGGCCATCGACGTAAGTTCCATTCCCACATCTTTTCATATCCAGCAACTAACAACCTCAGACCACAATCGGCATCCCAATCCTCGTCCTCCTCCTCAAAGTCCTCCACGCAGCCTTCGCCAAAACCCCTCTAGCCAACCCCCCAGAGTCGATCCGCAGCGGCAACTACGGCCAACCACCCCGCGCAACCTGGTGGCTTAAGCAATCGATAATCTACTTCCTAGGTCTTATCGGCATGAAACTCTGCGTTCTCGCCATTTTCGCCTTCCTCCCGTGGATCGCATGGGTAGGAGACTGGGCACTACGCTGGACCGAAGGAAACACCGCACTGCAAATCACTTTCGTCATGTTCATCTTCCCGTTGATTATGAATGCGTTGCAGTACTGGATCATTGATAACTTTATCAAGGACCCTGAGCACGGTAGTGGTGGTGCTAGTGAGGGCAGGTATGGTGTTGTTGGTGAGGATGATAGCGAAGATGAGGACGACGAGGAGTGGTTGGAGCGCCAGAGGCGGAGACGTGAGGCAGGTATCGATGGTGAGGACAGTGATATCGAGGCTGCTGAGGTGGATCCGTTGAAGGAGGCTAACCCCACGATGGTACCATCAAGGAGTAAGAGTTTAAAGGCTGGAAGCGACTATGATCCCGCTGTTGATGGGGCGAGTGGTAGCTTGAAGACGAGGACTGAGTAGGGTGGTTGTAGTGGTTTGTGGTGTTTGCATTATCAATTGGCTTAGTTTGTGTACTTGTCTCATAGCGGGCTTGGGGTTTTGGAATAGACGTGCATCATGTGTGCAGAGAAACGATATTGGTATTTTGTGCCAACGTGACGACTACATGTCTCCTACAACATCGGCTTAACCTCCGCCGCCTCCTTGAAGTCCGCACCAGTCTTCGACCGCACCTCATCCACAGTAACACCATCCGCAAGCTCAATAAGCGTCAAGCCCTCTGTAAAGTCGACATCAAACACACACTACACAATCGTTAGTCTCCAATCCAAGAATCCAGGTAGAAAAGAGGGGGGTACTCACCAAATCCGTAATAATCCTGCTCACGCACGCCTTACCCGTAAGCGGAAACTCGCACTGCTTAAGAATCTTGGGCCTCCCCTTCTTATCCGTATGTTCCATCGTAACCACCACCTTTGTCTTCTCCGGATTACTGACCAAATCCATCGCACCGCCGAATCCCTTGACCTTACCCGGCAGCATCCAGTTCGCCAGGTCACCCCTCGCACTCACTTGCATAGCACCGAGGATAGTCAGATCAATTTTGCCCGCACGAATCATACCGAAACTCTCTTCAGAGCCAAAGCAGGATGCGCCGGGGAGTAAAGTCACAGTTTCCTTGCCCGCGTTGATGAGGTCGGGGTCTTCGAGGCCCTTTTGCGGGTAAGGTCCTAGACCCAAGATGCCGTTTTCGGACTGGAGTTGGACTTCTACGGAGGGGTCTACGAAGGAAGGGGCGAGCATGGGCATGCCGATGCCTAGGTTGGCGTACATGCCGTTTTTGAATTCCTTCGCGGCGCGGCGGACGATGCGTTCGCGTTTCGAGGCTGCGTCGCCGGCGCCGAGAGCGGACACGGCTTCCTTCGGGTCTTTTGCGTTGACGACTTTTTCGATCTTCTTTTCGGCCGTCGATTGGATTACGCGGTCGATGTAGATGCCGGGGACGTGGACGGCGTTGGGGGGGATCTCGCCGGGCTCGACGATGTGCTCGGCTTCTACGATTGTGGTTGTGGCGTTGCGCGCCATGGCGCCGTTGAAGTTTTGGGCTGAGAAGCGGAATTGCACGTTGCCTAGGCGGTCGGCTTTGTAGGCTTTGATGAAGGCGTAGTCGCCTTTGATGCTTTCTTCCATTACGTAGCTCTTGCCTGCGAAGACTTTGACGTCGCGCGGTGTGGAGTATTGGGCTACGCTGCCGTCGCTGTTGTGCTTGAGAGCGAGTTCGCCGGTTTGCACGACGGTGCCAAAGGCCGCGGGTGTGTAGAAGGCTGGGATGCCGGCGCCGCCTGCTCTACATCGCTCGGCGAGGGTGCCCTGCGGTGTGAGTTCGAGCTCTAGCTCGCCGGTGAGGTACATCTGCTCGAGCACTTTGTTCTCGCCGACGTAGCTGGCTATCATCTTCTTGACTTGCTTGCTTTCGAGTAGTAGGCCGAGGCCTCCTCCAACGATGCCGGCATTGTTGGATACGGCGGTCAGGCCTGTGATGTGTGGTGTGCTCTTTACTTGGTGGATGAGCGTGTCTGGGACGCCTGAAAGTCCGAAGCCTCCGCACAGCAGCGTACTGTCAGAGGCCATGTCTTCGATAGCCGCTGCGGCACTCGGGTAGACCTTGTTGATCTCATTGCGGCGGAGAGACGATGAGAAGGAGCGCGAGAGGTTGAGATATGTCTGGTAATGTCAGTAGATGCTTAGCAGCCATTGGAAAGTATGCGAGTACTTTTGTTGTGCTTCGCGAAAAGGTGCGCGCAGTGCGAAGTGTGAGGGATATTGACGGCATGCTGGGCTTTGCGCGAGTATACAAACTTCCAGACTTCCAAATTTGCTGTGCAGCGCTCAACTCACAGACTGAGGAGGTGTATATGAGAAATCCCCATGGGGAGAAATAGAGCGCTCCCGGATATCTGTATACCCAAGCATTGTCGCAGCCTCGGGAAGCTCTAGTATGGGTTGCGTCGGCATCTTGACGCGGGAGGGCGGAACAGCGCCGACGCGGAATGTGGAGGAAAATCGAGGGCCTGGAATGCGGAGTCGTCAGGTACTGCGCGGTGATTGGGTGGGTTGTGGCTACTCAGGGCAGGCGCGGACTTGTTTTCCTCGTGGCCTGGTAGCTCCGGAATGTCAGACATCGATGAGCAAGCGCGCAAGGTCGTGATTCTTTCTGCATTCACACATCTACCCAAGTTACTCGTACTTTGACACATCCACCGGTTATACGCCGCGTCCTATCTTCCGTAGATCTCTCCGACGGTCTACTGGCGCTGAACTGGATCGATAGCGCGTCTACCTGTACAGGTAACTTGAACATGGCGAGACGTACACGAGTGAGCATGATCCAAGGAATTGAGAAGCTGCACCCAGCTTTCATTAGAAGCGCGTGTGCTACATGCATTCAGAGAGGCAGGGCAATGCGCCCGTTCGAATGACAACCCTCTGGCATACGTTTTCTAGACTATTTTCCCTGTTGTTTCGTCGTTTTATCGTCGCTTCAAATGAGCCCTCCATTCGCGACTCTCACCATCATCTAACGCGTGTTATCCATTATGGCGCTTCTGTCAGCGATTCTGGCTAGAAGAACACCCAAATCGCACTCGTTTTACTCTCACGTCGCGTGACAACAAAGATAGACCCAAGAAAGCAGCAAGACATAGCATTGTAGAGTACTACGCGCTCTACAGTCCTAGTTTCGTAGATTTTTCGCTGATACCTTTGTTGCACAGAAACTGAGATAGGATCACCCCAGTCTTCTTCTCCCCCTTTATCCCATTTCAGGCTTAGCGCCTTATCTAATCAGCGAAAGGTCCGAGGACTTTCCAATGCGGATCGTTAAAACCCCCTATTCCATCTACAATGCCGTGCACCGCAAACAAAAAGTGGAAAGGAAGTACGCCACGGGTTACGGAGGACCTGGAAAAACCTGGGGTAAACCCGCTCCTCGATTGTCTCAGTAAAAGGAGCGCACTGAGAGATTATCTGGATGCTCTGGGTTTGACTGTCTTTAGCGGAGGGGTAACGACCAGTAATCACCCCCATTTCTTTCATAACGATGTACAACGACTGTATGCAGATATCTCGGAAGCGGTGGCGGCTCAAAACAAATTGCTGGCCGACTGTCCGGATCTACGGTCGGAGTTCACAAGGCCCAGCTGCTTCAAGCAAGATGCTCAAAGCTTAATAACGCGGCACGGATTCATATGGGGGGACGATGACTGCAGAAGGGCCCACAACGAGCTCCGTATTAGCCAGCCGAAAGATAAAACGACGTAAGATTCTTGTATCCGAGGAAGACGTAAGCTGACAAGTTTAGTATCGAAACAATATTGAGATGTATCATTGGGAAACGCATCTACTACTCGTTTAAACATAAGAAAGACAGAGTATACAAAGAGAAAGTGAGACAACGGGAAGCTGCTCCTGCCTTAACCATGCACTCTGTCAGAGCCCCTCTGGACGAGAGCAAGGCCATATCTTACTCGCCCGCTTCCATGGCTGCCCATAGCGATGTGGAAGAATCTGAACGCGATGATTCTGCATCGGATTTGAATCCCAACACGGAGCTTTCCTCGAGTATATGGGATAAGCGGAGCGAACCACGGCTAAAGAGGATGAGATCTGGGATGCTGAAGACGCAACCAGCAGTTTCGCCCTTCGGTTCAGTCACACCGACACCGGAGGAAGAGGATCTCGCGAATACATGTCTAGAGCTCCTTAAGCAACCCTCTATCAGTCCCATCTCACCCCCCTCCAATACGGAGTTCAGCTATGACGAACTCGGGAAAGACGCAAATTTAGACTACGCACACACGACTCCAGTCCCAGAAAAAGAGGAGGAGATACAGGTCCATGACCCAGCATATGCTCGCGACTATCAAGACCCTTTCAAGGACCTCAACGAAGAAGAGGAGACACTAGTCCATGACCCAGCACATGCTCGCGGTGATGAAGATCTTTTCAAGGACCTCAACGAAGGAAAGGAGATGCCAGTCCAGGAACCAGCACATGCTCGCGATGATCAGGATCTTTTCAAGGACCTCAACGAAGAAACTGAGATACCGGTCCAGGAGCCAGCACATGCTGGCGACGACCAACATTCTTTCAAGGATCTCAACCTAGAAAAGGAAATACCAGTCCCGGAACCAGCACATGCTAGCGATGACCAAGATCCGTCCTCGGACCTCACCCCAGAAGAAAAGGAGAAACAGCTTCAAAACGTCGCCTTCGACGAACTAGTCGAAGTGCTCCAAGTCTCAAATCCGCAACACTCCACTCTGTCCAAGCTCGAGCCGTACGCAGACACCCTATACACACCCAAGACATACGAAAGAATGAGCATAGCACTAGGCCCTTCCTTTGACAAGGCTTACCAATCTATGCAGCTATGGCACGCAATCCACCGAAAACTAAAAGACTTCAGAGAAACGACCAAGTACGACGGCAAGGCTGGTGCGGACTGGCAGGCTTACAAGCAGGCATTGAGATCGGTTTCGTGGAAGGAGTCCTTACCGGCTATGACTGCGCATCGTCAGCTGGGTCTGTTTGTGGAGGAGATGAAGAAGCGCGGAGAGTGGTTTGTGTCTAGTGAGGGGTTTGCGGATGATCTAGCGAGGTTCTATGCTGCGTTGCTGCTGCCGCCGAATATATCTGCGGAGGATCTTGTTGGGGGGTTTGAGGAGTATAATGTTGAGCTGCTTAAGTGGTTCGAGGTTGGTGGTTGATGGGCAGTGGACGTTGCGGTCGGGTGGAGATGTAAGATAGCGGAAAGTTTGTGCGACTTCGGATAGGATATGGGATGGAATAGAGGTCTGATGGTGTGCCAGCACATATTCATGACTCTTACACACGGAAGAGTCGATTCATAGCATGGTGTAAAGTTTTGTCACAATACGAGTCAAGTAGACATTTGTCAACACCAGTCAGTTTCCACATCACTCCAAGTCATCGTTGAAGACTCATGGCAGGATACTACACAGATTTCAACTCGGTTCCTTCCCTTCGATTTCCTCTACATACACTATCTTCCTTCACCTTCTACTACATGCAAAGCACAACGCTCTTCTCTATCAACATCTATCAACAACACTACGCAGACGATCAGTTTCTCGTAGCGCATACCTTCATATCTTCGACCACGACTCCCAGCGATGGTTTTCTACGTCGAGTATTTGATGCTCTTGGGC
This sequence comes from Alternaria triticina, assembly GCA_022609215.1. Taxonomy (NCBI): domain Eukaryota; kingdom Fungi; phylum Ascomycota; class Dothideomycetes; order Pleosporales; family Pleosporaceae; genus Alternaria; species Alternaria triticina. Next base: position 973,260 of record JAGKPX010000002.1, read on the forward strand.
TTCGCTCTGGTACTAGTGCCACACGGCCAGCAGAGCAGTCCTTTCTCACATGCAGGCGTAGTGAAGAAGAGCGAGGCACCGCTTCTGGGCTTGACATCGGCGGCTGAGGGGAGCATGTCTATGAATTCGGTGTTGGAGTTTATCTCTTCCATGGGCGTGCCGGCGGCATCTTCTTCGGGCTCTGCATCTCCGGCCGTGGCTTCTGGTGCTGGTACCGGCGCTGGCGCGACTGCATCGGGTGTGTCACCAGCATCTCCCGCGGAGTCAGTCGGTTCAGTGCCCGAGGTTGGACCGGAATACGGTAACGTCGTTATCAACAACCACTGCGAAGAAGACTTCATACTCACCTCCATCGGCGCCTGGCCCATGGGCGGAAACAGAACCAAACTTGACCCGGAGGGCCCGGTCGTACCTCCTCACAATGGCAGTTGGAACGCCTGGCAGGAAGGCATCCCACGCGCCATCGCATCAGGTGGAAGCTATACCGAGCCCTTCCGCGTCACCTGTCCAAACGTCAAAGGCGCAGACGCATACTGCGCAGACCAGGACAAGCTGCGCGGCCAGGGTATCTCGCTCAAGATTTTCAACCCTGAAAAACCGAAGGAAGTTGCCCAGTTTGAGTATGCGCTTGTACAAAATCCGCTGGACAACTCATCTTACCATAGGCTCAACTATGACATCTCACTCCTCGACTGTGCCGATCCGCAACATCATGCCTCACTTTACGGCATCGACTTCTCGGACCCGAACCATCGCAATATCACCGACTTGGACATGTCTGATGAAGACAGGAAACACAAGGTTGATCTTTGTCCGGGATATGGGAATGGGTACCAGGTCTCGTTTAAAGCAAAAGAGGGCTGCGACGCGAATGTTTGCGGCCCAATCGAGTGTAATGGAGAGGACTGGTGCAGGATCTACTACTTTGAACGGACGAGGACTAATGAGCCGAGTTTGATGTGCACGGGGGAATTTAGAGGAGATATGGTGCTGGATCTCTGTGCGGGTAGTACTGGTAGCGCTGCCAGTATCCGCAGAGGTTTTGGAAAAGACGAGGATGTCCAAAGTATTGGAAGTGCTTAGAAAGACGGGGTCTGCGGTTGTTTCATTGATGGTTGTTGAATGAGCGGTGTTGTCTTGTCGGTGTGTTTGAAGCTTTCTGGAAATGTAGTAGTAGATGTATTTGTCATTCTCTTGGCTTTTCTACACGCTTACGTTCCGGTGACGCAAAAGTGAATTTGATTAGATCGTATGATAGCTGACCCTTTGATTTGAGAGATATCGTCTATGGCGAGTGTTGTTGTTCAAGTTCTCGTACTGGCGGAGGAAATAGCGAGACACTTCCGAGTGGTCTGTGCTGTAAGGTTGAATTCGATGATGGTGCATTGATGGTATTTGTAAAACCTAGATGGGCCTTGTTCGGATGCCATTTGGTATGCGAAACAGCCCAGCGTTTAGTAATAATCGCAGTTCTTTCATGGAGAGATGTGGTGCCAGATTTCGCGCGGATAGACTACGCGCGGCTCGAACATCTATGTTCAAGTCATTGGAGTGGCGATCATCACGATCTGATCGGCGATTGCGTGCCGTGGTTGCTACCAATGTCAAGCTCCGCGGACCCTGAACCACGGTTCGCACAAAGATCGTCCTGACTGCACACGGCTGTGGCGTCTCGATATTGAGATTGTCGGTAGATCTGTGTTGGGTAGTAATGGGCAATGTAAGGTACCCGCTGGACGACCGTTGGATGATGATTGGTAGGGGAAGTCGTTCCGAGTGTCGGAACGGAAGCGCGGTAAGTCGCGGATGCTGATAAATTGCGAATGCAGGGCTGTGGGCAGGCATTATCTGATCTCACGATACCAGCTGGCGAGGGTGACGCGGGCATGACGGTGGGTACCTGTCAGCCGTGGTGTTCGCACGTGAGGCAGGTACCCGCCAGCTGACGGCTAGAGTTTGTTAAAGTTCGGAACGCAGTGTCTCGCATGGCAGCTGCTCGGCACATTGTTACCACGTTGTCTTGGACGTCCGCCCCGCCGCATTTGACAGGTGCTAGAAGAATGGAAGCGCCAAAGCCGCTGAGGCTTCCTAGTGTAGTGTGGTATACTGCAAGATCCAGCCGTATGGTCCGCCCTCAGGCACAATGACACCACAAGTGGCTCCATGGGCTACTTGTAGGCAGGCGCAGATTCGGGCCGAAACGTGACAGGACGGCCAAATTTGCGGGATAGCGTATTCAACACGTCAATCGAGAGAGGGACAGCAGCGTCGCTGGTGAGGCTCTTGAGTAGTGTAGAGAAGGCGGGTGTCGAGCGTCTCTGAGGCTTCGGAAGGAAAGCTGCTGGCGCTAGCCGGGTTGAGACGTCATGGGAAACCGTCTTGGAAATGTGCAGGGGTACCCATCCAATGGGGAAACGTGGCATCCCGTTGGCCATGGCTAAAGTAGTCGACGACGCCATAACGAGCGCCGCGAGAGCGGTGGGTAGGGAACGAGGGTGAAGGTAGGATCACGATGTGCAGACAACGAGGAGGGAGAATGCGGTGTCGACGGGCGGTGCGTGAGGGCAGTGGAGGTTGGGCGGCACTCGTGGTTTCTAGATCGGCGTAGGCGCGGCTGGAGTACAGAAACCCTGATGACGTCGCTGGCCGTGATCTAGCGGCTCGCAGCCAACAGTCAATTTCGTCCAAGCGGGCGGCTGTAATGAGACAGGAGCAAGACGGTCCCTCGCGCCAATACACATCATTTACGCGATCCACGATCCATCCAAACTGCTTTTGTGCAGCGCGTGCAGTGCGCGGCCTCGACGTTTCTGTGAGTGTATGCGGGCGTGTGTTGAAGCCCACGGGCGCGAGGCTATCCTGCTCCTGATCCTGGCATGAGCCCACCACCTGATTCTTACTCACCAAGCACTCCCAGCTTGTCTCTGCGCTCCGGTGGGATTCGGCCTCTGCTGGCAGTCTGACAGTGCTGTTGTTGACCTGTCCATGTGCTGAGGCCGCTTCACCGTCCATTCTTGCCAGGAGCACACTCCGCGACGTCATAGCTCACCATCCCATCTATGCCCGCCGCTACCTCGACCCCATCACGACACCACTTGCGCCTTCTGTGGGAGATTGGGGAATGCAATAATGACAAAGGCCCCGTCACCCTCTCCTAATCCCAAGAGAGAGCCGACCACTGCGCCGCCACCCACGACGCGCCCGCCACTGCAGAGACTGGCCGCCAGCGACGCGCAGACATATCAGTCCAAAACCGGACAGCCCTCGCCCCGGACCCGGACGCCGAGCAAACTCCGCGACGATGCAGCCGAGGACAGCGAAATGAGCGAGGCAGAGAGCCAGCCGGGCGACGACGAGGAAGGCGTGGCTGCCGACGAGCAGGGCGAAGAAGCGCCACTCAGCGAGGCCTCGCCCGACGAGATGGAGGTGGAGAGACTGCGCGGCCTGCAGCTGAAGATGCTGCAGCAACAGCAACGGGCGCGCCTGCGGAGCTCGTCCAACAATGCCTCTGTCGCCGCGCTGGGCTCCCGTCGCATATCGCCCATCAAGGAAGAACCCATGCCGGGCATCTCGCCCACCCTCGAGGGCGCCTTTATCAGTCCCACCCCGAGCCCACAACCGCCGCTCCCTACAGGCCTGACCACGTCGACCGAATCTACCGAGTCTGCGAGAACCATTCGCGGCAGCATGCCACCCACGCCCGCCGCCGCCCACGCCGTCCGAACGCCGTCGTACCCTTTCCCTTCGGTCCCAAACACGCCGCGATGGGCCTCAGCATTCCACATGCCCTTCACCAGCCTATCACCCACGGTAGCAGCGGGGCAATCGCGAGAGTACGCAACCCCGCAAGAGCGCATCGCCTCCGAGAGCAGCACCCCCGCCGCATCAAGTACGCCCTTTGCCCCAGGAGGAAGGAACTACCAGAGCCCAGATGTAGAGGACCCGCGATTCCCGAGCCCCAATCTTTACGACATCGTACTGCGCCTGGGTGCCGAGCCCGGTCTCGCTGCTTGGTGGACCGCAGTAACGTCCATCATGCGCGACCACTATGGAGCGGAAAGAGCCACCTTGGCAGTGCCGGCGGATGCGTCCGATATTGAAAACGTGCCATGGGGCCAGAAGACTAGTTTTACTGCCATGGGCAACGATGCAAGCCCACATGCAGCTACCTACCAGGAAGCAGCGGGCGCACAGAGTCAGTTCCATTCGGAAGAGAACCCAAGCGCACGTGACTATGGACATGCAGACATGCCGCCCTCTACTATGATCCCGGAACGCAGACCGAAGCTATTCTCCCATCACTCCTTCGCAGGTCATGAGCGCCAGAAGTCGAATACGACTGCAGATACGCCGACACCAGCGTCGCCCAACCGACCAAGAGGTCCAATGAGGTCTGCCAGCCACGCACCCCACATGGCTGCCAGGCCAGAGCATCCGCTCAGGCAGGTCTCGCAGGCTTCCTTTGATGGCGCCTCTCCTACTTTTGCTGGCTCTACACCAACAGGTGGTCCTACCTTTAGCGATCCAGAGTTCTCCAGTGTAGGAGAGCCCTCGCCGCCCAGCGCTGTGTACCATGTACTTCGTGCGCTCGATCACGAGCCAGACGCGCTCATCGACAATACTGGTGTTAACCGTGTCTTGGAGAGAGGTCGCTTGGTCACTCTGACCAGAGATTACTCAACTTCACATTCGACGTCTAAAGAGGACCTCGGTAAGGAAAAATCGGAACAGACCAAACCCTCTGCGATACAGGGTAGTGCTGCTGCACAAGAAGCCCATAAAGCGACTGCTGCTCGTGGTCGTGCTAATTTAGCTACCAACGATCCCCGCCTGCCGCAACGGTATGAAGAGTACGAACAGTACCCGAGTTCACCATGGGCACAGTCCCCCGCCCCGTCACCGGCTATCCAGAATGATGCTGATGCCAATCCATTCTTCGCTACAGGAAATGTCGACGAGGAAACGTTCAACCCATCGCGCTCACCTCAAGACTACACGCAGTATGGTATGGTAGAGGCTATTGGCGTTGACAAGGCCAGCACTGTCACACACATACCGCTGGTACATCCTATCCTATCTCAAGTAATGGACTCCCCAGCAACCTCGACACCAAACCAAACCCCGTCCATGACGCGAAGACAATCCGAACAGTCCATGTCTACGTCGCTGAACAAGGAGGGCTTCGTGCGGAAAGCGCCTATTGCGATTCTTTCCATATTGTCGCCCATTGTGCCATACCCACGCAACCTTACCAATTCGTTGAAACACCTCGGCCCTCACCTGGCCACGTCCTTCTCCAATGCTTGGCACTTCACCAACGCTCAAGCTCAAGTCGCATCAATCCGACAACGGCGCATGACAGCTGGCACTTCGGGGGGTATTAGCCTCCCCTCAGATTCCGATAGCCTTGATGATCTGCTCCACCTTGATCTGGAAGACATCACCAACTCAGCAGCGGGTAGTGTTACTAGTCCTTCCGACTACTCAGGTCGATCCAAGCACAGTCCCGGAGATTCCATTGCCGGAACACCTGGCTGGGACACTTCTTCCGTCGGGTTCTCAAGCAGACATTCGATGGGCGGCACGCCTGGCCATCTTGCAGGTAGCGAAGCGGTTGAGAGCTACTTTGATGCGAGAAGAACGTATGGCAAGACGCTGAATGCTCCGACTTCGACGCCGCATGAACAAGCTGCACGCAAAACAGACAAGCGACCTTCGAAACGAGTGACTGTAAACCCTGTAGCCGAGCAGGCCAACGAAGATGTTTCCAAGGCACGCAACGAAAAGCCAGACGAGTCATTGAGCACGCGTCGCGCCCAGCTGCAAAGCAACTCAAACCGAGGCCACTCGTTCTTGCACTCGTACGGCGCGGACTTCAGCTCGTCATTCCAGTCCTTGCCATCGGCGACAACACCCGGCGGAAAGCCTCAAGGTCAACATGGTCACGTGAGAAGACCGTCCATCACGGAAACATCCGACATGCCACCTCCTTCCGAAAGCCTGCTCCGGACAATCACCGACTCATTGCCCGTGCAGATCTTCACTGCCGCTCCTAACACCGGAGCAATCACTTGGGTAAACTCCAAATTCCTCATCTATCGAGGCCAGGATCAACGCCAGGTGTTGCGAGACCCATGGGATTCAATCCATCCAGAAGATCGTGATTCGTACCTGGATGAGTGGAGCAGATCGCTGCGTACGGGACAGCAACTGCAGAAGAAGGTGAGACTGCAACGGTTCGACCAACAATACCGATGGTTCTACGTACGCGTCGCCCCACTCAAGAACAAGCGTCAACAAATTGTTCACTGGATTGGCACCAACATGGACTTTCACGAACAGCATATTGCTGAACTCAATTCTTCCCGACAACAGGAGACTGCTGCGTCGGAAGCCAAATACCGTGCGCTAGCAAATTCAAGCCCGCAGATTGTGTTTGTCGTGTCGGATCGCAGGGGTTTGACGTTCTGCAACTCCCAATGGATTTCATTCTCTGGCCAGAGTGAGATTCATGCCCTAGGCAACGGCTTCCTGGAGCACGTGCATCCTGATGACGTTATCAAGTGCAAACTTCCAGAATTGGATGAAGACGGAGTTGCCAATGTACCCACTTCGATGCCAGCAGAGCACGGTAGAACCGACTCAAACTCATCTGACGCTTCATCGGAGACTGAGAGAACAATCACCAGCCCCGGTGGATCAGTGCCCGACCGCATGGACATGCCCCAGGCCAGGTTATCCAAACTAGCAAGCACTGGTATACTCAGGGTTGCAAAGGATGCAGATGGACGGGCATCTTACTCCACTGAAGTGCGACTCCGCAACAAAGACGGTGACTACAGGTGGCACCTGGTCAGGATCCTGTTGGAGAAGTCACTCTCTGAAGACGGCGATGAAGAGACCTGGTATGGCACAGCTACCGACATCAACGATCACAAACTGCTCGAGCAGACATTGAAGGAAACCATGGACGCAAAGTCCAAGTTCCTCAGTAACATGTCCCATGAGATTCGCACTCCCTTGAACGGTATCTCCGGCATGGTCAACTTTCTGCTCGATAGCACGCTCAACTCTGAGCAGTTGGAGCATGTCAATATTATCAAGGCTAGTACCGACAGTCTGCTGAACCTCATCAACGACATTCTCGATCTGTCAAAGGTCGAAGCCGGCATGATCAAGCTATCCATGGAATGGCTACACCTGCCGTCGCTGCTTGAAGAGGTCAACGACTTGAACATGGGCTTAGCCATACAGAAAGGCCTTGAGTTGAACTACCTTGTGGATGAGGGTGTGCCAGCAGAGGTAAAGGGCGACAAGTTCCGTATTCGCCAAGTACTTCTCAATGTGGTTGGCAATGCAATCAAGTTCACTGAGCGAGGAGAGATCTTCATTCGATGCAGGTTACAACCACCCGATCGATCCAGGCCCGTACGAGACAACGAGACGATGATTCGCTTCGAAGTGGTGGACACCGGCCAAGGCTTCACAGATGCTGAGGCTAAATATCTGTTTAAGCGATTCAGTCAAATCGACGCCAGCAGCACCAGGCAACACGGAGGAACAGGGCTCGGCCTAGCCATCTCTATGCAATTTGTTGAGCTGCACGGAGGTAGAATGGACGCGCGAAGTACGCCAGGCAAGGGCTCAACTTTCTTCTTCACGATCAAATTCGGACTTCCTACTGCAGATGACTTCCCTAGGCCGCAAGTTTCGACACCAGGTACACCGGCTTTCGAGACACCGCTCGCAGTACCAGCAGTGCCCCCACTACCCCAGCCCTCGGCTCTTCAAAAATTTGTTCAGTCACAAAATCCTAGCCAAGCACAGATCAAGCGCGTATCAAGCGTCTCCTCGGACAAGAGCGAACCTGTCAGGTCGCCTGCATCTAGTCTGTCAGCCTCTGAGCGTTCGCGCGACTCTCCGTCTCTCTCCTCTGGAAGCTCGGATCATTCTTTGACCAGCGCCGCACTTACTGGACAGTCGAGCCTGCGTTCGGAAAGATCGTCTGCGTCTTCGTACTTGCAAGAAACCAGCCCAGCTTCAGACCCGGATATAAAGCTAGCTCTGCCACCAAAACGATCCGATAGCGAGGAAGCCCCCAAGCCCGACTCTTCAACTTCTATCAGTTCAGACAAGACCCTCCGCGCATCATCGCCACATCGGAGTCTTTCGCCGCTTGGCAGTTCTCTACAACCTCCCATGTATTCTATATTGGTGGTGTGCCCATTGGAACATAGCAGGGAAGCTACGATCCGACACATTAGGAACACGCTTCCTCAGGGAATACCTCATCAGGTGACTGGTCAGGCTAGCGTCATCGAGGCGCAGAAGATGATGGGTGGCGACAATCCTGTGCTATTTACCCATGTCGTTCTTGTGTTACACGACACTGCCGAGGTGCACGCCATCGTGGACCAGATCTTCAGCTCCATGGCGTACGGTAACACATCCGTCGTCGTAGTCTCAGATCCGTCACAGAAAAAGGAGCTCATCAAAGAAGCACCAGTCTATGACTACGAGCAGCTTCACATGGATCGACGCTTGCAGTTCATTTACCGGCCCCTCAAGCCATCCAAGTTTGCCATCATCTTCGACCCACAGAAGGAGCGTGAGTCTAGCACGGATCGCAATCAAGACAGTGCGCAGCAGGTTGTGGTCAGCCAAAAGCTCGTCTTTGAAGAACTCAAGCGCCGCGTGGGCGGCAAGAATCACAAGGTCTTGCTGGTCGAAGACAACAAGATCAACCAAACGGTTAGTACCCTCTACATGTTACGTTCTCGACCATGCTGACGGCTTGTAGGTCATCTTGAAATTCCTTGCCAGAATCGACATCGAAACGGAGACGGTGCAGGATGGTGTTCAAGCTACCGACACCGTCTTTTCAAAACCACCCGGCTATTACTCAATCATTCTTGTAAGTGGCAACGCCTGTGTCCTCTGTACTACACTAACATTGTCCAGTGCGATTTACATATGCCCAACAAAGATGGGTATCAAGCCTGCAAAGAAATACGCCGTTGGGAGAAGAAGCATAGCTACCGCCGCCACCCTATCATCGCGCTCTCTGCCAACGTCCTGGGTGATGTTTACGCAAAGTGCGTGGAAGCAGGCTTCAACTCTTATGTCACAAAGCCGGTGGAGTTCAAAGAACTCTCTCTTGCCATGACCAAGTTCCTGGATCCGGCCGACCCTTCGAAACAGCCTGCTCCAATGAAGAAGAAGTGAGAGTGGCTGTCTTTACCTTCACGAACACGTACACATTGTATCGAGGCACGGTACTCGATTTCGCTCCTACCTGCATCAGCGAACGGCGCAGTTGGGAAGCCACTGGACGTGCTACTAGGCACCGGACATGACAGTTGTCCACGTTGTACTACCATCGCACTAGAGGCGCTGGCTGTTACTTGGGATGCTTTTCGCATCTCATATCCTTAGTTTGGTTATGCATTTGGATTGTTAATGGATGTAATGTTTTGCAAGGCGAATGCATAAGCATTTGAAGGCGTATTGTTACTTTGGAGCGAGCGCAGCTAGAGGAGGTAGATTCCCCGTGGTAGGGTCCATCAGGCGGCATTATGGCAGCAAACTCTGCCTTGGGATAGAAAGAGGGGGGATATTATACATGGACTTGATACCTCAACACGCAGCGGGGATGACTATGCTGATGCAGCGCTACGGATAAGCGCAAACCTGTACAATAGCAACGATGTAACGGAGACGAGAATATATTCAAACCACCAATACCGATCCTCAGCTTCCTCATTTGCGTCTGGTGGTGCGATGAAGATGTCTCACGCGACCGTTGTGGACGCGCTAGACATGCATGTCGCGTCAAGAAGGCCTTCTCCACCCCCCAAAACCCGCAATGCAAACATCACCACTTTCTCCGCGGTTTAGTCATCTCGGCGCTGATTGGCCGGACATTGATGCATCTGACATCCGCATGGCGCTAATTGGTGGACACGAACAGGGGTTCGTGTTGTCGTCATTGTCTGCCGGAGCTTCCTCATCGCCTAAAATCCGAAGCGCACCCCTCTGGCACCTGTCGCAGGCTGACACTATATCCTTCCATCTTTCTGAGTCTGTATATCACAGCATGGCTTCTGCGACGGGAATACCACCAAATGCTGCCGCGGCGCGCGGGCAGAGTGAACAAGAGCCGCTTCTAGGCAGAAGAGGAGATGCGAGCCAGATGCATGGGCAGCCTCTCTACCATAATCTGTGGATTGGTATGTGCTGTCAAGCTGCGAAGCATATGCTGCGAGCAAGGCCACTAACAGACTCAGGTACCGCTCCCATCGCGCAAGCAGGAATATGGATCGTAAGCACCTCACCACCTCGCATACCACGCCCATACTAACGCGTCAAAAGCTCGCAGCCATCATCTGGGGCGCCATCTTCTCCAACAAACTCATCTTCTTCTCCGCACACCCAGTAAGCCCCCATTGCCGCCCCTCAAACCTCGACCACCACCAACTAACGACCTAATCACGCAGCTCCTCAACTCCGTAAGCCACAACACCACCCTAATCACCCCCTCCCGCCAACCGTATCATTGATACCCCCTAGGCCGGTTTCCTCCTAGCCATCCAAGCAGCCCTCGTCCTCCAACCAACCCACACCCCCGAACAAAAGCGCGCCGGCACCCTCGCCCACTTCCTCTTCCACGCGCTCGGCGCCTCCGCCCTCACCGCCGGCCTCATCATCATCGAAATGAACAAAGCGGGCCCCGGCCACGAACACTTTGAATCCGCGCATGCGCGCCTCGGCCTCACCTTTTATATCCTCGTGTACATTCAGGCGATTGTGGGGTTCACGCAGTATTATGTACCGCAGCTGTATGGCAGTGTGGAGAACGCGAAGAGTATTTATAAGTATCATCGCATGGCGGGATATGTTATTGCGGTGTTGGGGCTTGCGACGATTTGCGCGGCGACGTGGACGACGTATAATTTGAATTTGGCGCATATTCAGCATTGGGCTGTTATTGTGGCGAGTGTGTTGGTGCTGGTGGGGGTTGTGCCGAGGATTAGGTTGAGTAAGTTTGGGATTAAGACGGGGGAGGGGGAGGTGAGGTTGCAGTAGGTGGGGAGGGTATGAGGGATAAGTATGTTTCAGAGGTGTCACAATTTATATGCAGAGAATGAGGACTAGGAGGTATATCCGGAATAGGTGTTGTCAGGAGTCATGGATATGGCGTTGCATAACCAGGCGTGTCATTACGTGCTCGGTGCTATCGCAAACAGAAGTGTAGCATTTGTGTACTTTGTTTGGTTGACTACTCTTCAGGTATCCAGCAGCCGAATTACTTCTATGCTTCTTAACCTCTTTTCGCCTTGTGGTTCAGGTCATGTTCCTCTGACATCTCTAACCCATCATGGCGCGTTCGATGTCCGACTCTCAGATGGCCATAGTCAAGTCCATCACTTCCAACCAGCCTCCGTCTTCATTTTGAGCAAGCCAAAGGCCAGTCCATTGAACTCGGTAAGCAGCGCCTCAACTTCAGGCTTCTTCACAAGCTCAGCCATGTGTTCCGCGATGGTCTTCGACACAATGTCCCTCAGGCCTTTGTCATGTTCTGGGGTGGTGGTGAAAACGTGACGAGCCGCAGCTGCGAAGGAGGGATCGTTCCAGAAGCTGTGGCAAGCTCGCTTGAACTTCTCAATCACCAGTTCTTTTAGGCCTACCACGTCGTACTTGTCGGCGATTTCATAGAGCTTAGCGTGGACCATCAGCTGTGCAGACAGGGCTGTAGGCACAAAACAACCTTTGACACAGGTAAAGTCTCGGCATGTGAAAAGGCAATTTGCGCCACAGGTGTGGTGTTTGCATGGCTCCCGTTCACTGCAGCCGAATCCATACGTCCCACAAGAATGAGGAAGTGACTGCGGCGTTTCGGATACTGCTGGTCTTATCTTCCTTCCCATTCTATCTCGCAGCGGTGTAGAGGGTGCGGGGGACGCCGGGACCTTCGTGGAACTGCTCAGCTCAATATCGAGAAGTGTAGGATCGTATTCGCCCTCGTAGATGTACTGCATCATCAACTTGACAACAGCGGGTTCATCTTCTGGGAGGTCGATACTGCCTTGTTCAGTCTCCTGTGTTAAAGTCAGCAGGGCTTCAAGTGGAAGAAACACAGACGACGCGACGCACCTTGCCTCCGAACTTGACAGCGCGAGAGAAGAACTCTGCGCGGGTGCACACAACATTCTTGTGGACCTTGTATGAGTCCGGGCCGCAGGTCACAGTGAGATCAGAGAACTCACCGGAGGCGAGTAGGCTATGAGTTGTCAGTTTATCATGTCTTCAATCAGTGATGGTGTGCGCACTGCTTGAAAGTGAGATGCAGCTGATTACGCGCCGCTTCTGCCATCTTTGCGTTGATCGCGGTTGCAGTGTTGGGTGAGTGAGGAAGCTCAAGAGGTAGAGGGTTCCAAAACAGGTTCTCTTCAAGCCTTTACGGCCGGCGCGACTTTCTTCCGGGTGTTAATTGTGAAGTGAAGGTGAGCCAAAGTTGACAGTGCCGTCAAGAATACGTAGAGATGCATATACACATAACTGAACAGATTAATCGTTAAAGTCAGTAGATGAGGAAGGTATGAGGGATAATCTGGCACGCAGGTGAGACAGTAGGTGAAATTATTCTTATCTGGGGCTGCTGAGGATCGTGTCGCCTAGTGCGTAGGCTCTTTCCCTTCTACATTCTTGCACTCATATCCACCCTCAAACTGTCTCATGATTTAGCTCACGCCAATCACTCAGTTTCTCTTCATCGTCAACTTCAGGAGAGCGACCGCCAACCCGTTGAGCTCTGTGAGCAGAGCCTCCACCTCCGGCTTATCCATCAAATACATGTGTCTGTTAATCGTCAGGCTCACTAGAGAGAGCGAGTACTGAACGGAACATCATAGTTTTGTGGGTGAAATAGACGTGAACCACGAATGAATTCTGAGCTATGGATGCTAGTCATGGTAGCTTGCAACCAGGGATACGATGTGCGGGCCTTTTGTTGCTCTATTCTTGCAAGAGTTCCAAGTGCTTATCTATCACCCATTTCCCTGTTTAACACTTCCAATGCCGCTCCATCAAATGCTAATGTGTCCAAAGATCCAGTCGGAGTTGGCAGAAGTATGTTACGACTCTCTACCAACCATGCTCGATGATCTTCTCCTCCAGGATACCCAGAGCAAGGCCGTTGAACTCCGTCATGAGGACCTTGACTTCAGGCTTCTTGACCAGTCCCATGTGTGCACTTATCGTGGCACTGACGATATCGCGGAGGCCCTTGTCTGTGTCGACGGTGGTGGAGAAGATATGGTGGGCAGCGATAGAGAACTCGTTCTGGTTCCAGAAGTGCTTGCATGAACGGCTAAACTTCTCGATAGCCAGGTCCTTGAGTCCGACCACGTCGTATTTGTCGGCGTACTCGTACATCTTAGCGTGAAGGAGGAGTTGATCGGCTTTGTCATTGAGCAGAGGTAGTGGAGGAGCCGAAGGGTTGCATTCTTCGCAGTTGAACTCGGCGCACTTGAAACGGCAACGTTCGCCACCGTTTGAGCACGTATGGTGTGGGCAGACAAAGGGTTGATAGCAGTGACTGTTTCGTGCAGTACAGCTATGGGGGAAGTTATAGTGGCAGGGCGTTCCGTTCGAATTGTGTTTTGGGCGAGATTCCTTTAGATCGACTGATGATAGAGCTAGCGAAGATTCGCCGTCTGGCAGTAACGGCTCGTACTCGCCCTCGTAGAGGTACTGAATCAGGAGCTTAACAATAGCCGGCTCATCCTCAGGAAGATCAATGATATCACTCTCAGCTTCCTTGGTAGGCTATCAGTCTCTGCTCCGCTCTCATGGCTCAAACACTCACCTTCCCACCGAACTTCAGCGTGCGGGCAAAGAACTCGGCGCGCCCGCAGACGATGACCTTGTGGACATTGAAGGTGTCACTACCGGAAGTAATGGTGAGATCGGAGTAGGCGCCAGATTTAAGGAAGCTGGCAGTGAGTTAGTATAATGTGGATGCGGTACAAAGTTCAAAGAAACTGAGCTTGAGATATAACGTACCCTTTGAGTGATGTCAATACCTGCTTCTGAGCAGCTTCCGCCATGTTATTCGTTGATCGTGGTTACAGTGTCGGGCGGGGAAAAAATAGTCCGTACAGCCCGTAAACAGAGCTGAAATGGGGTGCAGCTCTAGCGCATAAGTTGTTCTTCTCCTGCAATGCTTATTTGTTAGGAGTCTACATAGTAAACAGCATAGCAAGAGAAGGGAGAAGGGTGAAGGAGAGTTTGGCGTTTATTACGTGAGACCGCTAGGCCTAAGGGAGGCGTACTGACATCTTGGCACCCTTTCGTCCAATGAGAGACGAGCTTAATGGGCTAATGAGAAGCGATTTCTTCCGACAATTAAAGCCCTAGGAGGACTAACTGTAATATGCAGCTAAAGCTGCAATCAAGGTGTAGAGAGTGATTCTTACCTGAACCTTTTCGGGCGGTTTAACTTTGTTCCGGATATATCTCGTTGTAAAATAAGGTGAAAGAGTGTCGTCTAGACTGTGTGCGTGGAAAAATCCGAGCGCAACGTGTTAGTTGTGTGTGAGTGAAAGACACTTAAAAAAGCGTGACTAGTAGCCTATGTACGGAGCTGAATGCTGGATAGGAAGCGCTGTAGAAATACGCTGGAGTATTAGTGAAGTAGCGACACAGTTTTTGTGATATGCATTAACGTCTAACGCTGCTAAAAGAACATATAAATAACAATACCTAATTTACAACCTCGCCTCCACGGCCGTCCCTTGCAACTGCTGCTCCTGGGCCTGCCCTTGACCCTTCTCCCGTGTCGCCTCCTCAAAGATCTGCATAAACCGCCAAACATCACTGAAAGTGTTATACATCGGTACAGGCGCAACACGAATGATACCGGGCTTCCTCTTGTCGCAGACAACACCGTTCTCCACTAGCGCCGCGCTCGCATCATCAAAGACGTCTTCTGGCAGTAGCACGCTTAGTTGAGCGCCGCGGAAGCGGGGATCTGTGGGTGTGATGATCTCGAAGGGAAATCTGCCGTCCTTGATGTTGCGCGCCGCGATTTGAGAAAGTAGGTGCTCAGCGTATGCGGTGAGGAGCAGAGATCGCGATCGCAGGTCGGCCATGGATGTCTTCTCGAAGACACTGAGTGAGCCGGCCAAGCATGTGAGGTCGACGATCGATGGGTTTGAGCATTGGAAGCCCTGCGCGCCGGGTGTAGGAACGAACTTGTTGTCCATGAGGAACCGTGATGACTTGTCGTGGCCGTACCAGCCCTTAAGTCCCTTGTAGTGGTCGTTGTTGCCGTGCTTCTCGTGGATGAAAGCACCGGCAATGGAACCGGCACCGGCGTTCATATACTTGTATGTGCACCAGCACGCAAAGTCGACATCCCAGTCGTGTAGCTTGAGCTCGGCGTTGCCTGCGGCGTGCGCTAGATCCCATCCGATGGTGATGTTGTGCTTGCGTGCGTGTGCGGTGATGGTGGGGATGTCGAGTAATTGGCCGCTGTAGTACTGGATACCGGGCAGCATGATGAGAGCCAGCTCATCGACGTTCTCGTCAATGAGCTTGAGGATGTTCTTTGTGGTCATGATGTAGCCATCATCCGGCTCGACCAACAGCATGGACTTCTTGGGGTCAAGACCGTGCCATTCTATTTGCGACTCGATCGCATACCAGTCGCTGGGGAAAGGTCGCCACTCGCACATAATCTTGTGCTTCTTCTCTGTTGGCTTGTAGAATGCAGCCATCATTAGGTGCAGGTTGATGGTCAATGTGTTCATCGCGACGATCTCTGAAGGTGATGCGCCGACGATGTCAGCCATCTTCTTTGAGCACCCAGCAGCCATGTCTTGGTAGGGTGTGAGCGGCGAGTCCTCGAGGGCGGTGAAATGGCCGCCGACAGCGATGGATCCCCATGTCTTCAGGTATGCGTTCAAGTACTCGCCAACAGCTTTCGGTTGCAGACCCAGAGAGTTGCCGCAGAAGTAGATGGCCTCGTCGTCTGGTGTTGATGCAGGGTTGGCGGTTTGTGCGTCATCTTTCAGGGTTTTCCGCTTTAGCTGCGCTTTGCTCGGAACAACAAACTCGGGGCGGAATGTCTTGGGGATGTCTGCATTTTGGTCGAGCGAATGCGCAAAGTCTGCTGATTCGGCGTTTGTTGGCCACTGTGGCTTTTGCCCTTGGCGAAGCTGTTGGATTGCGGCAGATGCGTCCATGGTGATAATGTGCTGTCGGTAAGGGTATGTCTTGGGGAACCAACGAGATGCAATGTGATGTACGGATATGAGAATGCAGAAAAACAGACGGCGTCGGACTATATATGCATCACGATCTGGCACTTACGTCTCGAAGCAAGAGGCTTGAGGCTTGCATCAAACTAAGCTTGCACCTTCTGCATTGGGGTGTCGGACTCTCATCCGACATCGCTTCCGACATTCCGAGCTCGGAAGGCTATCGGAACGCAACCGTGGGTGCGTGTGGATCTCGCTCTTCAGCGCAATAAAGCAGGAGTTCGCCGCTACAAGGAAGGACGTACCCTTCCGATATTACTGTGCAACTTTACCGTCGCTACCTTTTCCGCCGCAATGAGCCCTCACAGGATCCCCGTCCTCCCATCACCCGATGCCCTTCCTAATTACGGCATCTCAAAGAACGGGTTCTTACCTGCTGAGCCACCCCTAAGACGCTTACCGTATACCTACTATCAGCCATGGGAGAAGATCGTTGAACAACTTCCAACACTCATAGAGACACAGCAAATACGGCAATGGGTCGATGAATTGCCCGTTCTCGACACGTCGCATCTGTCCAGCGAGGCAGAATGGCAGAGAGCACATTCGATGCTCGCCGTCATAGCGCAGGGCTATATATGGGCAGGTCCCGAGCCATCAGAGGTATGTTAGCATAAATTCGCACTACCATAGAGCATCCAGTCGCTAACAAAAAAGCTAGCGACTGCCCCCAGCGATCGCTGTGCCATTCCTCAAGACTGCCGAGTATCTTGAGGTACACCCAGTGGCCACATATGCGGCTTTGAACCTATGGAACTGGACACCACTCAACGAAGACGCCGACCTGACACAACCGGAGAACATGGTAGCCCTACAAACAGCGACAGGTACTGATGATGAGTCGTGGTTCTTCATCATTTCGAATGCCATGGAAGCAAGAGCAGGCCCGTTGATCGAGGCCATGCTTGGTGCTATCGAAGCAGTCGAGACTGATGATGCCGCAACAATAATACACGCCTTGCAATACTTCCGACAAGGAATGCAACGCATTGGCCAGCTCCTGGAACGCATGGACGAGCGTTGTGACCCGCAGATGTTCTACCACACCATCCGACCTTTCTTGGCTGGGAGCATGAACATGGCGAGTGCCGGTCTACCAAACGGCGTGTTCTACGACGAAGGTAACGGAAAAGGCACATGGCGTGCGTATCGTGGCGGTTCCAACGGCCAATCTTCGCTGCTGCAATTCTTCGACGCGGTCCTCTCCGTCGACCATTCGAGAAGCGGCGGCTTTCATGCAGAGATGCGTGGGTACATGCCCGGACCCCATGCTCGCTTCCTCGACGACGTTCAAGCCATCGCAAACATTCGCAGCTATGTCGACAGCCATACAGATAACACGGAACTTCTGACAGCGTTCAACGAAGCCGTGGCGGCGCTCAGCGGTTTCCGCGACAAACACATCGCCTTAGTCACCAGGTATATCATCATACCGAGCCGGATGGGAAAACCCACTACCGGTCCCAAGAGAAGAGACATCGCTTCTGCTTCGACAGAGTTGGCTGCCGAGAAGCCAAAGACGCAAGAGTTGGTTGGGACAGGGGGCACCAAGCTGATACCGTTCCTGAGAACCTCTAGAGACGAGACCACTGAAACCAGAGTCATGCATTGAAGTGCCTTCGGAGAAATTTAGAAGAAAAAAACTACTTGTGACGCCATCGCATCCATCTCGACCTTACGGGAAGAAGTCACCGCCCATCTGCTGGTCGTGAATGGGGAACAGCGGTATGTCAGCCACGGATACACCATCAAGGTTGTGAGTGCCCGGCTGGAGGAAATCCTGGAGGCCTTGATCGTTCTCGCTTGGCCATGGCATGGCAAAGAAGTCGGCATCGTATATAGTCCAATCGATTGGCGCTGCGGAAGAGACGTTGCGCTGAACGGAGTCTCGGGAGACCAACGACCCGTGACCGAGCTGTGCGTCGCATTCGTCAACTTGGGTTGGGATGCTGGTACGCTCTCCTGGCAATAGGCCAAACAATTCCGACGATGCTTGCTTCCTCTTCCGACGCAAATGCAACTCTCTCTTCTTAGCATGTGCAGTGGTGATCTTGAGCAGCGATTGTGCGACTTGCGAGTATTGCCGTGCATGAGGGTCCACTTGACCGAAGTAGTCCATGCAGGTGATGGCATCTTTGCAGCTGTCCACTAACATGAGTCCCGAGTCCCCAAGAATGCCGACCGCAAGAACAAGTGTAGCCGTGAAGAGCCAGGATCTGATATGTCAGCCTATTCAGTTGGGCAAGGTGGGTTTGCTTACACTATCAGTGGCATCTTACGAGGCAACTGCTTCGTAATCGTCACGACTAGCAACGTGTCCACTAATGTCGACGCAGCATCGAGTGCAGCATCTGCATACTTGCGCTTATCTTGATGATCAGCTTGTGAGCCCCCACTCTTCAGTGGAGCGCCCATGTATTCATATAACTCGTAGATGAGGAAAGGTCGGGTGAGTAGCATGATGCCGTAGTAATAGGAGCAGAGTGTGGAGCAAGCGCCCACCACGGCTTCTCGAGAATGAGGTCTGGTTGTAAGATGAGATAACCTCTGCAGCCATTTGGACGCCCAGCTCTTCAATTGTCGCGAGACATAGTCTGCGATGCGTAGTGATATACGTTTGCGAGAATACACTTCAACGACGACACGCTCGATGATCATGAAGATCTGAACGCTAGCATCCAGTATATTAGCATCATCGGTTTCGGTGGTGTCTTCAAAGGTGTTGTATTTGACGGTGCAGTCAACATCTGATGTGGACGGAGGCCGACCCAGTGCGTTGCTACATGGAAAAGCAGAGATTAGCAGATGCTATCAAAAAGCTGTAAAGACTCCGCAGCTTCGTGCAGCTATCGGGGTGGGAATAGTAAGGATCGTGTCTTACCTGATCAGTTGATCGGTAACGCGAATGCTCTTCCAAATTCGGTCTCGCACCAGCTTAATGGTTTCGCCGAAGGATGCGTTCACTTCAGTCCGATGTATGCCAATTGCGTATGCTGCGCGGGCGGCCAAAGCTGAGGCGCGTTAGCGAATCGTAGAATCTCACTTCATTCTCTCGTCTGCATACAGAAGTACAAGTAAGCTCCATTCGGTTGAGACGCTCGCAACATGTAGATCGCCACGAGGGCAAAGCCTTGAACAGTCGAAACATTCATGCTGCTGCACATATGCTTCAAGAGCACATCCCGGGCAGTGTTGAACCAGGCTTCTGCCTTTTCTTCGAATCGTTCTTGGGCGCCTATCGCAAGGACCAGGTAGAAGACGGCAGCAGCAGCATCGTCTGAGCTCGAGGTTCTGCTGCTTGCCCATGCTTTCAGCTCGGGAGCGAGATCCTCTCGCTGGAAGAGCTGAACGAGACCACTACTTGCAGCCATAAACTCATCGACTAGTGCGTCGACTTGACGTACATCAATTGGAGGGCATGAGGGCTGACCCACTGACTCAGGCCGAGCGATCTCGATGATGGGGTCGCGCGTGGCTTGGACAGTAGCTCTTGGGTCCACCTCGGATGTGATGAGGTGTCTGACTGTCTGCAGGAACGACAGCGGGGCGCAGTCGCCAATGAAGATAGATTTTCCCTGGGCGTCACGGAGGATGCGACCTTCAAGAGGCACCACTGTATCGCCTTGTTGATCATCCCTGCTTAATGTTGGCGAGAGTGATGTTCCATCCTCGGCAGCTTCACGATCAAGTCTTTGTCGCACAGCGTCGTCCTGATTATCGCGATCGCGATGATTAGGTGTATGGCCTGTAGAACGGGGGTGAGAACGGTGGACATCGTCGGAACGGACACCGTGAAGAGGAGTGTGACCGGCAGAATGCGCTTGTGGGCGTGCATGAGGACCGCTGAAGGCGCAAGTAGCCGCGTGATCCTTTCGAGTGCAATATCCGCATGGTTGCTCGCCGTCGCACTTTACCTTTCTTTTCTTGCACAGATCGCAGGCCGCAGCGACGCGCTCAAGTCGACGCCGTTTCTCCGGACGCGTCGCTGCCAGTCCATCCGGTGTTGACATCTCGTGGAACGGTGTAGCGTCAGCTGAGTGCGGATAGTTAGCAACCTGCTACCAAGGCGCGCGGCTGCACTCTGTGGTGAAAGGAAACGCGCGACGGAACATCCGACGAAGCTGAAGCGTCGGACGGATGCGGGTTTCGGCTGAGGGCGGGCTTGTATGGCACTAAATATTAGACCGATGCACAGACGTCATCGCGCGGACCTGTTCCGATCATCTGTCCAGCATCTTCAATCCGCTCATCGGATAATTCTTCAATATAAACACAGTTAGATCGAGCATTATGTATAGCATTGTTTTCTCATGATAACCTCGCGAAGAGATATGTGACTGGCTTCAACGCCATAACTTCCAAGAGCGCTTCTGAACGCGTTGCAAGCCTCGCTTCTTAAGCGCACCCTTCTCATGTCCGACGCCAATTGTCCATACCAGCGCGCTCAAGACCTCGCCCTTGACGACCCCGTCTACCTCCCTAAGGCCTCTCTCCTCGAATCCCAGCCTCTTCAAAACGTTTGCGCTTGCTGTATTCTCCGGTTTACAGAAGCCGCAAAACTCCCTGTGTCCTTTCTCATCTGTGAAGTACTCCATCAAACCCGCTGCAGCTTCAGTAGCGTACCCATTACCGAGGAACCGGGGCAGGAAAGTGAACCCAACATCTGGGATTGTTGGTGCAGACGGTTCGGACGGGAAGCGCGCGAGTTGCATTGAGACGATGCCAACTGGCGTTAGTCGTCTCTTTGAGAAAGGGACGTCTTCGTCATCGTGCGGTGAATTGATGTTAAAAGCTGAGTTTTGTCTGAGCGAGACCAGGTAGCGACCATAGCCTGTTTGCTCCATTCTTGCAACATCTTTCGCGATGAACTCCTTGCCGACATCGCGAGGGGGCGCTCTCTTTTCTTTCTCCGTGTCGACTGCGGGCTTTTGCTCAGCGAGACCTGGGCTGAACACTAGCTCGTATGCGAAATCGCAATGAGTATCATTCTCAGGGTTCAGGTGGGATATGAAAAGACGAGGTGTTGTGAGGTGGAAGTCAAAGTCAAGCATTTTGTACAAGGCTGGGAAAGCTTGTTTGATGCCCAATCTGTGGGCTATGTGTGTTTCCCTTTTGAACACGCTGGATGATGGCTGCCTAGAGATACGAAGATGACTCTCGTGGATCGGGTTTAGCCTAAACGTTACTGATCCTTCGCTCCATCACATGACGGTTGGACTTTACGACTCATGCTACAAGGTGTCTTCGCCGGATGATAAGCAGCGACAAAGATGATTGCTTGGTTATTCTAACTAGGTAAACCATGCTACTCGAAGACAACCGCACAACGTTTGCAAGATTCCGAAAGTCTAAGGAGCTGTCTGCGTCGCAGTCGCCGCAGTCCGCCAATAGGCATGAGCTTGCATAGCCGGCGTGGTTGTCGCGAGAACGTCATCGTAACACCTGCCAAACCAGCCCTTCGAGGTGCATGTAGTTGTTGGTGCAGCTGATGTAGTAGTGGTTGTAGCAGTCGTAATAGGACCGGTAGCCGTCGTCTTGTCTTTGCAGCCGAACCATCCGGGCTTCGAGAAGTCAGTCATGTACACACGGCTATGGGGTTCTAGAACTCACTGTTTGACAGGTACTTGTACTTGTACTGGTCGCAGTACTTGAAACGCTGGACGACGTCGTTGATAGCATCGTAGTAGTCTCATCTCGACATCCCCACCATCCAGGCGTCTTACATGTCTCCGTCCGCGTCCTCGATGATGTGGTACTTGTTGGTGTTGTTGAAGTACTCGTTGTCGTGGTTTTTGTCCCGTTCTCAAACTTCCATAGGTAGCAATCGACACAACCAACATCCTCTTCTTGGCATGTTGCTGCCTCGTCATACTTCATGTACACATTGTCGATGGCGTACCTCAGGCTATGGGTCTGTGTGTTCTGTCTCCAGCCCCAATCTTTGACCACGTCGTATGCACATTTCTTTCCGGTATGGCATAGCGTTTCGAAGGCGTACCCGCCGATAGAGCAAAAGCTCGTAGCACCGTTGCAAGTTCCCATGTACACAGGGTCAGCGGTATGCCCGAAATGGAAGCCACCTGTATTCTTCCTAAGTGGGGCAACGTCACCGGCAGCTGGTAGTCCTAAGCGCTTAGCTGCCAAAGCCTGTGGGTAAGCTTCAAACGTTACCGCAGGGATACCGTGTTGCAAGCCGATTAGAGAAGCGAGGACGCCTCCTAGACTGTGTCCTGTCGTCATAATGTGCGCATTCGGATAGATTTTGGTAACCTCTTGATACAGCTCGACAGTCGCGGCATAGTACCTGTTCGGCTTCCGTAACTCGTTTTTGACGCATTGCTCGTCGCAGCTGTAGGTGCCAGTCTGGCAGTCGCACACTTTGCGCCAAAGATATGTGCCGCCCTGGCCGCAACAGCAAGAACCGTACAGATTGTCGTTTTCTTTGTCGTGCACGGACGTCCCGTCGCCTTCAAACATCGCTACTGTCGTTCCCTTTACCGCCAGGATGATGGTGGAGTTAGTGTCGTCGCTGAACACATGACCTCGGATGCCGCTGTCATCCCAGCCAAAAGGAACCGATGAGTTGTAATGGCCATCAACGTCCATCCATCCGGCGTCGTCAGGGCCGACTTTGTAAGCATCCTCGGACATGTTTGCGAAACTGATAACCGTGTTCTTGTCCGTGACATCCGGACCCGGTATGTCCTCGGCGATCCACACGGGCGACATGGGGATCTGTGCATCGTAGCCACGTAGCGCGGGTCTTTCTATCTTGACTGGTGCCGTCTTGATAGTGAAGGGCCCGATGCGGGAGTCAACACCAGCAACGGCAAATCGCTCTGGAGTCACATCGAATCTTCGTGCTCGTGGTCCAGGTTGCCCAGCGCCGTGATCTAAGAGGTGGCGCAGAGTGAAGCCGTTTGGTCTTGGTGATGTCTTCGTTGTTGTTTCCGCTAAGGCGGTCGGCTCACGGGGGTTGCCATAGCTAGTGTAAGTCCAGAAGATGCAGGCAAGCAACGCGACCTGCGCGAAGACGCCAACGGCGAAGAGAATGGTAGAGGGCCTGCTCCGATGATTAAGAGTCGATGAGTTCGATGGCATGATTTGTGGACATTGCAGAAGAGACAACAGGGCGAGAGACGGGACTGTTATGATAAGCGCGGCGATGGCTGAGTCGCCGCTGCGCACGGGCGTCGATGGCTCGTGATGGCGAGGCTATGCCTATCTCGGTTAGCAGCTTATGCTACGTCACGCGTGCTTCACCCACGCGCACATCTCATCCGACGTGGATTACTTCACGACTCGCGAACAAGGTGAAAGTTATGGAGCAATAGCGCGAGACATCTTGAGCGCCTGATGTACCGATAGGTTATGGTTGCATATCAACAATATAGTTCAAGCGGAACGCGTCCCGCCGCTATTGCACCGGCAGCCGGCCCAGGACGATCAATGCACTGCAGCACATAAGCACGGCGCAACTGCCGGTGTCTGTTCTCCAACTCCATCATCTCGACTTTGACGTGGGCGGACACGCCGGGCTCTGTTGAAAGACCGTACTAGGCGTGATAACACGTCGAATCGCGGCGCGGGCGTTGAGCTCCACTAACTTCGGACCGTTGAGTCCTGGTCTTCCTGTTGAAACATTATCAAGGTGTTGAAGCTTCCTTCTCCATATCATCCCAGCAATCATCGATCATGGCTTTTCCCAAGCCGCTTCTTTATCCCTTGAAAGGTTGCCGGCACAGCGTTCGACAAGCTGATTGCCGCACAAATCGCACCACAAGTCACGGGAATGATATGACTTGTCTTACAACCATCCAGGTAACCTTTCAACACCTGGTCGAGCTCGTTACCCGAGAAAAGCCCACGGATCTGCGTTGCGCCAGCATCCATTATCTCTTTCGCGTCGAGTTGAGGCAAGTTACGGGCGAGGCTTGAAAGCAGTCCGTTCGTGAATGCCGCTTCACTCGATGCGACTGAGAATACGGTACCAGTATTTTCCATGAAGAGCGACATCGATGTTACAGCGGCCAGGTCGTCAGCAGAGACAAGAGCTTGATTAGCGATCATCGGGATCTGCAGAGCGAGGCCCACACCCGTGGCTGTCAAGAGCTCGAAGCCGACCCAGTCTCTGGTCGGTGTGCTGGCATCTAAGGAGTGTATCTTTATGTTTCCAGCTACAGCCAAGATTGCTCCCACCAAGAAAAAGGGCTTGTAGTGGCGCCAGAAGGTGAGCGTTCCATTAGATATCATGGTGAAGAGTGAGACGCCCATAACGAGTGGAATAAGTCGCACTCCACTTTGCGAAGCCGTGTTGTTGTTGACGGCTTGGAACTGGATCGGCAGTGTATACATGAGCGGAAAGAAGGCGCCCGCGATGAAGGAAGCATATAGTAGATTGGCGAAGACCAGTTTGTTCTTGAACACGCGGGCTTGTACCATCGCGCAGCTCCCCATATAGCGTTCGTTGATCGCAAAGCATATGAAAAGGCCCACGAAACCGATGAAGCTGCCAACGATACGAGCACTAGTCGGAGGCATGATGCCAATCCAGTGCGTGGCTAGGATGAAGCAAGAGAAGCATCCGGATAGCAAGATGGCGCCGTTAAGATCCAGGTTCAAGAGCTTCTCGCGGAGAGGTACATCCTTAGGCTTTCCGGGGTCGTGGAAGCAGAGGAACATCGTGAGCGCGGCAGCGAAGCCGATCGGTAGACTGATCCTGTGTAGTGTCAGCGGACTAATCTCGACCTTGTAATGCCTTTCTGGTTTCCATTCACACGCAATGAAATTGGTGAGATGTGCATTGTAGACGGCAAAGCGGCCAAAACACAAAGCGCGTCCACGTACCAAAAGCAATATCTCCATCCAGGGCCGTCTGTCAGAACACCACCCAGCAACGGTCCCACGACGCTCGCAGATCCAAAGGTCACGCCAAACACGCCCATGTAGGCGGCCCTATACTTCGGCCCAGCTGTCATTGCGACGATGATGAATGCACCCGTCATCACTCCGCCTCCGCCCATGCCTGACACGATCCTTCCGAAGATCAAGACCTCGCTTGTTGGTGCCGTCGCGCATATCACGTTTCCAATTTCAAAAACCGCGATTGCAGACATGAAAGTGGCTTTGAGGCTGAAGTACTGGTAGGCTTTGCCCCACGCGGATTGGAATGCAGTGTTGGTGATTGCGTAGGACGAGCCATACCAGGCCAGGCTGCTGATGCTACGGAATTGCGTGGTGATACTCGGGATCGCGGTAGCGATGATTGTGGAGTCCAAGGCAGCGAGGAATATCGAGAGGGCGAGGCCGACAGTTATCAAAGCCAAGCGGATACCACGCGGGTATTCAACGGGTGGTGTAGCATCATCTGGTGGGGTGTCAACCTTGGACGCTCCAAGGTTGGTGAGCTCTACTGGTTCGTCGCTCATGATGTCGTGCCTTGAGGCAATTTCGTCGAAAAGTATGAGACTGGAGATGGACATTCGAGATTGCTGGCCGTGTCGGCCATGTAGAGCGTAGTGTCAGCGCTAGGAATCGGAATAGGTCAAGTGTCGGGATAAAAGCTTCCTCGGCGGGTGCTTACACCGAGACTTGACTAACAGACTATTTCCTTTGCTCTTTCCACCTCAGCAGGCTTAGCGGAACGAATAATCGTTACGAAGCTTTGTAGGTATCAGGGAGGGATTCGCGATGAGTCTGACCTGGCAGGCGATGCAAACGCGGGCTTGTATTGAAGTAGACACGATTAAAATGGTGCGCCGGAGACGACCAGAACTCGATTATAACAGCGTTTGATGTCACAGGCGATGCTGTGTAATACTGTACCTAGGTACCACTACTACCGCGTCTATTCCAGTCTGTCTGTACCTAGGTAGGACCGTGTGCTGCCATCGCATGAATCTCGCTCATGACCCGCATTAGGGATGGCTATGCTTCGTGCCCTATTGATACAAGTCTTCTTGGCTGCACTACCAGCCATTTGTTCTCATCTTTGTGCTCGTGCACGATGTGAAATCTCGCTACTGTTGTCAGTGAGGCGTGGATAATCTCGAGACGTTATCGCGATACGTTGCGTCGTATGTTAGCCCATATGTAGTTACTGATGCAGGCAGTCGGCGCATGGCATAGGTGCCTAGCTACTATGGACAGCTCAGAGCCATCGCAATATGGGTTCCCATCGAGGATCTTTGGTGGTGTTGGTGTTGATGGGCTGATGAGGTTTGGCGGGGATGTTTGGGCTGTCGCTTCCCTGGCTGCCGGCCCGCAGCGCGTCATCGTTCCCAGCCGCCAGGCGCGTGTCGCGTCGAGCTTTCACACCTTCACACCTTGACGCCGCTTCTGCCCTCGAATCCTCAGCGTGCGCGCCAGAT
Source organism: Alternaria triticina (assembly GCA_022609215.1). Classification (NCBI taxonomy): domain Eukaryota; kingdom Fungi; phylum Ascomycota; class Dothideomycetes; order Pleosporales; family Pleosporaceae; genus Alternaria; species Alternaria triticina. Next base: position 999,952 of record JAGKPX010000002.1, read on the forward strand.
TTACGACGAACATCAAGGCTATAACGCCAAGAATAGCGACAATGCATGCGAATGGGGCCAGGATGGAAAAGAGGGAGAAGATATACGACGCCATGCCGAATGAGTAGTCGTTTGCGAGAGGCTCTGTCGAAAGCCCAACCTGCATCGCGGAGAGCACGATGGTAGTGTATGCGAATAGCGTGATGAGACTGTTGACGTTGTCACGCATGAAGGCTCCATACGTGGTGCAGCCGCTTAGGTACCCGCGCAACTCGCCCATGGTCAAGCGATATACCCAGTTCAGCCGCCCGAGTCGCAATTCGCCGTAGTTGAAGCGTTGGTTGACGCGAGGGCGGTCCTCCAACAAGCTTACAGACGATGCAGCCGACGCATCGATGGTATGCGTCTGTACCGAGGTGCAGACGACCTCGCCAACGAGCGCCAGCCACCCAGACCAAGTGACCTCCTTAGGGATGAGGCCGTGGTTGATGGCTAGATTGTAGTCAACCTCCCTTTCGATGAGCGCGACATACGACAGCATGAAGCCCAGTGCCGTCTCGTACAGGTGCCGACGTGGGCAGATCTCCGTGACCCAGAAGTTTGGGCAGAGAAGGAAGCGAGGCAGCGGTTTGAGGAGAATCGACGACGAAGGCGCTGATGACCAAACAAGATGCAGATCCAACTGTTCCGTCACCACAATTTCCCGTTTCTTGACCACTTGGTAATGAAGAGGTCGCGGCGCGCTTGGAAGGCCCACAAGCCATAGCCATTTGTGGACTTCGTTCAGTCGGCGGACATTCAGCTCGATATCCAAGAACGCGCCGATGTTGTTGCTGACGGGCTCAATTTTGTAATTTCTCCGGTATGTTGCTGGCAGCAACGGAACCTCTGGCCCTGAACTACCATCCGAGCTCTCAGTCTTTAGCAGAGCCGTGCGGAACGGCACTGGGTATTTCATCGTTTGCTACACGGTATTAGCATGTTATCGGATGCTCACAGGGCTGCTACTGACCTCGCAGCAGTCAATCATTGTACGAAGAACACGGTTCTCGCCGGAGGGGAATGCGACAGCAAGAGAGGGCTGGAGTTCGTCGCCCAGCGTACTGGCGAGCCTCTACCCCGGTCCCGCGCCATCACGAACAGCGCCAGACGATCGATACTCGGCAATCAATACAGTTGTGATCAAGCGGCTGCGCGCCATCTCACGCGTCTTACCCTTTTCGGTAATTTGGCCCCCAACATAAGCGGCCCCCAAAGTCTCCAAGGCAATCCACATGCAGGGCGCTCTCCAAACTTAGAGCGCATACCTCACGAGATGGTTTTAACATTACGCTGTAGCCTTTAGTTGCCAGTTTGCAGCGCGGGTTTGCTACAGCACCACGATTCGCGATGGCTTCGGCCACCAAGGTCCAGCATTCGAAGTTCGATGCACAGGTTAGTGTTCTGCTCACACTCGGTTTTCTACATGTTTACAAGCACAGTCTTTCAACCCCGGACTGAACGTTGTCTACCCTAGTGATGAGCAGACAACGTCAAAGTTCTCGGCCAAAATCGAGTAGGTGGCTGGAAGTCCAACGCGAGAATCAAAAGCTGATAACTTCGAGGATCATCGCCATTCCAGGCTTGGGAGCGGACCCCGAATATACATGGAAGAAGAGCAAAGTGCATTGGCTTCGCGATGCCAATATGCTCCCGAAGAAGATTCCACATGCCAAGATTAGCGTTTTCCAGTATCAGTCGCAGTGGTTCGGAAAAGGATCGGTCGACGAACGCATCGACAATGTCGCGAACAAACTACTACATAGCCTCGATAGGTCACGAGTGGTGAGTTAGTACGTACTCGTGATGACTACATGCTAACAATGTATTGGAGAACCAAACCAAAACGCCCATCATCTTCATCTCACATTGTCTTGGGGGCATCATTCTCGAGAAGGCCCTGCTCATGTCAAGATCGCGTCAAACAGAATTTCCCAACGTGTATCCTTGGATCGCTGGATGCTTCTTCCTCGGTACACCTTTTCACGGCACGTCAAGCCAGTCCAAGGCAATGGTTCTAGCATCCATGGCTGAAGTCGCCGGCTGGGGTACGCCGTCTAGTCTACTCAAGGTCTTAGAAAAAGACTCAGAGATCTTGCGCAGTCTACTCTCCGAGTTCTCTTATATGGCGCGAGAAGCTCAGTTTCGGCTACTTTGCTTCTGGGAAGAGAACGATAGCGATTTGGTCAACTATCTCGTGAAAGGAATCACATGGCTGAAAAGCAAAGAGCGCATTGTTGACCAATCTTCGGCAACAATCGAATCATTCGACAGCATCTCTCTCATGTCGGATCATTTCCAACTCAACAAGTTCCCTGGGCCAAAGGATGGTAACTTCACTTCCGTCTCTGATGAGATCCGTGAGACAGCCAACAAGGCGGATAGCATCATTAAGACGCGTCAGAACATGCTTCGACAATCTCAAGTCGATGATCGCACCTACCACAGCATGATGGATGCGCTCGGCAAAGGATTCGCCGACGTAGAAGCCGCCGTAAAGGGCACCTACACAGGAGCGAAGGGCACGAAGTCATCATCAGTGTTGGAAATCGAAAACTTTCAGACCTGGAAGAACTCGAACGCAAGTCCCATCCTTTGGATCCATGGAAAGGCTGGTACGGGCCAAGGTGCGATCGCATCTTCTGCTCTTGAACTTCTCCGAAATGCACAAGCAAACAACTCTATGATCATATCGTTCTTTTGCGACCAGGGCGACACGATGCGACGATCGCTGAAAGGTCTTCTGCAAATGGCTGTCCGCCAGATGATCGACATGGACCAAGATCTTGCCCGACACCTGCTTTCAGATTCTCGGAGCAGCAAAGACGCTGGAAAGCAAAGCTTTGACACTGAAGAGATACTCAAGGTGCCTGCTTTATGGATAGCACTACATAAGATGGCGCGGGATCTGCCTCACACTAAGATCTACATCGTGGTGTATGGTGTGGAGCAGCTTGCGGAAGAATCGTTGGAACAATTCTTGCGGTACATGTCAGAGACGCTAGAGACCGAGGGTACGACAAACGATGAAGAGGAGTGTCAACCCGTTAGATGGCTGCTTCTCAATCGCAGCGGGCGCCCGAACATCGAGAAATGCTTGAGACCGCGATCGTTGGAGATCAATCTGAGCGACGCAGAGAACTCTGCGCAGATTAGTGACGACCTCAAAGCGCACATATCAAACAGCGTCGACGAGCTGGATCTTCCAAGGTCTTTGGCATATTTCGTGAAGCGCCACATCTACTCGCGCGCGGAAGACAACTGGATCTACGTTAGTCTAGTCGTACAAGAAGTCAAGAATGCGTGGGTCCCCGGATCTACACAGCACGCACAGATCCGAAGACTGTTGGAGTCATTTCCGTATGGTCTGACCGACATGTTTGAGCACGTGCGAAAGCGCGTCCTAAATCCACAAGCGGAGGGCCATGAATACACGAAAGAGATATTGCGTTGCAGAATCTCGGCGTATGTAGCGCCCACCATGCGCGAGCTTGCGATCATGGCCGAGCTACCTCAGCAACATCGCAACGATGTGGACAAGCTGAAAGCATACATAGTTCGCTGTGGTGCATTCTTCACCTTGAGAGGTAACGACTGGGATCTGGATAACAGCACTGTCGAATGGATTGATATCTCCGCACAGGAACATCTCCGACAGTATGCAAAGAACGACTTATCTCTGGATCTCGACGATGTTCAGCATGGCATCATCGCGTTGCGTTCGTTGGAGTATATATACGACGCCGTCAAACATCAAGACACCGCAGAACACGAGCTAGAGGACGAAAACGAAGATCAAGAGGAAGAAAAAGAGGAAGAAGAGCCAGCGGAGGATCTTGAGGTCGAAGCAGAGGAGGCGACCGATACGACCGAAGCCGACAGCAAGTCAGTACACGATAGCGCCAGCCAACAAAGCGAACAGGACGAAAATGACCAACAGGACGAAGACGATGAAGACGAAGAAGAAGACGAGGCTGATTCATCCTCGGTTGGAGAAGAAAATCAAGACGAAGGTCTGCTAGACGTTGATCTACGATATCCTGTTCGGTACTGGGTGGAACATGCGAAGCGAGCACCACCGGATGTGCTCGAAGAGATTGACTTCGACCACTCGTTCTGGCAAGAAGCCTCTGACGCTCGTCAAAGATGGTGGAAGACCATAGAAGAAGTTCACAACATGACAGATCAAAAAGACGTATCGCCACTCCATGTCGCCGTAATCCTCGAGTTCCCTGCTTTAGTCGACCACATCCTGAGCCACAGGGAGACGGCGGATGTCCACTTACAAGACTCACTGGGTTTCCAGCCTCTGTATTACGCATGCGATGGTGGCTGTGGAGAGATTGTCAATGCGCTACTGGGAGCAGGTGCTGACATTGACTTTTCGAGCAGCAGCGCCAACCCTACAGCGCTGCATGCTGCGTCAAGGAACGGCCACTACGATGTTGTCAGCACTTTACTCGACCGCGAGGCCGATGTGAACGCCTCGTCGTCAGACCATGGAACAGCGCTTTACGCGGCTGCGGGCAACCTCGAAAATCGCGTCGTGAAGCTTCTGCTCGACCGCAACGCCGATGTCAACGTCATTGGTGGCCCTGGCCGAAGAGCGCTGAATGTGGCCGCATTCTCAGGCAATACTGAAGCTGTTCGCCTATTGATCGAGAGAGGCGCTAGTATTGACCCCAACGAAGAGTACTTCTACGGGTCTGCACTTGGTGCCGCCGCCCGTCGTGGACATGCTGATGTTGTCCGTCACCTCTTGTCACAGTCGTGGAATCTGAGCCGACCGATGAAGACCTATGGAAGCTTCTTGAACGCAGCTGCTACCTACAACCATCTGGAAGTCTTCGAGATCTTGCTCGAGAAAGAGGAGCGCGTTCTCGTGCTCGAACAGGCATTGCAAGCTGCTGCGCAACGGGGCTACGATGCCATTGTCAAGGCCGTTCTGGAAAAAGAATCCAAAGTACCGTCGTGCATCATCAGGTACCAGAGAGCGTTTTCTTTGGCCGCCTTCTACGGTAGAACGGAAGTGCTCAAGTTACTTCATCCAAAGGGAATCGATCAAACGCAGCTAGACGAGGCCCTGTATCAGGCTACCGACAACGAGCACCTGGAGACCGTGAAGCTGCTTCTCGACTTTGGCGCCAACCCAGATACGGAAGGGCCTACGTATGGCTTTGCGTTAGCCGCCAGTGGATACGACGGTACAGCAGACATCATGAAGGCTCTTCTTGATAAAGGCGCGAACGTCAACAAACGCGGTGGAGATTACGGCACATGCATCCAGGCCGCTGCATGGCATGGTGATGCCGACAACGTTCGACTGCTACTTGAGCGCGGAGCCGAGCTCAACACTGAACCAATTGGTTATTACGGCACCGAGCTGCAAGCTGCTGTTCATACTGGCGATGAAGACACCATTCGCCTTCTTATCGAAGAAGGAGCTGATGTGAACGCATTTGGAGGGCACTTCTCGTATGCCATTGTTGCTGCGGTAGAGCAAGGCGACAGCACTGCAACCAAGATTCTGTTTGAACATGGTGCTAATGTCAACGTACGCGGAGGAGAGGATAATTGGCCAGTGATTTCATTGGCAGCATCTACATTGCTCACTGAAAATCTGGAGCTCCTCTTGCAGAACGTCAACGACATCGATGCAGCCTGCGCTAGAGGTACAACAGCTTTGATCAACTGCGCCGACTCATGCGATGCAGATGGGCTGAGATTTCTCCTCTCTCATAACGCCGACGTGCACATTTCAAGCGACAAGTACGGTACAGCACTCCACGCCGCAGCGTAAGTTCAAGCAGCCCTAATCATGTTCAAAGAGACTAATTTCTACACAGGGGCGAAGGCGATGAGGAATGTTGCGAGGTATTGCTCCAAGCTGGCGCGGATGTCAACGCTGTTGGTGGGCCATATGGAACGCCGCTGCAAGCTGCTGCATGGGCCGAGGATATGGAAAGTGTCCAAGTCCTACTGAAAGCCGGTGCCGACATTAGCATCACGGAGCCCATATCCGGCGAGTATGGTTCGGCTCTACAGGCCGCTTGTGCTGCTGGCTCATTCGATATCGTCAAAGAGCTGTTACAGCATGGTGCGGCTGTCAACATCCGGCCAGCGAATGGAAAATTTGGCGGTGCACTCTCTGCAGCCGCTGCCGGCGGGTTCGATAAGCTTGTAAAGCTTCTCATCAAACATCACGCCGATGTGAACGCTAGTGGTGGCCTACATGGCTTCCCTATCCTGGCTGCCGCTCAGTCTGGCGTCTTACCTGTCGTGCAGCGCTTACTCGACAACGGTGCCAATGCTTCAGCGCTAGGAGGCATACTTGGCTCCACTGTAGCTGCTGCAGCTTACGGGAACGACTTGGAAATTATGCGGTTGCTGATAGAACATGGGGCCGATGTACATGCAAAGGGGGGGAAGTATGGCGACGCCCTACAAACAGCAGCGATGAAAGCCGATATGGCCATCATTGAGGAACTTCTCGACCGAGCCATCGAACTCGTTAATCATTACGATGGCAAATATCATACTGCTCTCGTAGCCGCCTCATACTTCAACCGTATGGAGGTGGTTGTCAAGCTGCTTGATGCTGGAGCAGACTTTCGGATTCAAGGCGGAATGTACCGAAGTGCTATCGCCGCAGCTGCCATTCGAGGCAACAAGACTATTCTGGACAAGTTTCTCGCGATGAAACCTCCGGATCACCTCTTGGATGAAGCGTTCGTTGAAGCTTGCGCTTATCGTCAATCAGCTTGTGTCGACGCTTTACTGAAGGCTGGCGCCAATGTCTACGCACGACATCCGAATCGAGGATCTGCAACCGAAGCAATTGATACGCCAGAAGAAGAGGATGATAACTCCGATCTGGATGATGACGATGATGAGGACGAGGAAGAAGATTCCGATGATGAAGAAGAGGAAGAGACTGATGATGACGAATGGGAAGGTGACGACATCTCCGTGGCCGGACAGACCGACGCAGGCAGTGTCACCGACGTGGAACTTGAAGAAGAGTTGCCGGAAGAGGCCAAGATACGAAAACTGTTGAGAGAGGCACAGGATCGCTGCAAGCGCAACCCAACTGTGAAGCGGTTTAGGACCGTGAAGCATCAGGAGATTCCGACAGGCCTTAGCGCTGGGATAAACCGCCGTCGTCCGGTACCACCATTACCCTCGCAAATGATTCGCGAACACAACATACACAGCGATGAGAAAGAAGTGGCGCCACCACATGGCCAGCACTCCCAGGAGCCCTGGAGTCTGCCTTTTCACCTCAGACCGGGGAGGGCAGAGGCTGTAACGGTTCCATATGCTCAACCGGCTCCAGAGGTTCCAGTATCATCGCACGCTGGCCATTCATCCCCTATACCTGCTCAGGGCAAACTTCAATCTCTACCATTATCGTCCGAAGGTATGCGATCGTCCATTGACGACCGACAACGACAAGACTCGGCCTCTTCCCTACCATCGCAGAGACACAGCTCGATTGAATCCACAGCTAGCGTGCCACAGCCTGACAGTACGGCGTTGAGAAAGGGTAGCGCAGACCATGGACTCAAGAGACAGAGTAAGGCTGTCAATCGCAAGTCAGTCGCAAACCTGGAAGCAGTCAATCGATACCACCAGCAGCGGCAGTCAAGCTACTCAAAGCCCACACCACCGCTAGACCGATCGATATCAGAACACGACTACGCTGCGCAGGGTCAGCAGATCGCGTCTCCACCACAGTATGGATCACCTCCCATTGCACCACAGGGCAACAACACTGGCGCTGTGAACCAGTCATACCCTCCACCACTGCCACACCGGCAATCACAGCAGTTCAACCAGGCACAACCGTGGTTGTATCCAGGTCCATCGCAGGCATCGCAGCCCGCTCACCAACAGTACTTGCCGTATACATCGCCACCGCTGCCTCCAACGCAGCAACCATACATGCCTTATTCGCGTACAAGTGCAGCTTCATCTCCGGCTTCGAGGCCGAGCAGTCAGTATACGAATCCAGGTAGCCAGTATGCGCCTTGGGATACGCCAAACTCAAGTACAGCTACGTTCAGTAATGCGCAGGGTCAGGGCGAGGCGCAGGGAAGGCGGTGGGCTAGTGGTGGGTATGAAGGGCAGGGATATGGATAAGTGGTGACCATGGCACGAGCACCGTAAGCCTCTGTAGCGATGCCCAACGGGCTGGAATAGACGTAGTAGTAGCAGTAGCGATGCCTAGCTTCAAAATTATGCGTTTGCACGTTATTCCCCTGACTAGAACTGACCATCTTCGATTTCTTCCTTTTTGTCCAACATTTGACTAACACTCATCTAAGCAACCTTCCCATCCTTAATCAACGCACTCAACGTCTCATTCCCCACCGTCCACTCCTCAAATTCCTCTCCATACTTCTCCACCAACAAATCACTTACCATGCGCGCGAACACCACCTCACCCCACGGATTCAAATGTGTACGATCATTCCCTGTGGTGTCATTCTCACCCCAATTATACGTGTCCGCGCCCTTCTGTCCAATCGCATTCACATACGCGGTGGATGCTTTATTCAGATCTACAAAGTGCAAATCGTTCGACTCGGCGGCGTCTAGTGTGATGGCTGTTTCGTTCGACAGGTTCTCAATAACGCGGTTCGTGGTTGTGTTGAATGTGCGACGCGTAAGGGGAGAGAGGAGGATGGGCGTTGCGCCCGCTTGCTCGACTTCGGATGCGAAGGTTGCGAGGTTGGTGCTGTAGTCGCTTAGGGAGACGCCGGAGGTGGGCTTTTGGTCGTTGTGGCCGAACTGTGTGGGGTGTTAGTCCTGCTATCCCACCCCCTGTTCCTGTAGTATAGTACCTGAATCGTCACGTAGACCCTGTAGTCCTCCTTGTACGTGCCGATGTCTCTCGTCACATTGGCCCAGTCGCCGCCAGCTCGGAACGATCTTGTTGTCGCACCGCTGTGCCCATAGTTGTGGCCGGAGGAGCCATCTGTGACGGTTGTGGAGAGGAAGGCGTCGCCCCAGCCGCCATTGGTGGCGGTTGTTGAGTCGCCGGCTAGGAGCCAGTATATGGGTTTCGTGGCTTGTCGGTGGAGTACGGCCGGTGCTGCGAGAGCGAGAGGGAGGAGAGAGAGGAGTGTTGCGCGCATATCGGAGGCGTTCGATTGTCTAATGAGATGCTACTATGAATCCTAGAGTGTGAGCTTGATCCAGTACATATGTACGGCGTTAGCAGTGTGACAGCTATACCGCGCTCAGCCATCGAGCCGGCGGAATGGAGGGCATAGATCTTCCAGATTTGGGGTGGCAGATTGCATCTTAACTTTGCCTGAAGCAGCTCTACATGCGCTCGTGATGCGCGGAAGCATGGCCAGAAAGCGAGTGGTGGTGGCAGATCTTCGGGGAGTTGGGATGGATCGTAAAGGAGTTGCGGGGTGCGGCGCTAATCGTCAGGTACCTCGCGATAATGCTGCCCGAGTTGCTTCATGCCGTCATGAGCAGGACACGACAACCAACGTATTGCGCGATTATATCTACTCGTGTATGCTGTAGCTGGTGATGCGGAAGGTCTTCGGGGCGGGGAAAACATGTGCATCAGAGTCTCGCCGGGACGGATGCAGATGATTATGCGCTCCCGATCAGATCCGTCATGCTAGGCGGCAGCGAAAGTCAAAGGTTTGCTGATGCCGCATGGCTATGGGTATCTCAAACGACGCCTAGAATACATCTAGATTGATTCAAAGTCAAATCGGCACTGATATGTCGAACTTTTCTGACTATGCCGCGGCCGTTCTCCCGCCCGCCCACCTCCTGGCTTACTCGACACTGCTCGGAACTGAGCTATACCAGACTTTCGTAATGACGAATGTCGCTTATCAAGCTCTTCCCAGATCCGCATTCACGAGTCTGCAGAAGCGTGTCTTTCCCATATACTTCAAGAGCCAATCAATCCTTTTGCTAGTTGTCGCTGCAACGTGTCCGCCTCATGGGTCATTCTCGCTGCTTGCAGAGAAAGGTGACTGGATTGCTATCGTCATTGCTGGTGCCACGGCTGTATTCAATCTGGTTGTGTTTGGCCCAAGGACTAAAGACTTGATGGTAGAAAGGGTCCATCAAGGTGGGTACTCCTGCATGATTGAAACTTTCCTTGGTCGCTGATGGATACACAAGCAACTCGCGATAGCAAAGTCGAGCTCAGTGGAGCCATGAGTGATGACATGAAGGTTCTCAATCGAAAGTTTACTAGGGCTCATGCGATGAGCATTCATTTGAACCTCATTACGATTGGTGCAACTCTTTGGTATGGTTGGCGATTGGCGTCAAAGTTACAGTTCTAGATTAATTGAATGTGATCCCAAAATGTATACGCAACGTCTACACGATCGAAGTACGAGGGGTTGAGTTCCCGTTGAGTAGCCGTTTGATGCAAATGAGCCTAGAGTAGCAAAGACAATGTTCGTTCCCCTAGATGTTAGCGTCGATGAGTAATTCAGGCGACCGGAGCGGATGTCAACGATCGTTCCGTCCCGTTCTTGGTGAGGCTTTTGCCCTCCTTCCGCACCTGCATCCATCCTGCGCCATCGCATCGGATGGAAGACACTGAAGAACCTTCCGCTACGAGAGCGGGTGCACCGCGAACAACACAGGCATGTCAACGGTGCCGGAACCTGAAGACGCGATGTTTGCCGAGCGCCCAACCTGGACTATGCCAAAGGTACACTGACCAATCAGCGCGTCGATTCTTTAGCCGTGGCTCCACACCACAGTCTTGTTGCGAAGATACTAACCGTGCCCCAGATGTTTCTCTGCCGGCAAAGAGTGTGCTTGGGCCGAGGCGCCACGTAGAGCGAGGAAGCAGCGCGCGCCCTCGTAAGTCGTCGCCCATCTTGTTCGATCTTGACTAATCATTTTTATAGCCGGATCGCGCAGGTTGAGCAAAAGCTCGATGGCCTTGTAGCCAAGCTCGTCCACGCGCCTGAAAGTGAAGTCACCACGGGTTCAGCATGTGGATCGCAGCCAACTCCTGGAGAGACGGTAGCGGAACGTTGGCGGAATCGTGGATTTGCTAACGTGGCGCCGGGTAGCTGGATGCCCACACCATCTTACGAGCCGAACGCTGTACAATCCGACAAAAGTGCCGAAGATGGATCCGCGAGTGCTGAAGTCGATCGACAATATCTTGAAGACATCCGCAGCATACACAGATTCGACGACCGTGAAGATGTTTCGAACCCTCCTGAGGGCCTCTTCAGGAACTCAAAACGCCCCGAAGCTTCAATCGAGCACGATGTCGTCGATTTCTTGTTCATATCTGGTGAAGCAGATACTCTCTTAGATGAGTATCGTAACATGTCGGCAACGTTCCCTTTCGTTATGATACCGCCGCAGATCACTGCCAAACAGCTGCATGAGCACAGGCCGATGCTCTCACTTGCGGTGCTTCTGGTGGCATCATGGAGACATCACAAGCGCCAGATGACACTTGATGGCATCTTCCGCACAGAACTCGCCAACAGGACATTCATAAAACCCCACAAAACGTTGGGCCTAGTCCAAAGCGTATTAGTGTATCTCTCGTGGTAGGATGGCACCCATCGTTGCCGAGATGTACTAACCCACGCAGGTACCACTTTGTCTTCAGCCACAAGACACAGCAGATCTTCTTCTTGCACAATGTCGTGGTAGGTTTGGCTCTAGACATTGGCCTACACCAAGATTACCAGGGTTTGGGCTTTTCAATAATGCCGAAACGACCTAAAGGTCCGCCGCCACTAGCTATAGAACTGCGCGAAAGGCGCCGCGCGTTCTTGGGTTGTTATTATCTTTCTTCCATGTCAGTACTTTCGTTGTCAAATCGTGAATTCGCATGTTGACTCAACCAGGGTTGCGGCAGGTTTGCAGAAGCCGAATTTGCTCAAACATTCTCTAGTCATGACCGAGTGGGCACAAAGCCTGAAGCAAGATCGCGAGTACGAAACCGATGAGACTATCGGCCTTCTGATATCTCTACGTCAGATCGACGACCAAGTACAAGACGAGTTATTCACTGCCGATACTTCGCAGCTGCCGATATCGGATGGTCGAGCGTTGATGCATGTTCGATTCATAGATGTACAACTCGACACATGGAAATGGGGGTGCAACGATGTTGCTTCCCAAAGACTACTCGAGCTCTCTTTTGCATACGCCAAAATGCAACTACACAGCGTAGCTCTTCGTCCGTCGCCCTCAGAGCTGCCCGCATCGGCACGTTCGTCACAGATCAACAGCCTGCTCTCCGCTCTTGAGGCTAGCAAGCGCTTCTTGGATACCTTGCTTTCATATCCAGCCCACGAATACCACCTGATCTCGTTCTCGGAATGGATGCGTTTACCGCCAGTCATTATGACAGTCGCAAAACTATGCATCCCCACCGAAGACCATGCTGCCATCGGGTGGGACACTCAAGCTGCCCAAGACCGAGTGCGTCTAGATCTCTGCCTCGAGTCACTTTGCTATCGGATGCAGACTCTATCGACATATGAGAGGCCAAAGCGACCCCATCCCGACTTCTGGTACGCCATGGGGATGATCACTGAACTGACGAAGAATTGGTACACTCGTAAGATTCGACCGGAGGGCCCTAGCCAGCCAGCTGCAGTACCCACGCCCAGCGACTCAGTCGAGCGGGGTTTTGGCGAAACCTCGTGTCCCATCACCAGTGCACCAACAATGTGTCCTACAAGACACACGGAACATCAATGTAACATGCCAACGGGCACCAACCATATAGAAGACATCAACATAGACATGAACCCTGAGATCGGGGCTGGCAGTGATCCCTTCGCGTTCATGAAGAGTCCTGACTTCGATATGAGCCAATTCTTCGACACGGCAGGAGGCATCTGGGGGGATGAAAGCTTCAACAACTATACTGACATGGCCTTTGGGAATGGAACCCAGTTCTAGTTCCCATGCTTGACTGTCGAATATTTGCCACGGGCAGTCACGCGCAATGTTTCCACAACATCTCGACACACTGGAAGACGTCGAATCGCGCCGTTGCACTGCTGTCATTACAGATCACTTGTATGCGAGCTCGTGGGCATGCCTCGAGGCCTTTCACCCTAGCATGTGAATCAGACTGCCGATCTCACACAGGTACACAGCGCCTTCTTCCAGATTGTACAATAGCCGTTTACCTTGAGGGCATACGGTTTTGACGCGTTTCCAGCATATTGACGTGGCATACAAAAAGAATTTCCAGTTGTTTCGGGTGTTAGAAAGGCGTCGGAACGAACACAACGCGGGAAAACAGTCTTCTTCGAATGTACATTGTCGCAAAGCATCGCGTACTTCCGCTTACCGCTCATTAATACCTTCCTTTACGACACTAACCCGCCCACCGGGCGCCGTCCAATACCAGTCCCAAGATACCACGCACACTGCACCCCGCGTTTTTGGTGTCAGATTCAGATGCCACGAGCCCGCCACGCGTGGTTTGAAAGTCGATTTCTCCTCCATCGGGCCGCGACATGGTGGTGTCGCTTGTGAAAATGTGATTGGTTGCTAACGCGAAATTGTTGACGTTAGGCCGGCGCGCGAGTCGGCGATCGCAACAGGTTTGCACGTGCCTTGATCGCCCTGGAATCTCGTCGCATGTGTGACATCAGCTGGACCCTGCATTCACGCCTTGAAATCTAGGACATTGGCGCGTTCAGTGCATTGACTATAACTGGACGAAGATATATCTTGTGTGACGTACTCGCGGTTTGCGCAATTACAACATTGTTGATATTCGCTGCTTTCCTTACCTTTTTCTTGCAGCTCACATTATACCTACCTCTACCGTCGCATTTCTTTATCATTATACCCGGACCTGATCTCGAACTTTACCATGAAATCGTTCAAGAGCTTCGTCAACAAGCGCCGCCAGAGCTGGCAAAATCGGGGCAAGCAGGAGGATAATCCGGCACCGGCACCACCCGCTCCCACTCCCGCCGACGCCGGCAATGAGAAGCGCGCAGCAGCTCCACAAGCCAACAACGAACAGCAACAAGTACTAGCTGAGGCTGCACCTGGCACTCTTCAGTTGGCACTGCAGAACAAGTCCAACTCCGACAATGTATACTGCTACATCACCGGCCTTGCTCTCGAGCGAAACAACACCCCTCTCTTTGTGCAAGCAGACGGCCAGTCCATCTACTACCCAGTAGCCCCTAAGGACATACAACAGCCCCTCCAAGCCGATGTCGCCATTCCACTTGGCCGCCCTGGTAACACTGTCAACGTTAGAATCCCCAAGATTGCCGGCGGTCGTATCTGGTTCAGCATCGGCGCAAAGCTCACCTTCCTCCTCAACCCAGGCCCTGCAGTCGTCGAGCCCAGCGTGACCAACCCAAGCGACCCCAATTTCAACATCAACTGGACGTTCTGCGAGTTCACATACAACGACGCGCAGCTCTTCGCCAACATCAGCTATGTCGACTTTGTCAGCATTCCCGTCGCGCTCAGCTTGACCAGCAACGACGGCAAGACCCAAACAGTGCCTGGAATGGGCGCCGATGGCTTCCGGAGGATCATGGAGGAGCTGCGCGCGCAGACCCAACGTGACGGTCGACCGTGGGATAAGCTCATCTACGAGGCCAACGGGCAGCCATTGCGCGTACTGAGCCCGAACAACCTGCTTGTTGGCAATGAGAATGCGTGGGGCGACTACTGGAATGGCTACATCCAGGCTGTGTGGAACAAGTACCGCAACGAAGATATGACCATCAACACCCAAGCCGCAGCCGGCAACCTCAAGGGCCGCGTCAAAGGCGACGAACTCGAACTAGGCGAGGCAGGCAAGTTCGCTGCTCCGTCAGCTAGGGATATCTTCACCTGCAGCACCGGGCCCTTTGCAACTGGATCGAACCAAGCGCGTAACGCAGTCATCCCCCGTCTTGCCGCGGCCTTCAACCGAAGCATCTTGCTAAACACACCGGGCAACCAGTTCCCCAACGGCAGCAACCCGAGCCAGTACTACAAGGACCCAACGACCAACCACTACTCGCGCATCGTTCATCAGATGCAGAAAGATGGGCGTGGGTATGCTTTCCCGTATGACGATGTTGTTCCGGATGGTGGCCAGGATGTGGCAGGCACGATCTTCGCTGGTAGCCCGACGTTGTTCACTATCGCTGTTGGTGGGCAGTAAGCAGCCAAATGTGATGGGAAGTATGGGAGGTGGATGGTATACTTACGATGTGATGAGTACATATTTCTCGAGTTTCTGTATATGCTTATTCGTAGATGTTGCATGATGGGTGGGTCTGGGAGAGATCGGGTACATAGTTGGCTTTGGTATATACTTGATGATTAATGAAGTTTGCATCGTTGCTCTATTCGATTTCAAAACAAGAGCATGAGTGCGGGAGGCAGGTAGTGCGCAGGTGAAGTGTGAGGGCTCCGGGTCTGCCCTGCCTGTCACATGCGTGCATGGGTCGTATCAATGACGTCATCAGTCCAGCCATTTCACCAACCTCTTTCACCCACACGCAACACGACAATGCCAACTTATCTTCGCCGAACACAAAACCGACTATCAACTAAAACAAAGCTCATTTGAGCTAGGTGGAGTGCCACGTGAAGACGCGGCTCGCGAACGCGTGACGTCATCGGAATCATGGAGCGCTCAATCTCCATCCTATCGAAGCTGCGCAACGTTGGCGCAGAGCCCGGGTTTTGACGTTCTCGGGTCATGATGGGTGTAACATTAAAGAGACTGGGACTTGTAGTGCTGAGTGCTCGGTGTCCAGAGTACTCGCCACTTTTTGAGAGCGCTGACCCTACAGAGAAGCGTGTTTTACTTAACTCACGCACTCGGTCACACCATACCCTGAGATATACATTGTACTCCATATGAACGATGTGTGCAGCAAAACGTATTTGTATACTTCAATGCGAACATTGGTATTGGAATTGACTGAGCAGCGCGAGCTTGTCGTCGGTAGACCTTCTAGGCTCACGCGGTGAAGCGCGCTTCATCAAACGCTGCGATGACCGAAGCTGCATTCACTATGAGTGTGGCTAGCGCACACACCACACCGTGCAAACGGCCATATGCGTTTCCATCACAACAACAGGCGACTGACGAGCACTGGCTGCAGCCCCTCACCCCATCGCCCGACCGCGTTCTTCAACCATTTCCTCTTATTTGCGCGATCAATCAATATCAAACGGATCAGCCAACTACGCAAGCGGCATTCAGAAGGCCAAAGATACCAAAAGCCGTACTCAAGGACTGAGCGGGACCGCCCTGCCCGAAACACGATCAAACACCCATGGCTATCTCATCAAAACAAACGTATGGCCAGCTTTTGTCACGATCCCAGAAGAAGCGAATCGACACATGGATCAACAACCTACCGTACGACTGGCAATTAGACAGCGCAAACACAGCACTTCTCGCTCCTGCGGCAGTATACGAAGATTGGCTTGATTGGGCAAAGCCTAGGGCCCTCTCATGGCTCGCCAGACTGGACAAATACGAAAGGCGGTTTCGAATCGCTGGAGTCGCCTACCACAAGGTTCCGTATGCGCTACGACGCTCGACGGCCACTTGTAGCTCTAAAGCGGTCGAGCAGACTGTTTGTTCGCGGCTCAGCCAAATGTTCGAAATCGGTCGCCCGCGCTCGGAAGAGCCGTTCTTCCACCCCTGGGACGAAATCTTCGACGCTGCATATGCGGTATTGCAGAAATGGGTAATATCAAGAGGCACCGCTCCGGAGAATGTCGATCAACTTCGCGTACTGGAAGCTGAATGTGAACTCACGCTTTCTCAATTGGCGAAACCACTCCGGAATTTGGAGGCTGGACTGGTATGGGTGGAGGAGCAAGTAGCGAAGCTCGCCGAGCGCTCCGATCTTGATGGAACTGAGGCGCTGGCCGCTAAGCACAGTCGCGAGGGTAACATGTTTCGGATGTGGGTACAGACCTTTCTGGAAATTGAGCATGGGGTGGTGAAGTCGAAGTCTGCGTATACGGAAGCTTTTGTCGATGGCGTGGTGGAAGACGAGGGAATTGCGAAGGACCCGTACTGGACTATGTTGGCGGTTACTGACGTCGAAGGTTGGTGAGACGGTGGGTGAACGAAGTTTAACACGCTGTGCAGACTACATGTATACTCTAGGGGCGAAGTTTCACAGCGCTCGCTGCTGTAGCTTTCTATATCCCAAGATGTAATTTCATCCTATCATTTCCCCCAGCCACTGCAACCTGAGCTAACCAGGGGGTACCAATCCAACATATCAGTCGTATCGCCAACATGTACCCAAATTGCGAACCCGTACCTCCAGAGCAAGCCGACGAGGAGGCCAAGAAAGCCCGCGCCGGTATTCAAGAGATCATAGAACGCGCCGATAGTCTTCTCAATCTTTGCAACTCATTGGAAGATCGCTATAGAGAAGCCGGCGTCACCTTCCACAAAACCCAGCGCGCCGCCCGCATCGCCTTGGAACTTAATGAGGATCTGGATGTAGACCGTTACGCAGCCCTCAACAACGCCTTCATTGTTCAAAGCTACGAAGAGATCTTTGCCCCTCTCATGGCTTTGGTTAAGAGTCTCACCGCGCTCCGCGCAAAGGCACGACTCATCCCATCATCGACCGAGGCTCATCACCTAAAGTTCACGCTGGAGTTCACGTTGATTCCTGCGATGAACGTTCTGGTCTCGGACTATGAGATGTTCTCGGATAATCTGCGTAGCCTCGAACAAGATGTGCATGAACTGGATGTGTTCAGTAGGCAGCACTTCCAGTTCAACGATCAAGGCGAGCGTTGTGCTTGGTATGACCCCGTGTTGGATCTGACTAATGGCAAAAGAACTGTGCGGAGCCATCATGGCGAGTATGTGTTGTTTGCCGACTGGGTCTATAACTTACCTGAAGCGCGACGTGCTCTTGGGGTTCAGATGGAGATTGACGGGCTGTATGCATCTTCTACGCTCTTTGAGGATAGGTTGTTTGTTTATGCGATGGATTTGATTTGGCATGCGAACGAGGGGTATGTTTTTGGGGGTGCGGCGTAGGATATTTGCCATCACCGGCGTGGGACGCGCATATGATAGGAGTTAGAATCCTGGATTTATGACCGGTAGAGTAGGCAGTGCTGAGAATACATGACAGTGACGAGCGCCGCTGTAATCTACGTGATTGCCTTCCCCTACCGAGCCAGTTTATCTGTGGTGTGTGGCGAGTCTTCTCATAATGTCACTCCTTCGAAGTGCCGTTTTCACAACGTAGGCACAAAGCTGGGTTGCTATGCTGTGTCCATTCTCGAGCCAACCCATATATCCTCTACCTCATGACCCAAATGGAACATCTGGCGACTACTGGGGCAGTAACGGCTGCTAAAAATTTGATAGAATCGTATGTATTCGACAGGATCCAAGTTTGGCCGCAGCTTGCAGTTCCGTTCTGACCATGTAGTCTCCCAGGGATATCGCAAATTTCACTTATCTAATGCTTGATATCACTCTTCACTTTCATGTTTAGCCTCTTGCTCGAGGCCTTCTTTTTGCTCTTGCGAGAGCACTTGATGATAAAAGTATTGCTGGGTGATATTAGTGTGCTATTAATAAGACACATGGCAGCGGACAGGCTCACGAAGCATGGCGTATCGTAGCGATGGTGTAAAGGAACTGAGAAACGATGGTAGTAACTGGGCGCGGGTTAGGGAATGGGGATGGTGGATGGCAAGAGAAGTGGATGGGTGTGCGTTGAAGAGCAGATTCTGTAGTGCGCCTGATGCCTCCATACAGGCCTAGCGCGCACATGACAGCAGACCATATGAGGACGGCGGAAATGGCGTGGTCCAAGGCTGCAACACGGCTACAGGAGGGGATTGGCTGGATTTGCCTCATTGGACACACGCAAAGCAAAGAGAGGCAGTTGCAACGAAGAGTCATCATTGAGAAGCAGGGCTTTGTCTAAGAGCTATCTGTGTACATGAAGGGTGCATCAAGCCGCATCGTCACAAAGTGGTATCGGTCTCGGCTTCAGTGTCGAGAACACGTTCAGCCAGCCTTCTGCTCACGGCCTTCTTCTTGCCCTTGCGAGAGCACTTGCCGACGTTCGACGGACGGGACCCGGGGTTACCACGCAGAGACATGCTGTACGTTGGAGCAACCTTTGGCGGAGGTCGCAGTACACGCTTGATAGCATCATCTGAGCGAAGAGCAGCCCGAGGCGGAGAGGATGGAAGCACAACAGCGGGATCTTGGGCTTTGTGCGGCTCAAAGCCATCGGGATGGGCATCGGGGAGTGCATCGGACGAGAACTGGTCTTCGTTCTTCCTTGCGACTTGCAGAGCGCGACGAGCAGTAGCGAACGCTGAGAAATCGATCAGCAATGAGATATGATGAAGAATGGGGATGCTCATACTCTTGAAGTTCTTGATATGCTGCGAGTTAGCTTCGAGCTGTTGACGGATCGAGTTCCAGCGACCCTCTACTAGAAGCCTTGGATGATAAAAGTATCGCTGAGTGATGTCAGTGTGCTATCAATGAGAGACAGGGCAGCAGGCAGCGGACTTACGGCTTCGTGCGAGACCTGTCGCAACAGGACCATCTTCAGGTGAGCCACACCACGCGGAACGTCGAAGACATCGTTATCAGGGCCATCCATGAACTGAGATGCCATCGTCCGACGATAGGCCTGTGTACGTACTATGCCCGGAACTATACGTGTCCGCATTTCCGAACAGATCCACGACGGTGACACCTTATACAAGAAAAAACCTAAACAGGCCTGCGGACTACATTGAGACAAAGACCTGCAAAGTGGGTGGCCCAACGTCAACGTAGGCTCCAGGGTGTTCAGTTTTTCCCTACCTAGGTATGTTGGAGTGGTGAAGCCTTCGATGACATGCGCCCGTTGTAGATTCATTGCCTAAGTTTGGCCATGCTAATCTCCATATCCCCGTGGGGTATATGTGTACGCGAGCTCGGCCGCGGTAGGATAGCGCTTGCGAATGCGATAGAAGAGGATTCGACCTGCATAGCCCAACTTGGGCCGATAGGAAACTCGATCTACAATCTTGTCAGTGGATACCCATCACACGGGATCAGACATAACGTACCAGCCCGACCCTGTAGTCATTAGATTCCTGAAATTGTGCAGCAACGAGAGCTAAGTGAGGTCTCATATCGAGGCACTTTCTTATGTTCAGTCTGGCTGTGTGCAATGCGCGCATCTCGAGAACCTCCAACTGCCATCCGGCAGCGGCAGTGCCGTTCGTAGCGTGGACCGTCCTGGCGAGCGATGACTTCGTAGCATAGGAACGGCTACGCCAGACCAGTGGACGACTCGCGGGCGGCGATGCGGGCGGAGGTCAGGGAACGAATCATAATGTCATGGCAAGTCCGATTCGTTGAGATCTAGAAACGGTGGAGGGATATGCGTTTCAGCCCTGAACAGTCGCGAGTCTTCTGGGTGTCGGTGACGCGTTGTGCAGACACGCGCTAGGGTCCTCGGCGTTCGCGGTCACATGAGGCCCGGCTGCGTATGTCGGCGCGTGGAAAGTGGGCGTCCTAGGCATCAATCGTTCGGACGAGACACACTCCACATATTCCACCATTTCCTACACAGTAAAGCCTATTACGATGCAACAAACGCTCAGGCGCTTAGTCTGTCGCTTCACTTTCGGGGAAGTTTGCAGGATTCCATATGCTGTCATAGTATGATAATGCCGTGCTTCACTTCGCATAAGGATCTTTTCACCCGGACCGTCGTATCACCATAACGCGCTCTGGGGAATCCTATAGAGCGGCAAAGCTGGGTGACCAACGATACGAGAGAAGCAGCGTAGATCGTGTTTAGCGGGTTGATGCCATCCAGCTGTGTTGACACCGCAGCTTGCCCCACATTGTTTTGTAAGGTTTATCGATAAGCAATTGGACCGCGTCATGGGCCTGTGCTGAACGCGTCAACCGGGCAGATGATCCCCGACCTCTCGCTCACATCCTCAAGTACCACCTGGGCATCATCGCAATCATCGCAATGGGGCACCAGGACAGACACCCTTTTATGAGTATGGGCTACTCTATATCATCAGTACACAGCCACCTTGTGAGCATACTGCCTTAAAGTGATATGGACGCGTTTTGGAGCAGATTTCGTACATTGCGAAAGCACGGCTCGAATAGGTATCAGCACGAAGCCATAACACACTGAACAGGCGCAATGGTATGATAACACGTCAACTCAGATCTTTGAAGCGATGTCTGACATTTTGGCAGGATGTTCGTGTTGTCTGCCCAATCTCTGCTGTCTCTAGTACCTACGGTAGCTGAGACCCACCACACCCACACCAACACACCAACTATGGCTCTGGAGTGGCCCAAGATCCGCGCTTTTAACTTGAAGACAGCGGAGGAAGAGGAACGGCGCCACCGAGAAGAAGAGCACGCTCAGTTCTACCTACAGAACAGATTCGAGGACATTAAAGCCAAGGGGAGATGGATGAAGCTAGCAGTATGCATCGCGTCTTCCGATTACACTGATTGCACTGCTAACATGCGCAGTCTGAGCCAGTCCACTGGCCAGCTGAGCTGGTTCGGAAGCAAGTACATCCCTGTCATGTATTGACCTCAGCGATCCTTGAGCAGTACAAAGCCAAACACAAAGTTTGGATCCTGGTTGCCAAGGAAGAGACCGCCGACAGTCTCGAGTTCGATGTTTATGCTGCCACCATGCATGACAGCAAGTCGCTCGGCCAAGACCGACTGGCGACGGCGTGCCGAGCTATCCGCCATCATATCGAACTCGCGCTCCTGGTGTTACAACCACCAACGGAGCAGCGGGCAATTGTCTTCGATGTGGCGCCCGGCAGTATAGTCACGTTCAGAGCCCCGCCCCCTGGATCGCGAGCCACCTTACCATCCCCACACGCGTCCATTCCGTACAAAGCCAACTGGCCGTCAGTCGACCTGTCGACCTCTGTCAAGCAAGGAATCCGCAACGACCTAGACCACGAGCTCACCCTTCTTCAGTACAAGTTCGGGCGATACGACATGTCAATCACGTTTGGCGCCCTTCTGCTCAAGGACATCCGCGATGAGCCCGCGACGCTCGCTGATGTCGGGACGAGACGCGACGCCCTGAACGGGCAGCAAAGGATAATCACCTCATTTTCCGACAGTGCCGGATACCGTGGGGCCTACGTCAATGCTAGACCCTCTACTTTGCGGCTTTTCATGTTGATGTAGACTGCAGACCAACGTTTTATCGGGAGTTCTGGCATGATCAATATTATTTTCGAGGTACCCTGGAGTCCACATCAATACCAAATCTTATACGTTGCAACGTTTTGTTGTGATGTAGACTACAGACTAGAGATTTCCTTGGACAATAATAACTACTTTGATGCTTACATCAACTCAGTATCTTCATCATTGCGTATCGCTGTTCCAATGTCGGCTCCAGGCCTGTTCGGATTCTCCATGTATCATGTGCCTTTGTCCGATTTCGAGCTCTACCCTTGGTGGTCCCTGGTTACTGACTTTGACTACAGAGAACAAAGCCATACGGGCCGATTTTGCTAGCCTCCAGAGTGACAAGGACACAGCCATCACCGACCTCAAGTCAGCCGCCAACGACAACATCTGGCTTGCTCACCTGCTCGAAGGAAAAGGTTACAACATCGATGTGACTCTGTTTGTCAATGAAAAGACCCATCAGGCCCGCGAGTTGGCGAGGTTGCAAAACGCGGCCGCCGCCCACCTGATGCAGAGGCACAAGGACGGCATTGCTGATACACATCTGAGCTTTGACCGGAGTGATGACGCGGCTCGAGCGCTTGAACGCGGCGCGGTTGAGCGGATGTGCAAGGATATACTCGAGAAGATGAAGCGGTTCGCCGATCAAAAGTTCTCATTCAATGAGTTCATGCACGAGCGGACAAAGATCGAGATCGAGCGCCGAGTGAGTGCTGAACTAGATAAGCGCCTGCTACCGCACAAAGCCCACGAGTCGGAACTTCGAGAGCAGATCTATACCCTCGTCGACGCGAAGTACGACGATATCGACTCTACGATGGTTACCTCCATCAACACTGCCTTCGCAGACGGCGAGCGGATCGGCCGCGACATCGGCTTCAAGGCCAGCTTCCGTATGAAGAGGACCCTTGAGGAGCTTGAGATCTCAGGCGGAAACGTCCCCATCAGCGTCTGCGAGCCTTGGATACAGGTTGCTGTCGACGAGGCCGCCGCTATGAGCCTCGAGGCGACCCGCACAAAGCCAAATTCTATGCCGACTTCGTACGACCAAGCATGCGCGATCCTCAAGAAGGATGTCGTCAAGCAATGATTGTGCATCAACGCTTTGGTCAAGTCGTTGTTGACATCCAACTTGGCCATGCGCCTCTTGGCAATCTCCCTGTCGATAGCCGAGTTGAAGACGAACGGTCTAATGACCATGACGGTCTTCTCTTGACCCTGCCTGAAGGCCCTGCATATGGCCTGCCTCTCGTTGGACACGTTCCACCACTCCTCACACAGAACGACGATGTTGGCGGCTGTGAGATTGAGCCCGACGCTACCGCACCCTGCGGTGATGAGCATAATCTGCCACAGGGGTCTCCCAAGAACTTCTTCTCGATAGCTGTCCAGTACTTCGGCAATATGGTGCCATCGAAGCGGAAACATTCAACCTTGTGACGCACGCGTAATCCCTTGTTGATGATGTCAAGGTATCTGAGATACTGTGAGAAGACGATGATTTTGTCTTCTGGTCGCTTCTTGATGAGGTTGTAGAGCATGTCGACCATAGCCGTGACATGTTTAGATTCGAAGACTTGCTCCTCTGACAAACTTCCAAGTTTCGCCAACCACTTGAGTCTCAGTTCCGACGACGAATCGTGTTCCTCGTGAATGAATGAGTTTAGAACTCTGGCGCTGATCGCTTCTGTCGCGGCTTTGTTCTCTTCGTACCCTTCATCGACATCGTTCTCGGGATTCCAGTCAGGCCCCTCTGGGTCGTACTCGTCGTTCGCAGTCGGGGCCTTTGCTTTGCCTTTACCCTTTGCCGCCTTCTTCAACGCCTTTTCCTGCCGCCGGATGCCATTGCGGTGTTTCACCGCAAGAACATGAACAACACTGTCAAATCGCCACCACCTTATACAAGAAAAAAAACTAAACATGTCTGCAGACTACATTAAAACAAGAACTTCTAAAGTAGGTAACCTAACGTTAACATAGGCTCTAAGCTATGTAGCTTTTCCCTAGGTTAGCATGCAACACTTGTCACAATCATCACAATTATAAAAAGACACAAGACAAGATCGAGGTTTTGCATTGTTTGTGGCGGCTTTGTTCGCCCTGTCACCAGATTCCTTCATCACTTCCTAGCAGAGACGGCTTCGTGCGGGGTCAAGTCTAAGTTGACGGTGGGGCTGGAGGGCTTTGTGCAGCGACGACCTGAGCAGCGGCGACGGCCTGGGCAACGGCGACTTGACGGGCGTTATAATGCAGAGCTATCTGGGTGAATAGACTTGTTAGTACATTGTAGACTTTCGCAAGTGAGCTGGAGTGACTTACGATCTCCTGCCGCGATGGCTTGGATTTCGCCGGCGGAGGGGTTGTCGGACACTAGGTACCCGCAAGCATTCGCAACGTGGCTTGTGGGTCACTATCTGGCTGGACGAGTCAGACATCGCCCCGTCATTGCATACCGGTCGTCACATCAGGCCCACAAGGCTGCATTTCAGAGGGACCACCCCATTCAAAGGAAAATCCGAACACCCTGGAGCCTACATCAAGATGAAATCCTGCGAAGTTGGTGGCCTAACGACGACGTAGGCTCCTGGGTGTTCAGTTTTCCCTTGTACGAGGTAGGCCGACAGTCGATGAACGACAAGCTGTAGGCAATCCTCAGTATCGTTGTCTTGTCGCTTTAGTGGAGAGTCACGCCGTTCAGACATCTCAAGTGACACATCCTGGCTACAGCTGTGATGACCTTGGAAGTTTGCTCAAAGTACTCGCATGCAAGGATTGTAACAGACAGCGCCCGGAGTTGCCTAATAAGAGGCAAAACGCCATTAACGAAGCCACATGATACATCATAGGAGAACACAGCTGCCGGAAGGAGAGCTTGATTGGTTGTGTGGGGCCACATCACAACAGTTGGATGCGCTGCATGCGCAGTTCTGGAATAATAGACTTTCTTCCTATGCCACATACGTGTCCGTTCGTGTTTGCTACTTTCCAGCCCCCCACCGATCGCGATAGCGAAACGACGGGTGGTCATCACTTAGCTGTCAGGCAGCGGTGCAACGGGGCTGCATCGGCCGGGTGCGAGCGCGGGACGCTCCTTCCGCGCGCTGGGTCTCGGCTGCTGCCCCTACCGGAATGCGTCCCACCAGAACAACTTCACCGGAATTCTCAAGCACTGAAGGACCTTTATGGGACAGAAAGCGCTAAATAAGATCGCCTCTCGTCCCTATTTTCGGTATAACTTTATTTCAACGTCATTTCCAGGATGAGAGGAAGCATTCGAGGTTTTTGCGGCATGCCGGAGCTGAAGTGCGGATGGCGCATGTGAAAGCTTGAGGGTGTCCGGCTCGGCTGCAGGTAGCCCCCGTGCAGCAAATTGGATTTATTTATTCACGGGTTGGAGTCTCATCGCCCTGCCGAGCCTCCTGGTCCTTGTTTGAATGCCTGCTGCCGTCAGATAAGTGACGTTTGCGGAACCTGGCTAATGTCCCTCGTCCATCATCCGTCCAAATGAGCTCACCAAGCCTGCCTGAGTATCGATCTCGCTGTTCTTCATGTGTGTCCCATGTATATGGCATGCAAGGTTGCTGCAGCCATTTGTCAAATATGAGGGTTGTGGGTGCGGGGTATGACTGTAGCCTTCGCGCAGACGATAAGACATTGTGTGCGGCAGACTGCAAATCACCTCCAAGCGCATGATTCTGTCAAAGCGGCGTTGCTCAATCATAATGATGACGCGTGGCGGACGCCGATGCGTCGCAGCTGTACGTCAAGGCTGCGGCATGACTAGGTGATTCGGCCGGGGACTGCCTGCGAGACTCATAGCTTCGATCCATTAGCTATAACTGTGATTGCACAGTCGTAGCGAGGGCTGCACGATATCATCCTCCTTGCCCGTGGTCCATAGGTATGCGTTGCGCGAGCATCGAACGGTCTGCAGGTTCCCCACAGTGGTGCGGTCTTTCTTCGACGGTTGCTGTTGGCTCCAGTAGTTAACGTGTCAGTACACTATAGATATCGCTCACCCCGAGAAAATTCGTTCCATAGTGGCTGCATGTAGATGGGAAAAGGAGAACGTGCTTACTGGTATTGTGGAAAAGGTCCTGCCAGTACACAAACCAAGAAATGTCTACCGAATGGACTCCCGGTTGTCAAGACGCCAACCTCAATGAAACTTATGCTCTACATATACATCGAAACAAATGGAAAAATCGATAGCAAAACCCGTCTTGATGTCCAACAAAGAACCCTTTTACATATTTATTCACGGTATCGCATAAGAACGCCAGCGAAGTTCAAAGTAGTCGGGGTGAAGGAAAAGCGATCACACCAAGCAGAAGAATGCTAGACACATTCTACGTGCTAAGTGGCTCTACAAGACGAGACATTTGTCTAGCAATGACGGTTGGTTGGCTTGTGGCGACACGGAGTGTGGGTCCTTTGATGTTGGCGGTCGTTCTGACTCCGAGCGCTGGCGACTTAGGCTGCCGGTGTGGCTTGGTCGCCTTCGGTATGCATCCGGGGTGTTGGGATCGAAAACAGGTGGTGGGAACGTGCACAACATCGAATGAGTTCCGGTATCAGTTGCTGAAATGATTGCTGGCACCGGCTCGATGTCCTTGAGGTCAGGTATGGTGTGGCGTCTCAACAGTGGCAAAGTTGGTGTTGTGTGGAAGCTGGCGCTCTGCCTTATTGGTGTTATGTTGTAGGTTGTTGGTTTTGCCCCAATACCCTCTGTGAATGATACCGAGCGAGCAAAATGATGATAGCGGCGTGTACTACCATCTTTATCAGGGGCATTGCTCTGTTGTGATGCGAGTGACCTTAGCGATTGCGAAGTACATGGCGAACTCGAGGCTTTATTTGTTGCTTTAGCAGGAAGCTCGAGTGGGTTGCGCACTTTATCTTTGGTATCGTGGGAGTCGCCTGGTTCTATGATACAGTGGACCAGGGCATTATCGGATACACTAGGTAGTTCGAGACCAAGCATCATCGCATCTGCGCTATGACGTTTGCGACCAGACAGCGTCGGGCTTAACCCTTCTCTTGTAGACTTGGAGATATGTTGATCCGTATGATGAATGGAAACTGTAGAGTCGCCAGTGTGGAAATGTTTTGAATAGTCCTGAATCAAAAGCCATTTGGTGTGCTCCCACCATGTCCCAGTGTCTGTAAATCCAAAGTCATGTATCGCTTTCAGACAGAGCTTCAGAATAGGCGAAACGTCCACCATCTCGAGTAGCCACTCATCAATGTCGTTCATCTTCTCTACCCAACGCAAATGGCTATGTGTCTGGTGGTATTTCTCGATCTTCTTCGTATTGTGCATAGTCAAATTGCTGCGATAATTCCATCGTGAGCGAGGTCGTCGGAATTTTGCATTTACATTGTGTGTCGGCATCAGAGCTTGCTCGGATAAGAATTCAGACATGTGCGTGCCATGGCTGTCGCTCATTTCATCAACGGAAGCTGTGAGATCCGCTATTATCGAATTGATGTTAGCATCATCTGCCATGGAATGGGTTGTCAATTGCAGGATTTCCAGATTGTCTGCGCTCCGACTTCGGTCCAGCGTTTCGCTTGGCACGAGTTTGTTGTCCAGGACTTCTTCAACGAACCTTGTTTCTCTCCTAGAGTATTTCCACTCTAAGGTATTGAAACTGGCTTCGGCTTCATCGTATTCGGCTTCTAAGAGGCCAAGCCGATCCCTTAATGAAGACGCAACAACAAGAGCATCCTCAATATCCTGCGGTAGATTGGTACCTATCTCATTGAGATACTGTCGCAATAGATTGAAAACATGGCCATCCTTCGCACTCGTCTCTATATGGAGATCGCGGAATTCCTGGCGTTTCGCGGCTAGGGAGAATCGCGCCCCCACCAACTTATCACGGAGGTCTCGTAATGATTGCTGCTCGTCATCTAGCTTCGCTGATATCGCACTCCGCGGTGCTCCTGGGACAAGACGCGAATGAGGGCCATCTGGTGTGGGCATTGGAGGAGGTGGAGGAACGCTCATCTCGGCGAATGAAATTGGCGGCGGTGGTGGAGGAGGATAGACCATCACGGGCGGAATGCTCGGGCGAGGCTGAGCGGTGTCGTTCTGACCATGACCGCGATCGTCATGCAGCTTAAGGGCTCGTGGACTAGAAAATATTGAAGCGGAATGGTGAAGCTCATATCCATCTGGCGATACCACTGAGCGCGTTGGGCGTATAAGATCTGGCGAATCCGGTGTCCCGGTCCATTCCTTTGACGTCGCACTCTCAACAGTGGATGCTATGCTCGTTAGAACGATTCGTGGTCGTTGGAATGCTGGAGAGCAACATCCACCGGGAGCAAGTAGCTCATACTGACCCGTGGGTTGTTCACACTGCATTCCTGGAGAGACATTAGACGATGATATGCTCGGGTGTGAAACTATACTGAGAGTGATGCATCCCGGACAGCGAAATGCGGCGGCAGCGAACGTATTATCCGTGTGTAATCTCACCGGCGCCCCGTCACCGTGCACATTCGCTGATGCACATCGATCGGCAAGGAGAGTCCCAGGAGTTGCTGCTTGCTCCCGAATGGCGGGTTCGAAGCAAGTGGCACATGGGCTCCATGCACTGGCTGATAACAGCCTGCAGCGTAAAAGCAGCGCGCACCCGTGGGCGGGGCGGGTGCAGAAGCGTGCTAGTGGCCGCACTAGTCATCCTCGGCACGGACACATGGGCCATGGTCAGCCTGTGGCAGCCCGGCACTCGCGCCAATCGTCTGTACCTTCACTCTATCGCCATCTGCAGGAGGGTCGCGTCGGCATCATGTCTAATACAATAGAAGACTTCGCGTCGTCGCATGTGTCTACTATGCGGCTCTGCGCGATCCAGTCATGTGGCAATATGTACATAAGCACCTGCAGCGCAGCGTTCCAAGGTTGTATCGTCTGAGTTGTCGCGCGCGGACAATGTGGCACAACTGACGGCATGGCTCAACCACAACAGCAACCAGCACAGGAGTGGAACAGTGAGTTTCAGAGATACGTGATTCCGTTTTGGGACCAGAATTATGGACGTTACTATTGGCAGCATTATATTGAAGGTCCGTAGCAGCCCCTTACTGGTATGCGTAGCGGCTGACTACGAATAGGCCAAGGTTGGACTTTTTTCGACTGGGCTCCCGTTGGATGGGTTCCCGCGGCGCATGTCATACAACCGGCTCAATCTCAAGTTCAATTTCAGCAGCCGCATATACGTAGCGACTCTGTACAAACTGTCACCGCATCCGGAGGTGGACCTGCCGGTTACGGACGTTATGGACGCGGCGAAATGGTTTACGCGACCTACAATCCAACAAATCCACTACCTAGCAGTCACTTCGAGACACTTGATCCTTGTCAGGCTCCAGTTATCTCTGGAGACCACACATGCTGACCTATCGTAGCCTTTTACGTCAGGGGCAGTGCTTTCTTTGAGGAAGGGAAGGTTAGTAGTAGACCTGTGAGACGAGACAAAGATTACCTAGGTACTCACAGTCAACCAGGTCTTTTCAGTTCTCTTCACTGAGCCAGCGGGTGCCAACGCACTGAATGGGCTGAATCCCATGGCCGACTACAATACCAACCTGTCAAAGGTCAAATACGGTGAACATGTACATACTCAAGTACGGAGGTTCATCGTCGTCAAACGTAGAAGAGAGTTCTGCTTCGCTGTGTACGTAATCCTTTACATGAGCCAGGTTGAGACATGGCTAACTCTCGGCAGTCCGATCTTCACCTATTACGGCCAGGCCACCACGAAGCACGGAGTAGTTGCTGACGAGCATGCTATTGCCTACTCGTTAGGACAGCAACCACAACTCGTACAGGGCGAGACGCCGCTCCGGAAGTCTCCCATCCCAATCGTAATGGAAGAGAACAACAGGGCACTGGTCCCGGCTTCTAGGATCTACTTCGCTATCCACCATCCAATCCAATACAACGTCAAGGTTAAAGATATCGGCTGCGTGCATCCCGATTATATTCCTACCTTCCTTGGATACTGGAACCAGGAGAATACTGATTCAAAGGACGACCCTGATGTGGCACAAAACCCAAACAATACGGACAATTTTTGATGCGCAACGTCTCGAGAGATCGTCAGCTTCTTTCTCAGTTTGATCAAGATACGTTTTGCTTTTGTATCCATTGTTGACCTTTAAGCACACGATATTGCGGTCAGTCGAGGTTGTTTCTGCTCATATACGCCGCTTTTGAATGACGTTTTCACTATGAACAGCTATCCGCGAATAACATCTTTATTAATACTTCCACCATCCCTTCTTGCACTTATGGTCGTCTTGCGTATATACCATATGAGCAAGGTCTTCATCAGGCGCCTTACACAACACCGAGTGCGTTACGTTCATTTGCGAGTGTTGATGTGGTTTAGAATAAGGACAGAGCCACATTCGTGCCGTAGCCATCCCGTATTGGTACCTCTTGTTCGCATCTCGGATGTGCGCCTCTTCCATTGGCCGACGTGTCCAATTGAGGCTGTGAAGTGTGGCACAGCGACCGTTCAGTAAGCACCAATGATGTTGCTTCAGGACGACGCCACTATATGCACTACAAGCTCACGGGTATTGGCCCCGCGTCAAGCTCAGCCTACTTGCCCCCAGCCTTTTTTCCCGCATCAGCTCCCACGGCGTCTTTTGAACACCAACCTCTGGGTCATATACCATCACTGTCGCACATGAAGGGCTGTTTACCAGCGCGACAAAGAATTTGCGCTGGCAGCCCCCCGCAATCAAGGGCTACACCGATGAATGAATAAAAGGCTTGCTTATACCTGACTCTGTGATATAGCCTCGTGTCAATGCTGACTTTGCAGCAGTGTCAGACTCCACCTCAATTCTACACCAAGCATTGAAGCAATGTCTATTGCCATCGATAATGTCGCTGCGCTGACTGAATCGCTCGAAGCCGTATCGCGGGCCGGTGACATCGACGTCGAAAAGGACGGTGATTACGTCATCGCCAACGCAGAGCGTCTTACCTTCGAATGCAAGGCGGTCCTTGGTAAAGGCGGAGATGCTGTTGTGGAAAAGGTGCAACACACAATTACGAAAGCAGTGTTTGCAAAGAAAGTGATATGGTTCCCTCGCGAAAAGGCTAAAGGCAGAGAGAAGGCGATAGGACGGTACCACAACGAGGCTGCTATCATTCGAAGTCTCAAGTCTCATCGACATATAATTGAGCTCTTCGCCACATATATGACGCCCCGATCAGGTGGCTTGATTTTGCGGCCAGCTGCAAATCAAGGCGATTTGCAGCAATACCTCGATAGCTACGCCGATGCGCTCGATAACGCTACGACAGCGCCTGACACTATAGTCAGGATGAGTAAAGTCTTGGAGCAGACTTTTGGATGCCTAGCGAGTGGTCTTGCATATATGCATGGAATGGGCATCCGTCATAAAGATGTTAAACCAGGAAATATCTTGATTCATAACGATACTGTTATCTACACCGACTTTGGCGCGTCGAAAGATACCATAGAAGACGGACAATGTACAACAGAGGGCAAGCCTGACTTCTGGACACGCAAATACTCTGCGCCTGAGGTGCTCGAGTACGAGAAGAGGAACTTCGCAGCAGACGTTTACTCTCTGGGTTGTGTCTTTGTTGAGATACTTTTGCCCTTGAGTCGCTTGACAGAACACCAGGACTTGAAGGTTGAGGGTTACTCAGGCATCGTGGACGAGCTTGATAACATACTTCCTCTCACAGGAATTCCGTCGAAACTTCTGTGTATTCGAGAAGTTGCTATTCTAATGATCTCGAAAGAAGCCTCGAGTCGTCCTGATTCTGCAAAGATCGCAACAGAAATCTGTTCTCAGAAAGGGCTGTCATGCTTACAATGCTATTTCATCAAGACCCAGGTACAGCCACTGCAGTTACAGTCACTAGAATCCAAGCCCCCAGCTCGAGGTACACCAACTCCAGACTCACCAACTCCAGATTCACCAGCTCCAGAACCGCCAGCTTCAGAACCGCCAGCTTCAGAACCGCCAGCTTCAGAACCGCCAGCTTCAGAACCGCCAGCTTCAGAACCGCCAGCTTCAGAACCAACAGCTCCACAGGCGCAATCACAAGCTCAACTTCAAGAGCCACAACTTCAACTACAACAACAAGCTTTGCAATCACAGTCTCCCCAACCGCCTTTGATAACATCATTAAGAGCTCCACAACAACAGCCTCAGTTTCAACAGCTGCAATCGCCTACCCCACAACCCAAAGCTTCTCAACCACAGGCTTCACGGCTGAAGACGGTACATCAACAACTGTTGGATCCACATAACCCACAACCGGCATGGAATCACCAATTTCAGAGATATCTTCATATACTGTTTAGCGACCAGTACCAGCATTGGTACTGGACACATCATGACGGTAAGCAGTCGCGCCGGAAAGCACGTACATCTATTAAAGGCGATCAGGGCAAAGTTGGACGTTCTTCGACTGGGTCCCGCTAAACATTGCGCCCCCTATCCCGCAACTGCAACCCCAGGTGCAAACGCAACTTCGGCCTCACTTCGATGCACATCAGGCCAATTCAGGCCACGGAAATGAACGCGTAGACTCTGCCCGCGCCGCGGCACCATTGAATATTCGCCAAGGGAAACAGGTCTTCGGCCCCTACGACGGTAGGGATGCACAGCCTAACGGTCACTACGAATGCCTTGATTCTTGTATGTCGTTATCGGCTATGATCATGCATCGCAAGACTAATTCATAGAAGCGTTCTTCGTTAGAGATGCGGCCTTTTTCATCGAAGGGAGGGTATGTATCGCTCTCCATAACCAGAACACAACTGATAGGATAAGGTCTTCTCAATACTCTTCAGCGAAGCAGCTGGTGCAAACGCAGTAACTGCCCTGAAAAACATAAACAACGTGACAGATTACAACAGCTCTATCTCGATGGTAAAGTACCGTGAAATTGTACATACGCAAGTGCGGAGATTCATTGTGGTTAAGCCCAAAAAGGAGTTTTGTTTCGCTGTGTAAGTCAAATCTTGATGATTATCGTGCGCTGCTAATGATGACAGACCCATATTTACCTACCAGGGTAGAGGCACGAAGAGGCAAGGTGTCTCTCCACATGAGCACGCCATCGCGTTCTCGCATGGATACGCTGCTCAATTGTTACCAGAAGAGGCCCCCCTCGTTAAACATGCTATTTGCATCGTTATGAACAATGGCGAAAGGCCTCTAGCAGTGGCGTCGAGGATCTACTTTGGGATTCACCATCCAATCCAATACAACGTCAAAGTCAAAGACCTTGGTGTTGTACATCAAGACTGGTTACCAACCTTTATTGACTATTGGAACATGGAGAATCTCTCCGAAACTGAGCAATCTACCGAAATTACCAATGACGCTGCTCAGGATGACGATTCTTTATATGGCAATACAGAGAGGTCTTGATGAACAGCAATCTGGGTGGTGGAAGGCCTTCTTTTTCTGGGTACTACGAGAAGGTAATTGGCCTACATCTCTATTTCGAACAAAACCTCACCATTGTCAAATCATACATGTCTTCTGGCGGACTGAGCCGCGGTAGAACTTTCTCTTCAGGGTTGACGATGCTTCAGCCACGACATGGATGTATTGAGCCACCGCTTGGGGGTACAAACCCATACCCTGGTTAAATGCATAAGTCCTGCAAGCCTTCCTGCAAGCCTTCCTGCAAGTGTATCTGGTCATGAGTCACACATTCTTCGCAGGCACCTCTCATGATATATCTCATCCACCAATTAACGGTCGATATATAGCAGAGCCGCATGCCTTTCGACCGCGCTCGTACCAGTGTCCGGATCAGATATCGACCCTTTCACCCATGTCACATATTAGTCTTCATCCCTTTCGCGAACAATATCCAGCTGCTAGCCAACCGATTCCAGACTTCTGGTCACTGTACTATCGGCCAGCAGGCTTCATAGCCCGTTCAGCCGTATCTTCAGCCGTGTCGCGTCGCTCACCGATGTTGATGCCCTAACACGGTGATGATTGGTCGATCTGGACGGGCGTATTGCCACGAGAACAACATCCAATCGACCGTGCGGGGAGACGCATGTATTACTGTCATCTCGTTAGTGCGATAGCTGCCTCACTCGCCTGTCGCAGACTATCTCATTTGCCTACGCCATCAGGCTTATGTGGCCAATTACGGCAAAATAAGTAAATACGTGGCGGTAAGACCTGGTCGTGCTCAGTTGTCAAGACGCAACGTAGGGCCAATCTGATAACAAGGCAATAGGCGACTTTGTGCCCACGTCGCGCGGGGTCATAGGGCAGAAAGCGGTTATACGGCAGCGCGCGGGTAGCAAAACAGCTGGCGCATTCTGCAGCTTCGTGCAGCTATGGTCATGCGTACGGTTCTTCATACATGGCGGATTGCTTTGCGCCGTGAAGAGTAAGTCTTTCCACAACGAGTGGGTCGGGCGGCAGTTCCAGCCTTACCAGCTGCATGCGCTGGTTTGTCTTTGGGGTTCAAGCAGCGTGTAAGACGGGAGCTAGGCGTCCTCTTGCATGCCGCGGTGGGTCAAGTGGGGTCCGGCGGGCCGTTGGATTGGAACTCCATTGACGGGGCCTGGGGTGAAGCATCAAGCGATGCCGTGTCGTCCTCTTCCCTATCTTAACCCAGCGGTCGGCTTAGTGGACAAGTGACAAACGGGAGCCAGCTACGCAATTACCGTGCCATATGATCGCATGTCACCGCTGATAGAAATCACATGTCACTCCCGAGGCTCATGCTAGGGTACGATACCTATCCATACGCCATTGATGAGCTTTAGCAGCTCCTGCCAAATTGAGCTTACCGCGCGGTTGGCGATCATCGGTAATGTATGTGGTGTACCCGCAGGGTTTGTGATACCGGCACTTGTCTTTCTATCGGGCCGAAAGAACGACGGTAGCCTTATCTTCGGGATCCGATGTGCTGACATCAGGTCAGATCCAGACACCTCACACATACCGCAAGCGGGCGTCCTGCTGATCACCGTCAGAGTGGGACATATCAAGCTGAACCCGACACGGTGGTTACAGAACGCAACCTTGAGGCTTGCTAGTAGTGGGGTGATCGACCACCTGTCCCCCTCAGCTGCTTAGCAACGTGGTTGAGCTGGCGTTTCATGGGGTCTCGCATCGAATGGAACGATATGCTCCGGTAAGCCTAATGCTGCATTTGGATACCAAATAAGATGATACAACGCCCGACCGCCGCCCTGTTATAGAACCTTGCAGTCCGGGAAATTCGTTCCGAGAGTCATACGCGGAAATGAAAAACTTACTATTACCGTCATGATTCGTTAAACTATACAATATTAGGACAATGTGATAACATGTGCTTGCAAGATGATGGAACCCCCATGAACCACTCAGCACAAGGAAAATAGACGGCCGAATTACGCGACCGGGTGTTTCCCAAGTCGGGCCAGTGGGTGGTGACCTCCAATAGAAGATGCACTCTTACTTCGCTTGCTCTTGTAGGTGGGTAGCAAGTTTCGTAGCCAAGTCGTCGTATGTCTGCGTCCTTGCGAGATTGGACGAGAGTCAGGGGTGGCGGAATTGTCGGGTAGTTGCGTGTTGGTCTCATCGACGACCGCCGAGTGCATTGGAGGCTGTGTACAAAGTGCTGATGAAGCAGGTTGGACTACGCCGCCGAAGTCCGACGGATCATGAACATCCGTTTCCCGAGCACGGGCTGGAGAGAGTGTTCGGTGTACGTCGGATAATAGAGTATGCTGCGATTGGGTGCCACCCTCATCTGATGTTGCTGCTCCCGTGTTCATCTCAACTGCGATATATTTTGCCGCTGCATGATGCGCCTTGATCTCATTGTGATGATTCCTTGCCGTCGCATGATCAGGATGAGTAGTGACGCTTGATGTCTGGACACTGTCTTTCCGTTCTGCTGCGTCTCCGATCTTTCTGGGACAGATATCTGGGGTCTGGAGTGAGAGGTCGTTTGCTCCGATGCATTTTCTAGCCTTCTCTTGCTGGCCATGAGAAATGCCCGCGGTAGAACTTGTCATTCGGTTTCCATTGTCGATATCCGTATTTGCTATAGGCTGATGATGGATTGATGGTATGAACGTTGAAGATTCTCCCAACACAGCGTGACGTTCTTCGTGCAGCATCTCCCGTGATTCGTGAGGCTCTGAAATGGCTATAGCTTGGCCGGTATCGCGTATGCTATCATCTTCTTCTTGGGGATACCGACTTGAAGACGGGGATGCCACACTTGGCCTAACGCTAATTTCACGGCAGGAGCGAGGCTCATGCTCTGACCCGTCGGCGGAAGAGTCATCCCGCTCGCTGCCCTCTCGGCTCTCGACAGAGCTGTCGACATTCCAATACTGTGTAGCTCGAGCTTTCCAATCACCTTCTGAAAGACTTGATACTCCATGCTCTTGCAGTGTATTGAGATATACTTGCTTATGGACCGCGCTTTCTTTGAGATGAAATAGCGACCATTCCCGGATTTTCTGCTTCACCGTGGGCTGATCACGTAACGACGAAGGGGCAATTTCCGTTTGTGTTCGTCTCATGGGAGTCGAGCATGTTGGTGCTGTTCTGATCGAATCTGCTGGATCTGAATATCGTCTTGTCAACATTGATGTGTCCAAACCCTGCATCATTGCTTCGGCTTTCAACCGCTGAGCTCTCGCTTCCAGAAAGAATATCTCGTATACGATGTCACCGCTCCCACTGGCACCATCGTTGGAGCTGTGATCAGAAACGACGTCGATTCCAGGAAGGTATACGCCCGACTCGTCCCTCCACTCGAGGTCGCAGGCTTGCTTGTGCCGTATTTGCTCAAACTCTCTCTTCAATGTATTCACCTCGGCCATCATAGTATCATATCCTTGATCAATATCGGTCGCCGAAGAAGGGTTAACCGGGTCGTACGAGGTAAAATAACTA
The DNA here is from genome assembly GCA_022609215.1 of Alternaria triticina. Lineage (NCBI taxonomy): Eukaryota > Fungi > Ascomycota > Dothideomycetes > Pleosporales > Pleosporaceae > Alternaria > Alternaria triticina. The sequence continues at coordinate 1,037,144 of JAGKPX010000002.1, forward strand.
TGCGTAGGAGGTGGTGGAGGAGGAGGCGGCGGTGGAGGTGGTAAGAACTGGTCCGGGGATGGCGATCCTGTCGAAGGTAAGGGTATACTATAAGCTGAAGTATTCGGAATACTTTCACTCAAATTGCCTAGTGTAAAGGCAGTGTCTGCGTTGTTTTCTTCGGGGAGGATGCTGTGAATATCCCATTGATAGAATTTGTCTTCTTGGTCCATGAACGTCCATTCGGCGCCAGTCAAATCGCTCTCATCTTCCAGATAGTTCTGTTCCGTTTCCCCTAGATCATCGCGGGCTTTTTCCACCTTTTCGTATGCGCCTTGAAGCAGACTTGTGAGTTCGCCCGGGTGGTCATTGATGAACTCTCTTATTCGGCTCATGAACGCGGCTTCCGCATCTCCAGCATCGACCCGCTTCAGTTGGACTACGCGGCTGTTGGTCCTTAGCCTTTCGCGTTTGACTAGTAATTGTTTTCTTGCTGATGATATTCGTATTTGGGACTCGGCTATCTCTTCCAAGCGCTGCCGAATCTGCGACATAATCAGATCAGAATACGACATTCCTACTCTTTCGTCTTTTGCGAAACGTTGACGCTCCATGGCATTCAAAAACTGATCAACACCGCTCTTCGCAGGAAAGCGCCCCAGTAATATTCGAGACAAGAATGATGCTGCTCTCCTTGCATGACACTGGAAATAGATCGCGCTGGCTGTCCATGAGTCCCCTTGTCACATTCCAGTCATCAGGCCCTATAAGACGCGGCATGAACAGCCAAAATTCAAGGACGGAAATTGGCAAACGTGGCCGTCATCTGGCGTTCCCCGGCAGATAAGGGGAGACCTGACACATGAGCCAGCCGCAGACAAGCGTGTTGATGATCCAAGGTCTTGCGCACGACATGGAGCTGGAGCGGGCTGGTCGGTCATCGTCTGCGAGACAAATCGGAAGCTGGAAGCATGTACGAACCCGATTTGTTTGTCGCACGGATATTATCATAAAACCAAAGAAGAGTCGCACGGACGGTTGTATCGGGGTCATTGCGTCGGGCTGACAACATTGGAATGCCGTATCGGAAGTGCGCGGGGTCGCCCGCTCCCCAGTTTAAAATACTGCATAAGCGGTGTAATGCATGGGTTGGTCGCACATCCAAATGATGTCCGCATATCCACAACCCAGATGCTCGACGCGCAGGCGGGAGAACATCAACTGCATATGCAGAAAGATGTGGAGGTAGAGAACGATGGATATGCTTTTGCCTAGTACGCAGCACACCCTCCTGATTGACCTTGTCGAGACAGCAGAGCCGCATCACTTGACTTACCCAGCTACTGCTTTCAGGTATAAAGTCAGTGTAAGACACCAACCGTTAAAGTAACTTGTTCCCTCATTAGACATTTCTTGCGCGTATACATTTGACTAGCTCGTCAAACCATTGTATGCTCCCCGCGTAGCTATCTTGTCGTTGGCATCCTAAACCCGGCGCTGTTACCCAGCCTTCACAGGTCATATGGCCACCAACAACTCCACTTGGGTGTGGAGTGATACGTACCAAGACTACTATTATGTGACGTACGACGAATACAGTGAGTTCCAGGACTATGGGCTGAGAACGTTATAGACCACTGACAGTGCTAGGACGTCCTGTTTACCACTGGTCTAAACAAGCGCAATCAGCGAATGACCAAGTATACACTCACGTTCAGCCAGTACCTATCAGACAGGATTCAGTGTACCAGCAAGACAATGGCTCAAATACGGCACAGATGCCCGAACCTGGTATGTCGTGGTGTTCCATGCATGACATGCACAACGCCTAATTGGATGTTCTTGTAGCTCCGCCACAGGCCCGTGGGATGCCAGACTTCATTTCAGGCACGCCACACACCGGATGGTATGATCTGCTGGACACGAGTAAGCTTCCCACATCCACTCGAGCCATCACATGATCTGATAGACCCCAGCCTATCGAATGCGAACGGGCCAAGAGGCTCAAACATTCTTTGTAGTTGGGAGGGTATTCGCTATGCTGTACACAGAGACTGCAGGCGCGACCGCACAAGTCCGCGCAAATGACGACGCATACACTGTGGTCCGCTTCGGCGGAATGGCCCATACGAACATCCGTCGTTTTGTCGTAGTCAAGGTGAAACGAGGTTTTGTGAAAGCGTGGTAAGATATGACGGAAGGTTGCAGGGGCGGCTTACTAACTATGCCAGTGGCATTGGCACGTACTCTGGTCGTGGCGCCCTCAAAGATGGCTGCAACCCGGCCGAACATACGATCCTCTACCTTTCTGGAACAGACCCAGCCTCCTGTTATCTGCCTGGAGAGTGGGAGAGCGGGATGACGAAGGAACCAATCGAAGTCGAAGCGGTCGACTCTTCGATTGCGATACGACGGGAGTCGCGCATACGACTTGGCAAGATATACCCGATCGAGATGAACGTCAAAGTGAAGGATATTGGGAGGGTTCGGCCACACCACCTGAGCAAACTCCTACAGTACTGGACAGACGAGGACTGATCAGAACGGTACGTAAGCGATCCCGGGTCACGCTAGAGTATTGCGCATACTACTGGCACATGCGATCGCTATGCCGCCACGTACTGTGCTCTCGACTACGACCTTCATGTCCCCTGCCTTCCAAGCAACAAATACGTTTTCTTGTCAGATGCACGCATCGATCTTCCGACTCTTCAGTTATCCCTATGATTATGAATATAACGGCCGACGGAATGATAGCGCGATTCGAAGACCGGTATTGGTGGGAGGCGTTGCGACCTTGTGGGTTCTGTTCGGCATTTGCTACTATCAAATACGTTATACGACCAAATTGAATACCATCTCACTCTTTCATTTGCGCCTTCTCTGAAAGCGCGATTCGAGCTGGTGATGATCTTGTACGGGATGATGTACGTGACAGTGTCGTCTTCCCTGTTATCCTGTGTCTATCCAGAGTACAATAGACGCAGTACTCCAAGGAGAATGTTCAATCGAAGCGTGTGCGGGAGGCTCGCAATTAGGGTGGGTTCGAGGCTGCGGTATCCTAGGTGGTAATCGACAAGCTCTACATCGTATCCCGCGTTAGACGGTCGCATAGACTCTTCTATATCGCATATCGTACGATGCGATTGTTGGGGATGCGATGGGCCATTGAATGCGACTACCCAGCCACGGGGCCGAGCGCTACGAAAGGGCGCGTCGTGTAGCTGCTATCGTCGCTGGACGCGAGGTCTCGATCCTGGATGCAACTCGATGGACGGTCGGTTTAGGTCGGGATCGTACTGATGACATCGGCAATGCGCTCGTCGATAGCTCGTGGGTGCGCAAGAGTATTCATGTATGGAGGCGTGATCATGAAGCGGAAGGCGACTTGGGTCACGCGCCATGGATTGAGTGGGTCCGCACCACCGTGCCCGGCATCCAGATACAGCATGCCATCAACATTAAGTAACGCAACTATCACGCACCTATATGAAGTCTGCATGATTGATACGAGATTTAATCGTAGCTATGCCCAAGTGCATTACAAAAGCATCAAAGATCCAGGCTCTAAGCAGAGGTCTGACCACTTGCCCAAACCTTTGGCCTTACCTGAGTAGCATCTTGTTGGGTGTTCCATTATGTATGCGCAGATGAGATGAGAAGTACTGAGCGGTGGCCACATGGACACGAATGGCTGACTTGTAGATGGCATGATCATTGGAAGGGAAGCTCGCTGATGCATTTTGTCATAGATCTGGTGCAAGTCTACGAATGCCATTCAAAGGAAGCTTGCCGAGGACGTAATGCCTTATTTCCTTCCCTTACCCCTCGCATTGAACGTCTTCAAAGGATCAACCTTGCCATTCCTTCGTACCACTTTCCTGCCCTTGCCCTTGGTATATTGCTTCTTCGCCCTTGGTATGTTCAGACCGACGAAACCAACATCCTGCGGCTTCTTCCCTCCTGGTAGGAGGTAATCGGGGATGTGTCGCAAGTGGGGTTGTATTCTCGCGGGATGGTTGAGAGTTTGGTCGTGGCGGAGATGCGCGAGCGCTTCAGGGTTCTCTTCAAACTGTTACGATGTTAGTATGAGCCAGCAGGCAATGATGCGAGCGAACTTACGTATCGGGACAGCTTCTGCGACTTGGCCAGCTCCATGTGGATTTCCTTGATACGTGCCTCACGGATGGCGATCCTGGTCACCGACTTCAGGGCATCTGCGAACCGGTATCGGAATGCCTCTAATCGTTTCATGTCGAATTGGTAATCCTCCAGCTTTTGGCCCTCTTCTTGGTGCTGCTCTACCTTCTTCAGAACCTCTTCATCATGTTCGCATCCAGCAAATGTAGTCGGCTTATGCTTGCGGTATTTCTCCTTCGGGATGATGAACGAAATGGCCGTGCCAGACTTGCCGGCTCGTGCTGTTCGTCCAATTCGATGGAAGTATGATTTGTAGTTCCCGGGGAAGTCGAAGTTGATTATACAGCTGACGTTCAGGAAGTCGATGCCGCGAGAGACGCCGGAATCGATCTCCTTGTCCTTCTTCGCTTTCTTCTTGGGCCGCGACTCGTCTTGCACGCCAACGACGTCGGTTTCGTCCGAAGCAATGAGGATCTTATAGAGATCTTTGTTGAACTCCTCCACGATATGTGTTCGAGACGCTAACGGGAGTTCGGAGTTGAGGACGATCGCCTTGATGCCGAATTGCTCGAGGAAGAGTTTGACGCGGTATGATCTGTCGACGTCGCCAACGAATACGATACTGGAGATACAAAGTCAGCGTTGTCTCAAATATAGTTCACGCCGGCGCTTCTTACCTCTTTCCATGGACCAGATTGAGTTTCATCATGGCGAAAAGCAGGAGGAACTTGTCGTCCTCTGCCACCTTCAGCACGTATTGCTTGACCTTCTGCGAGTCCTTATCCAGATCCTGGAGCTTCAGTACAACGGGATCTGTGCAGAGAAGGCTTCCAAGTGCCTCAACATCCGTTGAGAGAGTTGCTGAAAGGACGATCTTCTGGACACCAACAGGGATCTCCCGGGCGATGTTCTCCATGTCGTCTGCGAATCCGTAACCGTTGATCAAGTCACCCTCGTCCACGACAAGCGTCTTGATGTCGCTGACTGACATGGCCGAGCTGTTGATGTTTGCCCACGCTCTCGCTGGTGTCGCGACGACGATCTCTGGTTTATCCGCGAGTGCTGCCTTGATGACGACATCCGATTCCTTGCCAGCGATGTTGCGGACCCGAATCGATTGCCCACAGTGTTGTGAGAGCGATTTCGCGACCGTCGCGATTTGTGAGCAGAGTTCTTTAGTGGGCGCCAGGATGAGCGATTGGCCTTTCTGCTGCAGCGTCTTGTGGAGGATGGGGAGAAGGTAGGCTCCCGTCTTTCCAGTACCTGTCCCCGAACGCGCAAGGACGTCGCGTCCCTCTAGTATTAATGGTATGCCTTGTGACTGTACTGCCGTTGGTGACGCCCATTTTAGGTCGCGGATCGCTCTCAGCAGACGGGGCTCGAGTTGTAGTTCGGCAAATGAGGCGGCTATGGGTACTGGTTCGGCAGTAGGTTTTGCCTTCGAACCCTTCTTCTTCTTTGGTGTGGAAGCGGGTGCAGTCGCAGTCGCGGCTGTCGTCGATGGTGTGGGTTCGGGCGAGCTACGGGGCTCGGATTGTGACTCGTCGCTCGATGTCACCTCTGGTACGTCGTGCTCGTTGAGTTTGCGTTTCGCCATCGTGTCGGAATTTGATTCGAATCTACGGAATGTGGTCGCGTCGTTGTTTGTCGAGGTTTGCGCTGCCTGCATCTACCAGTTCTGAACTTTTTTGGCGCTACTGCCGGGCGGCCTTGGCGCGACCCACAGCGGAGGAGCGACTGCTGAACGCTGATGCCCTGCGTCGGTCGCGACTTCCATCACACACGCAACTGGGCCTGAGCTGCAAATACAGATGTTGGCGTCACAGAGCTGTATACCGTGAGGTCTAAAGCGAATACATCCTATGCCATTGCTACTCGGCGTTACATATATGTTATTATTGATTATTTGAACATAGACATGCGCCTTTTAGAAGCCGTGACACGAAACATCAGCCGCCATTCATTTCGACAAGAACGGTCAAGCATGACCTCGTCAGCTCAATCCCACAGCGTTCAGCCTCCGACCCCGATCAGGCCCTGATTCGTCTTGCAATAGTCGTCGCATGTAGCCTGCAGTTCTACGTTAACAGGTGCCAATAAGCAAACCAACACGAATACGTACCCTAGGCATGCCTCTCCTGCCGCCATCTTGCACCATCCTCTCTAGAGCTACAACATACTTGGTGATCTCCTCATTGCCCAGCTTCTTTAAAGCCGTCAAAACAGCATCGATCGTTTCCTGATCAGGTCCTTGGTCACTCGTGCTCATCAGGTCGATACCCGGGGGCGTTTGGGTGAACTCCACTGCCGTCGAATAGCTCGCGTAGTATGGGACTCTGTTCGCGTCGCAGCCCCAAACCAAGATGCTGTATTGGCAGGTAGCCCCGGTCAGGATTCCGGTTGCTGCAAAATCTAGCACTGCTGGCAGGTAGGGATGCGGTGTGTCGACGCCATATGTTGTGATGATTGTGTCGTTGCTTGGGAATTGGAATGAGAAGAGATCGTTCACCAGTCCATTGGGCTCAGAGGGGTCAATCGGAGTCGGGTCGTATTGCACGTTTCGCATCGCAGCGTACTGAGGGTTTGACGCAAGAATCATCGACCATGGTTGGAAGTAGAACCCGACAGGTGGTGGTCGCCATGATCTGCCGTAATGGGCATGATCGGTGGTATTGAATGTTGGAGGTATGCGAACCTGTACGCCTTCCGCGCCCACCTTGCGCGGACATCCGTTCGGGAAGGTGTGCGCAATGGCACCGAGTGCAGCCGCGAGTATCAAGATGAAAAGCATGATGCTGGAGGTAGTCTGTAATCACAAAAACAAGAGCTCAAGACTTCTGGTTGTATATGTGTGACATCCGGAGCTCCCGCTGACTGTCTTCCTGATTAGGAAAGAGGCCGGGGTAATTGCTCATGGTCGTCGTACGTTGGCGAATAGACACCCAACCGATCCGTGAGTCGGGTCACTCGCTTCTCACCACGCACAAGTACGAGATATCACTTACTCTGTATTCAAAGATCACCTAATGTGCGCTGACAAAACTTCTTTGCTGGTCCTATTGCAAAGATGTGTCGACAACTACCAGTATTAATGTGAATAAAAGCCGTAGCTAGATATTCCAACCCTCATGTCTGGCGGAGAGGCCTTCGCAAGCACGGCAGCTTTGTGCAATTGTGGGTACGCCCAATGAGGTACCAAAAACGAATTGCTTCTCAATGGCGCGACGCCAATCCAGATGCCTCGTGCATGCAACATTAAGCCTTCTCGTATAATCCAGACAAGTTCGTTGTAGTCACAGTGCGTAACGGTCCCCTAGAATCTCCTTCGCATCATTTCGCTCCGCTGCTTTGAGTCAGCAATTCGAATGACTCCTGTAGCCTCGATACCTAGGTACTCTGAATGCGAGGGTACACTGTATACCTAGACGTTAGCTCTCCTCTATCGTTCACACGCTGGTACTATGCATTCTCCCAGCGAGAGCCAGAGTAGATACATGCTGTCCTCACGAAATTGTAGGTGTTGAGCGCATAGCGACATGGAAGGCTATGGCGGCAGAGGATGGCGGGTGGAGGCCCGTGGAGGCCGGATTCAAAGCTTTGGTCTCACAGACGTATGCGAACGGCCGCAATTCAGCTGAAGTGCCTTTTCAAGACGAATGAGCACGTATGTGTCGAAGCTATCGAGTAACGACAACATTGCGAAGATGCAGGTCGATCGTTACCGTGGAGAAAGCCGGACCACAGGCATCCTCTCATGCAAGCCGACTTCGGACTCCACCGCCAGCGCGTCATGATTGGCTACCACACCATCGCTTATCTTCACTCTCCCGTTTACCTCATCGAAACCGCCAACCCCAACCTGCCTCCAACATGCCCACCATCTCCACGCCCAGACCCGGTTCTGTCTGCCCAAGCAAAAGGTCACAGATACCAACCACTCACAGCTGAGCAAGAAAATTTCCGCTGAGCCATTCGGTCCTGCCCGCCACTACGAGGCAAGCGCGATGCACCTCCGTTGCAAGGCCGTTCGTTATCAGCATAGGCGAGCGATCATGCAACGCCCAGTCGACTAAGAGCTGAAAGTGCCCTACAACAAGACCTCATTGCTAATATAAGCTTCAAAATTGCGTAGAAGACGAGAGGTTTCTAGTCTTGGCCGTCGTTGCACGTTACCTAGTCTTGACGTGCGCCTATCTGTAACCAATCATGTGCCGGCCCGATTGCCAATCGAAGAGATGGTTGTGTGCGGTTGAGAGGTTCGAGATAGCAGTCTTGGGACCGAGCTGAAGCCGGGAAACGGTAATCGTGGGGATGCTTTGGGGTATAGATACTTCGTTTACCCCGCTGGTATGCTTCGACAGCCAACGCTCTGAAGCTTGACGTTGAAACAAGCTACATCTCTCGACATGGCTGGCGGCGGTACTCCTGTTGGCCCCTCTGCTTCTCCCCTTGGCCAGGGTTGGGGCTATGGTATCGTGCTTGGTGTTGGCTTTCTCTTCGCCCTTGGCATGGTATGTATACATGATTGCTATAAGCGCAACAATCTGACAACCTCAAGGTCTTTACCACTTGGGTTCTCAAGCGCTACAACAATGAGGTGCAAACTTCGGAGATGTTCTCAACTGCCGGTCGTACCGTCAAGTCTGGTCTGGTAGCTTCAGCAGTAGTGTCTTCATGGACTTGGGCAGCAACCTTGTTGCAGAGTTCTTCGGTCGCGTTCCGCTACGGTACGTTTCGACACTACATCACATCAAAACCAGAATTCTGATCTTCGTTAGGTGTTTCTGGACCACTCTGGTATGCCGCTGGTGCTACCGTACAGATCCTGCTCTTTGCTACCGTTGCGATCGAACTCAAGAGGCGAGCTCCTAACGCTCATGTGAGTAAACATGCTCATTACTATCGTGAAGCTAGATCTGACCACCTCATAGACGTTCCTCGAAGCTGTGCGTGCTCGATACGGAAAGGCCACGCATTTCGTGTATATCACGTTCGGCCTCTTCACCAACATACTCGTGACAGCCATGTTGTTGACTGGCGGATCTGCCGTCATCAGCTCTCTAACCGGTGTACCTACAGCCGCAGCCTGTTTCCTACTTCCTCTGGGTGTCGTAGTCTACACCATGTTTGGTGGTATCAAGGCCACGTTCCTCACGGATTACGTCCACACCGTTATCCTCCTCATCATCCTTCTTACTTTCGCTTTCACGACCTATGCCACTGGCGACCGGCTCGGCTCACCCAAAGCAGTGTACGATCGTCTGCAGGAGCTTTCGACAACCACCCCCGTTCCCGGCAACGCTGGCGGAAGCTATCTTACAATGAGGAGCAAGGATGGCGCCATCTTCTTCGTCATCAACATCATTGGAAATTTTGGAACTGTCTTCATGGACAATGGATGTGAGTGTTCCTCTACAGAGTTTGAGATCAGAGACTGACAACAGACAGACTACAACAAGGCTATTGCCGCATCGCCAGTCCATGCTCTTCCTGGATACATCATCGGAGGTCTTTCATGGTTCGCTATCCCGGTAAGTTCTCCATCCATGCGCATCTCAAATCCGGTCTAACATCGATACTAGTGGCTTTGCGCAACCACTATGGGCCTTGCCGCGCTTGCACTGCAGAGCACGGAGTATTTCCCTACCTATCCCAACGGCATGGATGAAGCCTCGATCAGCGCAGGTCTCACCCTTCCGTATGCTGCTGTAGCTCTCCTCGGATCTGGCGGTGCAGTGGCTACCCTCCTGGTTGTTTTCATGGCTGTGACTTCAGCTTTCTCAGCACAGCTCATTGCCGTCTCCAGCATCTTGACATACGACATCTACGCAACCTACATCAACCCCAGTGCGAGTGGCCGACGTCTCGTCTACACTTCACACGTCTGCGTATGTGGGTTTGGACTTGTCATGGCTGCATTCTCAACCGGCCTTTGGTATGCAGGTATCAGCATGGGTTGGCTTTACGTCTTCATGGGCGTAATCATTTCGTCTGCGGTCCTTCCAGCAACCCTCACGTTGATGTGGAAGGGTCAGAACAAATGGGCGGCAACATTGTCGCCAGTGTTGGGTCTTTGCTGCAGCATCACCGCCTGGCTCGTCACCACCTCCAAGCTGAACGACGGCGTGATCACTGTCGCTACTTCTGGCGCCAACAACCCAATGCTGGCTGGTAACGTTGTCGCACTACTTTCACCCGTCATCTTCATCCCGGTCCTGACCCTGATCTTCGGAGTTGACAACTACGACTGGGTGTCAATGAAGAACATTCGCCTTGTGGACGATTCGGATGTTACAGCTGCTGCACACATGGACATTGAAGCCGTGCACGGCCGCCATGCTGCCCTCTCCCCAGAAGCCGAAGCCGCCGAACAAGCCAAGCTGTTCCGCGCCTCCAAGATTGCAAAGATTACCACCGCTACGCTGACACTCGTTCTTCTCGTACTTTGGCCAATGCCTCTATATGGTTCAGGCTACATCTTCAGTCAGTCGTTCTTCTCGGGATGGGTCATCGTTGGCATCATTTGGTTGATGTGCAGTACCATGGCTGTTGGTGTATATCCTCTGTGGGAAGGCCGTGAGAGTTTAGCCAGGAACTTCGGTGGTATGTGGCGCGACATCACTGGCAAGGGCCGTCGCCGTGGGGATCATGTTCAGGTGGTGGAAGGCGAGAAGACGGCTGCGTCAGGAACCCACACACCTAAGGAGGCAGAGGCGAAGGCGTTGGAAGGCTAATTTTAGGTGTAGTCAACGGTCGTCTACGCGCGTCATACAATTTTGTTAGAAGGTCATATACCCCGTGCACAATAGAATGATTTGTTCAAAAGAGGGACTGGAGTGATCAGTGGAAGCTGGCCGCAACAGGCAAGCGTCCCGCTCGGTGCTTCCCTCGGCCGCCTCCTGAACTCTTGCACATCACCACGAGCATCGACCCGGTTGCTGGTATCTTGTGATATTGATTACAACTCTACCTAACGCTCTCAAGACGAGTTCGGTGCTTCTTCGCCCAACGTTGTGACGGTTGACCACGTTCTGCAGGGAGCCTCACCCGTGTCACCGCGAACGCCTTCCCAAATCCAGGATGCACGCGCGGGTAAACACCGCCCCAAGAACGCGCTACTGGACAACGAAGAAGCGCGATTGCAGGAAGTTCCGGAACAATGTTCTTGTCGATCAAATTGTCCGGGGTTGCTCCAGGTACCCCGCGACCCCAGTGCTTACCCGGTAATAACTTCGGGGCATCTCCGCCGAGAGGCACGTTAGCTTTCTTCGAGCTATGTGCATGCTTGCAGCGGTATATAATGACCAGAGCTACTATGGCTTCAAGTTTATCCTCGCCAAGTACACTCGCGCATCGCTGTAATCATCATGAGCGCCCTCAAGTTCCTCGGCCTTGCTGCGCTCGCTGCGGCGGCTCCAGTGGAGGAGCGCGCAAAGAAGCCCAAGAGCTTTTTGAAAGAGCTTGGAAACTCGACTTGGATTATAGGCAATGAGATCTGGAATGTTACGCAGAATCGCCAGTATGCCGATAAGTTGTGGTACAAGGGCAAGGACCGCGTTGGAGATGCCGTTGGGCATTATGTTAGCTACAGTATGTCTGGAAGGGTACTGCAGCAAGTCATGTAACAACACAGCTAACAACTTGTAGACGGTGCGGCATCTGATTTAAACTGGACATCCGCCGCGATTGTGGACTCTGATACCGACTACATCAACGTCAAGTTTACGGCGAAGGAGGGCGACTTTCATTGGGTGATCTACGATGACCTTCCAGGCGCATACCAGTACTTTGTCAATCACGACTTGCCTACGCTGGGCGAGTTCCGTACTTTGTGGCGTCTCGACAACACCTCGTTTCCACGTGGTCACAACAACGTCAAAGATGGTGTGCTTCCCGCATTGGAAGAATACCGTCAAGCTACCAACGTCCAGGATGAAACCTGGCAAAAGGCTGACGGGTCATTCTTGACAAAGTATGACTGGAGTGGGTTTGTTCGAGACCAAGAATACTACGGTGTTTATGGAGACGAAGTGGGGAGTTGGTACCTCAATCCTGGGAAGGACTACTACAACGGCGATCATCTCAAGCAGGAGCTCATGGTATGTTCCATACTGTCGCCTTGTCAATATTGGTATATGCTAACCTCTTCAAGGTCCATCGCGAGTCCCAGACGGGCGATGCAGTCCAGCTGAACATGATCCACGGCACACATTACCAGGCTATTGCGCGCGATTCGTTTGCTGATGGCAAGATCTGGGGTCCATGGCTCTGGTACCTCAACGATGGCAGCAAAGACGACGCCGCAGCCCGCTGGGAGAAGGAAGAAGCTGCTTGGCCATACAAGTGGTTTGACAATAAGCGCTACCAGTCTCGCGGCAAAATGCAAGGCAAGCTCCTCTTGAGCGACGGACGCCCAGCTGCTGGCGCCGCCGTCTTCCTTGGAGACAACCGCAACACCACAGTGTCCACGCTCGACCAAGGTCAGAACTACTACTACACCACCTACGCCGATGAAGACGGCAAGTTCGACATCCACGACATCCGCACTGGCACCTACGCTCTCTATGCTTGGGGCAACGGCGGTGCGATCGGCGATGTCACAACAAACTTCACCCAAAATGACATCGTGATCCGGGAAGGCAAGAACACGAACCTGAAGGAGATGACATGGAAGGTCACCGACAGCGCGAAGCGCATCTTCCAGATCGGCGACTTCGACCGCACAAGCGATGGCTTCAAGCTCGCCGACCCAGCCCACCCATTCGAACACGCCCGCATTTCCAAGTGCCCAGCAAACCTGACCTACACCGTCGGCACCAGCACCCCTCTTGACTGGTGTTTCGGTCAGTCAGCTCTCGGTACTTGGTCTGTTCTCTTCCCTTCCAAGAGCACCTCCGCCGCTAAGTTGACGGTCTCGCTGGCGGGCTTCTCCCAGGGCTCGAGCTGCGATATCCTGCTCAACGACGTCAAAGTGGGTAACATCACCAGCGCCAGTCTGTTGAACAGCCAAGACACGTATCGTGGTGCGACACGGGCGGGCGAGTGGAGGTTGCTGGAGATTCCGATCGCGGAAGGCGCATTGAAGGCGGAGGGAAGCAACCGACTGGATATCAAGGTCACGAGGACGACGCAGTGGAGAGGGTGGCTTTGGGATAGCTTGGTCTTGGATGAGATGTAGACAACATAGTAATGTTATTTGATGTGCACAATGTTTTCTCAGCATTACAAGCTCAACGCAGATGCCGGGGAGGTGACTCGATCAGGTTAGCGTCATCCTGGATGTAAACGTCATTTTGCCCAGCCCACTCAGGGGGTATCGCAACCCCGTCTCGCCGACCCGCTGCCATGTGCCAGCAGTAGCGCACTTATGGGCTTCGCGTTCGAGCCTTGAGCCTCATCGTGAGTGGATTTAGGTCTGTATATTGGGGGATGGTAAGTCGGAAACAGTGGTTTGCCAGTGTTCGTCAGCAACCCGGCCCTGGAAGCCGCTATCGAATGCTGGGTTCAGTATCGAGGAATGATGGTACTAATGTATACATCCAGCGCTGAAAAATGAGCGACTCCGTGCATTGCGTCCGAGCCATTCCACTCCCCCCGCACGTTAAGATGCAGCTTCCGCATTCAGCGCGAGACGACACCAGGCTGCATTCTGAGTCAAGTCGCATATCCTTCTCCTTACTCTGATCGTCTTTCCTTCTCCTTCCTCGAGACCCGCCGTAAAGGCGAATGACTCAATGAAAAAGATACTGCGAGTTGAATCGCAGTATGGACATGCCCAATGAAGACGACTTGCGTCGCATGGCTTGCCACTTGATCTTGGAAGTGCGAGCACTCTCGACACTTGCCTAAGGTGAGATGTTGAGATCTCGTCCGGCCCTCGAGACATCCGTGAAGATGTTCCGCGGTCAGGACTTTTCTACGCTCGGTGAAGACGATACCAAAGGGGTGCTAAGGTAGGAGGGGGTGCGTACCTGATGTTCATCCTCCGAGCCCCACGAGTAAAGTCCTGAGTCTGGGTATGTATCTCTACGCGAGTCGAGACCGTGGCAGAGAACCGACCTCTTCGGGTATTGGGTCTGCGCTGGACTAACATCGTGCAAAAGACCGACCTCAGGACAATGGCGGTGTTGCTGTCACTACGTTGGCCTGCACAACGATAGCACAAACGTCCACCAAGTTTACCTATGGTGACATAGGATTTTCCACCGGCGGAGGCGTACGACCACCAATGGTTGGCGGTCTTGGAGAGTCCAAAAAGTGGCACATGGGCCCCTCTCCAAGTGCCGTGGTTCGAGAAACAGAACAGCTTAGGCTTTTTACGACCGCCGCTGATCTCTTGTCTCTTTGTCGTCGATAATGGGAGCCAGCTACCCGCATGTCATGTATCGTGGGTCATTTGACCTATCAGAAGTTCCGCAAGTCTTCTTATCGCAGATATCTTCCGCACACGTTTCCCTGAGAAGGGTAACACCGGCGGCGGGTACACGTGGGATGGAATCGAACCACCATTGTTGTGACCTGAAACAGGACCACGAAGAAGGCAGCCGCGGTTGCTGATCCTGTCTATCCAACGATTGTACCTGACATACGAGCAGTGACTGTCCATAACTGAACCTGACGACGGACTCACTATCTGCCCGGGCAACTCACCTCAGTGGTGGTAAGCTGTCGGAGCCAGCGGTAGTGAACTTGCGAACCTACTATAGCCCCAATCTATCTGGTCAAAGAGGCCATCACTCTCCTTGACTTAGCATAGACCCTGCCGAACCCGGATCCATAAAGGCTAAGGGCCAGCCAACTGTAGCATAAACCACAACCTATAAAACTACAGCCGTTGTTGGAGTCCAGCAAACCTGTCGGGTTCACTCAGCCACGTTCGTCTGTCGACTTGTACTCTCGGTTCCGTGAAAGTTGTGCGCATACGAGGGCGCCAGAACCGGGCAATCTGTAAGTATAAGAGTCAGCTGGATACTATAGAGTTGACGTGACGTCTCCAGAACTTACCTTCATAAAGAAGATCGAAGGCTGAGAGTTACAGTCGATCAGCGGCAGCGGCCGGCGCAGGCTAGAACGCCGAAGGTTGCGAGTCGCACTCATCCTGCGGATGTGAGTGCGACTGAAGAGAGAGAAAGGAAAACAAAGCGGAAGCTGTTGTCCAAAAGAACGTGGAAGCGCTAGACTGGCGCTTGGACCAGCCGAAGCTCTGACTACGGTCGTAAAAGATAGTGAATGGTGAATTTGCGTTGTCACACAGCCCGAGCCTTCCCCGCATGGTTCAGGCTCCAGGCTACAGACTCACGTTCAAGGAATTGTAGAGACTCATAGAAGATGGAAGAGGAGCTGGAATGGGAGCAGGTTCGAACGTATCGGAGCCATCCGGCTTTCCAGTACGAGACTGAGACGTGTATAAGCGGTCCATCGTGAATCCAATTGTCGACAGACTATCGGCAGTCACATGTGTTTGAGCCGACTCCAGACCTCCATTTCGATACCACTACGTCACTGCAAACGCCGTAGGCTCCCATTATAGCACCGCACAGAGCACTGGCCTCTTCCCACAACAATTCTTCAGCGCCTCCTCAGATTGATACTACACGATCGTTGTACTCGCCCTTTGCTCTCCTCTACTCATACCCAGCACCCAACTCTTCCGCGTAAGTCTTTTTGTACCCACGAAGTGAAGCATTGAAACTGACATGGATGCAGAAGTGAACGAAATGTCCCCGTCTATGCATGACCTAGGACCTGCGGTGGGCGATAGCCAAGGCGATGGAACCTCCAACCTGGGGGATACCACAGCAACCGTGATGGCTCATATTCATGTCTCCCTCAAGGACATGCCGGGAGTCACGATCCGGGACAAGTTCGACACTCTCATGATCAAGTTCGCTGCCGCCGAGCGCCTGCTGGGAGGCTTCGAGCCAGACATACTGTTACAGGCTCTCAACACAGTCGACGAACCTGACCGCGAGTTGACTAAGAGCTCAAGCCTCATCAAAGCTTATGAGCACATCTCCAAGAACGCACATGGTACGTTGACCAAATCGAAAAGAAGGCAAATTCTAATGTCTACAGTAGACGCACCCGAAGAAGAGGTTCCAGAGGATGACTTTGAGACTGCGATGTTAGCTGGTTTTGCAGCGGTTGAGGAATCCGAAACATGCGAAGAGCATACACTGCCGCAATACCCGCCTCCCGAGGACGTCCACCGCATCTCACAACCGCCAGAAGCCCAGTATGCCATCCTGTCAGCAGCCTTATGAGATAAAGTAGTCGCTAACTTCGATGTAGACCCACTCCCCGACCCAAGTCCACACCCACGTACAAGACATGGTGTCAGGCGGAAATCGCCTTCAAAGCCAAGACCAAGGGCTCCAAGTTCGACCCCTGTGACCGTAGAACCTGTCCGTTCTACCACGATGATCAAGAGGAATACTATAATAGCCCCTCCTATACCCGTGACAGAAACGCCGAAGACGTCGGAGATTGGGACAACTTGCCGGAGCACACAGCCCGTCAGGGCACCAACATGCGCAAGGAGAAGGCGGGTGCCAAAGAGCGGAGCCTGGAGCAACAACTCAAGTCTCGCAAGAAGATGAAGATTGCCACAGAGGGGGAGGCGAAGGCGGAGCGATCCAAGAAGAAGAAGGCGCTGGCCATGGAGGCTAAGGCAAGTACCAAGACTGCGCAGAAGTCCACCAAGGTCGCCATGAACGCCGCTGCTACTGCCAAGGGACCGGATCAGAAGCGCAAGGCATCTCCTACCCCGGAGTCGGAGAACACCACGGCAAAGTCACCGAAGAAGAGCAAGGCCAAGCAATAGGTGTATCTACGTCGCGTTGTCTTTACAGTCTTCACAGTCTTCTGATGTGCGGTTGTCGCCTGCTTTACACGCGGACACAACCATTATCAGGGCGGCGGTATCGAGACCTGTGGGTGTACATTACTCGAAGTTTAGAGCGTTCCCGCTTCATACGTGCATAGTATGAGCCCTAATCAGATTAGTCTCTGTCTAGTAGACAATCTTTAATACCCACTTTGACGAACTGTGCTTGTAGACTTTGTGATGAATGCGACAGTGTCGAATTGGAGGCAGAGTGCGACTGCTGGGCATGTGTATAGAAATGATAGCTTGATGTTGTTGTATATAGGTGTACGTCGCGCTTCTTGCGTTTCTTAGAGTGACGAGTAGGTAGTTACCGCGTACAAGAGAAGAAGTGAGTACGTAAATACTGCTGATGATGTGTGATTGCAATCTAGCAATCTGACTGCATTCACAAGTCCGCGACTAGCGTTGTTTGTCATTGATCACGGTACTTCACTCACATGCTCTGAGATTTCCATGTGCCCAAGTTCAACTGTTGCCTTAAGTTATAACACCGCTGTATCAAAGTCGCGTTGGACTTGTGGTATCAAGAGCGGGTGCGACCACCACAATACGACTGTGTTCGCCCGAGTTCTATGTCAGTCTACAAAAGCTCACAGCACACAGGTACGCCACAACAGTCAAGATAAAAGTATCAGTATGAGTAACTCAATAAATTCCTGTATGTCCATACTCCCAGCGCAATGCAAATGTCTTTCCAGTCCCTACCATACCATGCCATGCCATACCTAACCTGATGCACCACCCTAGCCGCTATGGGAACGAACAAAGGTCCAACCGGAACCAAAAGTAAAGGGCTAAATTATGGATACATAGAAGAGAGATCAAAGGAATGTATTTGGACTCGCAAGGCGCAATCCACCTCCAAGCTAAAACCAGAAAAGCGCTGAAAGTCGCTGGGGACGGAGGCTGGGTCCTCCAAAAGCTGGGCAATGCAGAAGACGAAAAGGTCATGATACAAACACCATCGCTGAAGCGCAAGGTCAAGGAAGGGCGCTCAAAATCACTCGCTGTGAGAGCATGCGAACAGCCGGTTCGAAGGAGGCGGTGTGTGGTAGTTTGCAGATCGAAAAAGAAATTCGTGAACGGCGGTGGAGCCGAAAGAAAAAAAAGGCAACGCGTGTGCTGATTTCGCGATTGCCGGGACGGGACAAGTCTATTGTGTCGTGAACTCGTTTTTAGTGGGTATCAGTTTCTTTTGGGCGATATTGCTGGGGCCACACGGTTGTGCTGGCCCCTCTGGTTCGGGCAATGTTGTGATACAGGATAGGACATGCTATAGGAGACTCCAGAACGGTAGGGCTCTGCGGTCGTAACGTCCCCAAGGCTTTGTTGATACAGGTAATGGATTCCTCCTCTTTTCTATTTTCTCTGCAAAGTCGAGCTTCTTCTTACGCTCGATATCCGGGTCGTAGTAATGGGTTGCCGTGACAGGGACCTTGAACTCTTGCGTGCTGAGAGGCAGTGTGTACTTGAAGTTGCCTCGCACTATTAATTCGAAGGGATACTGCAGAACTTCTTCCCAACGTTCACTGCCACCAGCTTCGGTCTTGTTTCCGGGGTGCGAAAGTCGGAGCTCGCCAATAGATTCGGCGCGGTGTCGCTGGAAAAAGGAACCTTCAAAGTTTAATGGCGAATCGAAATGGGCGATGCGGCCTAGCAACATGGTCCGTGGTTCGCCCTCGATAGGATCGGTTCCTTCATCTACACCGGTAATCGAGACCTCTGGAACTGCGTCTTCCTCAATCGGTCTCCAATCTTCTACATTGTCATGGGGTCCATTCCCGTGCTCGCGCCACCAACTGTCCGACCCGACATGCTTGCTCTTAGCAAACAGCGAAATGTCCATGTCGGATACAGTGACGCCGATAATGTTGGGATTGACAGCGTTGACTATGAGATCCAGCATGATCTCCTCCTGACTTGCAACGACGTTTTGAATGTCTCGCACTACAAGGCTAGTGAGCGGCTTCGTAGTTGCGAAGACGAGCCCAACAGCGCAAAATACGACGACGAGCAGCAGGATCGACAGAACTAGGCAGCCAGCGAACCGACGACACCACCCACCATCACGGTGATGCCGGCGCTCTAGCTGGCGTATAGTGGCAGTGTTGCGCTGTCGAGGCGTCCGGGCTCGTGGGCTCCGCCCAGACTGGATCAGAGGTGTGCGCTCATCATCGGCGATGTTTTCGGCATCGATATCGTATGCTGCAGAGAATTCTCCACTTTTCTTGCTGCCGTTGCTGTGACCATTGCCAACATTGAAAGTATGGAAGCGAGGGCTGTTCGGTTGCGACGTGTGTCTGGAGGACGGGCCACGTGCGCGCGAGGATTGTGGTACCGAGTTGTCGCTGTCCATGGTGATGTGGCTGAGCGCGCCCCGACCCTGGCCATGTCTTCCAATGTGGTGATGGTGGCTGCCTCCGCCCGCTCGTCCGGAGCCGATGCGGACAGTACCCTCACCGCGGTCATCGCCATCAATGCTCGCGTTGGTGTATGGGTTCGTGAATTTGATGCTGCTCTTCTTGCTTGGATGTTTGTGCGTGTCGCGGATCTGGAGTCGTGGGTCTGTGAGGCTGGCTAGCGACGTCATGCTTGGCGTTCGCGAGTGGTGCTGGCGGCTGCGAGTTGGCTGCTCGGGAGGATTCGATTCGTAGATAAAGGTAGCGTCCGAGTCAGACGAATCGGCCTCGTCGACGGCGCTGGCCACCTTTTGTTCGAATACATCTGCTTTGGATGAAGCTGTACGATAACTTGAGTTAGTGCTTGAATAAAAATAGCTGAGATGGGGAGGGCGGGGAGGAGCCATGCTCAACGCTGGGCTTGGGGGTGACAAGGTCAACGAAGACGGCCGGTCGTCATATGAGCGGTATGAGAGGGGGCTGCCGAATGACATGTTCACGCCGGAGCGAGAGCCGTACTCGGGCCGGCTTGGGATGTAGTAATGGTACGAGATGTGTTGCAACCTACCAGTGCCTGCATTGATGGATGCGGCCTTCCGTTTGGGGGCCTTCTTCTGGTTCTTGGGGCGAATTGTCTCGTTACTGGGCTTGAGCCGTATGCCGCCGTCGACGCGACCCGAGGCGGATCTGTCCTGGTTTACAATCGATGGCTGCGCGACAGAGGGCACGGTTTCGGTCTCGACCGTCATGTTGCGGAGGGGCGGGTCTCGCGATCGCGTCGACATGGAGGACAGGGAGGGTTTGGCCGAGACGGTGTGTGGGCGATGGGTGTAGGCAGAGCGCTGTTCCTGCATCTTGCCCTTCTTGGCGCTCTTGGTCGCGCTGTCGCTCCCGCTCTCAGTGTGCTTGGACGTGTCGTGCTTGGTGCTGAGGTCTTCGGTGACTTTGGACGAATTGACGTCATTTCGGTCCTGGTCGGTTTTGTGGGAAGTCGCTGGGGGAACAAAGCTAAGAGCGAGGTTAACAAAGTTTGCGGATGGCAGCGGAAATTGGCTCCGTTGATAGTCTAACGTGCGTCGCGATGACAAACAGTGGGGCCGTTGCGGGGAAAGCGTACCTTTGCGGCTCTAGACCGTCAAATCCGGGAGTGGCAGGCAAGCTAGATTCTTGCACCGTTGCCAGCTTGGGAGCCACGCCGCCGGAACTGCGCGAGGGCGCCTTGATGGTTTGCTGAGGCTGTGTCTGTGGCTGGGCCGGTGGCTCGTCGACGTCGCTCACGGGCACGTCTTCTCTGACTGGGAAGCGAGGGCTTGAGGCTGGGGACGAGCTCTGGACAACGATGGCGGGCGTCGACTGGGCCTCGGGCTTCCTAATCTGCGAACGGAGCGAGTTGGTGCGCGAACGTGAGCGGCCGTCATCGCCCGGCGGTGGTGACTTGAGGCGCGGTGAGAGGGGCCAATGGGGAGTCGTGTCGCCCGAGTTCGGTTTTGACGATGGCTTGGAGGCGCGTGTGGCTCGCACCGTGTCGGTCGACGATGTTGGGGTGAGCTCCGGTATGCTGGTGGAGGAGAGAGCACGCTGCACGCCCGGGGCAGCAGTCGAGTTGGACAGACTGGAGCCGCGGCTGGGACTCGCATCGGCGCTGCTCTTGCGTGAGCGGAAGCCCGGCCGCACACTGGCACCGGACGGCGTGGCACTGCGGTGGTGAGGGCCTGCGGGCGAGGCTTCTCGCGACGAGCGCGGCGAGGGCGAGCCGTTGACGCTGAAGGGCGGGCGCTGGGCAGCCAGCGGGTGTTGACGCATGGGAGCCGACATGTCGGGGGCGGTGGTGCTGCTCGTGGGGTCGTCGCGGGCAGGCGTTGACGTAGTGGGCTCTGCGCTCTCTGCCACGCCGGTCAAGGACTGGAAGCCGTCGAGGTCGTCGGCAGTGGATGCAGTCGGAGGCATCATCATGGACGTGCTTTTGCTTCAATGGGCCGCAGCACTCGTGGCATCCTGCGCGGGCTCCGGCGCGTCTTCGCTGGTTGGGGCCTGGACAGCAGGCAGGTCCGGGTGCGAATGGGCGGTAAGTAGATGAGGCTGCTGTAATGAGTACGCGGCGCGCGGCCGTTGGACAGGGCCGTGGGCGGGGAGTGAGCTGTCGCTGTCGGTACAGGGGGGCTGTGGCGCGCAGACAGCGTGGGCATTTGAACGCGCTGCAGTCGACGATGGACGAGGTTTAACGTTGTGAAGACGGACACGTCCAGCGCTGCCTGGTTGCATCCGGCCAGCCCTGGACGGGAACGCTGACGCACCCGAGGCGCATTTCAGGCACGAACCGACGCCTGCCAGCGCATCGCACAAAGACCTGCTCTCTCCCGCACACGGCGAATCCCTCTCCCATCGCATCGTCAGCTGCGGCCTGCCGTTTTATGGAGTCGCTTCAACTTTCTCCACGCCCTGCACACCTTGTCTTGTGATAACGATTGATCGCCAGCTGCGCTAGCTTCCCTCTGGGGGTTTGCGCACCACACCTACATGCCCGGCATGTCGGCACTCGCGCAGAAGCAATTCTCATGCACATCCTGCAAATCCCAAGTGAACACCCCACGGACTTCATCCCACATTCTTGAGCAGGTTATTGTCTGCCGCGTCGACGCTTGAGGGTCGGCACCGTCTCACCTCAGACGGGTGCAGTCATTCAGTCATCGCACTTGTAGCCTGCTGCAGGTTTCCTGATTCCACTGTGCATCATAGCCCTTTAGCCGGCCGAAACATCACTGAGACGCTGTTACCACGGGAGGAGCGCGTTGCCAAAACTGTAAATCAGAGAGGCGCAGTACTCTCCGATGTAACGTGACAGACGGCTCTCGATCACGATCCGATCTTGACGTCGCTCCAGCTCTCGGAATCGACTGACGTCTACTACGTCGACTACACTAGCAGCAGACACCTAGCAGCTCCTTCACAAATTTACACAGAGTCACCAAAGTGAAAAAGCGACAAAGACACGTGGCAGCAATTCCATTTCAATACCGCGCCTCCAGCAAACAACACGTTGCGCTCCTTCCATACCATCCAAGATCCGAGCTTCGCCCGGACATCTAATGCTCCGATCCTCCGCTGATAAGATTATCTTTGCATCTAATCTGATCGAATTTTCCGCGCTAGCACCTTCACGAACACCACCACTCCACTTCACGCATCCTCAATACTACTTCAAGTATCGATGTTCCGGGACCAAGCACTGCCAAGTATCTGAAACCGCCTTGGTCGCCTTGTCATAGGTGCGAAATGTAGAAGGCGGTTCCAGTGTCATGGTCCTGGAGGGTCGGCAGTGGCCTGATGGTGGCCTCAAGACTGCGGCTCTGTGGATTTATACGAGTGGTGAACGGGTAGAATAGGGTTCTGGAAGTTTCAAAGGGTATAAGAACGCATTGTAAGCTACAGTGATTGGGTGTAGTAGGCCTCTTCGTTGATCCTTTCTTCTCCTTTCTGGTCGCATTGCGCCATCGCTTCGGTGTCAGACAGCATGCAGTTCCTCTCTCGTCCCAAAAGCCAGGTCACCGACACTGTCGAGCCCGCCGGAATGTCTCATCACGCGGCCGATACAGAGAAAGGCGTACGCAACGATGCATCTCACGACAAGGCTACCGATCAAGAAAGTCTGTCCAGCAACGCCCAAGCTGGTGTCAAAGCCGTCGAGGCAGCGGCAACAGTATGGACGAAGTATCATCTCATCGGCGCCTATGTCATGTTGGTACTGCCCCTCCACCTTTATGCCTCGACTAACATGTATCCAGCATCTGGTGGATCTACTTCGTTACCGCCCTTCAAGAAGTCGTCATTCGCGCGATGAATCCATACGTCACCAGCGCCTTCCGCCTTCACTCCCTCACCGCCGCTACAGGAATCATGTCCTCCATCATCGGCGGGCTGTCTAAGATCCCCCTGGCCAAGCTACTGGATATGTGGGGACGGCCTCAAGGACTCTTGCTCTCCCTGTGCGTGTGGATGGTGGGATACATTATGATGGCTTCATGTAAGAACGTGGAGACGTATGCTGCGGCTCAGGTGTTCTCTTCTACTGGGTAAGCATCATCTCTCATCAGACAAGGTTGGAAAGAACCTCGCTAACGAGACGTCAGATCACAAGCAGTGTCCTACATCCTAACCGTCTTCATCGCCGACACCTCGACCCTCAAGAACCGCGCTCTCATGCTCTCCTTCGCAACCTCGCCCTACATAATTACAACCTGGATCGGCGGCCCCGTTGCACAATCCGTGCTCTCAGGACCGGGCTGGCGTTGGGCCTTCGGCATCTTCACCATCATCATCCCCGTCGTCGTCACACCTCTCGCTGCGTTAGTTCTTTTCAACGACAGGAAAGCGCGGAGGCAGGGTCTACTTGAGCCACGCAGCATCGACTGGAGTGCTACAGCCATCAAGAAGTTCTGCGTCGATATCGATGCTGTCGGTATCCTAATACTGGTAGCGGGTATGGCTCTGTTCCTGCTTCCGTTCAGCTTGTACAGCTACCAAGCGGAAAAGTGGAGGAGCCCTATGATCATCGGCATGATAGTCGCTGGCTTCATTCTGCTTATCGCATTCCCTATCTGGGAAAGATTCTTCGCACCCGTCACGTTCATCCCGTACAGACTGCTCCTGGACCGCACCGTCTTCCTCGCTGGAATCATGTTCGTCTTCGTCTACTTCAACAGCGCGGTTTGGGGAAGCTACTTCGGATCCATGCTACAGGTGGTCTGGAACCTCAATGTGACTACCGCCAGTTACGTCCAGAGTATCTACCGCGTGGTCTCTTGCTTCTGGTGCTTGGCCGCTGTCGGGCCGGCAATCAGGATCACCGGGCGCTTCAAGTGGGTTGCCGTCTTCTTTGCACTGCCAATTGACATCCTTGCCCTTGGGCTGATGATCCACTTCCGGCAGCCGGGGACATCGGTGGGTTTCATCGTGATGACGCAGATCTTCACTGCTGTCGCAGGAGGCACGATTGTCATCGCCGGCGAGCTGGCTATGATGGCGCCATCCGACCATCAGCACATGGCCGTCATCATCGCGGTTCTCAACCTCTTCTGCTCTATCGGCAGTGCGGTCGGAAGCACAGTCTCGGCAGCTATCTGGACTGGAACTTTCTACAACAATCTCGTCAAGAACGTCCCGGCTGGTGTCAATGTCGCTGATATCTATGCCTCGCTACCCAACCAGCTGTCGTACGAGTGGGGATCGCCTGAGAGGACTGGTATCGCGCAGTCTTATGCGGATTCGCAGCGGCTCATGCTCATCACGAGTATTTGCATGTTGGGGTGCGCTCTTATCGCCGCTGCGGGATGGCGCGACATCAACGTTAAGAATATCAAGCAGGTCAAGGGCCGCGTTGTGTAAAGGTCGTTCGCCTCGACGTGCATTCCAAGTTCAATGATGGGAGCAATGTTCAGTCGCGAATTTGAAAGTGTTCAGCAGCCGCATTCAGATACACCACAATGCAATGTCAATATATTCCGTGCCTCCTCTCTGGCTTCTTGAGAAACACAGGCTATTATGTTGTTATTCAACACGTAATGATTAGTATTCGGGCTCTGCCCAACGCATTAGATGATAGAGGTTCCACCACTGACTCAGACCCAATCGCCGCTGCCGCCCGACAACCCCGCCATACAAATTTTCGCCGCCTTACCAGCACTTTCTAGCAGCCACCAGCAAGCTCAAGCGTTTTGCACCTGTATTATCGTCGTCCAGTGCGCGCAAATTTAGGTTATATATGCTAGAACTCTGGAGTTTGCCATCAACCACCTACTCAACTATCAAGTTGATCAATCTTCAGTAGTATAGTGGTCAGTATTTCCGCTTGTCATCTTGCAAAAGACAACTCGCGGGAGACCGGGGTTCAATTCCCCGCTGGAGAGCTTCCTTTTTGCCATTCTTGCACGGCTAGTAGTGGTGGTTGTGCGATGCATAGTTAGTTGGATGAGTCGTGCTTGAGCTTATTCTTTTTGCATGCGGCGGAAGCGTGTGAAAGTAGGTGGTGTTTGAATAGCTTGGTGCTGCGTTAGAAGTGCACATAGATTGTGTAATGTTGTGTTTTGTTGGCAAGAGTGTTTGGTTTGTTGGGTCTGCATTCCTATCCCTTGTACCCCTCAGCATTTCGCGATATGGGAGACGCAGAGCACTAGCTACATACTTTTCTAATGCTGCTTTCGACAAGTAATCAAGTGCGCTCTTTAGATATTACATGTGCTTCTTTAACCTAAGATTGTGTAGATGCAGCCTAAGAGTTCTCGAGGCGTGTGAGCCCCGCGGCTGCGCGATCTCGCGGGAAGTGCCCCGCCTACATAGCCGCTTGCACAGCAAGTCCCCAACCATTAACTATGCGACTGCTTGACTACACGGCAATGCAGAAGACACTCATGGCCGCTTTAGCAAAGTAGCATTCTTTTGCAGGTCTGGACATATTAACTTCAGTGCGATGGCGCCGTACATTGCTGCGTACCAATGTTGCGCAGCAAGGGCTCACCACCAATTCTTCCCATCTACCAAACGCAGGCACGTACTCATGTAGCGTTTCTTTTCTTCTGCAGCTACAAAGTACCCAGAAGACGAAACATCAAGGTCAATTTACAAGCTGATAAACTTCGAGCGGCGACATGAACGTTCGCGTTGCTCTTTTCGTAGGCTTCCGACATAACGGTTTACGTACTCGGCTTTCGGACATCAGAGAACATCAGAGTGAATACAATTTTGAAAATCGAGTCGAACCGAATGCTATCAGCTGAGGAAGGGCCGCAGGAGCGGGCAGCATTAGTGTAGTTGCAGATGCTTTTGTTGGAAAGACATGAAATAGGCGAAATTCTCTTTGTTGTCGCTCTGTGGAGACATCGCATGCGGGAGCGAGGAACGCTTTTTGGAATTCGCATAAGGAATAGAAGAGAAGGAAGTGGCACAGCCATTCATCTTTGCGAATACCCTTTTGGTCTTTGAGATAATTACACTGGCCTCAGCACAGTAGACACGCCAAGTCCGCGAAGGTATTTTGGTGAAATAAAGCTTCCAGGTAGATAGAGAAAGAAGAAGGGTTGCAGAAGAATGAGGACTTATATACCGCCCCAGCATCGGAAGATGGATCATTTCTTTCGATTCCCGCGATCAAGAAGAGGTGGGAGAAGCGAAGGACAGCCATAGATAGCCAGCTTCATTGTTTTAGTATTCCATTTTTGAGAACTCTCAAAAGCACAGGAAACATGTTTGTACGCTCTCAAGTGTTTTGATAGACTAAACTCTTCAAGTGATGGAGGGAGGAAGAAGAGTGCCATGTAATTAATTGCTCTGATATCGCACTGAGACACATGTAGTTGGTTTCGCGTTTTTTAAGAAAGAAAGAAAGATGTGCGAACTTGGCGTTCGAGAGATAGGACCGCAAAACTCTCGGAGCGGATCATGCAACGTTCGAGGGCAGTTTTTAGAGCGACGTTTGAAATCCCAGCTAGGGGATATAACTCTTAAAAACGCGAAAAGAGCGCCCGCACATGCGTTTGGTGCGTTGGTATTTTGTTTTCAGCCAGATCTTCCAGTCGTCGATACCGGCTCTAGGGTTTTGAGAGGGGCACAGCAGCGCGGACATGTCTCCACATCATCGAAATTTTGGAAAAGAGGAAGAGTGCTCAGACATAGAAGTTGAGGTCACACAATTTTAGAAAAAAAAACACAGAAATGTGTGGATGAAGAGGAGAAAAGGTAGAAGGCGCGAGGAGGTATTTATACACCACTGCCCTCTGCCCTTTGCCCATACACAACATCTACCCGCGATTTGTGAATTGGTCGAGAATGAAAGCTAGGGTACAGTTCAAGCCCACACCCAGAAACACCATGTCAACGAGACTCGCATCTTTGAGAATGCAAATCCCGCTTTCGAGACAGAGGTCGCGAGATTTTCGGAGGCGCAGAACATGATAGTGGGCGGTATGCTTTTGTGAGAGCGCAGCGCCAGACACATAAGTTGCAGCGTGTTCTTTTTGGAAAGAAGACCAGAGCTGGCGGAAAAGTCATGATGCTCTTTTCTCTATGTTTTTCGGTGTATGCTCCAGGCAGTAATTCTATTCGTTTTTTAGAGTAAGACACCAGGAACTCGCGAGCAAAACACAAAACAGACCTTGGGTAGTTTTGAAAGGAAGAAAGGGAGTGCCCGCAGACATCGTGGTCGCCGTCTGGCCTTTTGGTAAGGAGATAAATGAGTCTTGGATAATGACAGGGCAGAAGAAAGCCAAGAGGAGCTTATATACTCGCACCCAAGCGCCGAACGCTCGGACACCGCAAGAACTCCCGTGGTCAAAAGCGGTGGTGATGATTATCATGATATATATTCCACGACCATGTATCTCAGTCGCTTTCCACTTGCTATCTACGTATACACTCACCCAACAGGCGAAAACGCGTTCGTGTACACGAAAGTACTCATTAACGTCAAAACCCGTCTTTCACGACGTGAACCAGCAGGATATCCACTGGCCATATCGCGCCAGTCCACACTGCAGAAAGCGCCGACGCTCGATATATACCAACAGCGCCCAACAGAGAATACACTAAACTATGCAAAACGACATTCAAGAAGCCAAATAGGGGATACAACGCGAAGGACTGACAAAAAGAGTCATCATCCTAGCCGCTATAAGTACGTCCCCCCACCTCCCTTCTCAAACTCCTTAGGATCCCTCGGACTGAGTTCCGAGCCATCAGTATCCACCCTTCTTATCGCCGGTTTATTTTGCACTCTCTCCGGCTCAAACCCAGGACTAGACGTCCGTGGCATATCCCAGTCATCTGAGTAACCTGGTGGACCAGCCAGCTCATCATCATCACGGCTTGCTATAGGGAGGAGATTTGTTGAATCGCCCTTCACAAGGCCGAGCCTCTCTTCCTCGGTAGCAGTAGCTGCGGCTTTACCCTCTCTACTGCTCTTCCGACTATGCCTACTAGTCGGACGCACTTTGCTACTTGACGCTTCGCCTGTGGATTCTGAGCGGTGCCGGGAGAAGACGTTTTGGAAAGAGAATTGGCGCTTGGCGATGTGAGGGTTTGGTCGTGGTGGTGCGAGGGAGTCGTTTGAATCGGTACGGCTGTGGCGGTACTGCGGGTCGGGGAGCGCGGCGAACTGGATGTGCGTGTCGAGTGGCTTGTAGGATGTGTCTTGTGTCATAATAGTTTGCTTGTAGGATCCGGCGTCTGATTCGCGGTCCGATGCGCCGTCGGCTTGGGGAATCGAGGGTAGTGTCTGCATGCCCATTCCTGCAGTCCCTGGAGCGTGAGAGCTGCCGCGACTACTAGTCGATTTGCCTCGGGAGCGCAGTCTCTGGAAGAAGCCGGGGTGGAAGCTAGCGTTGTCGTCGTCATCGTCGGATTCGTCGGTCGGGAATTGTGACATTCCAAGAGGGGGGTGAATGGTTCGGGTTTGGACAATGGTGCCGCTGCGCGTCGGTGGCCGATTGGGGTCGAGAACCGTTTTACGTCTTCGGAGACCGTCAAACTCCACCTGCTCGCCCTCGCCAATCGGTTCCATATGCTCTTCTTGAATCTTCTTTGCCTCAGCAAGCTCCTTGTGCGACCTAGCCTTTGACAGTGATCTGAGGATTGCCGCGCCGCCGCGAAGGGTGTCGGCTCGGGGCTCGTATTCTGGTTCTTCCATCTCTGCGACGGTTCGCACTTGGTCGAGGTCGCCCTTGAAGACGGCGGAGTCGGGAACGTCCTTGGCCGACTTGGAGAGCTGTAGTAGCACGACTCCGGAACAAATCTGCAAGAAGCCCATGATGACGGTGACGATCTGAAGCGGTGTGCCTTTGAAACCCTGGAAGAGGACGGCCGAGGTGACGATAGTCGCGGAAGTGAAGAAGACATAGTAGGTTGGTGTTACCAAAGCAGCGTTGAACAGATTCAAAGCTTTCTGGGCAAAGCTTAGCATACTCCACATGGCCAAGAAAGAGTGAGGGACTTACGTTGAGGTAGATGATCTCCGTCAGCAATGTGACAACCACAAAGACGAGCAGCACATAGAGGAACCATTCCTTAAACTGTCCGCCGTATGTGCCAGAAGCCTGCGCCACTACAGCAGCACCAAGACCTTGGGTTGCGACAACACTCAGCCCTCCGATCAGACTACAGATGGTGATGTAGACCATCATGGTCTTCTTCCCGTACTTTGGGCCGAGCCAGAGAGCAATGACAACACATGCGACGATGACGACACCTGCATAGCTGAGAAAGCCGGGCGCAATGACCCATTTCTTCATGTCTTGAATACGCGCGACAGACGACTGCTCCGGTGCGTTTACTGCAATGACAACAGATCCGATGATGCAGTTGAAGCAGCCCACCTTTCCAACAAAGCTCAAGCGTTCCTTCAAAAATATAGTCGACAGTATAGCGCAGATAACGACGGAGAGGGCGCCCATGGGGGTTACGAGGATAGCGTCGGTGAAAGCGTATGCGACAAGATTACTGCCAGGTATTAGTAGGATGTTCAGACGTGATGCCTCGCAGTCTGTACCATATCTCTCCAACAATCATGAGTGTCATGCCGAGCCACCACCACGCGTTCTTGAGGTACCCGTAGCCTTCTCCCGCCTCTTCATTGTACTTCTTGTTCGCCTGTAACAGGCCATGTTTCTTGATAACAAACGACGTGCCGATGAAGACTCCCGATGCAATCGCCAGGACGAGACCAATAATTTTGTACGAGCCTGGACGGGTTCCAGTGTCGCCGCCCATGCCACCAGCGCGGGCATCCAGTTGGGCGGCGGCATGGAGGACGTGGGCTGTTGCTTCCATGGTTTGGTTGGGTCGCAGCGTGTGCTACCAAGTGCTAGTGCACCGGCGACTCGACCTGAGGGTGTAATTGATTTTGAGGCTGTTTTACCGCGGAAGCATGGATAAAACTGTTGGCGACTTCAATGCCGTATGTGAAGGTGCACGAGGCTGCACGTGGAGGAACGGTGGATCGCGGAGGCAGGCACGCTTCGGGAAGTCTGTTTGGACAGGGTCCAGGGCGCCACGGAGATGAGAGAGGAAGGCGCGGAGCGGTCGCAGAGGAAGTCGTAAAAATCGGAGAGGAAGGCGCGAGTGGTAGGGGCTTTCTGTTGGTGAAGTACGAGGAAGGCGCAGTCTTCGGTGCAGATGCGGGCCGTTGGTGCGTAATCGTGGTGCGTACAGCTGAAGGGTCTAGATGCGTAGGTGATTGGTGCGCGGGTCGTCGTGGTGTTTACACGGCTGTTGGGGGCTAAAGCGTGGCGCAGAGGGGCTGCCAAACGCTGTTATACAAAAAGTCGCGGCGGAGATTGATGGAGTAAACAGAAACATGCGACAGTAGAGGCCGTCCCGCCGCCGTCAACATGTAATCTTGCTGCAGGGGCAACGGCGCATGGATCGTGGGTGTCCGGGGGGCTCTGAGACGTCACCGGCCAAGAGATCGGCGCCCGCCCACCAACGCTTGACAGCTGCCGCGCCCGAAATAGATGATCAACACTCGACAGCCAGTACGCGACGTGTGATATTCCTCCACTGCTGCACCTACAGCGGCATGATTGCAGTGTTTGAACATGGCAGTTGAAATCGACGACCACCAGGACATCTTCGCCGCAGCCAGCGTGGCTCAGATCCATGAAGCCCTCGGCCAATTGTATGAGCAGGAGGCCAGCGTCACCCAGCGCCTAAACGCCCTCATCGCCTCGCAGAAGGATCTCTCACGCGAACTCGGTCGCCTCGATCTGCTGCGCGCCCACCTCGGCACCCAAGCGGTCAATACGCGAGCCATCAGCAGTGGCATGCTCTCCGACGCCGCCTCGACTGCGAACCGAATCTCCAGCGCCGTCAAGCGATTAGACCAGGAACAGTCCAATGTCAAGGCCACACTCGAGGTTGTGGAGCAGGTGGCGGAACTGAAGGCATGCGTGCTGGGCGTGCATGGGTCTATGGGAGCTCCCCAGGACTGGGAGACGGCAGCAGGCTATCTCAGTCGCGCCGCCAAGATACCCGACGACGTCGTAAATGGCAGCTTCGCAGAGGAGATTGTACCTACGGCCGAGGTGCCTGACCCGCCGCGCGTGACACTAGATGCAGCAGCAGAGTCGCTGTGTGGCCTGTTCCTGCGCGAGTTTGAAAAGGCTGCGCAAGAAGGCGACGGCTCCAAGGTGACGAGGTTCTTCAAGCTGTTCCCGCTGATCGGACGGACAAATGTAGGACTGGATGCATATGGCCGCTATGTCTGCCAGGGAGTAGCCTCACGGGCGCGGACAAACTTCAACTCGGCCGCGCCTGCCCAGAGGAATGAGGGCTTCTTCTACGGCAACACCATCACAAAGCTGTTCGAGCACATTGCCCAGATTGTCGACGGTCATGAGCCACTAGTAGAGCGTCACTACGGACCAGGCATGATGCAGAAGGTCATTGAACGTCTGCAGATTGAGGCTGATGTCCAAGGTGGTATCGTGCTTGACACATGGCATGAGGAGCGCCACATTGACCGCAAACTAACCGATATCAAATCATATGCCTTTTCCTTCCTTGTCCAAAGCTTCTTGCCTTCCCAAAAACCTGCCGCCGGAACACCGCGCTCTAGTTCTCCAGCCAACGGTGCTGGCCGGGCAAGCGAGGATGAAGGAGTGGATATGAAAGAGATTGACGGTTTGCTTGGAGAGGGTGCGCTAATGCTGGGACGCTATGCCCTGTATGCGCGCTTCCTCTCAGATAAGTGTGCAGTAAGTGCGGACACACGTGTGTATCTTCATTAGCTTACCCTAGCAGCCCTCCGAGCCTGAAGACCGCATCGACTATGGCCTCGTGATGCCCAACTTCCTTGCTACTAGTAACCTCCACAAGAAAGTCAACAGCCATCTCATCGAGCCTGTCAATGCCATGACAACCTTCTTCTTCCGTCGATCAGTTGAGAAGGCTTTCCAGCTGGACGAGGCCCCGGCAGATCTCACACTGAATCCTACCAAGCCTCTTGGATCCAACCCACCTTTCATAACCTCCGCCGTGGACGATGTCATGTACATTGTCAATCAGGTCATTCAGCGGACACTAGCAACTTCGCAACGTGCTGTCGTCTCTAGCGTTGTGCCTGCGGTTAGCCATATCTTGGGTGCAGAGTTCATCGGCATGATACAACGAAAGA
This sequence comes from Alternaria triticina, assembly GCA_022609215.1. NCBI lineage: Eukaryota > Fungi > Ascomycota > Dothideomycetes > Pleosporales > Pleosporaceae > Alternaria > Alternaria triticina. The sequence continues at coordinate 1,069,707 of JAGKPX010000002.1, forward strand.
TGCGCGACGAAAGCTACCCGAAGCCTGTTATCCAGGGTGGTCTTCCTCCAGAGGACAAGGTTATTGCGTTCCTGGTGCTCATCAACAATCTTGACATTGCGAACGACTACGTCAAGCGCATAGTCCAGCAGCAACTGGGCCGTCAATCACAAGGCGGCGAAGACGACTTGAAGTCGCCACTGCACGACCTTTTTCCATTTGGACATGACGCTGTATTCGTTGAGAACACACTGAAGGCAATGGAGAAAGCCTTTGCGTCCAAGAGCGGAGATCTTCTCAACGACGGCATCACCGTACTGTTCTCCAACGTCCTGAAGCCTCGCATTCGACCTATCCTGGCCGAAGCGTTCCGAGACGTCAAATACGATCCCGAGGACGGTGAGAATGAAGATGAAGAGGAGGACGACGTCGATGTGGTAAAGTCGCGTTTCGATCGCGGCTGGGGAGTTGTGATCCGTCCCATCAAGCGCATTTTGACCTCAGCGAATTTCGACCGACTCCTCGCTCTAGGTCTGAACTCTCTCGCGTCGTCACTTGAGAAGCGCATCAAGAGCTACTACGGCAGAGTAAATGAGCTGGGTGCTGTTAGATTCGAGCGCGACATCTCCGGCATCATCACAGCGGCCACAAGTGGCGGCGCCTACTCACTCCGCGACGTCTTCCAGAAGTGTACGCAAATGACTCTGATTCTCAACATGGAAGACGACGAGTTCGCAGAAGTAGCGGAAGATACAACAGGCGATTCGGGCATACCCTGGGTTCTGGATGTTGAAGAGAGGAAACGAGTAAGAGCCATCGTCAAAGGCTGATCAGATGATGCCTGGAATTGTCCTTCCGGAGCGGGGTTCATAGACGGAGGAGCATTCTTGGCACGCAATCTATACAAATGAACCACTGCCATCCGCCTCAGTAGTGGATTATTGTCCGCAAATGATTTCCTCTGTCTCCTCGTATCGCGACTGCTCGTGGCACCTTATTAGCACCACGCTGCTAAGCGTCGCAGCCGACTGACATGTGGCTCGTGCCGGCTTGGCTGAACTCTCACACCTCTTACGGGGAACATCGCACACGATCAATCTCATCTTAACCCATCGGCGATATCCATTAATCGCTATTTCATTTTCGCATCGAATCGCACGACATTATTACGTTGCCAGGCGACTATCGGCCCGTCGCGCACGCCACGATGAGGCTGTCACCCGCAAAGATCCTGATCCCTTGCATCTCGCTTCTCCTGCCATCCCTGTCTTCGGCCCAATGTCCGCTCTACCAGAATTACGCTGCGCAATACCACGAACCCTTCACACAGGGGACGTGGAATTTGAGTTATGCCAGACCGATTGTGCCGTGTCGGACGTATCGGTCGGAAGAGGTGGAGAAGACGATTGAAAGGTTGCGCGGTGTTATTAAGGATCCGGATCTCTTTCGTGTATGCGACTTCGCTGCTGCGGTGTTATCGAGATGAGATGTTGATGTGATAGCAGATATTCGAGAATACGTGGCCGAGTACATTGGACACGACTATCGCATGGCGAGGTTGGTCAAATACGACCAGCGACCCTGACTCATTGGAAGGACCTCTGATGAGCATGAAGCCTGAAGAACTCACCTTTGTCATCACGGGTGATATCGAAGCAATGTGGCTGCGCGACTCTGCGAACCAACTCCAAGCATACATCTCGGTCTTGAAACAAGACGACAGTCATGACAGTCTAGCCGGTCTATTCCGGGGAGCCATAAATCTACAAGCACGCTACATTCTCGAAAACGCGTTTTGCAACGCCTTCCAAGCACCGGATGAGAGCGGTGTTGAACATAAGAGCAGCATGAATAGCGACCGCATCACCCCGTCGTTCGACTACTACAAAGTGTTCTCCTGCCAATGGGAACTGGACTCCTTGGCCTCTTTCCTGCAGCTCTCCGTCGACTACGTGACGGCAACCAAAGACTACGACTTCTTCGAGAAGAGCAGCAACTGGACCAAAGCCGTTGAACAAGTTTTGAACACGACAGAGAGCATGACGATAGATTCCTACACCGAGGACGGAGAATGGCAACACACGCCATACACATACTGCGCTCCTTACGGCGGTACCCCGATCAACAACTGCAACGGCAGTCCACACAAAGGCAACATCGGCCTCGTGCGCTCATTCCACCGCCCCAGCGACGACGCATGCACATACCAATACCTCATCCCCTCCAACATGATGTTTTCTTCCGCACTCAACACCTCCTCAACAATAATGTCGCGCATCGCCCCCCGCGAGAACCCGCTTACAGCCCGCATGCAAACCCTCAGCACAGCGATAAATCGGGGCGTGGAGAAATACGGCATCGTCAACGATCCCAACTTCGGCAAGATATACGCGTATGAAGTCGATGGCTATGGCTCGGTGAATATCATGGATGATCCTAATGTTCCTTCGTTGCTTTCAGCGCCGTTTTTGGGATACACGACACTGCGCGATCCGATCTACCAGAATACACGTCGGAAGATCCTGAGCAGAGATAATCCGTATTACGCTGTCGGGCCCGTAATCACCGGTGTAGCGAGTCCACATACCTTGCCCGGACGACCGTGGCCTATGGCGCTCATCATGACTATCCTGACGAGTGAGGATGACGACGAGATCGTTCGGAATTTGATGTGGTTGGTGCAGAGTACGGATGGGCTGGGCCTAATGCATGAAAGTGTTCATGCGAGGGATAAGGGCGTGTGGAGTCGGCAGTGGTTTAGTTGGGCAAATGGACTGTTTGGGCAGATGATTCTGGATTTGGAGAGGAGGAAGCCGTGGGTCTTGGGTATGAGCTTTCAATAGCGGTTTTGGATGATCCCCATTCTTGGATGCTTTGTTGGATGTAGTATCAAAATATGCACGAATTTGAGCAGGTGTTTTTGAGCGACTAATTACTAGGATATCTACATGCAGTTCAAAATCTTTGACCTTTGCTAGGATAAAGTAATAATATGTCTACATAAAGATTGGAGAGCTTAATCTTTGCTGTTATCCATTACTAAGATATCTACATAGGCTAAGAGAAGCTTAATGCGTCACTGTCGCTTGTCTGTTTGAGGATTGCGATAGCCCTTGTCAAAATGGAATGTAACCTGACAAGCAATACCAAGAGCCATGCGCACAAACTTCAGGTCAGACCAGCGCATGGTCTCATCAGTCTAACGAAGCTTGCCAGCGACACCAACAAGAAAGTCGGGGAAGCTCGATGAGTAGGAACGGATGCATTACCTAGGCTCCCGCCTTTGCCGTAGCCCCAGGATACGGCGAAGCTACCGGAGCGACAACCAGCAATCCAGGCAAGGAGCATGGTAGCGCAGTGCTGCTCGAGATTCGCGACACCGTAGTCTTGCTGCATGATAAATCGGAAGATGAGAGCAAGCTCAAGATCGGAGAGGTTGTTCTCGGCGTATGACGCTGAACCAAGATCGTAATTTACAGGGATGAAACGAGTATGACGGCTGACTTCCTCGTGCCATTTCTGCCTGATGATATTGAAGTCCGGCAACAAGGTGAAGCCCACCAATACAGACCATGCTTGAGCTGCCACTGACTACCAGCTTTGATCTTGTCGCCGAGATGACCAGTGCTGAGATCAGCCATTGTACCGAGAAACTCCTTTGTGCGGGCGGTGGAAGTCGCAGTGTTTCAGATGTGTCTGGTCTCCGACGATTGGTTGGGGGAGACAAACTCGACATACTCTTCGAAGGCGGTACGGGCGCGAGTGCGTCTTGCCTCTGATCAAGTTACCATATGAAGCTCTTCAAACTAGCTGGAGCTGTGGAAGGGACATGTTATTAAAAGGACATTTACTGGTCGATGGAGCTGATCGGTCGAATCACTTATAGACGTCAGACCTATCTGTAATCTTATAATTCTCCTGAGTAGAAACAAATGTATTCCTAAACGCTATCTAGCCAGCCCATAACTTCCCCCTGTAGCCGCTATGACAGATTCTGGGCTATCTTCGAGATCAAATTCTGGGAAAAAAAAAATGCCGCCACATAGATCCACCTCACGCCGAGACCGTCGAGACAGCAAAAAGACAGCTGAATGATTCAAGCGAGGCTCGAACTCGCGACCTTTCGCGGACTACACATATGTGAGGCGAACGTGATAACCAACTACACCATCGAACCAACTTTGATGCCAATTTGGAAAAAAACTTGAAATATATTTCGCGAAATCGCGAAGGAACGAGGTCGAAAGACGAAGGTGGGGCTGAATGCGGGGCAAGGGAGCTGTCGTGGCATGGCTCGCATCTCCACTGCGAACTTCCAGGGACGAAGATGATGCACCTTTTCCAGTCTGGGGTCTGGTCTTGATTTGGCCTCGTACAAACCCAGCAAAGACGAAAGTTGCTTGCTAATCTTCGCTGGTACGATGCATCGCTTGTGACCGGATGGGGCCGGTGGTAAGATCGTTTAGCCAACATGACATCGAAGTCCGACGAAGGGTGTTGCTTACTTCTACACCTATTAGTACAGCCTCCAGTAAGGTCTCTCTCACCGACAGCTTCCCTCGGTCTTCACCATTTCTTCGACCTGGTCCTCGTCCGTCATGTCTACTCTCAAAGAGCAGCTACCATGGACATTGTCACCGCTCATCGTCAACGCGCCCATGGCGGGCTTCGCAGGCGGTAAGCTCGCGTCAGCTGTGACACTCGCTGGTGGCCTCGGTATGATCGGGAGTCTACGCAGCATGGACGACTTGCGAAAAGAGCTGGGTATCGCCGCAGAAGCTCTCAAGGACAGCCCCGAACTATCGGCGTCGCGTACGCTCCCAGTTGGTGTCGGCTTCCTCTCATTTGTGCTCAAGCTCGAAGAGGTTCTTCCGGTGTTCGATGACTTCAAGCCCGCGGTCATCTGGCTGTTCGTGCCGAAAGATCTGGATGACTACGCGGAATGGGTGCCGGCGATACGCAAAGTCTCACCGGAGAGCAAGATCTGGATCCAGCTTGGTAGCGTTGCGGCGGCTCTTCACGTTGCGAGAATCGCGCGTCCAGACGTGCTGTGTATCCAAGGCGCGGATGCCGGCGGTCACGGCTTCGAGAAGGGCGCAAGCATCGTCTCGCTACTGCCGGAGGTGACCGACGCGCTCGCTGCGGAAGGCTTCTCATACATACCTCTCGTCGCTTCAGGTGGTATCGTCGACGGACGCGGTGTTGCTGCAGCACTTACACTCGGTGCCGAAGGCGTCGTGATGGGAACGCGTTTCCTCGCGTCTAAAGAGGTGAACGTCCATCCGGTGTACCAAGCCGCAGTTCTGGAAGCGCAAGACGGTGGTCAGGTGACGACGCGTTCGAAGCTTTTTGATCAGCTGCGCGGTCCCAACATTTGGCCAGAGCTGTATGATGGGCGCGGGTTGGTGGCACAGAGCCACAAGGACTTCGCGAACGGCATGAGCCTGGATGAGATACAGAAGCTGCACAATGAGGCCGCTGCGGGTGAGGATAAGGGATATAACACGGGCTTGCAAGGGCGTGCAGCAATCTGGGCTGGCACTGGTGTGGGCTTGGTGAAGGAAGTGCAAAGCGCGGGCGAGATCGTGCAGAAGGTGCAAGAAGATGCGAAGGATGTTATGGCTAGGGCTGCGGCGAGGCTGAAGTGAGTAATGATATTGTTTACGTTGCGTCACGCCAAGAAAGTGAAAGTGAACGCGACTGCTTACGGCAGGAAGGCGCAATCGTTGCGACGACCTCGGGAGAAGCCATGACGTCACGTGTTTAGTCGCAAACTTTCGGATCTTGAAAGCACAGGAACAAAAGATTAGATTTGTCTGTGTTGCAGGGCGTCGGACCACTTTTGCTCGCTGGTTGTCGCGTCGGCTCGACTCCTTGATCAGCTGATGATTTCATTTCTTCTCTGTTTGATTGCGGCGTCGCACCTCCCTACACGTAGTAGATTAAATACCCAACACCTGGCGCATCCTGTTCATCCAGCACCTCTGCTCACTTCAAAACTGACAAAGCTTTCTCATCTCTCTCCACCATGTCAACTTCTAAGGATTTCCCAACGTTCGATAGCCTCCGCTCTTCTGGCACCATCGTTCTGTCCTCTATGGACATGCTGCGAGTGCGCTTGTCGCTCTTTGGGTCTTTGGAGTCTTCAGTCGAAGTTGCGGACACTCACGACCCAGACTCTAAATGTGAACCATACACTACCGACGGTCATTCCTTTCACAAGATCTCCACCTCGCCCGCAACGGAACCACCGGTCTCGTCGATCAGCAGCGTACACATAGACGATCTAGACACATGGGGATACAGATGGGAAGGAGACCATCGGTGGGATAACGAGGACAATCAAGAATGGGTCGAAACCGAGAACGATGAGGATCGGGCGCTTTTGCGCTGCTGCGGCATGGCTTGCCCACCACCTCCGCCGTCCCTCGAGGTGTTGCCTACTACGCATCCCTTCGTTACCGTGCACGATTACATCACTCAAGTCCATGCTTGGATCCAAGCTCTCAAATCAAGCATTCTGGAAGCATTGTGCGAAACGCGCTCTCCCTCATCGAGGTTTTACATCAGCTTGATGACCCTGAAAGTTTTGATTTATGAGGAGGACTTTCGGGCGGACAGACTGTAGGAATCAGTTAGAGGACATGTACAACGACGCAGAGACGGCACGATATTTTCTCGAATACACTACAACAACACACTGGCTGCAAGCCGATAGTACTCACATTCACGGTACCCAGTATCCAGTCTCAGATCTAGGAAACTGCGTATCTACGCGGATTGCAGCAGTCTCCTCTACTTTCGCGTAAGCTCTGTTGACAATTCCATCAAACTAGCTTGAAAATGTGTCTTTCCAATCGACTCATTTCATCCTGGAATCTACCTTCCCACTTCTTCTGTCTCTGTTTCATTTTTTCGTACCTCTGGGCAAATCCAGCTTCCCACTCCTCTGAAGATTGTTCGCCTCTATTAGATGTCTCTACGTGAACACTTTGTCTCTTGTCAAAGATTTCTTCAAACAAGTCAAGTGTGCCTACTCCAGCTCTTCTGTACACACCAGGACTCTCCATCGTCACTAGCAATGCGTTAAAACCCCAAAAGTCTCGCCCAGGCTTTTGGGCAGTCAAAGGTATAGCGATAGCCTCTTGAAGTTCGCTACCGTGATGGTTGTCACTTTGATTGCGGGCCTGGTCTGTGGTGACTCGTTCGTGATCCCAATTATCAAACTGTAGCGCTGTAATACGATCAGAAACTTCTTCTATGCCCTTCCAGTAATCCTCAAGCTCTTGGCAGTGGTCTTTGTACAGCTTGATAACAGGAGCCCGAAGTAAGAGAGAGGCTTCGATAATGTCACCAAGGATTGGAGAGCCTCGCGTCTTGTATGTGATTTGAATGACTTCTGTACACGGAAGGTACTGCCAGGAGTCTGGCTCAAATTCTACCCAATACACGGGACGTGTAGCTGACGCCCATGACCAACTTGGTATGATTCCTGGTTTGACTGGATAAGGGGTTACGAAATGTGGACCATGTATAGGGCAGCACCAGAGAAGATCGAATAGTAGCGTGTTCTCCCACAAGCCAGCCACATATCTGTTTCCAGGGTTCATGGTCTGTACTTGGCTCGCGAATGCAGCGATAGCGGGGAACTTGTCTTTTCCAAATGTAAGATTCCGCCAGGAATAGCTTTGTACAATCCGGTACCATAGCGCTTGTGAGGAGCTGCTAGAGCCTGACATGTTGACTGTGACGCGTTCTGGTAAATGGGGTACCCCCCTTGGCTCGCCCTCGCAGCCTGTTGCTTCTCGACAGATCCACATGACTTCCTGGGCGCCGAAATGAAGGACCCGTCGTGATAGACTGAGTTCTTGGAATGTCCATCCACGCTTGTACAACGCTTTTCCATCATTTTTCTGTTTGAGCCAGTTTAACTCGCTGGTATACGAGCCCAGCAGATCGAACGATTGTCGAACGTGCGCCCAGGGATAATCTGGCAAACGGGAACCAATGCGAGACTCTGGGTTAGAATTGAAGAGTCCTTGTGATGCATCTTCCGCTCTGACTGCTGCAATAGTCACGTATGCGAGTATGTAGATATCTGCCATACGAGAAGCCTGCTCACGCCAGTCACTTTCATCGTCTTGCACAATGCAAAGGCTATCGATCCAGATATAATGAATGTCGAGCTCTTTGCAGACTGCCAGCGTATCTTGATACGTCTTTGGGAGGCTCTCAATCTCTACACCTGTTTTGATATGTTCGCTTCGGTTTTGGGTGGTAGTCCTGATAAGGTTCTCGGCATTACCCCAGCAGTGACTCAAGCAGGCATATCGGTCTGGTTCCACATCTTCCGTCAGATTAATAGATGTATTGCCGATGCGCAGGAATCTGATGCCCTCGAGCTTGCCCATACGTAGTGTAGTGTCACTCCGGCACTTTGAGTGGCTCGAGCAACACTTGTCAATCCAAGCTCCGATGGTGTCATATGTCGTGTTGGACGAGGTCGTCCCGTTTATGAGAGCAAACTCTTTCTCTCCATTGAGCAGTGTGATCGTGGCTGGGTTGTCTGTGATCTTGTAAGGTTCCATGTAAGATATTTTCGGACTAAATTGTGCGCAATTTCCACAGTGAAAAATGACAACGTACCTGAGCTTTTCAGCAAGCACTCGAAGTATGCGCTCGTGTCTTCTCCTTGCGTTGCCTCTACCTGATGACGCAGTATAAACTCACCATCTCTATCGAGTTCAATAGAGATTGGCCGTACTTGCGTCCGAACATCAATCCATTCAAAACAAGCTTTCGCCAACATGTACCACCAACAGCTACTCTGAGACAGCCCCTCGTACACGCCGGCCGATGAATTATTCACCGGGTAGTGGAAAGCGTCGTACTTTTTGACGCAATGTTCGCATTGATGACGTAGCAGATCCGAATGGGAAAATATTGTCATCGTGGCATCGGTTCGTCATAGGTATTCCTAGTGAATTTTGCAGAGCTGGAATGGAAAAAAATAGAAGGTGAACAGGCTGAAGAGCTGCAATGAATACCCATAGGAGCACATAGCACAAGAGGTTGAGCTACTGACGTCAACCTACCAAGGTAGGTAGGCGAGCGGGGAAGGACCAACAAATCTCCGATCACTGCAAAGTAAGCACTAAAAGTAGCGGAACGAGTCAACGACGTATTGGATGAAATCGAAAGTGACGAACATGGTTACTCGCTACACAAGCAGCGCTGTAGCTGCGGAAAAGAACAAGATTACAAACATGATCCAATCAAGGAAAAGCCCACTAAACCCACCAGCCAACCCAGCATACCCCTCAGCATGGGTGCATCATGCGTCGCAGCACCGGTGAACTCCAGGGGAGCAGTCTGCTGTACGGGTGCAGCGCTAGCATTGCTGGGTACTAAGAAGCCAGCCGCCATGGTAACTACAGGTGCTGGCGGCGGTAGGTCTTCCGTGGAGGCAGCCGGCGCGGATGCGATTGGTGTTGATGAAGCGACGGAGGACGGAACCGCGAGAGACGTTCCGGATGCGCTCGACAAGGCCGAAGAGGCTGCGCTTGCGGAACTTGACATGTTGAAGGTAGGAGTGAAAGACGAAGATGGCGATGCAGATGAAAGCTGTGTCGCGGATTCGACCGATGATTCCATAGACGAAGTGGGGACGACAGCCGTGCTCGAAGCCACAGATGTTGCGTTGCTCGTTATAGCCTCTGATGTAAGAGGTGCGGAGCTCGAAGTCTCAGCAGCTGACGACGTACTCTCTGAAGCAGTCACAGTGATCTCTGCTGTTACCTTAGAAGTAACGTAAGCCGTGCTCGTGACCTCTACAGTCGAAGTGCTGTCGGCTGCGGTTGTTGTAGTATTGAGCGACGACGTTGCTGACGGGGTGTACTCAATAGCCGGGGCTGTTGCAGTAGCTGGTAATGGTGCCGTGGAAACAGCGTAGCTCATCAGGGCAGAAGTGGAGTTCAGCAGAGAAGTAGTACAAGGCGTAGAAACGACCACGCTCGCCATTGTTGAAGTAGTGTTCAACAGCGACGTCGCGTCTGCGATGCTGCTTGCCAAAGTGGAGGTATTGTTCAAAACAGCAGTCGTAGACAGCATACTACTCATCTCAGTGGAAGTGGTATTCAAGAGCAAAGTCGTAGACATGGTGCTACTCATTGGTGTCGAGGTAGCAATCGACTCTGCAGAGGACGGGACCACGTCGCTGGCGAATATGAAGGTGACGTTTGGCATCAAAGTGGGAGCCGCTGCCATCTCACTAGCAATAGTCGCTGTAGGCTTCGCAGTAGTGTCTGCAATTGGCGTTCCAGATACGGTCGCGCTGAACAAAGATGTCATGTTGGCTTCTAGCTTTGGCGCCGCGGTCATGTTGGCTTCCAGCTTCGGAGGCGCGGATGTAGCTTCAACCATCATCGGCGGAGGTGGAGGCACGATGACACCTGTAACGTTGTCGAAAGCATTCTCAGGCGCTGCGCAACCGGAGAGTAGAGGGAAGACTGCCGTGAAGATGTTCTCCTGGACACCGACTGCATTGAAAGGTGGTGGAAGGATTGGTATCGAAACATCCAGAGCGATATCGATCGAAAGGGAAACGTTCGCTTCGACCAAAGCAAGAGGGCCCAGGCTGAGAAGTTCGGGGGGAAATTCTGTTGTTTGGTTGGCGAATGGCGCATTCGGTGCTGTAGCATTGCTGCTGTTGCTGGCACCACAGTTCTCCGGGATGTTGCTCGACAGCTTCGCGTCCAGACGGGGTAAGTTCAACGATGGTGTGACTTCAGCTTTCAGTTGATCTAGAAAGTCGAAACCAATCGGTATGGCAGGGACGAACGCGAGACCAAGCAAGATCTCTGCGTCAGTGATGTTAACGTTGACGGGCAGCGGAGTGAGACTCGTTTCCTGGAAGCCAGTAACGCGGCTACTGGCAAGATCAGCAAGCTCCACTCGGATACTGGAACCATCAGGGACCTGAGAGCGTTAGTATCTCCATAATAACCATGTGGGGAAATATGTACCGTAAGCTGGAGTCCGTAGTTGACTTCAAGTGTACCGCTGATGTTAAAGTCAAAGGCGAGCCTGGGCTCAAAGATAGCTCCAGCCTTCCCAATCCCCGGAATTGTAAAACCAGCAATAGGAAGTTGGAACAAAGCGACCTCGAACTTCCCAGAGCTGGGCGGTCTAGCGAACAAGTCCAGTGTTGCACCAACGCCAGTCGCCACAAGCTCTACAAAACCACCACTGATGACATGCGAGATTTCCTTGCCGTCGTCGCCGCCTTCAAAGATGTCCGGAATGAGGTCGATCTGGGAAAGATCGATGTTGAAGGCACCCTGTGAAAGGGCAATCTGCCCACTTGTTGCGCATCGCTTGCATCCAATCTCGATCGGCAACGGTACATCAGATGCTCCAATAAGACCAGCAATGCCCGATAGGAATGCTTCGACCGGAAAAGTGGTGTCGAGAAGCTCGGATGAAAGGTCAAAGGAGACAGTGTTGACATCGTCGGGAGTGTCTGCCGGTATGTCGACCTTGTTCTGTCGCTTGTTTCGAACTCTCGCGAAGTCGGAATGGCGTCGGTAAATGTGATCGTCTGTCGTGTGGCCGAAAGAGATGTCGACATGATCAAATGCTGCTCGCCATGTTGTCTTTGAGACGGACAGCTCAAGGGCTTCACCGTCCTCAGCGAACGACACGTCATTGACCCTGTGATCGTCAGATAAAATCACCGAAACGCCCGTGAGAAGCTCACCGATATACCGATCGCTCACCCTCATCATTACAGCCCTCGTGGGACGTGATGATCAAACCACCATCCGCGTCATGACAGGCCGCTCGGGCGTCTCGTGCTGAAGAAGTATCCACAAAGTGTAGCTTCATCGTGTCATCCCCACATTGCACATCTTTGAGGTGATGTTCATGCTCCTCCAAGTTGAGTAGTGGTCTCTGCCCGCTGACTTTGACCTGCGAAGCAAATGTAGACTTGTCATTCCAGACGTTCTCGTCTAGCGCATCGTCAGTAGTGGTACGTCTTCAATCTTGCTTCAACATACTGTCCACGTAGGCCAACTCAGACTCGAATCTCTTGGTGATCCTCACACCCCTCCGATACAAGTCTGTTCGTTTTGTAGCTGCTCGAAGCAGCCGATGCGTCTCAAGATCACCACCCGAGATCGCAGCAACATCCGCGCTAAAGTATGCGATTAAGAGAATGGCAAACGCGCCGCGGAGGCTGGAAAAATGCATGTCGCGCGCGTATTAATCGAAGAAGATGAGTTGAAGAAACGTTCGTGCTGTTGTGAGGGCCAAGCAGCGTACGAACGACAACCCAATTATTAAAAAGGTGTAAAGAAAACGAGCGAATGTAAAGAGCGTATACCTCACTTCGGAAAGTAATCTCGCCAGCGAGTGTAGACGACAAAGATATATAGAAGACCCACGAAGAGAATCCACACACCACCACGAGAGGAAACGGAAGATACCTACCCCTACGAAGATCGGACGAGAACCAAGCCTAATAGAAAGCCCGACTCATTGCAAACCCCAGCACAGCCAAGCCAACAGACTATGGAGATCATACACTGCACGGTACCTGCATTTTTGGCACTGCACATGTTGTCTTTCGCAGCGAGGGCTGCACCACGCGTGGTAAGGCCCAAGATCCTCGGCCCGTGGTTCGCGTCGCATGTTCACGCGTGAGGTCTAGTCCATCGCGACCGTGACGTGAATGGCATGCGCTACAGCTGTCATAGGCTCGGAAAGTAATAGGACAGCGGAGTAATGGTACGGGGGTGGGTTCTCAAACGGGAATTGTGTGAGAAAGGGTTCTGTTTGCCTCAGGTTCTTGTCCAAGCGAGTGGGGCGGCCTAGTGTCGTTAGCGCAGCACTATTCTGCTTTTCATCTCTTGCTGCGACAACCCCTGAGGCTTTTCTATCGGTATCTTCAATTGCAGGACTTTCGGAACTTTCGGCAGGTAAGAAGGGCCTTTGGTGTATTGGTAAGGGCTTCAGAAGTGTGAAGTTATGCCGAACGGTGTATTGGATGCTTTCAGACAAGTAAGGTGCATTGCACGAAGGAGCTCGTCGACGTGGGATTTGACTCTTCTTCATGAGTAGCGCACAATAAATCCACTGAAGGATTGAATGCTGTGTACCATAAGCCCGAGAAAGCCCCAAAGGTGCTGAGATGGTGGCGCAGGCTCTAGGCGGCAGCCTTGGCACAATGAGGAAGGCTGACATGAGCAACGCAATCCACGATACCACGCCCTTCGCAGAAAAGGTCGAACACCGCCAAGAGAGCCCGAATTTCGCAACCCTACAACGCCACAACATAAAGGTTTTAAAGAAGTAAGACTACGCGGGAATAACTCTACTCTATATAATTAGTAAGGAAGAGAGTTTATAAAAAGTCTATAGCTTCTTGTTGTTATGTGCAGCAGGTGTAGAAGCTTTAGGAATAACAACCTGTTCGATTTTTTCTGCGAAGGGCGTGATACCCTCAACTAGCTAGGTACCCTCTCGTGGTTTCGACCCGCCCCACAGAATGCCGCCGTCGGAAAGCCCGTATGTCGATGTACCGCTCAATCTCGGAAAGAAGAGCATCAGGCTGCAGGTGGTGACCCTGCAGCCCGGCGACGCGTCGGAATCCATCAAATGCGATCTGCAGAGCCACGCGCTGGATGACGTCTGTCCAGCATACGTCGCTCTTTCGTATGCATGGGGTGCCAAAGAGCGATATGACGATATTCATATCAATGGCATGTCTTTCACAGTCGGTCGCAATCTGTGGCACTTCCTCCACCAAATGCGCGTGCAGCGTCAGGATGCCCTCTGCTGGATAGACGCTATCAGCATCGATCAAGCGAATGTACTCGAGCAGAATCACCAAGTACAGATGATGAGGGAGATCTATACACAAGCTTGTTCCGTATGGGTCTGGCTCGGCGAAGCGGATCGTTTCACGTCCAGCGATGTCGCAATGCGGTACTTGAGTAAGCGCACAGCTTGGAGTGGCAAAGATGTCGACTTGAGAAGGTCCTGGACTGCGCGCAAAGCGAAAGCCGTACTAGAGCTGTGTGAGAGGGGGTATTGGAGAAGAATCTGGATCGTGCAGGAAGTCCTGCTGGCGAAACACATACAGATCTTATGTGGCGGCTATTGCGTGGAATGGGCCAAATTGCAGCAACTATTAAAAGATTTTCAAGCCATCTCGGATAGAGGCCGATCTCTTCACGTTGTCGGCGTACCAGCTGTCCTAGAGAGCTCGGCTGCGATCATTATCAGGGCGAAAGCGCATTGGAATGGCGACCCTCAACCATTCACGTTACTACTCGAACAGTATCATAGACAGTATTCGACCGACGTCAGAGATAAAGTGTACGCCCTCCATGGACTGGCAAGCGATAGCGGTTGGATACCCATCAACTACCGGATCGATCCAAAGCAACTCGTAGCCCAGATGATCTGCCATGCCTGCTCGCCACTAGCGCCCAAGATGGGGATGAAGCGATCAAGCACTGGTCTACTTGGTTTTGCAAAGTTGTTGCAAGAATCACTCAAGGTCTGCGATCAGGAAGAGCTGGGTCGTCATATCGAAGTGGCTTGGTGGAATCGCATTGTATTTTGCAACTTCAATTCTTTAAGAGAAGTATGGTACAGGTGGCCACCTGGCCCAGACCCATATCTTGCCGACGACATGTATCGGTATAGAGACAAGTCCCTCGATTTACGGCCATCGAATCCACCAGAGAAGGAAGGGGTTGTAGGGTTTGTCACGAAGAAGGGGCTGTATAGTTGCAGCGTAGGGAACTGTGGTATAACTATTAGTGGACGATCGGAACTCCTCCGTCACGCGCGCATCTGCCATGATGGATATGATTATTGCGTAGTGGACGGGTGCATTCGCCGCTTCGATCGCAGGGACAAACTGTGGGAACATATCTGGCAATCTCATCGAAATGTGTTGCAATCACCTTCTCTCTCAGCAAAGATGTTCGACTTTCTTTATCGCGGAAACAGGTTGGAGCGCAAACTCACAGCGGCGTGCCATTCGCGACCTCAACACAAAACCAACCCTTACACAATGGTACACTGGGATTGGAGATGGCATTCATTAAGGGTGAAGCAACCCCCAAATCGTGGAGTACACAGACATTACGCGTCAAATAACAAGGTTTGTACCTTTTGTACCTACCATTGGGAGTGCAGACTCAATGAATGCTCTTGTAAATACCTCACTAGACGATAGTGATATAAGAAGCTAAGATCTATCCACGAAGACCGCGGCCCATGTATCTCTTCCAACCTGACGCCCCTCTCACGAAGCAGCACCAATCCCCTCCCCCACCGGACAATTCGGCACACTCTCCTGCCAAGCAACCTTCGCATACGCCGGCAAATAGCTATTAGTCGTAAAGCTCTCATCGATATAGTACTCCACCTGACTGAGCGAAAAGTCACCACCAACATCAGGCTGGTTCAAAGCGTCGACAATGTAGCTAGCGATAAAGTCCAGGAAGACGAGATCAACCGTCTTTGGCGTCGATCCGTCAAGCGGGAAAGAAGCGTTCGCCTGGAGATCGTTGGGTTGAGAGAAGTTGGGGATGGCTGAGTGTACGGTATCGTCTCCGTCGGTGCCGAAGTCGTCTTTAGTCGTGTAGCCTGGGTTGGGGGCTGTGGATTGACGGCGGATGAGACGGCCGCCTTGCTTTGAGCGGCGGGTAACGCCTTCGTAGTGGTGGGTTATTGGCGGGTCGAGGCACGTGTCTCTGTCTGCGAGGATGGGGCTGAAGCCGAAGTCGGAAGTCTCAAGATCGCGCTTCTTCTTCTGGAAGGGCCCGGCGTTTAGTATGCCGAGGACTTGGGACGCTTGCTCGTAGGGTACGTCGGGGATGAACTGGAAAGCATCTTTGAATGGAGAGACGATGAAGGAGTCATCGTAGGTGAAGGGGCCTTTGGCGAGATCGAAGCGGACTGATCCTGTGTTGATGATGATGAGTCTGGGAATGTCTTTGCGCGTCTCGTTTACGACGACGGTGGCCAACGCGGTTTGAAGGAGTCCGAAGATGTTGCCTTCAGCAAGGAACGGCTTGCAGTACTGGCAGTATGTCGCTGGGGCGCATCCATACAAATCAGTCAAGTTAAGCTTCGCTCGCTCGGAAGTGATCTCGTTAGTAACGCTGACACCAGCAGATGTGTCAAATGCGGTGTAGCGTTGACTTCCCTTAGCATGATAAGCGAACGTGTTGCGGTTCCAATCAAGGTATCTTCGGGCGTAACGGAGGGTGGAGTTAGAAGTAGGCGTCGACATATGTGCACTAGCAGATGCAGTCCCAGTGCTTGCCGGTACTACCGCGCTGCGTGTCGGATTCGGTACACCATTGGGATTATGCGGCGCCTTGCAAGTCTTTGATTTAATACCCGACATGGCAACCCAGCCCAATGTCTCGCAGTAACGGCCTGAGACCATGTCAGCTACTTGTATCAAAGCTCGACCAAAGTACATACCAGACTCAATCCCTGTAGCTTTGTCGTCGTATACGGCAAAATCTCGGATGTGGGTATGTCCACCAAAAGCTTGAATGGGTACGTCTGGTTTCATGCTGCGGATGGCTTTGAAGACGGTACCCATTGTACTGCTAGAAGCGCTGGTTCTCACGGGGTTGTGGCCAGTGATTACGAACAAATCGATTGGCTCGGTGTAGTTGACAGCCTGTTGGAACCACGGCTGCTTGACCATGTCGGCTGCTTTGATGACCTTGGAGACGTTGCTGTTGCCGGTGAAGTCGAAGAGGACGCCAAAAGCCATGATGCGTAACCCTAATTCTATCAGCATATTGTCAATTTCACGATTGATCGACTTACCCTGCTCCGTGGTGAAGTAACGGTAACGAGATCCAATGTACTCGAATTGGCCAGTGGTGGGGTTCTTGATCTGCACATTGCTAGTGAGATACTTGTCGCCATAAACCTTGGAGAAGTTGTTGAAGGTCTCGTAGGCGATCTCGGTAACATAAAGCTCGTGGTTTCCGATGGTCAACAAGTCGTAATCGATGTTTTCGAAAATGGCATTCGAGACGTTGCCATTGGGAGTCGTCGCGTCGCTAAGCCCAGCACCGTCATGTAAGTCCTATCGCGCGTTAGTCGAATTGCGGCCTTCTTCACCCACGTGCGCAGCCCTACTCGTCCCCAGGACTTGATGGCAGACACTAACCCCTGTGTCTACCAGAAGCAGATCGACGCCGAGATCCCGAGCCTTTTGCTTCATGTGCTTGGTGAAGCTGGCGTAATCACCCCAATCAGCCCCGTAGTTCTGTTCCTTGATGTGACCTTCCAGCCATCCGTGTGTATCGGTGGTATGCAAAAAGTTGATTTGACCCCATTCTAGCGGCGCCTTGGGTGTAGTGGTCGCGTTCTGCGCGTCAGGTTGCATGCGACGAACATTTCTGGTCAACACGACATCATCTTTTAACGGCCCGTAGCAGCTGTTGTGGCCTTCGCAGGCTAGCGCCGGTGCCACTATCGAGAGTAAAGCGCCAAAGGCAAAGGACCGCATCGTGGAGACAGGGTGAACGACAGCGCGCGAGGATCAGCTTACAGGGCGTCATCTTCTTATGTAGCCTCATGGCAGGTACGCGTACGTGCATCGCCGCCTCGGCTGTCTTACCCATGCCGCCGAAAAAAGATGCCCCTAGGGGCGGAAGCGGCAAAACCGCACGTGTAACGTTCATTGGAGAGAAAGATAAGCTTCGGCATGGTCGTGGACAAGCCATGCCAGAAAGCTTGATCGAAGCTTGCTCCTTCCTGTTGGGCGACAAGCGCAATTTTAGCGTTCCGAGGACCGGGAGCATGGCATCGCACCTCTCCGATGGTACTCCCCGGCCATCTCCCGTATCTCTACGCTATCATTCGCCAACTCGCTTTCATCATGCTGTTCGGAAGGCGGCTCGGAGCGCAGTGGTCTTGATGCCTCTCAATCGCGACAATCACTCAACTCGATCAATGCGCAGTACGTCACTATTCCTGGCATCTCGCTGGAACCCAAGAGACCTCCCTTTCTAAAGGACGAGTTCATCCCAAATTTTGTGTTTGTCCATCTTTTCCAAAACTGGCTTCCCATCACCTTACGAAACTCATCAACGGATGACATAGCTCTGAACTCCACTAGTATCGCAGCGTACCGCTTCCATGACTTATCCCTAAGCTCTTTTGTTAACTTTACTTCTCTTTTTAAGAGGACCTAATTGGATAGGTACATATAGATTTCGAGAGTTGTGAGTCGCTCGTCTACGTGGCGTCACCGCAGTACCATGGGACAAAATAGAAGAACTAAAATATAGCATCGCACTCTGAGTCAGAAGAGGGCTGACTTATCCCCAAGCTCCAACCCTAACTCAGGCTTCGTCTTGTAGCGAGATCATTCCCGCGGCGGGATGAAGAGCCTAGTACACGGCCTTTCACGCCCTCCTCAGTTCTGGAAAGGCATCGTTGACGCTAAACAATGATCAGCTATGTGAAAGTACACAGCAGCACTGCATCGACTACAAAGCAAGGTACCTCCTGTGCTATTTCACGCTTCAACCCCAACTTCTCGTTACAATCCTCAATATAGCGGCTAGATCAACTTCGCAGTCATGGCCAACCCACGGTGTGCCACTTGCGGGACAGTCGCCGTCCGTCCGGATCCAGAACAGCCTCACCTCAACGCCAGGTGGTACAAGAACCAGCTATTAGCTGACATCACCATCAAATACGGCGACCACAGTGAAAAGGAGTTCGTCGGTCATCGTCTCGTCTTTTGCTCAGTGAGTGAGTGGTTCAAGAAGGCATCCAAAAACTTCAAGGAAGCCAACGATCAGGTTATACTTCTTAAAGGCGACCATCCGGAAGGCCTAGAGGCTCTATTCGAGTACGCGTACAAAGAGGAGTATCTCGAGACAGTCGATATTCCGGATGAGTTGACGGAGCTACGACAGCGGTTCATGCATCGTCTGCGTGTTTTCGCAGTAGCCGACAAGTATCAAGTAGAAGGCCTAACAGCTCTAGCCTATCGCCAACTCAAGCAGCTCGTGGATCTTTTTACTGAGCCAAGACGGACCTACGGTGACGAGGATGAAACGACGGCACCTGAGTTCTTCCGGTTCATGGTGAGGCAAGTGTACGAGCAAAGCGAACGCTACTTTCCAGCTCTGCGCGACGACTTGCACCAGACCGATCAGACCGCGGAAGGCACTTCGCAGACAAACCCGTCTGAGACTGAGCCAACTAACTCCATGTCTACTGAGAACGCTCCTGTAAGCGCTACATCTCAGCGGCACAACTCCGCGCGGAAGACAACATCCAATCCACCGAACCCGCATTCAACCGAAGGTAGAAGTTCAAACCACCCTCTCGACCGCGTCCAGGATCTTCTCGTGGAAGGGGCCATGAACGCCTGGGTCAATGCGCATCCGGACTTCAATCGTCAGCATCTTGTGCCTCTTGCGCAAATGTTCCCGGATTTCGGCACGGATCTCATTGTTGCAGCGCTGAAGTCGTCGCGCATAGAAGGCATGCCCGAGTATCTATATGAAGACGAGGATTATGCTTATGACAGTGATAATGACTGGTTGAGGGCCCACCACGTCTTGTGAAATCTGGCTAACTTGCAATGGAGATGGAGACGGGTATGTAGGCGCGTAGCGTAATGACGCAATACATGTACTGTTGAAATGTATATGAATTCGCGATACTGTTCTTGTGATGCGACACATTTTTGTCAGATTTTGTGCATCTAATGCGCTGCGATGACAGTAACGCGCGTGTCGAAAGTGATGGAGTGGAAGTGAAGTTGGTCGAACCTTCTCGATGACGAGCTGGTCCGAACGCGACATCCCACTTGAGCCCCGCAGTGCTACGGACAAGGTGCAGCCTCGAAGCACAACACAAACACTCGCCGTAGCACACGACTCAGACCTCGGCCACGATGGTAATCAACTACAGCAAGTGGGTGAGTCATGCGCTTCTGCACATGTCATGGTAGCAGCTTCTAACATTCTATTAGGACGCCCTAGAGCTCTCGGACGACAGCGACATCGAAGTGCACCCCAATGTCGACAAGAAATCCTTCATTCGCGCCAAACAAGCCCAGATCCACCAAGAGCGCGACCATCGCCGGCACCAAATAAAGACGCTCAAGTACGAGCGCATCATCAACGATGGCCTTACCGAACGCGTCGACCGCCTGCTCACCGCGCTGAAGTCGCACAAGGACAAGCAAGCCGAGGGAAATGGGCAGAACGATGACCAGCTCGTCTTCCAGGCGATGATGGAGAGCATGATGGACATGAAGATTGACAAAGACGGAGGTTCAGACCGGCCGCCGCCACCACCAGAGGGCGTACACGAGCACATCAAGGACAAGCCCACATACCCGCAGATGATGGCAAGCTTAGTAGACGCAGTGAAGAAGGACATTGACGAGCAGAAGAGCGAAGAGCCGCGATACACACTATTCATCCAGGGTCTAGAGAAGGAGAAGGCGCGCATACAAGACCTCCAGCAACAACTCCTAGCCAAGCTCGACGAGCTAGAAAAGGAAGACAAGAAACACATCACGAGCGACGACATCCACGAAGGCTTCAGCTACTCCAACGTCAAGAAAGCCGAAGAAGAGAAGAAGAAAGCTGCCTCATCCTCCTCATCGAAGAAAGAGCCCGCCGTCGAACTCCTCAACAACCCCTCCCGCCCATCCGCCACCCGAACAGACACAGGCCAATCTTCCGGCGCAGACGGCGACATAGAAGAAGGCAGCGTCGTCGAGCCCACCGGCGCCGATTCCGACAACGAAGACGACATCACCGCCTCACCCCTCGCCCAACAATTCGCCAAGATTAAAGCCGGAGACTGGTACGCCTGCCTCCAATTCCTCATGGCCCACCCCGAGATCCTCGCCGAGAAAGAAACCGACGGCCTCCTCGTCGAAGCCTTCAACTCTGAACTCGACGGCAAGCCCAAACACGCGCGGCAATGCGTGCACCAAGGTCTTCTATTACAATACTGTAGACAGTTGGGAGGCAGACAAGGCGTAGAACTCTTCTTCAAACGCATACAGATAAAAGACCACCAAGCCGGCAAAATGTTCAACGACGACGTCGACTCAACATACCACCGCATCAAGACGCGCGCCGCGGAGATCCTAAAAGAACGCGCCGAGAACCCTCAATCAGAGGGCGCAGGCGTCGAGCAAATCCAACTCCACGCCGTAGACCCCGGCACCACCATCAACATCTCGGTGCCCCCCAAAGAATCCAGCGCCACGGACCCCGCAGAAAAAGAAGCAGAAGAGCAAGCGAGACAGATCTTCGAGTCGTTCCCGCCCGGGCTGCAGCGTGCGCTGGAAAGTGGGAAGCTGGATGAGGTGAATAAAGTGTTGGCGAAGATGAGTGTGGATGAGGCGGAGGAGGTGGTTGAGAAATTGGGTCAAGGGGGGATGTTGAGTCTGGAAGAGGGCGTGATTGATGCGACGACGGAGGAGGGACAGAGGGTTATGGGCGAGATTGAGAAGAATAGGAAGATGCCGGGTCAGGCACAGGAGCAGGGGACTAGCAGGGTTGAGGAAGTAGACTAGGAAAGGGACGGGTGAGGGTGTGTTACGAAGGATGAGAATAGAGATGGGACGGCATGACATGAGATCAATGCTGCATTTGTACATTATGATTGATGATGGTATCTGAAAATTAACCGGTTTCGATGATAAATTTTAGTTGTGTGTCTCCCACTTATTCCGGTAGCTTTGCCTTGGATCACGTCCATCATCTCCCTTCTTATGCCTGCGAAGTTTCCACTCCGCCCATGCTCAGACGTTATACATATCGTATATCGACCCATGAACCCCAACGCCCTGCGCAAACCACACTACAAGCCGTACAGTAGTAGATGCGACTCCCGCGCCACAACATATCATTTTAAATCTATCATCCCATCTATCAATACCCCGTGAAGGGATAGCTAGAGTCACCCCTACTGACTTGTTGTTCTCAGATCAGCTCAGCAAAGTTATCGTCGATACCAGCCATATCCCTATCCCCAGCAAAAGCCGCAAAGTCATCCTCACCAGCATTTCGACTCATCTTCCTCTTCTTATGCGCATTCTCGTACGCATGATGTTGTCCGTACACACCACCTTCAGCACCACCCATTGGCGCATGTTGCAGGCTCTTGAGGAGATCGGCAGCTATGTGCTGGTTCGGCTCGCCGATAGCGGTAGCGTATTCGGGCTGAGTGGTATGCTGCGCGGGCGCAGGCGCGGTCTCTGGTACGACGGGGTGGGCGGCGGCTTGCGGCATTTCGTCGTCGCGAATAGCGGGCACAGGGTCGTTCTGGGGCGCGGGTGCGAGGTGTGGTGAGCCGACGGGTGTGAAAGATTCCATGGGTGGGGGTGTGAGTTCCTCGACTTCAGGTCTTTCTTGCGCGCCTGAGAAGGTGGCTGCGACAGGGGAGGTCGTAGCGACGGGGAGGGGTGCGGTGGAAATCCGGTTTTGCTCTGCCGCTGACAAGCCCTTAAGGATAGCTTCCTCAACTGCGCGCTTTCGGCTTTCTATGGCGTCTTTGCGCGTCTTGAGGTCTGCTTCCTGCGCCTCTTCGTCGGCTAGCTTCTTCCTGTTCGCCTCGAGGAGGTGCTCTAGACCGGTGAGGAGGGCCTTGCGCGCCTTGATGCTCTCGGCGACAGCGCCCTCGGCCAGCGCAAGCTTCTTGCACAGTGCTGCGAGTCCAGCCGCGTGCATTGGCGGGGATGGGATCGCGGCATTCGGGTTGGTGAGCTTCTCGTAGTCTTGATTGGCGGTGGTGACGGCGGGTTTCGTCGCGGCATCGGCTTTCTGAAGCGCAGTTGCCAGAGGCGCGACGGGTGTGAGCTCAGGTGGGACTGACGAGCTCGAGAAGAGCGATCCACCCAGAGCAGGTTTGCGCGTAGATTTGGAGCGGTCCACCTCGTCTATCGACCTCTCAACCGCTTGCTGCACAGCCAAGTTGAAGATGTTGCGCTGCCTCCAAACCTCGACGACCCTCCGAATCTTGTTCTGTATCTCGTGGGGGGAGCCCTTGTAGGCTACCGTCGTCGCTTCGGCGAGAATGGGTTCGTACGCGCGCAGGAACTCCTCCTTCTTGCGCATCTTGGAGGTCTGGGTGATTTCGTTGGCGAGATAGATGAGCACCAGTTTCTTATTCGGAGGCGACTCCTTCATGCGCTGTAGCCATACATGAGCGATGCGCTCGGCATGTCGTCTGTACACGTGACGTTAGTATATGGTTCCAAAGTGCATGACAAAACTCGCAATCCATGGATTCAACGCGTGATGCATGCAGCAAACTGGGGTCTTGGCAGAGATGGGATGCTTTACCTGTGGAAGAGGATCCATTGGCCGACCGTGGAGATGGCCTCTTGGGTCTCATTGAGCGATGAGAGCTTGGCCTTGAGGCTGTCCTCGGTGAAAGCCATGATGGCCCTGGAGGTCTTCACGAATATATGCGACAGCTACTGAAGAATGATGCGCACGCGAGCAGAAGACAATCACCCAGCGAGAGTGCGCGTAATGGCAGCAGATGAGATGTAACCTTCAGCGTGCGATATGCGCTCTGCAAGTGTTCGCGACTACAGTGTCCAGATGATGACGTGTGTTGGAGATGGAATGGGTGGAAGAGTTCAAGGTGAGGGAGCACTTGAGAGCTAGAGACGCTAGGTGGTATGCGGCTAAACGTGGCTCCGCCGCGCCAAGCAGCTCCCTGGCTGGCCGTCACCAACGGTAACTATCCAAGACGCAACAACAAGACACTTGTACGCAGACTGCTGTCGCCAAACTTATCTCCGCTCCTCCCACTACATTCCTCACATCCTCCACACCCACAATGGCAGACCGATTCCCCTCATTAGACGAGATTGACGCCGGTGAGCTCAGCTATGGTCCCCGAAGCACCTCCGCACCGCATACTAAACCAACCAGGCCAGACCGAAGCGCGCGGCGATGCGGCAGACTTTGACATTAGCGGCGAAAACGATGCCAGCAACTTCCTCGACCGTGAACGCGCGCTTCTTGGCGACGATGCCGACCAGTTTGCTTCGGAAAACGACAGGGCAGCGACGGTCGAGGACGGCGACGACGACCTGCTTGGGGGAGACTTCAGCCAGGCCAATGTCGGCGGCCAGGAGATGAGTGGCTTCGAGAGCTCCTTCCCCGCCATTGACACGACCAACGACGTAAGCACGCCTGCTTCTTTAGTCAAGCCATGGTTGCGATCTGGCATGTTCAAAAGCGACGCGCCAGTCGAGACCTGAATTGAGCTTGGGATAACCAACGTCACGACGGTATACTGACTCCAGCAGCATATGGCTCCCGGCGGCACCATCACAGGATCAGGCCTGCCCTTCCTCCCCGGCCAACCAGCCCCGTCCTTCACCCCACAGCGCTCAGACTCGCCCGAGCCCGACGTCATCCGCGAATGGCGCGAGCGCCGCGATCTCCAGATCCAGCACCGCGACGAGGTCTCCCACGACCGCAAACAGAAAACCATCCAAGAGGCGCAGCAAAACATCGACGACTTCTACGAGAACTACAACAACAAGAAGGACAAGGAGATTGCCAAGACACGGAAGGAGGCCGAGGAGTTCCTTGCAAACCGCGACGACACCACTGCGGGCGGTACGAGCTGGGAGCGCATTGCCAAGTTGGTCGATCTGAGTGGAAAGGGCACCAAGGGCGGTGCGTCAGGCAGCGAGAAGGCGCGCTTCAGGGAACTGCTGCTCAGTCTTAAGAAGGACGAGAAGGCACCGGGTGCGACTGGATACTAGATGGAACGACGACATGGGTAGATGGCTATCTTTTTTGGAGCTCAGTGCAATGGTTTGGCATACGAATGAGCGTGTCTACGGCCATAAAACTTGGAGTTTACGGATTAGGTTGCAGGGTACTTCATGCAGCTGTGTTAATACTTACTCTCTGATTGCCTACCATTGCTTGTGGTTTTCGGTCATCAGTCTTCAGCACGAGGATCATCGAGCAAGCACTTGCTATTTGCTAATGTGGTATATAGGCATTGAGATGTTGAGCCTGGACATCTAGCATCTAGCAGTATCGACCATGGACATGATCATGAACTCCCCACTAGAAGTTGAGCTAACTGCTGCTTTCAAGGGCCATATGACCCCCAATGTCATGATCCAGTACGGACACCCAAACAATCCCAAATACCGCTTCCGCACTCACAAAGATGTTCTCTTCAACTGCTCAGCGACCTTCAAGAGAAAGTTCAACTCCAGGGAACTAGTAAGTCAACTTGACCATCACTTCCTGTTTCCGTCCATGTAAGGTCCTTGCTTTCTAACCTGTCAAGGACATTGGATCTACCATCACTATTTCTCATGAAAACGTCGAAGCCATAGAAGATATGCTACGCTACTTCTACCTCCAGACCTACGATCCGGTTCTTCTCCCTTCGGCTCCGATGTCTAGCATGCAACAGAGCAGGAGGCTCGCCGCTCGTCACGCTGCCGTTTACGATCTGGCACGTCAGAAGGTGTGCGGTGTCAGTGGCCTGGCTGAGCTCGTTCATGGGCAGTTCCAGCAAGGCGCTGATGACGCTCTAAAATGGTTGGACCAGCCAGGCAACAATACGGCAAAGAACGCTGTGAGACTGCTCCGCATGTATGTCAATCTGATCTACGAGAACGACGACGATACTTGGGAGACGTTTGAGGGTCAAGATACACCTGACATGATCAAGTTTTGGCCTCTAAGAGGTTTGGTATGCGAAACTGCAGCTAGGATCTGGTTGAGAGCGCAGCGATGGAACGCAACGCCGGCTGCTGGTCAGAATGGAGTCCAGGAACAAGGCGAAGAGGAGGTTGAGATTAATCATGGCGACACAGGTGAGGACGTTGTGAAGAAAGAGCTCGCGAAGTTGTGCTGGAAGTATGCGCATTTCGCACAGGACTTTGCGAGGTGGATGTTGATCAAGGGAGAGGTAAGTATCGCATTGGGCCACAATGTCATGGGAAGGACTAGATAGATGGTAGAGGTAGGCGGATATTGGCTTCGAGGTCCTACACTTAGGTAGAGTAGCAGCACCTAGACACTCGACGCAACAATAACCATCTGATACAAATCCAAACAAGCAAACAAACCCGTGACTTTCGCAGGATTCCCATCCCCACGGTCCAGCCAAAGCCAAGCTCTTGACCGGCCATCGCAATCTAACCACGGCGCCATCACCAAAGCCTCCCCAACCCCGCGGGCCGCATCGCAACAGTCCCGCAGCACCAGCAATCTAAACATCGTTCGACAATGCCATGTAAAGTGTGCATCGTGACTCCACGTCAACCGGCAACCCGGCTTTCCTCTATATAACGACTATATTAATTTCTCCGAGGTGCAGGATGGGTCTTCCCTGGTACGGTACTTGGGTAAACGAACATCCGCAATCACGTGGCGGATGCCCAGATGCAATATCGAATCTGAGACAACCACCAAGAACATCTAGCTGGTGTCCACCAATTGCGTGAATCGCAAGCGTAGGTTGATTATTGAACATGTTCTGTGCGTCATGTTTCACAAAAAAAGGTCGAGACGCGACTTTACCTAGGTAAACTTTCACCCACGAACCGCGCTGTGACGGCGCAACACCAACGCAGAACACGACCGTTCACCTTCCTGAACAGCGTATGATGGCATTCAATGGAAAGATGACGTCTGACAAGAGAAACCACCATCAACTCATTTCGCTTACCTCCTCCAAGTTCCCTCAACGGGCCCAACGGCTCCTTCCAGCCTGATCCAGCCACGCCTGGCAGCCTCATAGGGGAAACAGTGGAGCCGCCCAAGGCCTCGCTAGCGCGCCTTGATTAATCTACGCACCCTCCTTTCATGATCGCCCTCCAGCATGTGGCCATCGCCATGGCAAGCCAGTGCAAGTTTCAAACAATCATCTCGATGCTTGGTGCCTTGGATCGAATTCCATGGTGACGCAACTGCGCTCCTGTGTCGTGGAGTAATTACCAGCCGGGCACTACTATAAGACATGCAGCTACCTCTGTCAATCTATATTTTCGGCATCTAGGTCACTCGGTACCGGTCGTCTGTCTAACTCCATCGTCGTCTATTCACTCGTTTTTTTGTGTTGTTCAAACTTATAAGTCGCTCTCTTCTTTCTCTCCATCTTTGGATCATCAGCACGCTCGATACGCAGGATCGTATCTTCACAGCAGCAACACCTCCAATCTTCCTTTCTTTGATACCCCGAATCAATTCGAATTGACTCTTTCATCCACTTCAAAATGAAGTACATCACCTCCGCCCTCGCCTTCGCTACCGCCGTCGCAGCCCACGGCTACGTCAACAATGCCACCATCGGCGGCAAAGAATACATCTTCTACCAACCCTACCAAGACCCTTACATGACGGACGTGAAGCGCATCTCGCGACCGATCCAGGGCAACGGCCCCGTCGAGGACGTAGCCATCTCCGACATCCAATGCGGTGGCTACGCAGCCGGCGGTATCAACGGCTCCAAGCCCGCTGCTCTGCACGCCGAAGCCGCAGCAGGTTCAGACGTCGAGCTCTACTGGACGCTCTGGCCTGAGAGCCATATGGGACCTACCATCACATACATGGCCAAGTGCCCCGATGCCGGATGCAATGACTGGATGCCTGAGTCAGCGTAAGTCACCCACCTGACCTATTATCCACCACCATGATATTAACACACCCACCAGTGCAGTCTGGTTCAAAGTCCAAGAAGACGGCCGCCAAGGCACCTCTGACGTCTGGGGCTCTGACGCCCTCCAAGTCCCCGGCGGCTCCGTCACATACACCATCCCCAAGTGCATCGCACCAGGCTACTACCTTGTGCGCCATGAAATCGTTGCTCTGCACGCTGCGTACCAGTACCCTGGTGCGCAGTTCTACCCTGGGTGCCATCAGCTCAAGGTTACCGGAGGTGGATCAACGAAGCCGAGTGGGCTTGTTGGTTTCCCTGGTGCGTACAAGGGAAGCGATGCCGGCATCACTTATGATGCTTACAAGGCGGCTACCTACACCATTCCTGGCCCCAAGAAGTTTACTTGTTAGATGGAGGTGAAGGTGACTGGGGACCCTGAGATGGGGACCCGGAGATAAGTACCCTGAGATGGGTTACGATACGCTTCTTTGTATATATTCGCAGTCGTATATAGCTCTCGTCATGAATGGATCGCTGCATCAATCTTGAAAGTACTTGTATCTGTTTGTTTTGCCTCGTGTCGTACTTTGTATCGTGCCGCGTAGTTCGTCTCCGTCGTAAAGTTGTTTGCGAGGCCATCACTTCCATCGAAAAGATCTAAGTTTGTTGACGGTTGCGCAGACACTTCGTCAATTGTATGGAATAGCTGATGGGTCAAAGATTGTTCGCATGTGTAATTTCCGTTGCTGCACTGCGATTTTACAACAGCCGTGCGGTTGCTCGATGCGCTGGTGATGGAAGCATCGCAAAACGCAGATCATCGTATCCAATGTGTCGAATGCCGAGGGTGCAACGGGACCAGCGTATGTATTGCTATAATGATTGTCCTGATGTTGAGATGTAGTCACGACGGTGCTGAGTAACTACAATGGTTTGGCGGCCGCAATGAAGATTTCTCCTAAAATCCCTGTTTTCACAGGATGCCATCGGAAATGTTGATGAGCGTACCAGGCCAGTGGTTGCCATGCGCGGTGCACTCCCATGGCGGTGCCAGTACAGCTCTCCTCGAATTTCGCTGTGATCATTCTATCTCGCCATCTGTGCCGCGGACGTTTAACAACTCTTTCTTTTTCCTGACGGCGACAACTTCCTTGATTCTCTCTTGTTCACTCCGCGGAGTCAGGGCACTTCCTTTTATCCTGGATGTGGGCTCAGAAATCTGGTCAGATGTACAGTCATCTCGGGCCTTCTCTGGTGCTTTTGCGCGTGGAGGGGAAGCGTTCTCACTTCCCCGTCAGCCGTATACCCGCCACCCTTACGTGTCCGGGCCTGATTCGCACTAAAGGTCTGCATCTTTCATCTGATTGTCAGGCACCTCGGTTGTGCATCTTTCTCAGATGTGTGTACCAGACCACGTGCGATCAAGCTTATCACGGTACTGACGGGAGCAAAGCCTATCTGGGCTACCAGTATGCGATGCTCTTGGATTGGTTGCTTCGTTTTGATTCTGCATTGTCGATGTCGGCCTTACCTCGTACTATGAATTCGAGGGTGTGAGCAACAGCGGTTGTAGATGACTGCAAGCGGTAGCGCTCTGTACGATCGGTGAGGTTTGATCAGCGCTGTGTGTTGTCGCATCTGTGAAGACGCCCCGAGGTCAGCAGAACCTCGAAGCCGTATCTTGGTGTTGAACGTGGCTAATGAATCTCTCGAAGGATATGGGGAAGAGCGCCACTTTCCGGTCAGTCTAGACAAGATATGTTCAGCTACTATATCGTAAATGGTACACCGTCTGGAGGTGGAAGCAGCCCAGCATGGGCTTGCGCCAGTCTAAGTGCCAGGCTGATCGCCGGCCCTAACGGACGGGTCCGCACATGGCTTCGGCACTATTTCGAAACCGCCGAAAGGAAGAGGTATCTTCTGGAAAAGATCAGAGATGTCAGGTTCGCTTGGAGAAACGAAACGAGTCAGAAATGCCCGGACAAAAGGCGCATGGCGTAGATGAAGCAGGAACCAGTCTGACGTCCTTTCTCCAAAATGTCGGCGATGCTTTGAAAAGGCAACTGCTAATGCGATTGCGGTTGGAATCGCGGTCAAGATGATGTGAAGAGCAAGCGGTAGTCCAAGGGCTTGCGCTGCAGCTAGTAATGCGATGATGCCCACAGTGGACCCTCGACGCCGCTTCTGCTCCTTCCCCGACTCACATCTGCGCCGTCCAAGCTAACCTTTGAGTGCTAACACGACCGACAGCCCGAAACAACATGACGATGCACCCATGTCGTCTGTGATGATCGATGAGGCAGCTGCAAGCGATATCGGTATATTTCCTCACAGACGCTTGGGAGGATCTTCATCTTACGACGCATCGTCTTCCGTCGTAGCCGTGAACGCTTGGTGAATGTTCATTGTTCAGTAACCAGGGTTTCTGGTAATTTGTCCAACGGCTCTGCTTCGTGCTCAACTCCGTGCCAGACGGACATAGTCGAACAGGAAGACCCTGGAACTAGTCGAGGGGTGAATAGCCGCGAGCTTCCACCGCTCTTTCGGATCTTGCCAACACCTCTAGACGTCTAGCGAGTATTTCAAGTCCTGGCCTTGGTACCATCATCATGATCACCTGGCCATGTGCATACTTAGGCGACGCTCCTAATCCATGCTTCGTCGTGGCTGGTTGCAGAAAGACGATCCGTGCTGCTGTTTAAATCGGGTCCCTGAAGATATGTGGCGCGCACCAAGGCGTGCAACTAAGCACGGTTTGAGAGTGCAAGAGGCCCAGCGCAATGGTAATGAAAAGCAAATCTCCGTGGGCGATCTGGTCGGGTTCGTGTTACATGTGCATTGGTTGTTGCGACGCCCTGTGGTGTGCGGCAGGCGTGTATCGCTTATGCTACTCGTCTAGGCAAGATGACACAGCGCGGGACTGATCTCATGATAAGCTGTCGACGAGACTCTCGTTCGCAAAGTATATTGTCGAATACACGAATCCCGAGTAAATCATGGCCGACGTTTCAGTCCAGAGTCAGGGATCAAGGTTCCGGATCAAAGCTCCCGCCGCGGTTCATGGAGCGACTCCGAAGTCTGCGTTCCGTAAGAGCCCAGCCAGAAGCTTACAAAATTCCCTGATATCATGCTCGTCAGATTGATCCTCGGCGAGCGTAGGTCGTATCAAAATAGCCGCGCGGACCAATAGAGATCTTCCTCCTCACCGCCTGGACGAAGTTTTCTTACGAACAGTCAGGGGGTACCGGTTACAGGTAGACCGTAGTAACACCCCGAGTCGTACCGCTCGTGAGCTCACGCAAGGCAAGCCGCACTTCCATCTGCGTGCGTCATAGCTCCAAAGAATGTGTTAGACCGCGGCAGTTTCCTGCCCGGACATTGAGTAAGGGCTCCTCGCTGCGCTGAGGCGCGTTGAGTAATCTACCGGGCCTCGCGACACATCGGCTAAACGTCGACAGCCAGCGATCAAGAAGCTCATCCATGCTGCTTCGACAGGCGTCACAAGCGTCTCATGAGGTGGGTTACATATTGTTCCCAGGGCTGAGTATACCCCAGTCAGAAATGCAGAATAAACGGCCCGCCACCTTGGGTCGCCGAAGCGGCACCACTCTTCTTGGCCGCAGCACGCTACTTCCTTCAAACGTTCGGCACCAGTCTTCGTGCGCAAATGACAGTACCGTAAACCCACAATCGCTTCAGCGACTCCAGGATCTGCCCGTCTGCGCAAAGAGGCTGATTGTTTGCGATTGGCTGTGTTTTCGCACCCTGTCGTCCCACTCCTTACTTGCTCTTTCCCACGTTCACGCCTCTAGCAACACACTCCGCACGTGTCATCATGGCAAACGCTGTAAAATTACTACCCTGAATGTAGGTCGCATCTCGCAACTTGATACTACTGGACCGTTTTGGGCACCCGTTGGTCGCACGGTTGGCTTTTCCTTTAGTCAGGTTATTCATATAGCCACTGCCCGTGGACATGTCTCCCATGTCCCTACATCATTCACCCGACCACGTACCCTTTCCACATCCAGTATCGACTCCCTGGTAGCTGGGTTTGTGGATCCACGCCGTGGCTGTCAATCCTCCTAGTGTGTCTCCGCTGACGGCCCACCGTCTTTTACACCCTTCTAAATTCCTTCTACGCTTCCGTCGCCGAGACCCTTCTTGTTTCTCTTCAACTTCTCATGCTCGTTCGTTGATCACCGGTATTAACCATGGGCTTCAATCCAGACTCCAAAGAATTAGGACCGAGTGAGCCACGAGCGCTCCAACCTACCATCTCCAGTCAAGCGAAAGCAGCAGAAGCAGGACATAACCAGAACCGAAGCATCATGGCAACCATTGCAGACGACGACGACCGCCTACTTGTGCGCATCGGATATACTCCTGTAAGCGCTCCAAGTCTTCCGCTCGATCACCTTCCAACAGTCTCTACAGGTTCTACAAAGGCATTTCTCGAGATGGTCCACAGTTTCATATGCCATCTCGATTCTAGGAGTACTTGGCTCAGTGCCCGCGACCTTTGGTGCACCAATGAGCTCAGGTGGCCCAGCAACAGCAGTATGGGCTTGGTTCATTGGCAGCATCATGGCATACTGCATAGCCAGTTCAGGTACGTTTGGAACGTGCAAAAGAAAGCCATAGCTAACACTCGTCAAGTTGCCGAGCTGGTCTCAGCATATCCGACAGCTGGAGGCATGTACTATGTCACAAAACACGTTGTACCACCTGAACACGTTGCAGCCTGGGCGTGGATCATCGGTTGGTGCAACTTCCTTGGTCAGGCCGCCGGCGTAGCAAGTCTGGCGTACACAATCTCTCAGATGATATTGGCCACGGTTGTCATGCACACACTAGACAATGGAGAGTCTGCTTTTACGCCGTAAGAATCACCCCACTTCCATCACCTGCAGCAGCTTACCGATCAATGCAGGCAAGCATATCAGACCGTCCTCCTCGCTATTTTCGTATTGTGCATGTTTGGCACAATTTGCTCATTTCCCACGAATTGGCTTCATCGCATTATCTTGTGGTTCGCCCCTATCAACAGTACGTCCATGAAGGATTCGTATTGAGCGCCGTCTGACGACAAATAGTCATCGCATCAATCTGCATCTGCATCGCTCTTCTCATTCTCACACCAAACAAGCAAAGCCCGCAATGGGTGTTTACAACAGTCATGGACGGCTCAGGCTGGGGAAGCAAGGGTTTTTCTTTTCTTCTTGGGTAGGTCCAAACCAACACTCGCATAACGCCAGATCACTGACTAGTCCCAGATTCCTTTCTGTTGCATGGACGATGACCGACTACGACGGCACGACACAGTAAGTCAACCCTACGACTCTGCATATCAGCCAATCTAATCAATGTCACACAGCATGTCGGAAGAAACCCACGATGCCGCTATTCGCGGCCCTGTAGCGATCCGCGCTGCAATCCTCGTCTCTGGCGTCGTCGGATGGATGCTAACCGTCACCTTCTGCTTCTGCATGTCAGACTACGATGCGATTATGGCCACGCCGACCGGTCTGCCCGTGGCCCAGATCTTCTTCAATGCCGGCGGCAAAACAGGTGGAACCATCATGTGGTTCTTCGTCATGTTGGTCCAGTTCTTCACCGGCTGCTCAGCCATGTTGGCGAATGCTAGAATGGCTTGGGCCTTCTCCCGCGACGCAGCCTTCCCTTTTTCGGGGTGAGTTTCCGGATCCAATCGACGCTAGTGTTGAGGGGTGCTGACTTTGCATAGTTTCTGGAGCAAGATCAATTCCTACACGCACACTCCGGTCAATGCGGTATGGCTTGTTGTTTTGTTCTGCAGCTGCCTCGACCTAATCGGCATCGGAAGCACTCTTACCATTACGGCTATCTTCAACATCACCGCACCAGCCTTGGACATTAGTTACATCGCTGTCATCATTGCCCACAGATGGTACGAGAACACTGTTACTTTCCACCCTGGACCATACACAATGGGCCGATGGAGCAAGCCGGTCAATGCGATTGCAGTGACATGGGTCATCTTCATCAGTGTCGTGTTGTTCTTCCCGACTGTCAAGCCAGTCAGGGCCGACAACATGAACTACGCTATCTGTGTGGCAGCCTTCATTGGCCTGTTTAGCACGGCTTGGTGGTATGCGGGTGCAAGGAAGAAGTACACCGGCCCGCGCACAAGCGATACCATCGACATGCTTCCACCGGAGGACCCAGAGGATATTCTCAGCGACTACGACAACAATGTTTAGTGCAAAGCTCCGCATCGCATTCGCCTATTCCTATCCGAGAGCGCATGGCCGCCTCGAACTTTACGACTTTAACGATCTCACATTCAACGGGTTTCCATTTTACCGGAGTTTTACATGGTGGTGGGCATCTGTTTTCCCGGCGTTGGTCAACCTTTGGATTTCATTCTCTTTATCTTTTCTTTCAAACAAACGGAGTCACCACCTAGAAGGGAAGAGATCAGGGGACACTCCCATTCACTTGCGCAAGATACCATAGATCGGATGATACCCCCCAAGCAGCCAGCCACACGCGTACTCGATAGCAAAACTACGTCAACGTCATTATTTAGCGCAATATAGTTCATCGATACTACAACTCTACTTTCAGTAATTTCCCCCATCTTCCTCGGTTCGGATGGTCACTACGTGGGTGTCCATGGTCACAGGTTTGCCTCTGGCACTAGCGTTGCAGCTTCATGCAATGCAGGTCATATTTGGTCCGCCCATCCGCGATTAGTCGCACACCACCAATGACGACAAATGCACCTTTTTTTGCTTTTTCAGATCCTCTTGTATGGATTGATCGGTATTCAGAGGACGTAGTTCGCCTGCTTACCTGACCCTGCACTACTAGGACACTGTACATATGCAGGCTTAGCGGGATCGAGGCTGTTATCGGCAACTTCGCATGATGGCACTCTTTTGGATCCGTAGCCGGTCGGTCAGAATTGCGGGAAGAATGCTATGCGGGAAGGTTACTGAATAGGTGACAGGGCTACGAAGGGATCTATGGCTACGAAGCTGCAGGATCAGAGGTGATGGAGCGACGTATACTCGCACGTTACACGGGCGTAATCTTATACGAGCAGTACAGAATCTGGAACAGTCATGCTAAGTCGCATGCATGCGTGTGTAATTGGTCCCAAAGACATGCTCCTTGCTCTACCGGATTTATAGAACACTACATCTAATGATACCACAACGCATTCATGCCACTGACCAGTGAGCTCAGCCCACAGAAGACAACAAGTCCACCGTAGCCACTTCCATAGCTCCCAATCGCATCACCCTTCCAAGGCATTCCACCAACAAGCGCCTCACTCATCGGCCCAGCAACAATATTCCCAACCCCTCTAGCAACACAGAACAGCGAAAATATGAGAACAGTATCCACGTGCCCCTCGCCCCTGGCCTCGCTCTTCTCCATCATCTCCCTCATAACAGCCGGCCACGCCGCCGGAAACCCACCTGCAAACAACCCGAATAAGACACAAAAGATGTACAGAACGGCAATGTGTGTAGCCAAGCCCCAGAAAAGAAAGACAGATAGCGTAGCGCCGGTAGCAGAAACGGCGATGCAGACCCGCGAGTCAAATCTATCAGTCATGTACCCCATGATGACCAGGCCAATCATAGCAGAAACATTGAGCAACATGAGTGAGAGGGTGGCTAACCAATCCGATGCACCAAACACCTCGCGGGTGAACGAAGGGAGGTAGATACCAGGGAGATAGTAGCCAGCGCCTTGAACAAGGTTAGCAAGTTGATGTAGAAGAAAAGATCTCGAACAAATGAGCTTCCAATTCCAGAACCTCTCTTTTTCAGTCACCGTAGCCATTCCAGTACTAGAAGACAGCGAATTCGGCATCCTCGGTCTAACAAACCACGCCAACGGCATGCCCAGTCCGAACATTATACCAGCCAAAATCCTCATCGTATTCGGATATCCCACCTGGTTTAGCAACGCGTTGATAATCAGCGGCAGAACCAGGCCTCCGCATCCACCACCCGCGCCGACAATCCCAAAAGCCAATCCTTTCTTCTTATCGAACCACTGATCCACAAAGACCAGCAGCGGACAGAACGCTACACTACCTAAACGATGAGTGTACCAAGTCAGTCAATGTTTCATGTGCCGTTCGTAGAGGGAGGTCTCTTACCACTCACACCCTGCAGCACGCCCTGTGTGAATATGAGCTGCATTGTACTAGTGCAGAAGGAACTAGCTACATTAGACGCAACACAACCAAGTAGACCCGTCGACGCCATCCAGCGTGCCCATGTGGGTTTCCGGCGCGCAAGATACAGGACGGGGGGTAGGAAGATGAGAATGAGAGATTGATTCAAAACGCCAATGACGGCGGCAGAGGAGGACTGAGAGGCAAAGGGGGCGTGTGTGGTGTAGTGGGATTGGAAGCGGCCGTAGGAGAAAGATAGGCCTGTGGGTTGGTGAGTGTGTGTTAGGGAAGGTGTAACAAAGAGAGAAGGAAAGTGGTTGGAAAAGGGTGAGAAGGGACGGACCGATGGTTAAGAATTCGATGGCGAAGGCTGCGGTGAGGAAGAGCCAGGCGTGTTTTCCTTTGTCCATGGGTGGGAGGTTTGGAGGGAGTATGGAGGGATTATCATGGAGCTCCGAAATGTATTTCTCTTCGACGTCGCTTCGTGGGCGTGAACCTTGGTTGTTTGGTTCAACAACAGTCGTTGCCGTTGTGCTTTCGATGGAATCGTTGGACATGTTCCCGGTTGCTAGTATTTGGACTAAATTGATGGAAGGAATGCGATGGAGGGATCGATTGGCTGTACTTGATGATGGTCTAATTGATCTTGCATTGATGAGGCTACCGTCGTAACAAGTAGGGCCTGCGTCGACTGGAAGTCAACATACACCTTACGCATCTTGAGTGACTACCTTGTTCACACACGCCTTGCGCCCACACGCCTTACGCCTTCTATCCTTCCAATCCTGAACCCCTCTCATGCGCAGTTTGGTTCGCACGCCCTACGCATCTGTAAGGTGCTCTTGGCAACCATTCAATCCATCCGCAACACCTTCACACAACACAAGCACCCGAGACAACCAATTGCATATAAACTTGTATTGATGCATATCCAGGTCTATTCTGGAAGCCAATGGGGTATTCTAACTATTCGCAAACATGACTTATAAATCTCGATGGATGGCAAGAGAAAAGGAAAATGTGGGTGTAAAGAATGAAGAACCTGACATGATGGAAGAAACTTTTAGTCCGTTATTTCCCTTTCGTCGATGGTTGTTCTGGCGTAAATGTCGTTGCGTTAATGATTATGTTTTGCGCTCGCGCAGTGTTTGCGAGGTGCGTCTCGTCTCCTCTGTTTCTCTGCTTGCGCGTGGTGTATGTTTTTCTTGTGCGACGTCCCCAAAACTTGGGACGCGTCGTGGGCCGCGATGCCGTGTAAGGTGGCATGCATCGCACCTTGTTCCTCAGTAGGCTATCACGCTGTCTTGTCTCTGTTGGTCCGACCTGAACAGACTCGTGTTTTCCGTGGTCGACAACTTGGGTCAATGAGCAGCTAAGCCTGAGAGGCGTTTATGACCGTCCAGTTCCCATACGGCTCAATTCCTTTATCCGTATGGTAGAAGGCATCTTGCTGAAGCGCTTGCTACTTGAGGTGGTGGACGAGTTTGCCGAGGAAGGAGCCGAGGCATAGACGTATTCACCGTCGACGTATTGCGCTTCGCTGATAAAGGTCGTGCGCTTCTCGCGACGTGTGTAACGTTGTTCGAGGCGGTAGAGCTCGAGGCCTGGATTGGGTTCTTGTTAGTCTACTGTCGCAGGTGTGAAGGTTCGGGGCTAAGGTAGGATGGGACGAAGCGAGGTAAGACATACGAGCTTGCAGCTTCTCAATGAGACCCATTGTGTATTGTGTGAAGTTTGTTGTGCCGCGCGCCGAGGAATATTGTGTTTGTGTCTGTGTCGAAGAAGGAATACCAAGGAGAGGCAGATCGTAGATACGGCACGGTTGTGATGTCGCAATGTGTTCGCCGGTTAGTTCCCTGTTGCGCTGTTGCAGATGCCGTGTCGGATTGAGGTCGGACCAGGTACTCGAATTATGTTATAATAATGCGCTTCACGCCCGTAAGATTGGTGCTCAGATTATGCGAGGGCAGATAGCGGGTAAACGAGTGTAGAGATGCGGCGCGGGAGAGGAACTATGTGATGAAAAAGGAACGGATGGCTGGTAAAAGACGGGATTAACGACTACGGTACGCGAGTTCCAAGAGGAAAGAGGGCCTTCCCTCGGATAGGTTGTTGGGGCGGGACAGTTGCTAGGCGTTCCAGGTTTCATGCACTGGGGCAGTTCTCGAATCCCAAGTTGCATGATTTGGGGTTAGCAGAGCCGAAAGCCAAAACATACCAGGCCTAGAAAAGCCATCGTGTCCGTGTCGCGCACTCGTGAGTCGTGGGCTGCCTTCGTCCATTGCGCGGCTTGCGTGCATCGCTATCCTCTGTTGCGGGGTGTAGCGGCTTACTTGCTTGACAGCTGGGCATTCTGTAAGTATCAGCCGTCACGGAAACCTCTCCGAAGGCTCCAACACCCTGGAATTCCCAGAGTTCGCATCCAAAGGTTCCCGGTTCTCGAGTCAGGGTCTCACGTGGTAATCAGGGGTCTTGGGCGAGACCCCCAGAACGTGCCGGCGCCACCGCCTTGGCAACCGACGCTCGTCCCAGGGGCGCATTGCTAATCGTCGTGCAGCACAATTCATCCGCCGGGTAGCAATCGGCACGGCCGATCACAGAGCAGAAACGTTTCTTTTCGTGGGACAACGAGAACCACCATGACATAGGATCTGATTGCTTCTCCAAAACTTGATGCCCAAAAAATTCCGGGATCGCCATACTGCATACCGTAGATCTATAGCCTCACCATGCTCCGTGCTCCATTATTGAAATTGTCCGACCATGACCTCATGCGATTACTCGCGACTCCGGGACCGTGCCATCGACCACAGCGATCGCGCCAACATTGCCTGCATCTGCGGATCCGTTCAGCAATGAGATGACAGAGATGACATCCGAAGGCTCAAGAAGATGCCAGCTCGCCAGCGTCTGCTTCGAGCTGGCGCCAACCGTGACCGAGAAGACGTGATCAGTGGGCAGTTTGGACTGGCGCAGCGATCGGAACATGTCTGTTGGTGTTAGCGAGTGGAAAGCGCAGCCACAAGTGCAACACATACCTTCATCAGTGAAGTCGTCGCCCATGCAGAGAACAAACTCAGGCGCATTGCCGGTACCTTCGCCGTAGTTCTCTACAAGCGTCTTCGCGATTTCGCCCTTGTTCACGAACCTCGGGCGAACCTCAAGGTTGGCTTTACCCGTCATGACCTCGACGTCGTGCTTCTTTGCGACAGTCCTCTCCAGATGCTTCTGGCACTCACGCGCCTGGAATGCACCATATTCGGGATCCGCTCTCCGGTAGTGCCATGTCAGGGCAATTTTCTTGCGTTCGATGAATGAACCTGATCATCTGTTAGTAATAGGTAGTGTGATTGACAGTGTAATTGCTCACCTTGTGTCCTCTCAGTGTAGTGCTGGAAGACGTCAATAACCTCCTGCTGCCAGCTCATGTCGGTCGTCTCGGTGAGATTGTGCCATTCCTGACTGCGTGGGTGCCTCATAAAGCTGCCATGCTCAGCACTCAGACCCAGCTCGGGAATGTGGCCCATCCATTCGTCCAGGAAAGCCTGGTCTCTGCCGCTGATGATCCAAACAGCATTCGCAGGGTCAGCTGCTAGGGTCTTGAGAGTTCGAATAACTCGATCGGATGGAATGGCTGCCTGTGGGTCTTTGACAATGGGTGTCAGAGTGCCGTCGTAGTCGAACATGAAGAGTCGCTTCTTGGCCTCACGGTATTGGAAGAGTAGTTTGGCCCGGTCAAGTGCTGGCGTAGCGAACGCTTGATCGAAAGCTGACAAATTTGTCATCAATCGCTTCAGGTAGTTGTTCGACCAAGCCTGGACATTGTTTTGCACAACATGATTGTAGAGTTGGGCGTGAGTCTCGGCACGAACTTCGTCACTCTGGTTCAGAGCGTCGTGGATCGCATCGGCAACTCCGCCCATGTCCCAGGGGTTGATGTGGCTTGCGCTGTGTAGGGAACTCGCAGTACCAGAAAACTCCGAAAGAATGAGCGGTCCATGGTTATCCTTTTGGCAAATGATGTATTCCATACTTGTCGTGTTCATACCGTCTCGCACGCTGGTGATCAGGCCAATGTCTGCAAGTCGAAGCAGAGCAAAGTATTCCTCCCGGGAAAGGTACTGTGGGAAATGACGGACCGGGGTGAAATCGAGGGTTCCGTAGGTGCCGTTGATTTTGGCCGCAAGGTCCGAGATCTTGTTGACCACCTTTTCTTGGGCGCCATCACTTCTATCGGTATGGACTCCGCTAGGACTTGTGACCTGGATGAGAACTACTTTGCCTACCCACTCGGGATACTTCTGAAGGAAGAGCTGGAACGCCTGGAGCTTCTGAACCACTCCGCGAACCGCATCTAGCCTGTCACGACCAACGATGAGCTTCTTGCCAGCATACATCTCACGGATGTCTTTGAGTTTATGTTCAATCTCCTGGTCGCCAAAAGCCTGTCGCTGTGTGGAAACTGCATTGATGCCGATGGGAAACACGTCGACTGCGACATGCGCGCCGTATGCATCGACTCCAGTGGAAGACGAATCGAAACCGAGTATCCTAGTACAGCAAGACGAAAAGTGCCGCGAGTAGCTGTATGATTGGAAACCGATCATGTTGGCACCCAACACGCCCTCCAGGATCTCTTTCCGTCTGCTCAGGCAGCGGTAGAACTCGCTACTTGGGAAGGGAATGTGCAGGTAGAAGCCAATGTAAATGTTGGGCAGACGTTGGCGAAGGAGACTTGGCAAGAGCATTAGGTAGAAATCGTGTACCATGACGATGTCGCCTGGCTTGTAAATTTCGAGGATCCTGTCAGCGAAAAGCTTGTTCATGCGGTAGTAGTCAGCCCATGATTTCCGGGCGGCGCGTCCATCAGCTGGCTCGTTTTGCTTGTAGTGAAAGAGTGTGTAGAGCTCGTGCTCTGCATATGTCCTCCAATGGCTCTGGTTCTTCAGGATGTACTCGTCTTTGCCGTCGTCAATCTCGTCAACAAGCCACACTGGTACAATTCTGCCTCCGTGATCGCGCTCGAGTTGTTTGTCCAGCCGTGCTCGATCGTCTGGGCCTATCCTGAAGCTGTTTGGAGTTTGGGGAACTTGTGTCGGTTTCTTTGGATCGACGGGAATGGGTGCGGCAGCCTTGTTCATGGGCGCTTGCGTAGCTGTGACGGATGCTGTCTTTGCGTGCGCAATCTCACCAGTCCAGCCTACGAGCACGTGGTTCCATGGGGAAGAGCTAGAAGCCAGGTAAGAGAAGGAGTCGAAAAGGGCCGAGGTTCCGCGTCGCGGGTTCAGTTCCCAGTCGTTGCCCTGTGAGTAACCAATTGAATACGGTATGGCAAAGGTCGCACTGATAACGCGACCGCTGAGGTTCAAACCAGGGTGTGCAGCGCGAGGATCTACGTCTGCAAGATCGTGCTTGGCATCTGGGTTGGGTACTTCGCTCGTTTCCCTCTTAACGTCTCCGTCAGTCTGTGCGCCGGCTGCCTTTTCAGTCTGGGTGCTAGCCTGGCCATCTTTTTGCTGGCCAGAGAAGTATGAGTTGGCGCTCCATTGGGGGCCTGGTGTGGCAGTCTCGGGATCGAAGGGGAGGTTGTTCGTCTTCTCGGCAGTGGACTCGTCGAAGTAGGCAGTTTTGCCGGAGAGATGTACGCCGGGTGTGACGGGCACGTTGGTAATTTCGGGGTTTAGTGCGGGATGTGTGCTTTCTTGGGATTCGAGCGGAGGCCTCTGGGGCTTCTCATCTGTGGGAGGGGCCATGGTGGGTGTAAGCGTAGGCGGTGCTCTGCATGGACTGTCAGGTACTTGTAGGCGAGAAGATGAAAGGTGAGAGGATAATAGGTGAGGAATATGCCGAGTCGTGGATGGGCAGTGCAATGTGTATGTGCATGCAGTGGTGAGGCGCGACTAAGAATAATTATGAAATGTGAATTACCTGGTGCTTGAGTCGCTGTCTTGGACGAGTCTCACAGGAAAGAGCTCCGCAATGGGTCTGGGCTGGGGCTGTCACGGAACGAGGGGAATTTAGGGGTCTCAAACGACAGGTGGTGTGAGAAGGAAAGCAGGGAGAAGACACCACGTGTGTCGAGAAGCTCACAGAAGGTCGACGAGGGTAATGGGGGAAGAAAAGCTGGCCGTGGTGGGATGGTTCAACGCCCCACTAACATAGCTGTGACGTTGGAACCGACCAGCTCGGGCCTCACGGTCTCTGCTGCAGGCAAGGCATCCAGGACAGCAGCGCACCATTACCGCCTCGTCGAGCCTGCACGCGCTCCGCTCGCTGACCGCTCTGCGAAGTTTTGTTGGGCGTGTCAATATGATGTCAGGCAGCTTTCATATCGGACGAGGGTGTGGGCCGGCGCAAGTGCTGCAAGTGGACCGACGACGGAGACGCCTTGGGGCCTCTGCAGTGCCTGTGGGGTATTGGGGGCAGTCTGGCCGCCTTCACAAATGCCCTTCACATATCATGGGACATGGCAGATGCAGGGCTAGCAGTAAACGTGTCCAACGGCTGGGTGCATACGAGAGCGACTGGTAATGCAGCATGCCCGCGGGAGTGCCTGGCATCCTCCGCCGTCGACTCGTCGGCCCAAAGCGGACTAGATGCTTGGCACCGTGCACGCGAAGATGCATGCAGAAGATTCGTAGAGCGAGCACAATCACCACCTTGTCGGATTACGAGTCGTCGTTATCGCTCCGAGCCTCATGCAGCTCTCGCGCACCCGGCTAATATGTCGCGCCCATAACCGCTTCAATCCGTCAATCGCGCTATGGCAGCACTTTGTGCAGGCCAGTCCGTCAACACCCCGCGACCGGCGCCAACTTTCTACTGCGACAGAAGCTGCACAACATGGCGCCAACTCAAGTAGCAAGAACAATAGTTCTCAGGCTCGCGATGCCCAGGATACCGAAGTAGTCACCGAGAATGCAGAGGCAAAGCAATTGCCCGTGAGGAGAATGACCACGGTCAAAGGGCGTTGGCTACCCAGCAAGGTCGAGGTTTCGATTGCGAAAAATAAACACCTGAAGCGGACAAAGCCAGATATCTCGAACGTCGAATCCCAGAACCAGCTGGCGATTGCGAGAGACGCGTTCGCAAAGTCGCAAGATTACCAGGGTGTAGTTGTGCGGCCCATCGTGGGCGGGAAGCCCATCAGAGAAAGCGCGCTGCCATGGTGTGTGAACATGGAGGGAGGATCATCAATGACGGGCATGGATCGGTACTTCCCCAAGCGAACCTCACTCGTAATGCCATGCTAAGTCGAGGTCCAGTCTGCATTCAGAAATCGTGAAATTCTACAACTACACAAAACCCGATCGATACGAAACGGCCGCCCGGAAGCACCTCATCGAACAGGTGCAGAGACAGGTTAAACACTTTCTTCCAAAATACAACGTCGAGGTGTTTGGCTCTGAGCGGACTGGTATTGCTATGCCTCTATCAGACATAGACTTCAGGCTGGTGTTAAAGTCGCAACCGTTGAACCCCGCGAAGGTGCCCAAACTCCCGCCAGACACGAAAGAGCGGAAAAGGGGTACACATCTTTTGCTGCAGTTATATTGGAAGCTGTTCAGCAAGAACGGAGCATACCTGCTGGCCGCGGTTCGTCACGCGCGCTATCCTCTCGTTGCCGCGCAGGACCGCAAATCGGGCTTGGATGTGCAGGTTGTGCTCTCAAACGATACATCCATCTCGATGGTCACCATGCAGGAGTACATGGAGAAGATACCCTACCTGCGAGAACTGTACTGGGTAGTCAAGACCATGTTCGATACACGAGGCCTTTCGGACGTATTCCGGGGCGGTTTTGGATCCTACTCGCTCTTCATGATGGTAGTCGCCAGCATAAAGCATGCACCAAACCCGCCAAAAGACTCGGCGCGTGCCCTCCTCCACTTCCTCGATTTCTGGGGCAACTTCGATACGGCGAAGCACGGTGTGTCTATCGAACCAGCCTACTTATTCGACAAGACCAAACACCCTGTCCTCACGGATGCGCGGAGAGCTCAGCTACAGGTATAAACTCACCCATCTTCCTCTTTACATCATCCATCATGCTAACCACCACGTAGAGCGGAGAAACCCAGCCCCTCCCCTCGTACATGCTCTCCCTCCGCGACCCCGCCGACGAAACCAACGACCTCGGCCGCAAAGGCATAGCCATCAAGCACGTCCAAGCCACCTTCCGCGATCTCCACAAGAACCTCCTCCTCGACATGAAATTCAACAAGCGAGCCTCCATACTCTGCCCTCTCGTAGGCACATCGTACATGCTACAACTCGAACGTCGCAGGAAACTACAAAACTATGGTCGCGAATGGGTGGAGAGGGAACAAAAGGACCTTGCGAAGCTGGCAAAGCAAGTCAGGGAAGGGACGGAGGTGTTGGAGAAAGAGAGTGAAGTAGAAGGTTGGGACAAGGAGGCTAGAGAAGCGATGCTGAGTGGGAAAACCTTGGAGGATATTGAGAAAGAAGAGGCTAGACTGCGCTTAGCCAAAGAAGAGCGGGATAGAGAGTGGCGGAGGCTCGCCGAGGAGAAGACTCAGCGGTTGAAGGAGGAAGCGCAGAACACGTCGATACTAGACCATGGTGATACCATGTCTTCGATCCTGGGTGTGGGTATGCCGGCAGTAGAGGA
Source organism: Alternaria triticina (assembly GCA_022609215.1). Lineage (NCBI taxonomy): Eukaryota > Fungi > Ascomycota > Dothideomycetes > Pleosporales > Pleosporaceae > Alternaria > Alternaria triticina. Next base: position 1,114,190 of record JAGKPX010000002.1, read on the forward strand.
TCCGCAGACAAGTAAAGACAGTGTGGACGGACAGGGCGACGAGGCGAAGAAGGCCTAGTCTGCTTCACGAAGCTCACCAATGTTGTAAAAATATCATCACATGCAATCTTCACATATCCGCATCTCCAGTCACCGAGGCTCAATCCCAGCGAGATCAGTAATCAGAAAACAAGCACACGCAATTCAAGTCGAGCGTCCGAGAAGAAATCGAGCCTGTTGTGCTAAGAGTGATAATAGCCAGATGCTATGAACCCCCGTCCAGCATGCATGCCGTAGTACAAGTGTAAAAACCCCCATCAGTCACTACCATGAAAGTCTGCCCCTATCCATCATCCTAGCCTTCCTTTCGCAGATGCTAACGACAAAAGCCACGCTCTCCGCCGCACCAGTCGTGACGCCCTTTGTGCGCTTCGAGAATCTAGATGGCGTACTTGCGGGTCCATTCACGCGCCGTCGATTCGTAGCGGGACCGGTCGGTCTTGTAGACGTGTGCGATCTCGGGGACGAGCGGGTCATCGGGGTTTGGGTCTGTCAGCATCGAGCAGATACTCAACAGCACTGTGGTTTTGTTAGTATCAGAGCTGAACAGCTATGAGGGATCGGGCAACGCACCCTTTGAGATGGTCAGAGCAGGGCTCCATTGGTCTCGCAGAATATCCAAGCAGATGCTACCGTTGGAGTTGATGTTGGGGTGGTAGATGCGGGTGGTGAAGTTGACCTTCGGGGGCTTGAAGGGGTAGTCGGTTGGGAAGTGGATTGCTAGGAAGAAGACACCGCCGGAATATGGTGAGTCGCCGGGACCCATGATGGTTGCTTGCCAGTGGAACTGGGGTTTGTTAGTATGAGTTCTGTGGGCATATCGGCAAGCGCCTCAGCCGCGGGTCTGTCAGGCACGAAGAGTGACGTACCAGATCATCTCCAATAGGGCCAGCGGAACAGGAAGAGGGAGGGTCACTAGAGATATCATGTCAGCTAAATGTTCTTCTCGTCGTGTTTTCGCGGGACCACGGCGTTGCGGCCTTGTTGCAGGTGCCCGCATGCGGTCGTGGCCATGCAAGCAAAACAGCGAGCCTCGCCGCCAGCCACGAGGGCCGAGAGAAGAGTCACGTACCGGCCGAGATCGGTCAACTCCTTGTTGATGCGCTTGAGAGCCATGGCTGCGGTGTATGTGTATGTGGAGTGGAGTGGTGGTGACGGGTATCGCGGGTGTCGGGGTCGAGCGAGTTGGTGTTGAAGAGTTGAAGTGGGATGTCTGCGCAGGCAAGGCGGTTAGTTAGCGGCGGGGATCCAAAGAAAGCAAGTGCGGCGTGTCAGCGCGGGATCCTCATCCGCCACTCCTTAACTCACTCACCTCTGACTCTATGTGAGGACAAAGACGGTCACGCTGTACGAGCACGATGTTTTGCACAATGGGGCTGGCGCAGGGGCGTTTGCATTTATCATGTGTGAGGAGCCAACCGCAAGAGGCGAGACAAGCTGACCGCCCAACTGTCGCTGCCCACATTTCCACCGAGCGTTTCTACCCAGCAACCGCGCTGGGTGGCAACCTATCGAAGCCTGGAGAAGATGCCTCAAGGCTGACATGGACATTCACGCTGCTTCTGACCTCACTTAGTCACCACGCATTGGGCGGTAGCGAGGCCTTTACTCGGGTGGCGAACGGCACTGTGGATACGAGCAATCAGATGTGATACTTGCCGCGTTCGAGGCAAGAGTCGCCGGGTTTGATATGCATTTACTTCTAAATAAACATTGCCTGCATGCGTACCACCGCGAGGCGCCTACTGCTGACATGTCGTTTGTGATTGGGTGCGCTTCTATGTATTCTTGTTGGTAGTACACCAACAACGCGAGTATATCTCACCATTAGCAGAATGCTTGTAGACCTGTGATTGCGCGACCGAGGATCAAAGCTGATGCACGTTAGTCAGAGTCGAGACACGTTTCGATGATACTCACAGTGGATGTCGCTCTGGCCCTCGTACGTCTGCGTCACAAACAAGTTGGCGACATGTCTTCCGATCCCGTACTCATCGGATACTGCGTTTCCACCAAACACTTCTTGTAGTCTGCCCGCCCCAAGTCAGTACATTTCGGTCAAGGGCTTGATGCTGCTTACGTTCGCGCGTTGATCAAAGCCCGGTCACAGTTCTGTCTCTTGATCATAGAGATCATCTCAGGTGCAGCTTTGCCCTCGTCCTTGAGCCTTCCGACTTGGTGGGCGGCCAGGATACCGTATGCAGCATCCGTCGTCGCGTCAGCTAGCTTCTTCTGCACAAGCTGGTACTTGGCAATCGGATTGTTCTTGAACTGCTTTCTCTCGAGTGCGTACTCCCGGGTTCTTGCAATGCAGTCCTCGAGAGCACCGATAGTCCCCCAGGCAATGCCATATCTGGCCGAGTTGAGACAGCTGAAGGGACCCTTCAAACCTTCGACTTCCGGGAACATATTTGCCTCGGACACGGGACATTCATCAAGCTGGATCATGCCGGTAATGGACGCCCGCAGACCGTTCTTGTTCTTGATTGGCGGGGTCTCGAGAGTACCCGGTGGACATTGGTCGCGTTCAATGACAAAGCCACGGATCTTGCCAGTCTCCTGCAGCTTCGCCCAGACAAGGAGAACATCGGCAATGGGCGAGTTTGTGATCCACGTCTTTGATCCAGACAGGGAGTAGTAGCCTTTCTTGGTGGGATGCGGCTTGGCAGTTGTCTCTAGAGAGCCTGGATCAGATCCGTGGTTAGGTTCAGTCAGACCAAAGCAGCCCAGCAGTTGGCCCTTGGCCATCTTCGGAAGGAGGCGCTCCTTCAGTTCTTCAGATCCAAACTCCTCGATACCGCCCATGGCAAGTGAGCTTTGGACTGAGTAGCCGGAACGATATCCAGAGTCGACTCTCTCCACAGCTCTGGTGATCAGACCCGCGGCCACACTGCTGACTCCGGCACACTCATAGCCCTGAATGCTTGCACCCAGCAGCCCTAACTCGCCCATTTCCGTGATGATCTTCCTATCAAAGTCCTCATTGCGGTATGCATCTGTAACACGTCAGCTAGCTCTAGACTCCCCACAACGGTATATGTACCTAGCACTCTCGGGAGCATGCGCTCTTGGCAATATGACTCTGCTGTCTCCGAGATGGCTTGCTCTTCCTCCGTGAACAAGTTGCTTGTGTTCAATGGATCTTGCCAGTCAAACTTGACGGGAGCATGTAGGTACCGCTTGCCGAGGGTCGCAGACCGGGGTGGGGTGCGCAATTGCCTGGTGGCATGTCTGTATGTTGGTCGCAGCATTTTGGAGTCGTGTGATTAGGAATGTGGAAAGTGTCTCAGCTACACAAAAGTGACAGTTATACCCGGGTTCTCACGAGAATCTGCGTAATTGGATGAAGTTGGCCTCGGAAGTCCCACCGTTGAAAGAACCGCGGCAGGCGGTTCGGAAGCACTCCGCGGTGGCAAGAAAGCTAGCATCATCACTCCGTCCACGCGGCAATTGAAGGATTTGGCGGGATCACGAGTTGCAGATAGCAATTCCGAGATGCGTCGCCTGGAATGCATGCAGAGCCTCACTAAGCGATGATAGGCAGAATGTGGGGTAGCAGTGCCAAGAAATGTAGACCGTGATTGCGCGCGGTGAGACGCGAACGCGTCGTGACGATCGTTGGCGTCACTTTCTCCAGCCACCACGCAGTCGCCTACGCTTCTACACACAACACTCTGGGCCAACAGCACCTCGACCCTATCCGATTAATACGACTACAAGAGAAAATCAGTCGCCATGGGTATCAAACACCTGTACCAGCTCATTGAAGAGCATGCGCCAGAGGCAGTCAAGAAGGGCGAGATCAAGAACCAGTTTGGACGTAAAGTCGCCATAGTAAGTCTGCTGCCGTCTTCACTACGCGGTCAATTGCTAACATGCTCAGGATGCGTATGCATGTTCTAACCCCTCTACGACTCTCCCATCTAATTCTGTGTAGATCTATGAGCATCTACAGTTTCCTCATCGCAGTCCGCTCCGATGGCCAGCAGCTCATGAGCGAGACGGGCGAAACCACATCACATCTCATGGGTCTCTTCTACCGCACAATGCGCATGGTCGACAACGGCATCAAGCCCCTCTACGTCTTCGATGGCGCTCCGCCCAAGCTCAAGTCCGGCGAGCTCGCAAAGCGTTTCCAGCGCAAGACAGAGGCACACGCGGCGGCCGAGGAGGCGAAGGAGACCGGTACAGCAGAAGACGTTGAGAAGTTCTCGCGGCGGACAGTCAGGGTTACGAGGGAGCACAACGAGGAGTGCCAGCGCTTGCTCAAGCTCATGGGCATCCCGTATATTGTCGCACCGACTGAGGCTGAAGCTCAGTGTGCTACGTTGGCGAGAGGAGGCAAGGTGTATGCCGCTGCTTCAGAGGACATGGACACCTTGACGTTCGATTCACCCATCCTGCTGCGACACTTGACCTTCAGCGAGCAGCGCAAAGAGCCCATCCTGGAGATTCACCTGGACAAGGTGCTCGAAGGTCTGAACATGGAGCGGAAGCAGGTACGAATAGATCACTACTTCAAACACATCATTTACTAACCACTGTCAGTTCATCGACCTCTGCATCCTCCTCGGCTGCGATTACCTCGACCCCATTAAAGGCATCGGCCCAAGCACCGCCCTCAAACTCATCCGCGAGCACACCGACCTTGAGGGCGTCGTCGAGCACATCAAATCCCAATCCTCCAAGAAGCTCACCATCCCCGACGATTGGCCATTCGCCGATGCGCGTCTCCTCTTCCTCGAGCCCGACGTGCGCCCCGCCGACGACCCAGAATGCGACTTCAAGTGGGAAGCCCCTGACGTAGAAGGTCTTGTCAAGTTCCTAGTTGAGGAGAAGCACTTCAACGAAGACAGGGTGCGCAACGGAGCAGCCAAGCTACAGAAGAACATGAAGACGGCGCAGCAGAGCAGACTAGAGGGCTTCTTCAAGCCGATCGAGAAGACCGCCGAGGAGAAGGCTAGTCTCAAGCGCAAGGCAGAGGAGAAGCTCGAGGAAAAGAAGAAGAAGCAAAAGGCTGATGCGAAGGCAAAGAAGCAGGCCAAGGCTAAGCCGAGAACTGCTGGTTAGGGAGATGGCATGACGGTGAGGCAGTATCGGACTTTGCGCAAAAAGGGCGTTTATGGGATAGTGATACCGGTGGGCTTACGGCGTTTCCAAGGCTACGGCACGCATATAGTTCGTTAGACCATGTCTACTCCATGGTATCTCGGCATGTAGCCTCGTTCTATATGAAAGCAAGAAATTTAACAGCATTGTAACATACACGATCCATAACTTAAACGCTTGAGTATCTTCGTACTTCCCAGCTTGGTACTTGTTGTCTTGTTCATTCGCACAGTGTATCCAAGTTTAAGTCTCAGTATGCACCTCAACATTGTGTAAAGCATTTATATTCACTTCATGTCATACTGTTTCCACATCTACGAGCCTATAGTGCACTTCGAAAGTCAACAAAAGGTGATTTCAAAAAAAAAACCCCCCTTTTCGACAATTCTGTAAAACTTCTACCGATGCGGAAACGTTTTCATGATCTAAAGAGAATTGTGTCCACATCTGCCAAACTCCGAATCTTGTTCTACGACTTTGATACTTCCATGGCTGACCGCGACGACGCGCATTACGCTGATTTCTCTCTATATGCAGGCACAACTTTAACGAATCAAACCACAATACTCGTCATCACAATACTCAAAACTATAGAATTCGCCGACATTGAGCAGACTCACCCCTGACATCACTTTTAATACCCGCCACCCCGTTCCTACTACTCTCGCGCATCAACCCAAACCTACAGCCATCAGCATCGTCATCCCAAGACGGAATGCAAGTAACCCGGCGAACCAAACCCTATGTCTCCAACGTCTCCAACCAAACTATCACAGCACACTACCCTAGCGCCACAACTGCCCGGGCAAGGGAAACTAGCAATCCCATCACTCACCAGAAAACCACATCACATTCACAGCTCAATGTTTCAAAGAAGTGACCAAGCAACCATCATCCCTTTCCATGCCGCCGAGTCCACACACCACAGACCCGTAACGACAGCCCCCCGCACGGAACCATGCATTCAACCTCGCAACGAGTCACGCTCGGTATGAACCACGTCTTACCAAACGATAAAAAACGGGCGAACGACAACGCGGAACTTACCTGCATCTGACGCGGCATCATCTCGTACCCAGGGTCCAGCAACAGCACTAAACCTGGCCTCGCCCATCCGGCTTATCCCACCACCGCCGCTGTAGGATGCCACGCGCACGCACGCACTACCACACCGAACCTAGGCCCAGCTAACAGTCGTTGAACCGGCCAAACCAACCACTCAACCTTAATCCTCCTTCCTTTCCTCGCGACTTTGGTACGAAACACGCGGGAAAACTTCGGTACCACCCAAGTATCTCTTTACCCAAGCTTCCCCTCGAGCGCCGAAACGGGGGCGTGGGAAGCTAGAATGTTTAGGTGGGGGGAATGTTACGTTCTGACGCTGGCTGGCGTTGACGTGGATGTGACATGACATCTGGCTGACGGATGGATAGAGCAGAAAGAGTTCACGCCAGTGCTGTTTGCAGCCGGAGCGCCAGCGTTGACAAGACACGGATGCCTGCTCTTGCGCTATTGACGGATGCTTCCGCGTTAGAGTGGTTCATAGGTGCGTTTGTTAAGGGAGTAGACTGGTCGGCTGGCCTGCCTGATGTTGTTCGGTTGCAACGTGGGCCGGAGAGTTTTGGAGAACAGGTTTTTGGAGACGTTGTCGTTGTTCGTTTGTCTGTATGTACTGGAGGTATGCAAGATGCTCATGGAGTAGATTGCGCTAGCACGAAACGAGCCAATTTCTAGCTATCTACTCTTCCACACGAGTCGAGATAATCACACATCACCATCAATCATCCCGAACCCGTCATAGCAGTGATGCCTCCCACGGAAAATCCACGGCAGGTATAGCGCGAGCCGAACGCAACGCAACCTGCGAGCCTAAAAGACTGACTAGCCCAAAGAATCGCGCCACGTTATCGCGCCACTTAGAGTTTCCAAGGGTCCCGGGTCTTGAAGACAGCGTTGGTGGTTGTTCGACGCAGGAACATGTTGATTGATCGACGCAGCGCGAACGCGGGTCCCGGACGAACTTCCCCACAGACAACGTTTCAGTTGCTGCAGGGTGGATCTACACCGGCCGGTGTACTCGCGTGGTATGTACATTAGCACTATCATGTGAATGATGCGCGTTTTAGGTATACTGGATAAGGGAAGGTTTGCTGTGCGGTAGGCGTGTTTCAAGGGTCCTTGGACAGGCTTTTTACTGCTTTAGGATGCGGGTATCTTGGGGATCTATTCATGTTTGCGGGTTTACTCATCGTTGTATGTATTGAGTCCAGGGATATTACACAAGTCAGGCGAGTTGCTCAACGGGGTAATGCGTCGTCGATCCGGCGAGAGTTGCGTGGTTTCTGGTGACAAGGGAAAGCGAGGTTGGGTTCTCATCCCTGCTGATGCTCTTGCTGCTGCTTCGAACTCGTAGCACCAATGCGCATCATACCCAGCACGCTACTTTGAGACTGGTGCGCTAGCTTCAGCGGCGAATAGCGAGACTCTAGGAGGCGGCGACCGGCTTTGATGCTGTCTAGAACCCTGTCCAACGTGTCAGTCAGTCAATATCCTAAGCAGTGTCTTGACAGAGGGCATGTATATGTTGTGCATAAAGCCAATCACATGTGCAATCGCGTGTGAAACAGCCGGACAAGCTGTGACGGACGGGAGATGCGCAAGCCCAAAGGCTTACTTTGCAGTTGACTTACCATTCCGCATTGATGAACTTGACAGCCTTGCCACCTGTGCGAGTAATCTCCTTCTGCATCTTGCTTGCTGCTAGGCCGCCGCCTGCACCACCCCCACTGCCAACGCAGTTTACCCGACCAAGTATGACGTGCGTTACGGTTCGGCGGCCGAGGGATATCGAATGGCTAGCGCCATGGGCAGCGCAGAGCTGCTTGAGCTTGTGGTCTGAGACTAGAGGGGCGGTGGAGCCGTTGAGGTAGAAACAGAGACCGGTGAATATCTGCTTTTCGGAAGGTTTTGACGAGGCTGAGGAGACGTCGCTCTGGGGATGCGTGTCTGGGTCGGTTCCCACGTCGGAGAGCACTGTGTCTTTCTCCTGTGATGGCTTCCTGCTGCTGCTCGCCTTGCTCGCAGCCCACACCTCGGCCAGGCTCTTCTGTCCGCCGGTCCTCAGACCCTTTGCGCCCTTCTCCCAGCCGCCGTTGTCCTTGCGGCCATCCTTGCCAAAGTCCTCACTCCCTGCACCGACCGTGTCCGCGACTCTCTTGCCACCGTCCCTGCCAGCCCTGAACTGCTCGCCCAGCTTGAGGCTCCGTGAGGCGCGCCATGAAGTGGACCCTCCGAGGCGGTTCTCCGCGCGCTGATGGCCGGTACTGGAGCTGTTCCAGGGGTCGAAGAAGGTACGTCTGGGCGGTGCGGCGGCGACGGGGGACGTTGGACGGGGACGCGTCGCGGATGAGGCTGCTTCAGGCGCGACAGACGCGTGCGCAGGTGACGGGCGGGCGGCATGGCGGGCGTCGTCAGAAGTCGGGTCCGCGTTCGGGATGCGAGTTGCCATATCGGGCGCTGATCTTGCGTGGACGGTTAGCTTCGGGGCCCTTCCAAGCCGGGGGGATGTGATGCGAGTGCATTTTCGCCTGCCCGCCGAAAATGCACGTGAAGGAGTCCTTCCTGTCCACTGACGTTGCAACGGGCACCCGAACCCGGGCTGCATACGGCAAGGCGTGGCGGGGGCGGCTTACCCTGTTGTTGTTGTGCTTGCAGACGCATGTGGGAACAGCTGCGGGCTGAGTGGGCAATGTGATTAAAAACAAAGTTTACGTACGCCAGGGTCCTGAGTCGAGTTCCATTGATTTTGCAAAACAAACTTTGCTACTCCCATGCTGCGACGTCTACGCGAGGGCAAGGCAATCCTTTGCGTGAAACCATGAGGTTCAATACGGAAGGTCAGCAACGGCAGCCTCGTTCCTGCGCGGCCTCGCTACTCACCTGAGGGCAAGGCCGCCAATAACACGAATGCGATACATGCGCCATGCTCAAACAAGCTGATTGTGATGTGTGTGTATTATCCATTACTCGTCCATGTCTGACATGACACAATTACACTAAGTAGTATGTACAGCCGAAGAAAAGAAACATGCTTCCAAAAACAATTCGTTGTAGTACGCCATTTGCCATGCACCCTGTTTCCTGAACGCCATGCTTTATCCGTCATAGATCACATGAACTGAATGTACTAACATGAAAATAGAAATTTTGACCCGCGAAGGTATTGCTTCTGACAACGCCCGCTAAGAAAGGTCATACAACTGACGGCGGCAGCGAGACGTCGGGACATCTTCGCAGTACCGGAAAAGAAAACAATGGGGTACTTTAATAAAACGACTCGGAACGCCTGCATGCTTTTGCGGCGATTGCAGGTCTCCATGTTGTCTAGGCATCGCGTTGCCCATCGGTCCGAATAGCGCGGTATGAGCCGTGGAGTCGTGAGCGCATGTGAACATACTACATTGACTCGTGGTGATACGAGTCGTCGTGAGGTCGTAAAGGCCGTCGTGAACAGCTGCTCCGCCGTCTACGCATGGGCGTGGGTGCTCTTGCTGACCGAGGCCTCGTATATCGCGCGGTGCTTCTTCATCTCGTCGGCGTCGAATGCCAGACCATCGCTGCCCTTTCTGCTAGCCAATGACGCCGAGCTGCCGTTGCCGAACTTGAGGCTGGCGAGCGATCGGGCCTTTTTGAGCGACTTCTTTCCAGCATTCGCACCTGTCTGGGGAATGTGGTCAGCGGCGGCCCGCTGATTGAATTGCGTTATCTCTTCGACTTCGGGCCGGGGCTTGACTCGCATGCGCTTGAACTCGCGAGTAATCCTCTCAAGCTTGCTGAGACCCTTGATGGACGGGGTGTAGCTGAGCATGGGCTCGGGCGACTGCTTCTCGTGCACGCTAGATTGTACGCTGGGCCGGCGCTCGGAACCAAAACTGACACCGGAGTCATGCTTCTTCTCTTTGCCAGGTCCGTTCATGTAGCGATCAAACGACTCTGGGCCGTGAGTAGCGATGCAGTCTTGAATCATGTTCTGCGCGACGCGAAGGTACTTGTCGACGATCCTCTGGACGGTGGGCCAGCCAGTCTGGTCTTCCGGGCGCTTGTCCCGGTTGATGAGAGGAAGTAAGACATCAGGTCCCCTCCTCTGCACCTGGCTGATCAGTTCGAAGAAGATCTGGCGTTCTTCTTTCAGAGCTTCGTGGTTCAGGAACTGCGAGGGGAGCTTGGTCTGGGCATGGACAGGAGGAAAGAGGGTGTTGAGATAGCTAATGCAGTTGAGCTTGTTGAACTCTTCGTCAGAGAGATGGTTGATCATGATCTGCTTCATGTTAGTTGAGATCACGTGAGAAGGAAGACAGACAACATACCCATCGGCGGAGCCCGACCCATAGCTGAGCATAGTATGACTCAGCTTTCCGATTCTTGCCTTCGAGGTTGTTGATCCAGAGTGCTATGCCAGGTGCCTTTTCAGCGACACGGGCCATGTCGGCGTCCCATGTGTCCCTGTGGACGTCAAGGGCCTCGAACGTGGTAGCCATCTCTCTGCGTCGTCGTGTCTCCAAATCTTTCAGGTAGTCGAGCGCAGTCAAAGCTTGGCTCCAGTCGACATCAGCTGGCTCGGGCATGAAGGTGCGGGTCACAAAGTTTACGATGAAGGCGGGTGGCAGTGCGCTGGTCCGTGTGGGTAACGCTTTGAGCTGGTTCATCAACGACGAGGTGAAGCTCATGGTCGCAGCTTCTGTGGTGTTCCATGCGAATGAGCTGGAAATTGGTGATGTGTTGCCAGACTTGGTATAGTTCTTGGGGATGGGTTGGGCGCGGTCCACGCGGTTGAGCTCGTACATGGTCTTGAGGGGGATGTCGTAGCTGCCAGGGTACTGTAATACGTGTTCGAGAATGTATGCCATTGAGTTGTGGTTCTCGTCCGACGCGCTCCGGGAATGATTTGATGCCATTTTGAAGAGCACGTGAAAAGTGTGGCGTATGGATGCGAAGGGTCCCGGCGATGGCGCAGCGCTAGAGTTGCGCGTATCGCAGAAAAGCAAAGAGCGGAATGCGATCCCCGAGAAGCGAAAGCGAGGTTGGAGTTGAGGGTGTTGACGAGGAGAAAAGGCGGCCCGGGGGAAGTGAGCTAGCGGGCGGCGCGTGGGGTTTGGTGGGGTGGTCGTAGCTTTGACGAGAAGAAAGGAAGGCGCGACCGGAGAGGCAGGATATCAAGCACGACAGACAGTGCGGAAGCGCAGGCAGATGGTGATACGGCGCTGATGAGTCCACGTCGAGTCGCTCCAGGCAAGGTTGATGGTGGAAGGTCCAGTGGTGTCGGCGGTGCAGTGTGCGACGGGGCAGGCGGTTATGAGCACGGTAAGCAAAAAAGAAGGACAAACACAGCGGTGCAGGGTCAAGTGGCAGTGGAGGTGTAGGACGGGGTTATGAGGAGCAGACGATCGCAGAGGGCTGGAACGGGCAGACGTCGGGTAGGTATACAGAAAGGGTTTTGCGTTTGCTCTAGTCAACGCTTCTTCTCATGATCCCTGAGCGAGGGCCCGTGATGGTCGCTTTCGCACTTGCATGAGTGGCGTCAGTGACAGGGGCTTCCAGCTTCCCCGAGAACCACGACCAAGACGGCCTAGCCATCTCACAGCAACGCCTTTCAGCTCGAGTGCGTCAGGCCTGCTGCCGACCCCGCCCCGAGTCAGGCACAGCTGGCACAGTTGCTCCCAATCCTCGCCGCGCGCTATACACACAGTCGCGCTGGTACGACGTGCATCTCCGGGCGTCCCCTGAGGACCCTGAGACGTCACTCTCAGGGCGGCAACAGCAGTACCATGGTCGAACCAAAACATGGAGAAGCGCCAGAAGCAACCCCCAACCTGCGTCTGTGGCCGTGGCACAGGCCCGCTGCTGTCGACATTCCGAGGTCTGCTTTGGTGGCTTCTGAATCGTGTTGCGTCTGCCCAACCGCACGCGAACTCTGCGCCGCCCTAACTCAATTCACCGACGATGCAGTCTCCACTTGGGACTCGACCGCATCATCCTGGGTGCCGATGCATGTCCCCTCGAGAGCACTTGGACCTTGCAGAATGCACATGCACATGCACATGCAACCCCATTTTCGATGCTTCCGCACTACCATCAAGGACGTCGCCGTAGCTGCAACTGTCAGAGGACAGGGTTGGGCCTGCATCGGCATTTTGACCTCGCCATGCGAAAACCCAATCTTCAGGCACAGAAACATGGCAAAGTTGGCCATTCACGAACCTTACCCAAATCCTCATGATCCGCGTCATCTCGACAATATTGTGGCAATGTGTAGCGATGAGGATGCGGCGCGGCAGGCCCGTTGACGATGAAACCTCTGAACTTGGCTCTTGTAGCCTAGATTCACGACTCGTATCCTTGAGCCAGCACATTCGCAAACGCGATGTACCTTGCAGACTCGGAGCTGCAGCCATGCGAACTTATCACCGCTCACGGCCCCTGCCCCCGTTGTGCGAGCCTGCAGCCGAGTGGGGTGTTTGCAGCTCCGATAAAAGATTGCTCATATCACAAAAAAGCACCATAACAGCGCCTGATATCGCATGTCAACAAACAACGCGACGCGCTTGACATGTCAAAATCTTGCTTCCGCACACTATGATTTAGGAGATGGGTGGAAATCTTGCCCGCCGCCGCCGGACAGTTTCCGATGCATGTGATTGAGGCCCCTCGAGTGTACCTAAGGTACCAACAAATGTAGACTGCAAGCTCCTGGCCTTGGGCCGCGGTGCAGCAGTATGTACGCGCAAGAGATCGGACTCGCAAAGGTAACGCGAAGGATCGTCCTGACTCCTAGCAGTCTTGTGTACTAGCATCAGTGCTCCTCCTCGCTTGCACCCACACACTGCGAGGCCGAGGGCAACCCCATCGTTACACGAACCGAGATTATCTCATTTCATCGATCGAAGCTGTGCGATCATACTGCACATCGCCAGATTGACGAGCTGTTGGTCCCTTTGCGCTGGCCTTTGACGCCATACCGTCTGACAATCTCCTTACAGGCCACTCAGCCGCGGGTACAGACGCCGGTGGTTCTTCTCAACAACCCACAGCCGCGCAGGAACAAACGCAGCTAGCACAACGATGCCAGGATGCATTTGTACGAATCGATAAAGACCGTTGAAAATAATCTCCGCGTCGATCGGCTCGCACCTGTGCAGAGAGCGACCAGCTACCCCCGTTGGGTCTCGACTCCCAACGTTGCAGTTCCTCATTCGTTGCAGCCCAAGATTGTTTCTCCTTTGGGAAGCAACACCATCGTTGCAACAACATTATGCGCATTGAAGATCGACTACACCACGCCACTGTAGTGGAGGGCAGCTGAAGCACACAGGGTGTGGAATTTCAAATCAATCCCTTGCCATGGCCAGCCATGTTGTCATGCCTTCTCCTGGTGGCGTAGTCGGCCTCTGTTCTGAGATCGAAGATGCAAGCCACTCTGGTGTTCTGAAGTTTGGTTCGACTCCATGCAAGAATTTGCGATCAACATCAGGTTCTATGCGGAGGTTTCCACTCTCGCTTTTCTCCGTGGTATGGGGAGTCGTCGCGCGAACAGCTAGTGCGTAGTCGCCGAAGGAAGTACCACATCTCAGCTTTCTCATTGCCCCATGTGGCAACGGCAAACCTCCTGACATGACAGCTTGGAGATGCTACTATAGCCAGGTACACGGCTGTATCATGGCATGCATGAGGTAGGGTTGACCTTACAGTCCCCTTGGCCACGCCTCAGGTACTTCTTCGGGCAAGCCGGAAGGACACGTAACGGCGAGCTAGTGATCCTTGGATGGTGTTCGCGCAGCGACTGCACAGCCTCACGACCGCAGCCTCACCTTCGGAGATAGAAAATACTGCCAAGACCGATGCAAAGGGCTGTGCTCCTGACCATGGCAGATACCGACGCACGCCAACCAAGAAAAAAACTGAACAGGCCTGCAGCCTACATCAACTTAGAACCCTACAAGATAGGTGACTTGGCGATGATGTAGGCTCTAGACCTGTTCAGTTTTTTTCTTGTATGAGGTGGACGCCATTGCACCTCACGTGGCCTTCCAGATGCACAACCTCGGTATGCTTGGCGGGCTGTCCTTGGTACCATTATCGCGGGCTGCAGCAACACCCCCATCAGAATGAATGGCGAACACACATGGCGAGAGGGATTTGAAATCACATATGAGGGACCGGAATTGGAATGTAGAATCTATGTGACATGTAGGGCGTGGTAGCGAAATCCTGCGGTGTAGCATGCAGGTTCATTGATGAGTCATCTCGCCCACGTATTTACAAAGCCAAAGCAATACTGAACACCAAACATCAATCTGTCATTTCAGATACTTTGACCATGGCATCCCCCTCGCAGCTCGACTTCGTGACCGTGGATGTCTTCACCTCGCAGCCATACGGCGGAAACCCGCTGGCCATTGTGCGCATCCCGCCCGGCCGGACTCTAAGCCAGGAACAAAAGCAAACAATCGCGCGAGAGTTCAACCTATCGGAGACGACCTTCTTGCACGAACACGCGGATGGTGCGGCAGAGGACCAATGGACTGTCGACATCTTCATGACCTCGCGAGAACTGCCGTTCGCCGGACACCCTACCGTGGGCACGGCCTGCTATGTCTTGGGAAGGACGGCTCGGGAGCGTGGCGTCAGCAGCGGTGTCATGGAAGCGAGCTTCAACCTGAAAGCTGGGCGTGTTGGGTTGCGGTACGATTGCGGCAAGAAGACGGCGAAGGCTTCGATCCCCCATGACGTGTATGTTCCTGCATTTGACATTGTCCTCCCTCGGCCTGTCTAGAGTGTCTGCATCACGATGGTTAGTTCGGGCTGTTCCAGACCCACGGTCTGAGAGCGATTCGGCGACCTGAGGTGCTGCAGGTGTGTATACATGTAAGCTAACCAATGCAGTCATATCCACAATAAGAGGTACACCAAGGACGACTTGTTCGCTCTCCAGCCGCAATTGGCTGAAGCCCATCGGCAAGGCAAAGTTAAAGTCAAAGATGACCATGCCATCGTCTCGATAGTCAAGGGCATGACATTTGTTCTGGTCGAACTGGAATCTGAAGAGGCACTGAGCATAGTGTCGCTAGCTGGCCAGTCTCTCTCCGTCGAGGGCCTGGATCAGGGCTGGGACGAGACGTTCATTGGGACATATTTCTTTGTTCGGGCGGGAAGGAGCGACCATGGCGTGACGAAGCTAAGGACGAGGATGATCGAGGGTCCGTTGGAAGATCCAGCTACTGGTAGCGCCGCCAGCGATTTGGCAGCATATTTGTCGCAGACTACAGGGGAGGCATCTAAGACGTTCAAGTACGAGATCGTTCAGGGCGTAGAGATGGGGAGACGAAGCGAGATCTTCATCGAGGTCGAGATGAACGAGGACAAGAGTGTTGCGCGGCTTTTCTTGGAAGGCAGCGCAGTACAGGTCATGGAGGGGCGGTTGACTGTCTAAGTCTGTCGTATTTGCGATGGTTCTCGTTCGAGAGTAGGTTCCTGTGTGGTCATCGTAGGCGTTGCAGAGGTTGAGAGTGGCCCGTATGGCATAGTCATCGCAGCAATAGTAAATGAGATGGGTGGCAGAGAGGGTACGACATCGCGCACCAATGGATCGTTGTGAGTATGGAAGACCACAGACCCGAAAGAAGGCGTATGTACAATCGATACCTGTAGACCTGCTTAATCTTGTTAACATGAGAAAAGCCCCAGATCCATTGTAGTCCCTCGTCGAAGGCTGCGCGGCACAGCCGATGGTGGGATGACTGATTATCATCATCGTCGAGCTGTGGATTGGCGGTCGTGATGATGGTGATAGAGCCTGGGGGTTGACTGTATGGAAGTATGGAAGACAATAGTTCCGACAGAACACATATGTGCAGTCGCACCCGTTAATCTGCCCGGACTTGTCAACGTAGAGGAGGTCCCGACTGCCTCGTACTTCTTCGTTGAAGGCCACACAGTACGGACGATAGTGGGGTGGCTGATCATCTGGAATGGAGAGCAGTACTGTCTGTCTCAGAGAGCTGTTCGGGTTCTCATGATCGTCATGAAGCTGTGCGTTGACGGTCGTGATGATTGTGGTCGGGTTCAAGAGTTGACCATCTGAGGGTAGCGAAGTTGATACATTCGAAAGAACGCGTGTGTATAGTCGCCGCTCGTAAGCCTCCTTGTGACAGTTGAGATGAAGTAGGACCGAAGGGTGTCGCGACAACTCCTCGAAGATGGCGCGGTACAATTCATGGAAGAGA
Source organism: Alternaria triticina (assembly GCA_022609215.1). Classification (NCBI taxonomy): domain Eukaryota; kingdom Fungi; phylum Ascomycota; class Dothideomycetes; order Pleosporales; family Pleosporaceae; genus Alternaria; species Alternaria triticina. The sequence continues at coordinate 1,130,617 of JAGKPX010000002.1, forward strand.
TAGATCCGAAGAAGAAAATGCACGTAAGCCTGCTTGAGATTGTTAATCAGAGAATCCCAACCTCGAGGATTTGCGTCACAGAGACTGGAACCTGAGGAGTTTCTGCGGGTGTTGGTTACAGATGTAGATCCTCCGTGCCTGAAGACACCTCCTGCCTCAGGCAAGCCGAGCGACCCGTGGACACCAAGCCATATACGGCAACCCTGATTCCGTAATCCTTCACGACGTTGAAGGAGCGAACGTGTAGCGGGGTTTGACAGGAGGTGTCTCAGTTCCTTTTGCCGCGAGCACGGTCATTGAGTGTGGGTCAAGCGCAGCATCATCGCTTGCAGATTCGATGGAGCAGCGTGCAGATCTTCGAGAATGGGTATACACACTCTTGTTAATGGTGGAGAAGTACGTCGGTACGTCGCCATGTTGTCTGGGCGCCGCGTCCACAGTGGAGTTGGTGAGTGGGCGTGACAACTTGGCACGGCAACATCCCAAACAGCAAACATCGATCTTTATCGATCTCGGATTAAGAGTTGCCGCCATCGCATGTTGTCGCAGAGAGGACCGATTGCCTCTGGCATCCAACAGAGTGCGTGCAGATGCAGGATGCGGACTTGCTACTCCGTGGTCCTTCAACTGTCACCTGTCACATCCGTCAAATCGAGACAGTGACAGCACGAACCAACCTTGCTCGAGTACGTCGCACATCGCTTCCGACAACTCAGTGAGGCTCATGGAGGAGGCGTGGGTCGCAAAGTGGGCCGCAGCGAGTAAACCAAATTTCCCCGCTGGCGTTGCGGTGGTGACGAACGGATATCGGAAGTCAGTCACACAGTCCTGCCGTGCATTCGGTTGCTGTTATGGCGCATGGGAAGGCATCATAGCAGTTTGAGCGTGTCCTCCTCAAAATTTAGAAGATGCCTGGCTCGAGCCTGAAAGGCGGCTAGCGCAGCTCGTTTGGGTTAGCGCCATTGGGGTTCTTGCACACCTCTTACACGAACCGTTTCTCGGACCTCCTCTTCAATGCCTGGCGCATTCTCGTTCCGGAGAGGCTGCCATGCCAGCCTCAGTCAGTGGCAGGGCGCCAGTTGATGACAGCGCCCCGTGCGCGACGTTATCGATGTCGGTATGGGTGGGTTTGAGACGTCTCTGCCTTCATCGTGGGTTTCATGCCCGAGGAACCACGAGCCGCCTTACCAGGTTGCTCTTTGCCTTGTATTCGCTCGCCAAGGACTTAAGGCAATGCGATTCCTCAGATATCTTGCTTTCCTCACCATCATCAGTCGCTTGTTCCATTACAAACTCCGGTTCTGCAGTTGAGGGTTACATTCCTTTCTCTTCCTCTTAATTCTTCATTCAGATTACGTTGAACGTATCTGCCTTTTTTTGTAATCCACCGCTAGCCGGACTCCACTCTTTTATCAATCTTAACTTCTTTTCCTGAAGCTATCATCATGCGCTTCTCAACCCTCATCCCTATGCTGCTTGCAGCCGGTGTTGCCAATGCCCAATTTGGCGGCCAAGGTGGAAACAACGGACAGAACAACGGTCAAAACGGCGGCAACAACGGACAAAACAACGGCCAGAACGGAGGCAACAATGGCCAGAACAACGGTCAGAACAACGGCGGCAACAACGGTGGTAACAACGGAGGCAACAACGGCGGTGGTGGTGGTAACCTAGCCCTCAACCCTGATGTTGTTCAAACCGCCAGTCAGTCCGATGGATTCGACCAGGGCCAGGAAGATGGACAAGCCGCGTCTCTCACGTATGTTGGCACGCACGCCTTTGTACAGATCCCTTGCTAACTTGACCAGTGACCAAGCCAACTTCATCAACTTCTGCCAGGGCAAGACCCTCACCAACGGTCTCCAGGTCAAGGAGGGATCCTGCAACGGTATCGGTAAGTTCAGACAATCAAGCCTGCTTCAGAAGATAGGTGCTAACTTTCAGATAGTCATGGGAGATATTCCTGCCGTTGGTAACATGATCTCTGCGGTCTTCACCAGCCCCCAGAACAACGAACAAGGCATCCAGGAAAACCAGAAGATTGACTTCTCCGTAAAGATCACCAACTTGGAGGCCGGTTCTTTCACCAACCCTGACAACACCTACTACGCTGCCCCGCAGACGCTTCAGGGAGGCAACGTCATTGGCCACACCCATATCTCCGTCCAGGACATGGGTAACGACGCCAACAACCCTCCTGATGCTCAGAACTTTGCTTTCTTCAAGGGTATCAACGACGCTGGTGACGGCAATGGTCTTCTCACTGCCACGCTCGAGGCTGGTCTCCCTGCCGGTAACTACCGTGCTTGCTCTATCACCTCTGCCTCCAACCATCAGCCTGTTGTCATGCCTGTCGCTCAACGTGGTCCTCAGGATGACTGTGTGAGGTTCACTGTTGGCGGTGGCGGCGGTGGCGGCAACAACGGTGGCAACAACGGCGGCAACAATGGCCAGAACAACAGTCAGAACAACGGTCAGCAAGGTGGTCAACAGGGAGGCCAGCAGGGCGGCCAGCAAGGTGGACAGCAAGGTGGACAGCAGGGCGGTCAACAAGGAGGCCAGCAAGGAGGCCAGCAGGGCGGTCAAGGCGGCCAGCAAGGACAGGGCGGCTTCGGCGGCTTCGGTCGTGGACGTGGACGCGGACGCTTCAACCGCCGCAGCTTTGCCGCACGTGACTTCGTCGCCTAGGCACTTCATGAAGATCGAGAGAACAGGAGAGTTGACGGCAAGGTTTGGGGTTGACAAGGTTTGAGGTTTGAAGCAGTGGACGCTATAATGGTACTTTCCTCTTTGACGACAATTGCAAGATAGATCGTACTTCTGTTCCCTAGAGGGGCACGGAAGGTCACTCTACGGAGGTTGAAGCGAAGCGCTTCATTGGACTGGTTCTGAGGGCGCTATTTCCTTCTCTGGCGCCTACTTAGTATTGATGAAATGTAAAACTATTCTATTGTATTTCTGCTCGTTCATGTTACCTCGCCTGCTCCTCTGTTAGATCTGGTGTCGCAAGCAGTCTGGCACTTGATTACTTACGCATGAATGCATTGAAGGTGTCGAAACCTGGATGTCTCAGGACACCATGCGACGATCAGGCACGAACATGCCGCAACACGGCATCTTGTAACATCGGCGACGTCATCCCAAGATGCTCTCGCCCCCACTAAGGCTTGGTTGTAACAACACCAAGCGAACCTGATGCTTTCCACGACCGAAGAAGTACCAGCTGACCAAGAATAATCTTCTGGAACGAGTGTGATTTTAATCAATGATACTGTTGGGTGCTACGAATACATAATACATTGCAAGGCCAGGATATAACGGGACCTCGAGGCTATCGCAACTACTCCGCATTCCAAAGTACACCTTCAGTGACTAACGATAACAAAGACCTAACCCTATTCTGAGTCAAAGGCGTTTTATCCTCTGCGTAGAGTAGAACAAGAGCCTTGGGGTGGCGTATGCATTCGCTGAGTCGGCCGCATCATCGGATAGGCCACCAACGATGACTCATAGATCGCCCAACTTATATGGATAGACGCAGGAAGCCTGTTGGAAACATCACATCTGGTGACACTTCTTTCGACTCTACAATTCATGAAAATTTCATTCCATATGAATCAAAGCATCAGCGACTTTCGATCAACACCCCCCGCACTACCTACAGAGCTTTGGTTGCAGATCTTGGAACACGCCGACCACCGCGATGCTTCCCATCTCTGGGGCAGCGTGCGTCTAGTCTCTTCGCACTTCAAGGACTATGTTGAACGCCATTTCATGTCCACCTATCTTCCGGATATCACGATATTCCTTGCGCTTCCTCGTCGCGATCCCGCAACAGGTACACTGAAGTGGCCTGGCGACCCTATCCCGCGATCTAGGATCATCTTTTCGTTCGATAGCATCACTGCTGATCGGAAGCGCGCAGTTCTTGTGTCGTCGGAGACACTTGGGCCACTGGGAGAGATGAAGAGCGTTGATGAGCTTAGGCGTGCGGGTAGCTTACCAGAGGAGCGACTACGACAGGCGCCGCCCTGGGTCAACATTGGGAAGAATCATTTGACTGGTGTGTCGGTGACCGTAAAGGGAACGTTTTGTTGGGACGACGACAGGAAGATATGGACCTGGGAGGTGAATTGGAGGAACCTGGTGACCCATTTTTACCAAGCGAAGATACTCAAGCGGGCGTCTGCGTCAACCAGCGGACATCGAACAGAGGGTTGACGAATACGGCGGATCGGTCATGAGGCCACCAAACGCGCATCACCCCTCCGAGATGAGAGAGTCACCTTTAGTGCTTTGGAGATTGCTTCCGTCTGACTCGAGGAAAGTTCAGGGTCAATACGCTTCTGTGTTTCTTCAGACAGTCCATGTAACAATGTGGCCAGCGCTGAAGATTTCCACACAGGAGCCTGGGTCCGCCGGCCTTCCAATATCGTCGCGCATATCAAGACTAAACTTCCGACAAGTGAAATGGCTGGCAACGTAATCCATTCCCAACGTATCTGAACGATCTTCTCCGTCGTCCACGCTGTACCTGCGATAGGGACGGTGCCTATCCCGCGCGATTTCAAGTTATTCGTTATTGCTTTGCTGACATTGGAAAGAGGCCCCTCGAAGTCGTACGGTGGTACTTGGTGAAAATTCCATATGCCGATGTCAGGCGCAAAAGGGTACTCTGGATTTTGGTTGAGTGCGGGAGGCATATCAGAGAATATCCAGTCGCGCAGAAGCTCCGTAGTTTGGTTTACAATGTTGAAGGTGTCATTTCCAAGGGCGGAAACGATCGGTGATGACGCGTCATAGCTGTCCGGCTGTATTGTGATGGTGTTGGTGACCAATTCTTCGAGGACACCGTTGTTGACTTGGGCTTGGAGAGTCTTTACGCACCAAGTAAGTAGACATTCCATCAGCACTGGCGTTTCGTTCCTCATTGCAGCGGCAGGACCTCCGGGAGTGTACCCAACATAGAAATCCGCGATGGGTAAAGTGGCGTGTGCAAACTCGGTGGTGTTTAAGAAGGGATCGTATCGGGAATGAACGTTTGACGTGTTAACGATTAATGTCGTTAAACTTGTTACTCGACGAAGACCAACGAGCCCCGTAGAGCCAACTAGGAAAGTGTTATTGACCTTGAATCCGCAAGGGTCCACGGCCTCTCTGAAACCTGTTGCACGATCCAAGCTCGTGTTATTTTTGCAATAATATTCCATCAATGAGGACACGTCCTGACATTCGTGGCAGACACCAAGCGTCGAGTATGAAGGCCAGGTGCAGTTTCCTGTGGGACACGTGGCTGTAGATGGCCTGATCCCAACCTCTGGAGTAGTGAAGGCGGAATCGATTACTGCACCCATTGTCGGGTCTGGGCGGGCACCGAATGACAGCTTACGCGATACAGGTGCATTATGAGGTACAAAACTCCTCGCGGCCCATGTTGTACTCTGCTGGTCGGCAATCATCGTTTCCGGGTAGGCCACAATCTGTTGGAAGAATGGCTCAAATGCGAGCGCTAGAACAGTAATCAATGCACCCAGGGACGCCAGGTGTCTGGTATCATGTCAGCGAGTAATAACGCGGTTCCAACTGGGTATAATAACCTGCACCGTGTCTTGATGAGAAGCAGAGCTGCACCCCAAGGTCCACGACTGGCGGCGTCGTAGACCTGGAAATCCCATAAGGCCGCCTCCTTCTGGAACCAAATCCACTTCAACTGTCCAATAGCTTCCGAAACCGGTAATATCAAAGCTGCTTTAGAGACCGCAGCGAAGACGGCAACGTACGCGTTGAGCGTAATGCCTGTTACCAGGTACTCTGGCTGCCGTTTGCCATCATAATACCACAAAACACCTATGATAGCCGCCATACAGGCGAGACTAACAGTCCAGCTGAGTAGCTCCCACCACCACCAATCAGTGACGATTCGGTCGTAGAACGTTGTTGATGCTCGAATGAGGGGCCGGTCTTTCGTGTCATTATCTTGACCTAGGGAGGCTGTGGGCGCGGAATGAAACATGTCTGTAAAACGGAAGATCGAAAACTCTCCAGGAGCATGGATTGAACAGTAAGAAGCATCATGCCCTTTTATTGATATGGTGTATTGCTACTGTGCCGCAACTCAGGGTTACATGCAGGTAAGTCGGAAGCTAGTAGGGCGCATAGTATCACTTCGCGCCTCACCTACTTGTAACGGGCATGCAATCCATCCGACAGTAAATTGACTGGCGGATGGTTGGCTTGAACTCATGAAATGGCCGTCTCAAGCGCCGAGGTGGGTTGTTGTTCAAGTAAGCGCCGGCCACCAGGTCTATCCACAATAACGCGCAACGGGAACAGCGCGTTCTTGCACTCTTAGGTAAAGAGCCGTGGTTCTCTTTCCTGTCTCATGAATTGATCATGAAATTGATAATGTAGTGGTGTTCTTCTCAAGTCATGATCCGATAGCCTTTGCGGAAGCCATTCGCTGTGCGACCAAGCTGAAGACAGCGATAGACGACATGAATATGGCAAGATTATAGAACTGTGATCGTGTCAGCCCACCAGATCCGAACTGATACTGATAGAGAAAGCATACGGCCTTCCTCGAGTACGCGCTCTCCTCCGCCTCGCTGCGCGCTTCCACAAAGAGTCGACGTAGATTAGGTAAATTGGAAGGCTGCGATCCGAAGTCAGATCTCAGCGTCATGCAGTTCGTGTTGTTGGTTGCATTCGACTTACCATGCTGCTACGCCGATGATGAGAGTGGGAGCGTCGAAGCATTTCAGGGCTGGGCTAGATGCGATGCATGGCTGCGGGCCCGGGGCGGCGCACAGACCGCATCATCAAGGTGGCAGTCTGGCAATCGCGAAGCTCCACCAACATTAACTCCACCCGCACTTCACCTTCACCCACGCCCCTCGATCCAGAGATACGGACGTTCCGATATCCAAATAAATCACCAAAGAAGTTTGCGCCTCCTCATACCTCGGCCCTACAGAGGAATAGGCACCAGATTTCACGAGCCGGAGTCGGAGGGGTTTGGCTGAGCGATTAGCCTTCACGGTCCTACAAAGATGGCTGTTAATAGGATAAGAGGCGCATTTGCGCCCCCGCGCAAGGGAGAGACGTTCGAATTGAGGGCGGGTTTGGTGTATGAATCCCCCCCAAGCCAGTGCAACGATTCCCAGCTGACCATTGCACCAGATCTCAATATGCCTACGAACGGTGAGCGCCTGGAACTGCGAGGACTACACTGGGGGTATACTAAGACTGTGGCAGGAAAGAAGCCATTCAGAAGACTATCATGTCCATGACGCTGGGCAAAGATGTCTCGGCCCTCTTCCCTGACGTTCTGAAGAACATTGCGACTGCCGACCTTGACCAGAAGAAGCTGGTATATCTATACCTCATGTAGGTCCAAGTTCTGGTTGCGATTCAGGTGGAAATTAACAAAACACCTAGGAACTACGCAAAATCACACCCCGATCTCTGTATTCTCGCCGTAAACACTTTCGTACAAGACTCCGAAGACGCAAACCCGCTCATACGAGCATTGGCGATCCGAACCATGGGCTGCATCCGCGTCGATAAAATGACAGACTATATGGAGGAACCGTTGCGGAAGACTCTCAGAGACGAATCTCCATACGTACGGAAAACAGCAGCACTTTGTGTCGCTAAGCTTTTCGACCTCGCACCCTCCATGTGCATTGAGAATGGCTTCCTGGAGCAGCTGCAGGAACTGGTTGGCGACCCGAACCCCATGGTCGTCGCAAACTCGGTCACTGCACTGGTGGAGATTCAGGAGGCAGCACCGGAAACCAAGGCCCTGGTTATATCGTCACAACAGCTGAAGAAGATGCTTCTGGCGCTGAACGAGTGTACAGAATGGGGTAGAGTCACTCTGCTCACCACTTTGGCAGACTACAAGCCGGCAGATGTCAAGGAGGCGGAGCACATTTGCGAGCGAGTCGTTCCACAGTTTCAGCACGTCAACCCGAGTGTGGTGCTGGCCGCTGTCAAGGTCGTCTTCCTGCACATGCGAAACATCTCTCCCGAGATGATGAAGTCGTATGCAAAGAAGATGGCTCCTCCACTAGGTATGTTGACGACGGAGGTTTACAGGGGTGTCGCTAACATGATATAGTCACGCTCGTATCGTCTGCTCCAGAAGTACAATACGTTGCGCTCCGAAACATCGACCTACTCCTCCAGAAGCAATCGGATATCCTCAGCAAAGAGATGCGCGTATTCTTCTGCAAATACAACGACCCGCCATACCTGAAGATGCAGAAGTTGGAAATCATGGTGCGGATAGCGAACGACAAGAACGTCGACCAGCTACTGGCCGAGCTGAAGGAGTACGCGATGGAGGTGGACATGGATTTCGTGCGACGAGCCGTGAAGGCTATCGGGCAGGTCGCGATCAAGATCGAAAGCGCAAGCGAGAAGTGCGTCAACACACTGTTAGACCTCATCAACACCAAAGTCAACTACGTCGTGCAGGAAGCAATCGTCGTCATCAAGGACATTTTCCGCAAATACCCCGGTTACGAAGGCATAATACCGACACTCTGCCAGTGCATCGACGAGCTGGATGAGCCCAACGCGAGAGCCTCTTTGATCTGGATTGTTGGGGAGTATGCTGAGAAGATCAACAATGCCGGCGAGATCCTGTCAAATTTCGTGGACACATTTGCCGAGGAGTTCACTCAAGTACGTCTGCCCTCAAGATGTACTTACGGAAGCTAACAATCATCAGACACAACTTCAAATACTCACAGCCGTCGTCAAGCTTTTCCTGAAGAAGCCAGATCAAGCACAAGGCCTGGTAACAAAGGTTTTGCAGGCCGCTACCGCAGACAACGACAACCCAGATATCCGCGATCGAGCATACGTATATTGGCGACTACTTTCTAGTGATCCCCAGATCACCAAGGTACGTTAGTCTACTACGCTGCGCAACATGATATTAACTTTGAATAGGACATTGTGCTCTCCGACAAACCCCCGATCACATCCACAATACGGTCACTGCCTCCTCAACTACTAGAGACGCTACTCACAGAACTATCAACTCTGGCTTCAGTCTACCACAAGCCACCAGAGGCCTTCCTTGGACAGGGCAGATTCGGTGCAGAGGCTATGCAACGGGCTGCCATTGAAGAGCAACAGGAAGAAGCAAGAGAAAACCCAATTGCGGCAGCAGCAGCTGCTGCTGCCGTCAGCGGACAAGCGCCTTCAAACGTGGAGAACCTTTTGGATATCGATTTCGACGGCTCCGCGCCTGCTTCAATGCAGAAAACACCCACACATGGCTCATCAGGTCTCGAAGGACTCGCTGGCACCCCGCAACGCGTCGCATCTCCAGCCACAAACGCGCCTGCTCCACAACAATCGAACATGGACGACTTGCTAGGCTTGTTTGGGGACGGAGGCGGCGCCGCACCGCCAGCCCAGGCCGCACAGATGAGCAACGATGACATCATGAATGGATTTGCGAGCATGAGCATGGATACCAACCAACCGCCACCACCGGCACAGCAACTAGGCGGCGAGCAGAGCAAGAAGAGCAACCAGGATTTGCTCGACTTGTTCTAGATAGACGGCCTCGAGGCCGTTGCTCCGGTTTGGGTATTTGTATGTTAGCGAAAACGTATATCTAGTGAGCATCTACTGGCGCTGAATAGCATGCCCTGATACGATCACATGTGTGCAAATCGAGAGATACTAGTATGAAGCACTAAGATGCTTGCTGTTTTGTGATGAGCACATATTCGAGTCACTGCCATACCCCACCAAACGATTGATGCTCTCTCCTCTCTGTAGCATCACGGGTTTGACATGACAGCTTTGCTTCGTCGAGGCATACAGCCGGTGCGGCATAGAACAGTATACAGGCTAACATAGCAGTGAGATTCTCTTCACTCATAGTCTAGCCTTGACTACCACACCCAAGGGCACATCATCCTTACTCCTCTCCTTGAGCACGCGTCTCAGTATCTTCCCACTCGCACTCTTCGGCACCTCATCAATAAACACCACGCCCCCTCGTAACCTCTTATGATTCGCAACCTTCTTATCCATCCACTGCACTATAGCCTTCGCTTCTGCCTCCCCAGCACCAGCCTTCGAAGCAACAATATACGCCCTCGGCACCTCAGTATGCTGCTCCTCATCATTCACTCCAATAACCGCCGCATCATCAATGAGTTCGCTCTCCATGAGCTTCCCCTCCAACTCCGCAGGCGGAACCTGGAAACCCTTGTATTTGATCAATTCCTTGACGCGGTCCGTGATGTAGAAGTTGTGTTGTTCGTCTTGGAAGCCAATGTCGCCTGTTTTGAAGAAGCCATCGGGCGTTATGGCGTCGGCGGTTGCAGACTCGTTCTTCCAGTATCCTTTGAAGATGTTGGGGCCGCTGAGCCAGAGCTCGCCTGCTTCGCCGGGGCCGAGTTCGGCGCCGGAGGCGGATATGTATTTTGCGGTCATGTTTGGGAACATTTTTCCGACGCTGCCGACGGAGGTGTACCATTCGTTCCATGGCTAGAGGAGTGTGTTAGTTTATCTTCGTTATGTCTCAAGAAACTCAGCACATACCTGAGTGTGTGTCATTGGACTTGTTTCGCTGAGCCCGTATGCCTGGTTGATCTTGAGGTTCAGTCTCTTGTGCACAGTATCGACTAGCTCTTTGGTGAGAGGAGCCGCGCCACTGGTGATCATCTTGACTGACGAGAGATCGTACTTGTCCACCATCTTATCTCTTGACAAGCGTACAATGACTGGAGGTGCAACGTAAATGAAGGTAATCTTGTGTTCCTGTATCGTCCGCAGAAACGTCTCCATATCGAAAGCAGGCATCACCACGAGCTCGATACCGCGATGTAGTGTCTGATGTACCAGACCAGTAAGTCCGTAAATGTGGAAGAATGGCAAAACTCCCAGGAACTTGTCGTTTGCGGATGAGTACCAGTTCCCCACTGCCCCATGGCAAAGAAGCAGGTCGGCGACGATGTTGCGATGACTGAGCATAACGCCTTTCGGTAATCCAGTAGTTCCAGAACTATACGCCAGGAATGACAGGTCTTCAGGATCCGCCCGTCTCCTGCGATACCGTAATGCGCCTGATGTCTTCCTGATGCTAGTCCAGTGTTTGCATCGATGTGTCTCGTCTTTCTCGGCACCCAGTAAGATCACCCTATCACTTGCAATTCCAACCTTCTCCGCAGCTTTTAACGCGGTGTCCAGAAAGGCCTTGGTCGTAACAAGCGCTTTAGCCCCCGAATTCTCAAGCTGGTAAGCTAGCTCATCTTTTGAATACCCTGGATTTGCGGGCGTAACAATGCCGCCAGCAAAGAAGGTTCCATAGATGACTGGCGGTACGTCAATGTCGTTTGGCGCATAAAGAGCGAGTACATCGTTCTTTTGCCAGTCCCAGAGATTCCGAAGTCCTTCGCCGAATAATGTCGCGTTGCTTTTTACGTCGGCGAATGTGTACTTTCGACCAGAGTTGATCGCGCGATATATGACTTTATCGTCGGGGAAGTCGCGGTCTTTGCGATCGAACATTAGACCCCAGAGGTCAACGGCCGGGATCTCCACATCGGGAAACGGTGATTCGGTAGGCATATTGACTTCGATAGCAGAAATGCTGTGGTCACGAGACCTCCAAGCAATGTATTCTTGGGATTGCTGTTATATTGGATACGTAAGGATGCAGAGTAAACATGCAGCTTGATCAATGGATGAACTTGAGATGCATCGAGATGTCAATCTGTGGGGAACCTCGGCTTTTGTCCTGATGACGTCGCCTACCCGTTGGCCCTATTACCGAATCGCATTGTAGCATGTTCAATGCGTTTGTGGAAAGTTCCCCATTTAATCCGTGCCAGAGCTGTGAGCGTACCCTAAGCATGCACATCCAAAAGTGGAATAGGTTAAAGAGCTTGGCCAGCTTCTGTTGTTCCGCGGAGAGGTGGAGGGAAAGGCCTTCGCACCTATCCACGACGAGCAAGTAGATTGTCTGAAGGCGATTGATTGCTCGATCTGAGAGGCAGACAATGCAAGCTGACAAACATGTTATTTTTAAAGTGGCAGCAAGCAGGCCTTTTGCACGTCAATTGACCAGCCAGCTTACGTGTCTCTCGAAGTACACGTATATACCTCAACGGAAACCGGGGTGCATTTAATCGAAGTCCAGGCCCGTACTGTACAACCAGAGGTGATGTACAGACCGGGAGAACCGGTCATACAAGGACGGGTAGGGAGTGCATGTTGGTGTTACGATTTGGGCCAAATCGATGATGAGATCTGACGATGTAACAGTGCACACGGCTAGGGGTCCAGGCCTGTGGTGGCCTAATTGTGCTTACTGGCAGCCGTACCACCGGCTATCTCTGATCGGCTTGCGATTGAATCGAGGAGGTGATGTGGATTTCTGGAGCGTTTGAACAGCGAAGCCACGCGGAGTAAATAGTGGAATGGAAGACAGAAGCCGCGGCTAAGGAACCCGCTCCCGCAGGAACGCACGGCCTCCGAGATGGTGGGGGAAGGCACGACCAGCGACCGAACGACTCCACAGACCCACACACAGCCCTCTATCACAATCAATCCACCCATCAAGGTGTTTGCTTGCATGACATCTGCCGCGCTTTTCCTTGCCCACGAAACCGAAAAAAGCCAGACTCATCAGGTGGGATAGCGTGACATCGACCACAGCTGGCAGTTCACGACAGGTTCAGCTATATCCCAGGCTTACCGACGCGCTCCCGATCGGTCTTGCAACCTCAACCTCCGTCGACCAACCCAGCCGGCCGGGACGTCCCTCTGGCCTTCGGTGGGCGCCTCTGCAACGCGATTGGCTGCGTGGGTGCTGTGCCGTGGGGAGGCTTGCACTGTCGAGGACCCATACAGCGTCATCATTGAGGCGTGGACGGAAGAAGGGCAATTTCTCTGCAGCGTGATATCTGCACCACTTGGCCCTCCAGCTGGCAGGGAAGCCGGCCTTTTAGCAAGTGTCACCGGTAGCTACTTCTAATACACAGGATGGGTAAGTGGGCCCCTCTTATATACGCAGCCGTAACTTCCCCTCCCCGGCCTTCCAAAGCTTTTGCCATCCTCCGCGCCATCACGGTTCTGCTTTCTCTCACGACCCGACACGTTGCCTGCTGACCTCTCCCTACCAGACTCTGCAGGAGATAACTATCGTCCAAGCGACCGAGTAAGTACTCATGTTTCTTCTTTCTGTTTCCGCCTCCCGGCGCAGGTCAGGTGAACGGCAAGGCTGTTGCAGTGCTGGATGGGCCTCTGTAAGCGTGAGCGATGGTGAGGGGACCGGTGTTAGCTACCCATGAGCCCCTCCAAGGCAGCCAGCACCTTCATTTCCTCGCTCATTGCTTACGCCTGGGTGGTGGCCTGTCACGTGACTACCGCTGCCGGCAACTGCCGCCCGGGCGGATTGTCGTTGCCCAAGCTCCGAGCTGCTTGCCCTCACCCGCTCGCGCAACCTCTCCTCAACCCCATCACCCACGCGAGCCCGCACCTGCTCGCCATCGCCGAACCTCGCAGAACCTCTTCATCGCCTCGACATATTGCGTGCACTGTGCAGTCATGTCGTACGAAACTGACAACTATGACCAGCGCGACCGCTCCCCCCGTCGACGATCTCGCTCACCGCGACGCTCCAGACGCTCCTACTCGCCCCGTAGCCGCTCACGCAGTCGCGAGGACTACCGCCGCACTGAACGCCGCTCGCGCTCCCCCCAAAGTGGTGCGCAAGGTGCAGGAGGCTACCAATCGTACGGTGCTGGCCGAGGAGCTTCATCGCGACCTGTCGAGAACAAGGGTGAAATGATGCAGAGTATTAGGGATTCTTCGCAACAAGATCGCCGTGTCTATGTCGGCAACCTGTCCTACGATGTCAAGTGGCATCACCTGAAGGACTTTATGCGCCAAGGTACGGCACGCGCTGCGCCGCGTCAAGAGCTGGGCTAATGCGGAAACAGCTGGCGAGGTCCTCTTCGCAGACGTCTTGCTGCTGCCGAACGGAATGTCAAAGGTAAAGGATGATGGCTTGTCTTGATCGTGAGAAGGATGGAGGTTGACTGGCTTTTGCTTGGGTGTAGGGCTGTGGCATCGTGGAATATGCCACCCGGGAGCAGGCGCAGAACGCTGTTGCATCGCTCAGCAACCAGAACCTCATGGGCCGACTCGTATACGTTCGCGAAGACCGAGAGGCCGAGCCTCGATTCAGCGCCCCCGGCGGCGGACGCGGTGACTTTGGCGGCGGTATGCCTCGCGGCGGCGGCTTTGGAGGTGGCTTCGGCGGCAACCCTGCTGCCGGAGGTGGTGCAGGACGACAGGTCTACGTCGCCAACGTTCGTACCCTTTTCTTCCTTTCTGCTTACCTCGATAGCGTATACTGACCCACTTCTAGCTTCCTTACAACGTCGGCTGGCAGGATCTGAAGGACCTCTTCCGCCAGGCTGCTAACAACGGCCAAGTCCTCCGCGCTGACGTCCACATCGCCCCCGATGGCCGTCCCAAGGGCTCCGGTGTTGTTGCTTTCGAGACTCCCGAGGATGCTCGCAACGCCATTACCCAGTTCAACGGCTACGATTGGCAGGGCCGCAACCTAGAGGTCCGTGAAGACCGCTTCGCTGGCGCCCCTGGTGGCTTTGGTGGTCGCGGTGGATTCGGCGCACGCGGTGGCTTTGGCGGCGGCTTTGGCGGCCGTGGAGGTTTCGGTGGCCGTGGCGGATTTGGTGGTGGCTTCGGAGGTCGTGGAGGCTACGCTGGTGGAGGTGGCTTCGGCGGTCCCCCTGGTGGCCCTGCTTTCGACCCCAACGCTGCTCCTGCCGCACCCAACCCATTCACAGACTACGCTACTGCAGGCGGAGAGCCCAGCAACACCATCTACGTTCGCAACCTCCCCTGGTCGACTAGCAACGAGGACCTTGTCGAGCTCTTCACTACGATTGGCAAGGTCGAGCGTGCCGAGATTCAGTATGAGCCCAACGGTCGCTCTCGCGGAACCGGTGTCGTCGAGTTCGCTCAGGCTGGAGATGCCGAGACATCTATCGGTAAGTCTGTTCATGCACGTTGAATTCCGTCACTAACAATACGCAGCCAAGTTCACTGGATACCAGTACGGTGGCAGACCATTGGGTCTCGCCTACGTCAAGTACACCAACATGGGCAACGGCGGCGATGCCATGGAGGGTACCGAGAACACTGGTGGTTTGACCCAGGATCAGATCATGTAAAGTGATCTTTGCTTTGCGGTAATTCTTCGACGCGCAAGCATCAGAGGCTGATGCATACGGGTTCCCATTTGCTCTGGTTATGAGCATTGTCATGTTAGGAACACCTTTTTCTCTCTCATTTCACATGTATACACATGACGGAGCTTTGGAGAGATTATGTTACGGGTCTTGATCACGGGCATGTCTGTAGTGGACCAAAATTTCCTTGTCGACAAAAGGGCTAGCTTTCGAAATGTAATGAGGAGATCGAATAGTAACCTAACGGTTTGAAGCTCTTCTTTGTCATGGTCTACGTATTTGTGATGTCTGATATGATGTGTTATTGCTGTAGCAATTTCATCATCCACTCGTAGACGGCCCATTGTACGGCGTTCACGACGAATGCTCGTATGCTACATATGCCCAAACCACGGAAGAAGACGCCCGCGCCTTCTGTCTTGTAGGCATGTCTGGCAACCTCGATAGCGCTCAATCGCGCTCTGGGCGTCTCTGACCCTAGCAGCGCACTTCCCTCCCCATCCCGCATTGGCGCATGTAGTATCTGCGTCTGCACTCTCGTCTTAATAACATCCAGCGGGAATATCGACGCCCATGTTATGACACCAGCGAGGCCTCCACATAACAGCACTTTCATGGCTGTTTCGCGATCGGAGTCGTCTGGCGAGGACCAGGCCTGTTTCGAGAGTTCGTAGGACCAGAAGCTGCGTGTGCGGTCAGCCAACGTCCTCCAACAACGGACAGGCAGGCAACTCACTAAAACCCATACCCCACCGCATCTCTCACACTAGTGATCCCACCTCCATAGTATAGTCCCCTGATTCCCTCTGCCTTCCACACATCTCTCGCTACACTCCAACTAGTCGTCGTCGCGTTGGTCGCTACCTGCGCGCGGCACTTTACGAGTTCGGTAGGTGCGCTCACGATGAAGGATGCGAGGCCGCCTGTTGCACCTGCCAGGAAGACTTTCGAGTAGTTTGTAGGCGATGCAGGAGAATCGTGGAGGAGGGTGAGGGTGCGGTTGTAGGTCATGAATAAGAGGGCGTTGAGGGCGCCGTAGGTTAGGATGGGTGCTGTTGCGCCTGTACTGGAGGAGTTGAGTCAGTCAATTGATCTAACTTCCATTTATACAGATTGAAGTTGCGATTTTGTCTTGCTCACCTCTTACAAGTGTCCCCGCATTCTCAAATTGTCCTTTGAACCCCCGTGCTGTTGCTACCGTCGCGCCCGTAGTAGCTGGAGATGTAGCTTCGACATTTTGGGACGAGGGACCGGCTTGGAGACGCGTTTTTATCAGGTCGAGTGGGTTGCCGATTATTATTCCTGCTGCGCCGGATACGTAGCCCGCCCAGAAATCTGCGGACATGGCTTTTTGGGAAGGGAGGGGCGTTTTGAGAGGGGGAGGTGAAGGGAGGGGTACTTGGGAAACGGTTGCTGGACATACATGCTGCGGGTTGTGGGGCAGGGGACGCGAGGGTTGTGCCGAGGCTCAATGGAGTGTTAGTAGATGTTGACTGAAGATGTTGCTGTAGCATATGGCCGGTGACCAAAGCGGTAAATATTGATGAGTGCTGGTCCTTTCGCAAGTCGCGATTAGTCTGAAGTATACATTCTGGTATTTGCTGTTGAACGCATTACAAGACCGTAAACAGATCTTAGGACAAGATCAAAGACTAGGTAAATCCAGACTTTGTCCAAGTACATGCGAATATGTAGCTAGAAGCTTGACTAGAAGCACCCTGCAGCAAAGCATGCCAGACCATGTTTACTTGTGCGACGATCCAGCTCGTTTGGTTTGGGACGCTTGACGCTGTCGGGCCACCGACAGTATCTCGAACAAGCAATGCGTGGAAAGTATCGCCCTGCGATGTTGTAATTTTCCGAATCTAGCTCGACGTGAAGACAGGCTTGAAGCCCAGTCGATGTTGGCGCAGAGAAAACCCAATGACATGCATCTCGTGTGTGTCATTCGCCACCGCGTTGGCCTCGCGACCCGACCCGAATGAATCATGGAGCACTGACCATATGAGGCTGAGACACGCCTGACTACCTGCCGATCTCCCTCACCCCGCCGCCACCCAGACGCACTCACTTACATTTACCTTCGCGCAAGACTCATTCTCTGTCACTACTTATTTCTTTCCTTTCACTCGTGTCCGTGGATTCCGACTCGGTCTGAAGACACTCTTTCCATTGAACCTGTCGCGATAGACTATG
This sequence comes from Alternaria triticina, assembly GCA_022609215.1. Lineage (NCBI taxonomy): Eukaryota > Fungi > Ascomycota > Dothideomycetes > Pleosporales > Pleosporaceae > Alternaria > Alternaria triticina. The sequence goes on from JAGKPX010000002.1 coordinate 1,148,070, forward strand.
AGGGTGCGACTAAGACGATTGTTTCGAGATCAGTTACACGGTATGTTTGACACTTATTGCGGTACAGGCGGCGCAGTATATACTTCGACTGTGAAGGATGTTCAGGCTTCAATACGCGCGAGCTGTAGCCTTGGGACCGCTTACCATGGTTCATCGTTCACCTTACTGACGACTCCAGTGTCTTCTACGCATTAGCACCAATTCCTTACGACAATCATACACCAAGTCAATACGCCGATTCGCAAGCCTACAACTATCAAATGCCTTCACAACCGCTCGACTCCGGCTGGGACTTCAGCACCGCCATCGGCCTGATAGATTCGGGCACCCAAGAGATTAGCTCCCCTCCGCTTCGGTCGGTGGCGACACCTCAGGCTTCTACACTGAAAGATGGAGGGATACGTCTAGGCAGCTTTTCGAAGCTGTTCGAAAACCTAGGGTTCGCCGATACCGCCTCCGCACCGTTGCCGCCACTCGATCCTGAGTCCGAACTCAGCAATTCCGATGACGCTTTATTACCTTCCCCTGTCCTCGAATCGACCAAGACACCTGCCAAGCTTAATGAGAGCTCAGACGAGCAGGCGATAGACAACACAGGTCTGACTAAGACCCAACGGAAGAAGGCTCGCAGACGCGCCGAGAAGGAGCTCGAAGAGGAGCGGTGCCGTCACCAAGCTGTTCAGGACACCTTGGCCCAGCTTGCGGAAGAACGCGAGCAGAGGCAGCAACAGGCACAGCAGGTGTTACTGCGGAAACAACTAGATGAAATCGCCAGCATAACTACCAAGGATGTCAAGGTGGCGGAAACGCCAACCAAGCCGTCCCGAGCACATTCACGATCCAACGTGGGCGCTAAGATCAGGCCTGCGACGCCTACCCCAGTACCTGCACAAGACACAACCGAGGCTCCTCAGACACAACAGAAGCGGCCCAGGACACCCAAGGCCCGCCCCAGCATACTGAAGCGGCCTTCCGCGGCACAGCCTGTGACTCCTCAGCCTCCTCAAGAAGTCCCCGTAGTCGTTCCCTCTACTGCACCGGCCCCGACTCAGACCCAAAATATAACATTCGATGCACTCGCACCTGCCTCGTCTCAGGACCTTCTACTCGAACCTCAGCAAGCGCCTCGTGCCACCACACCGGTACACCATGGACTTGTTCCCCGAACTGTTCGACCGGTCACCGTACCAAGAACCTGTTCTCAACCAGCCGTCGTTCAACAACCACCCACCACCCCAACGCCGCATCGTAAGTCGTTTAGCGGACAGCGACCAGCTCTCACGATTAGATCACAGGTAGAGCGTCATTATCACTTGTTCAACAAGTTGATGAGCACTTTCCCTGATGATCGAAAGTGGCTGGTGGCCCCTATGCAAATGCTCAACGAGCGCAACTCAGCGCATGGACTGCACGTCTTTGTCGATGCCTCCAACATCATGATAGGCCTTAAAGACATGCTCCGCTACCACGGCCTGCACCACAACGCGTACGACATGTCATTTGACAGTCTAGCGCTACTAATGGAGCGCCGCCGACCGGTAGCAAAGCGCTTCTTCGCCGGCTCCCACCGCGAAGCCAACCCCCTTCCCCACGTGGCGAAACTAGTCGAGACATCCAAAGCCGTCGGCTATGACAGCGTCATGCAAGAGCAAGTGCTGATCGTACGCGAAGACTCGGAGAAGAAGAAATTCTTCAACGACGTCAAGAAGATGGGCTGGCACAAGGCTACTCAAATACGCTCTTCTGGCAGCGGCAGCGACTCTGAAACGGGTCCTTCTGCTGTTACTCCGAAGACGCCCTCGGCCCCGAAATGGGTCGAGCAAGGTGTCGACGAGATTCTTCACTTGAAGATGTGCCAGAGCATTATTGATACCGAAGTACCTAGCACCATGGTTCTCGCGACGGGTGATGGTGCCGTGGCGGAGATGTCGGATGGGTTTCTCGCGCATGTGGAGCGCGCGTTGAAGAAGGGGTGGAAGGTTGAATTGATCAGTTGGGGTCAGCAGATTAACGGTGGATACAGGAGGAGGCAGTTTAGAGCCAAATGGGCGGAGCAGTTTACGATTATCGAACTCGATGAGTTCTTGGAGGATCTTATTGATACACCATAGGATGGTGGGTTTACGTGGCTGGATGTGTTGGTTCGCGATGCATGGTTTGGTTGTTGGTTCGCATACGGTATGAGGGATGATCGAGCATGGCATTGCTTGTTGTTGTTCTCGGTGGTATTCTTCTGGTTGTACATAGCTTTGGCTTTATTCTGGGGTGGTTCTTGTATTGCATTGCATTTTTCGACGCGAAGGGCATTCAGCGTTGTTATTATATAGCATGCCTCTACCTTATACAAGGAAAGAACTGAGCATTTACCTTCGACAACTCTACATGACCTTAGGGAATACGGGAACCTTGACGTTTATACCAATATAGATAGCACGACAAATGTTGAGTATTGCCGCTGTATGAGATGGCTCAGCGTATCTGATGGTACGTAGAGTTTTTACCTCACACTCAAAGGCGAAAGCTATTTGCGCTTGCTCGGAAGCCTTCATGCACGAAATCGCCTAATCACATCACGAGGTGACATGATGAAAGGCTCAGCCTGGTGGCGCTGTTCGGCCACCGCCGTACATGGCTTTACATCACAGTGATCGACAGGTAAGCTGTGATGCCAGTCAATCAGAATCTGTTCACTGTCCAAGGACCTCAGCCGTGTCTGCCTGGCGCCACTAAAGCCGAACGGCATACCGCAAATGCTGTGTTGGAACAGGAAGGCTGAAGACACAAGGCTGAAGACACAACCCAATCTTGGAAGGTATAAAGCCTGGCGCTCTCACTTGGTCACTCCATCAATACTCATTTCTACAACTACATTTTCGGGTCTCAAGCTTGAATCCGTATACGACATACACAATATGCCTCGTGACCCAACCTACCACGATGTTGAGAAGATGAGCCGCCACGCTCTCAAGCCGTACGATAGAGACACAAGCGGCAACCAAGTGGCCTTAAGCGATGACGACAATAGTGACGTTGAAGCGGCTAGAAACGACGAAGGATCTGGCGGCGATAATGATGCCGGCAGAGCCGAGGTTTCCAGCGACGATGAAGAGGCTAGCAGCGCTGAGAGTTCTAGCGACGACGACGACGAAGAGGCCACCAACAATGAATATGACAACGAGGATGAAGAAGCCAACAGTGATCAAAATTCTGACAGCGAAGAGGATGTGAGCGATCTTGAAGATGCCATCGACGACGACGACAACGAAATCGACTACGAGGAAGATGAAGACATGGAAAAGCCAACCAACATCTTCAATCCAAGTGGCTCCCGCGTAAACTGCACCGACATGGGCGAATCCTACGCCTCAGGACTACCCAACGAATACAGCCCACCCGCTAGCGACTCCGGAGGAAGAGACCTCGACGAATGGAAAGAGCGTCTTGAAGAAAATGGCTTCAGGACATCCGACGACCCGCCCGACGAGGAATACCTCAGCGGGGCTCGCGAAGCGTCTGTTGCATACTGGCATGCCAATGGCGGTGGGCATGTCGTTGCGATGGATGGTGGCGATAACGACCCGACGTATACATACTCTGATCATCAGATTCGTGTCGACGAGGATGTCACGGAGGAAGTGAATGAAGCAAGACGTGATGGGCACGTAGCATTCTATGTCACGAGGCCGAACTTTGACGATCGCGAGAGGGAACAGCAGCAGGAGGATGACTATGAGGATGACGGGGAGGAAGAAGCGGAAGGAAGTGAAGATTATGGCAATGACGGAGACTATGAAATGGACAATGGGTGGAACAAATACCGGTGATACTGTGATGGACTCCAAATTGATACTCGTAGCACTCACTCATCTACCTTGAAGTTGCCATCATGTTGCCAAACCCTTCCCGACTCATGAGCATGCCTCCACAACACCGTACCTGACGATCCCATCCCCAACCGAACACTTTGAGTGGAGTATCCCCTGAGATCCCCTTCCCCTACTCCTCCCACCGCATCCGCGTTCCGACTGTTCCGAGATCATCCACCACAGATCATCGCGACAACCCTTCACCGTCAGCCGGCGTGCCGAACGGCAGCACGACGGTCTCGGCAAAAGTAGTCAGCAAATGGCAATTACCCGACTCTCGCTTTTGCAGCAGGGACGACGGCGGCGGAGCGACGGTTTGACCGCGCTCGGACCCTCTCGCGGCGCGCGAGACATGCGCGCAGAGACGGGGGAGAGAGAGAGGCTGGGATACGCGGGATACGAAAACGAGACTACTAGGTTCTTGCGCGACATTTTCGCGTTCGCGTAGCCCGATTATACCTGGATTCTGTCTTTAGTGAAACAACGGGGCATGCTGTGCTTCTTTTCTTTTCTGCGGTGTGGATGCAGGACAGCAAACGAGCGGAGAAAGGGACGGGCAGCGGATGCGGGTGGGTTTTGTTTGTTTGGGCAGCATGTTTGTTGGGGGAGTGACAGTGACAGCGAGTCAAGGCATGAACATGGTAATGTTAGTTTGGAAAGGGATGTACATGGCATTTGTTGGAGAAGGGTGTCAGAGTCATTGCAAAAGGAGGAGGGAAATTGCGATGGTCGCGATGTCGAATCTCGACTCTTCTTTTGTGATTTAGCCTACAAATCGAGTGAAGTCTGTGTGATCGAGTTTTTATCGAATGGAGTTTTTTTCCTTTGGCTGTGACTCGGTAAAGAGATTTGTTTGATTAGTTAGTGTTGGTTAGTGTGGTTTGGGAAAGGGCGAATGTCGTGGGAGGAAAGCGCGGTGGAGGTTGTGTTCGTCCGAGCCTCCGCCTGACATGTCCGAGAGAGCGAGACCGAGATGGCCATCGGCGATTGGGCAGTGGGTGGATCGGACAGGGAAAAAGAAATTGCGCATCGGGCGTGAAAAGCACAGGGTTGCGGGTGGAACCATGGCAGTGGAAAAACGGGTGAGGATGTGTCTGCGCCAAGAGGGCGAGGACTGCACGGGTTGCGGATCTTGCGAGGTGCCGAGGGCGCCTATTCAGACGTCGCGACGGACGGTAGGAATGGCGCGGGTACAGTCAGCGGTGGCTTTTCTGGTGCGGTGAGAGTTGTGTCGAGGCGTGATTGGTAAGTAGCGTGCAAGAGGTGAGAAAGTTTGGGCATGTTTCGTGTGTCCTTGAGGCTGGGGTGGGTGGCCGCACGCCTTGTGAGACAAGGCCGACAGCGAACGAGGCTGACCAGCACATGCCCGTATCGCGTACATCGTACAACGACAGACCGGGATGCGGAAGTCGATGGAAGACGATTGTCCATCAAGTGGCTGCCATGGCTTGACGGCACGATGCGGTCACCTGTATGTTGATGTCATGACAGGCTAACCAAGGGTCTAACGCACCGCTGCATCACTCTGGCGCGAGCCCAGCAGCAGTTTTGCTCGACGGGACCCGTACCAAGATGACAAAGCCATGTGTGAGTGCGACCAGCAACGTGATAGGGAAGTCGACGGGTGTGCTGCAAGGGTCACATGCCTGCAGATGCAGAGGCCCTGGGAACGTTATCAGTGCCATGGTTGGGGTCGCATGCTACCATGAGTGCCCACGGTGAAAGAGAAAGCGTCAGCCACGGGCACTCGCATTCTTTGCCAACGCGGTCGAAACAGTGATGCGAATCCTGGCGCCCGTCACAGCGTCCTGGTGTAAACGAAATTGAGCGCGCTCGCGGGCTAGCCGGGTCCGTCGTAGCCGCTCACGTCGCGGACCTAATTTGACCCCCCGGCAGCGCGCTGTGCAAGCCTCAGCCATCCGGAGCTTCCACTAAGTCACGGCTGCCTTTCATAATCCCTAGTCCGCCCTCTTCCGCCTTCTTTCCCTCTTGTCCGCTCGCCCACCTCCTGCACGCCGAACAACTTCGACGTGCTTTCACCCGCCTCTGGTCGCGTGTCTGCTGTTGTACCTACCTGGAACTGCGCCACACAGACTACCCCCGAGCGACCGAGCCCTGAACCGCCATTCCTCCCGCGCCATCCTCACCATGACGAACAAGAGCTACCTCGCATTCCTCGACAACAGCACTGCCGCCGACATGCTGTCGCGCACCTCGGTTCCGGGCCTCTCCGCCCTGCCCAGTCTTATCCCCCACCGCGTGCGCAGGAAGTGGAGGGCCACCAAGTCGCGCATACGCAGTCGCCAGGCGCCCACGTCATCCATCGCCGGCCTCGAGACGTCCTTCTCGCCCTCGGATACCCTGCGCTCCCTGCGCACCCATTCTTGGAGCATATACGACGCCCAGTATCTCTTCCTCGCCATCCTCGCCATCTTCTCCCTCTCCGTGAGCGAGGCGCCGGGGCCCTTTGCCAAGACATTCATAGCCACGCTGCTCATGACGGGCCTGTGTATGCCCATCACACGACAGTTCCTCCTCCCATTGCTCCCTACTCTTACATGGCTATTCCTCTTCTCTAGCTGCAAGTACGTTATCCGCTTCCTCAAACTTGTGGCAAGATCCATACTAACATGCCCCAGATACATCTCGCCAGACTACCGCCCTGCCATCTGGGTCCGCGTCCTCCCCGCCCTCGAGAACATCCTCTACGGCGCCAACCTCAGCAACATCCTCTCCGCGCACAAGCACACAGTCCTGGACCTCCTCGCCTGGTTGCCCTACGGAGTCGTACACTACGTATCGCCTGTCGTTGTCAGCGCATGCATGTTCATCTGGGCGCCTCCTGGCACCCTCCCAATCTGGGCGCGCGCTTTTGGCTACATGAACATCACAGCTGTTCTGATCCAGATGGTCTTCCCCTGCTCGCCCCCCTGGTACGAGAACACTTACGGATTGGCCCCCGCCAACTACAGCATCCCTGGTGACGCCGCGGGACTCAAGGCCATCGACAAGCTGACTGGCATTGATCTCTACACTTCGGGCTTCCACGCTTCGCCTTTGGTCTTTGGCGCGTTCCCCTCGTTGCACTCCGGATGGGCTACTCTCGAGACGCTGTTTATGGGACACGTCTTCCCCCGGCTCTTCCCCGTGTACGTTTTCTACACCATGTGGCTTTGGTGGTCGACCATGTACTTCTCCCACCACTATGCCGTTGACCTGGTAGCTGGCAGTCTGCGTAAGTCTTGACATCCAACCTCAACCCTTTTTAGTGCTAATTTCCCCAGTTGCCGGTGTCTGCTACTTCTTCGGCCGCGCCAAGTTCCTCCCCCGCCCGCAATCCGACAAGGAGTTCCGCTGGGACTACGACTACGTCGAGATCGGCGACCCCATGGACGGTGCTGGCTACAGCATGCTCGACATCTACGAGGAATTCCCCTCCCACGCCCACTCCGACTCGGACGACTGGGCTAGCGGCTCCTCTTCTTCTTACTCCACCGGTGGCAGGAGTCCCATCGGCGCACGATCACCAACCGACGACTCTCAAAGCCTCTGGGAAGGCGAGACCATCGGATCCGACACGGAGCCCACCACCCTCCGCAAAGACTAAGACCTACGACACATCTACATCTCTCTCGCCACAGACTTATACTCATCCCTACGTTTCGCACTATCACCTTACCTCCCCGGGTGACGGCCTCTAACGACCTATGCATTGGAGCGGAGTTTTTTCTTGTTTGCGAAGCATTTCAGCGATCCATTATCTACACCATGGATTTGACGGCATAGAATCACTAGCGTCGGCAGCAGCAGAGTCGCTGCAGCCATGCATGCATCGGGGAACCACAACCATTATTCTCGTGGGCATCCCTTTAGCGCTACAACGCGCGGTTTATTGTACCCCTTTTTGATACCCAAGTCGGTCGCTTACCTTTTGGACTTTTCTGACACAGTTGTGTCTGTGTGTTGTATACATTCGCTTCAGCGCCCGGCCGCCACACTTTCCGCATTCTACTTTTTGAGCGGCTGGATGTCTGCATATAGGGGGTTTGATGATGTTGTGGCATGAATGGCATGGCAGAGGCATTCCGTTGAATGCTGTGTTCATGTCGGATGGTGTGGGTGGTAATGACGGGCTCGGTCGGAGCCTACCACCGCGGAAGAAAGGGAATATTATTATCTAGTGTAATGCTTAATGGAATGGAAACGGTTAATGAACCAATCAATCAGGCATGTTGACGAGTTGGTGCCTATAGTCATCTCATGCTCGTGGAACCGAGGTTCTATCATTTCGCTACCTAACTGTCAACCATAATTCGACCCTTCGCAAATGCCATGAAGACTGTCCGCCCTTTCCTTTCACTGCATCGCATCCCACCTCTCCCTGTCTCCCTGTCTTCCAGCATCAGCTCGACCTCAACATCCACCCACAGTCCACCATCACCCCATCAGCCATGGACTGCCTCGAACTAGACGACGCCGCTACCCAGGCTTTCGAAGAGCTAGGCGGCGACTTCGACCTACCACACATCCCATCGAAACGTTCTGAGTCTACGAATTCTTCTACCACCTCACCGCCGAAACGTCCCCGTCGCCGAGTGGAAGCATCTTATCTCTTCCGACTTGAGCATCCTCTTTCTACACCTCGGCATGTAGCCAACGCTCTTAATCTCCTTCGTGTACCACGACTTGAAAATGGCGTTGGAGAAGACGGTGAAGCGGGGTTTTGTCGGCTTTCTCAAACCAACCTCCACGCTCTCGATACTTGGATTGAGAAGCACTATCCGAAACAGAGGTTTACGAAAATCCGCATTAGACTTGCGCATAAAGATACCGGGGAACTGCCGTTGCTGGGGCGCGATCCGACACTTCCTCACCACCGGCCCAGTCTCGCAGCTGAGCCCATCGAACAGCCTCTTCACGACTTCCCTGTTCTCTACTTCTTCTACGGTACATTGGCGGACCCGGAGCGGCTAGAGCGACTCTTCGGTGTGCCTGCCTCTAAGCTCTCAACCTTACAACCCGCCATCTTGATGGATGGGCGTGTCAAGACTTGGGCGGGCAAGTACCGTGCCCTGGTTGATGAGCCGGGTGCTGTGGTAGATGGTGTCGCATACGCTTGCACATCGGTTGACCAGGAAGATGCACTAAGGGTGTATGAGGGTGACGCGTATGAAGTCGTCGCGGCAAAATTGATCGTGAATAGGAAGGAGATTATGGGGAGGACATTTCGGTTTGCGGGCTTTGACGATGAGTTGACGATTTGACTTGATACCAGGCTATACTAGCGTACAGACTTTGGAAAGTCCTTTCAGACATCTCCCTGGGACATAGCCTGCTCCGATTCGTTCGTAAAGCACTTCGCCATCTGGGCTGTGAGTCCCATTTGGCCTGACCATGAGTACATAATGCTTTCTGTCCTCGATCGCCTGTATCCCCTTCTCGATACCCAGTACAATTGCCTCACACCTCAGAATGTCGGAATCTAGTAGATTGTCGAAGATAACATCTTCCTCGTTCACCCTTACCCTGGTAAGATCAAACACTCTGGATATTCCGTGGAACGCATTGGGTATATTGGTTGATGAAAACGTCCATGGTGGTTGTATCATTTGCCAGTCGTAGTGACGCCATTGCATGATGAAGTAATCAATCCCACCAGAGACTGACATCCAAGACCAGGATGGCACGCGTTCCCGATCGCTTGGAAACGCGATCTGTTCCAAGAATCTCACGTCCTTTGCACGATGCCATAAGAGGCTACGGATAAGGAATTCGTTGGTATTGGGGTCATCCAAGATGCCAAACCCGCCGGTCACACCCATAGTGCGGAGGAGTCGCTGCTGTAAACCACTAATGGCTGTAGGCCGGTCGTATATTGATGAAAGACTTAGTCGAGAATACTGTCGATGAAGCTCTTGAATTCTGAGAACGCGTTCGCCAAATGTTGCCATGTCCAGAAGTCTGGGGAATTCCGGATCCCCAAGTAAAGCAGCAGACTGGCTAACAACGCAATCAGTTTCCATCGTGCCGGTCACTTAAGCGCACGGGGGTGAGGATTCAGCACTCACTTTCTCATTTTCACCATGGTCTCGCATCGAACGCCGTGACCACATTGCCAATACGTTTGATGCTCGGTGAAGAACACCGTGCGTCGAGCTAAGGCATGCTCTTGCATCACCCACCCGCGCTTGTGCAGGGCGCCCTGCAGTACGTGACTCCGGAAATCCTCAATCGTGCTGCAAATGTAGATCGTTTCATTACTGCCGCCTTTCTCGCAGTTCAGGGCGACATGCTCTCGTTTTGCTCGAGGTAGCAAAAATCCCGACTTTTGATCGGTGGCGCAGCTAGCGGCCAGCACGCAATATGCACCACTGTACACATCTTCCATTCGCTTTGCCTCATGACTAAAGTCGCCATCTTCACCTTGTACAATGCAGATGGAGTCTATCCAAAGGTACTGCTTCCCAAGAGCGCGAGTCACCTTGATGGCATCTTGAAAAGTGCGAGGTAACGCTGTCAGTGTCATGCCCATAGTATGGCTAACGAGGTTCTGTCGAGTGGTCGAGAAAGGTGGAGAGTCGCCCCAACGATAGGAAAGCGCGATCCAGTCACCACTATCTCCGGGTTGCGTCTCTTTGAGTCTGACAACATCATCGCCGTCGTTTCCAAAGTAGATCAGACGGGTCGGTCGTCTGATCTCTGTGTTCTCCGTCAGCTTTGTCTCATTGTGAGGCCTGCACACAGGTTTGAAGTGCATCGTATCACAATCATCAAGCCAACCTCGTATCAAGGCAAAATGCCGATCCGTACCTGCCTCTGGAAGCTCAGCAATCCCGATCTGAATTTCAGGCGCACGGTGCCCAATATCTATATTTGTGATCACAATAAGCACAAGATGTTCGTTCCAGCATCGGAGCGGGGACTCACCATCGCTCCGTAATAGAGTAAGTACCGGATGCCTCATGCCTCTCATACGCAAGGTAGATCCCACTCTTTCGAGAGGCACACTTTTGCACCTTCCTTCCAAGATATCACGGCAGATTCGCCAACCCGTGGACCATGCTTGAGCTATACCACGACCCTCACCTATACTACGACAGGTTTGCCATAGCATGCAGCACAAATAGCAGCTCTCGGCCTTTGAGTTTGTTCGGAGTGTTTGTGTGGGATAGCTAATCGCGAATTCTGCGTCTAGTATCCGCTTCTGAAAGTCTTTACACAAGGTACATAATTCCGCTGATGACGGAGGTTGATGCAAAGAAGTACCCGTGGTACTCATCAACCGAGACGATAGGGTCGCAGCAAAATCGTTATCGAGTTCGAATTCCCATTCCTCTGGATCCAGAGATGGATGCGCATAGTCGACCGGGTCATTTGCAGGGATGCGAAGACCCTCAGAGTGCGCATAATCGATCGGGTCATTTGTAGGGACGCGAAGACCCTCAAAGTGCGCATTTTGACCAGTAGGTACAAGTAAATGAAACGAGCTTAACATGTCCCCTGGTGCTGGTCTCGGCTCCTGATTTTGACACCAGTAGTGTTCACCTTCACCACCTTGAGTTATTTTGAACAATTCCCTCTCAAGCTCATTCGCGCGAAATCGAGTCCGCTGTTTTGACGACGGACCGTGGATTATTTCATAATCCGTCGATTCTGGCGTGGTGAGGCTGATCAATGGACTGTCATCATGGGTGACGAAAGTCAACCTAACAGCAGCCTGGGGGTCTAAACCATCGTCTTTGGGTAGTTCAACAGCCAAAAGACCTGTACGAACGACATGAAGAAGATCTCCGAGAGCTGTTTCACCTGAGCGACATAAGCCATCCTTTGACATATGTTCCATCCAGTGTTCTACCACGCGATGTATTCGTGCAACTCCTTCGTGACTGATCTCGTAAAACATATCAGAAGGACCGAAGTATCCTTGGTTACTGTTGTTGAATGTACGGAGCTCGTCGTAATCATACAACAGCCATATGATGAATTCGAGGATGATACAGCCCATGCTCCAGACGTCGTATAAGAGAGACCGCACATGCCGACGATTACCTTTGGGCGAAAACGACTGCAAACCGGTCTCTGGTGGTTCATATCTCCGTGTGCCATACATTGCAGACGTATCTACGCGACCGTGGCGCAACGCAACCTCCTGATTGTGGATCTTTACTGAACCCCAGTCACCAATTTTGAGGGTGCCATATCCACCGCTGTCAGGAAACCACAGAATATTGCCAGGTTTTAGATCGCCATGGCTGTAAGATGCCCCGTCCGGCATATGATGGACTGTTGAGAGCGCTCTTGTAAGTCCACAAAGTTGCTCCATCACCCACTTGACTAATGAGGCTGACCGCTTTGGTTTGTGCGGTTGATGCCAGAAGTCACCGAGATTTCCGCCGTCCGCCCACTCGAACAGAACATAGTATTCCAAATCTGCTTGCGTACCACGCTGAAAGGATGTTATGAACCGGACAATGTGGTTTTCTCCTATTTGGTTCAATTTAGCCAATGCGTCGACTTCTCTGTTTACATCCACAGCCACGTTCTTGCCGCCTTTCCTAAAAGCCTTGACTGCGACCACGGAAGGCTCGGACTTGTACTGTACTCGCTGTTAGCCCGCAAATGCCAGCCACTCTTGGATCGTGACGTGAATTACCTGATGAAGTGAATTCTTGAAATGGGCAGGGTGAACAGTATACTGGTATACTACGCCGTGTGCGCCGCTGCTTCGCTGTGTGTTCTTCGTAGTAAATGGTATTGGACAGCGATCATCAAAGTGGCAGCTCTGATCATGAGCTGAGATGGTCGGTGTAAGGAAGATCCACTGGTAATCCTGGAATCTGATGATGGTATGAACATGCCATATGCGCATGCGGTTCTTTTCTCCGTCTTTTCTCCTACGCTTTCTTTGAACAGTCTCCATTCGAGCGAATGGATGGCGCCTTGAAGCATCTTGCAGCTTTCGTCCTGAATATTCTTTAACCGGCAAATCTTCATCTCTATACTGAGAAAGCTTGAAGAGTTTCATTGCCGCGTGAAGTTGCTCCAATCGTATGTAAACTGCGATGAGAAAGACCTTCTGCGCTCTTTCCAGAATGTAGTCTGCGAGTGCTCTGTCGTCCTCGTTGGATCTGCTCGATTCTATACCCATAACTTCAAGCACTAGATCCCGTCTGCTGCTCGGACCTGCTCCGGTACTTGATAATATCTTTTCGAAGGCGTCTCGGGGTAAAAACTCTCTGCGCTCTGTTCTTTCGAACATACTGATGCTCATGGAAGAGTGAAGGCTCTTCCACAGCGACTCATGAGGATCTATCTCGGATTCGGAACTGGCATCGGATTCGGACTCGGAAATGTCTTTAGACGTCATTCCTATTGCGTACGTGTTGTCGCTTTCCATTGCCTGCTCGGATTCTGCGGAAATGTCCAGGGCGTCCTCTTGTGCTTATTATTCTTCTTCGATCGAATGGTATGGGTCGGAAATGCTCATCGAGGAAATAAAGGGCTAGGGATAGGCGAACCTGCGTTTGCCAAATGTAGGCATGTAGGCGCTATCAGGCCAGGCGAAGCGCTCTTATGGCTCTCTCGCGCTCTGGGTGGTACTTCGCTAAGAGCAGAATTTGCCTCCATCGGTTTGTGTCGTAGCGGGCCAATGGCCATAGTCGCGGGCTGCGGACATCCTGCCACGAGAAAAGCCATTGCCTCACCGGTACCGTAAGCAACCAGGCTATGCTCAACAGATTGACAGGTAAAGATAAGATGTTCAGGACAACTCATACTGTGACATGCAGACGTCTGCCATCGCGCGCATGTTTGATATTGTGGCGGATGGTAGTGTGCAGCTGTAACATTTGAGTGGGTGTTGAGATATCCGAAAAGAGGGCAGCCAGGGCAAGGTGAGGGGTCGGCCTGTGGACGGCCCCAAATGCGACCCGTGCGCTGGATTGCAGAACATACCTAGATATGCTGATAACAGATGTGTTTAATAACATGGCGTACATGGCCAGCCTTACATGAAGACGTTGCCAGAAGAGACCGATTTCACGCTGAGCTCAATGTCGATGATACTATCAGGTCAGCAGGCTACTCTACAGAAAATGGCTCACGACCTTGGGAAGGATTACACGGCATGATTATCGTTACACAACCTCGTGACAAAACAGCGGAGTGCCAACACCCGGCCAAATCTTGATAGATCAAAAAGGTCACAGAACGGTCCATTCTGTGCGTGTTAAGTTCAAAGAAGCTCAAGAAGTACCAAGGGTGAAGCGACTCTACGGAGGACTCAATCCGCCGTCCTTCCTTCCCTACTAGGTGATTAGCGGGCAGGGGAACGGATTCTCAGCTCTCTTGTTGATATTTAGGTAGTTTCGCATGAACAATCAACTTGTGGCAGCCTGGCAACCCGAGCGTCGTACCAATCGCAATTTCTTTTACAGAGAACCAGCGAGCACAAAGTGTATCCGACTGCGACTTGCTCCACGTTCTGAATGCAACCCTTGGCGAGCCGGTGCCCAGGTAGTGGCAACGCAGCACAACTTACCCAGGTTGACAATGCTGCAAAAGAGATGACATCCTCGCCATCGAAGCTCACATCCATAGACTTGTAGTTTCGCGGTTCCCTTAATGGGGGTTTTATTATAGGAAGGCAATCATCACATGTGAGCATCCGAAGCGGACCTGAGCTAATCCTCTTGACGAATGTGAGGGCGGGCTAGCTCTATCCCGAGCACCCGAGTTAGCGCCTGGGCAGGGTTGTGCAGGCGCTTCGATACCACCATGTTGCAATTTGCCACCTATTGTCTTCTACCCACCACCCACCATTTACTATTTCTGTAGCCAAAGTGTTTCACTTTGATATCTGGTCGTGATTTAAGGTGAAATGTGCATGGCACACCCTTGAGATGTTGCGCTTGGTGAAATCGCTGGCTGGGTATTGCGCGGTCCACGATCGATCCGAGTGAGCCTTGACCATCTAGGTGCCATTGAACTACGTACATCGGAGGCATACCAGATCACTGGAGAGGTGATATTGGTCGTGTGAGGTGCGAAAGTATCCTCGATGTTCAAGCTCACAAATTGCGCAAACTTGACGCCAGGGCGCAGGCGCCGGGTATGTATGCACGCCTGACGCACAGCCTCGTCCATAGATAGGCGTTGGGGGCCACTTACGCCTACGTTAGATACAGCTCCACCCTGCTGCATGGGAAACCTCACCCACGATCCGTCACACATCAACATCGTCATGAAGCTCATTTCCTTTGTCATAACGCTCTACCAACTCTTCCTTATCGCCGAAGCTGCTCCTCTAGACCTCAGGGACGATGAATGCACCCAAATTCACAGCTCAAAGGCGACCTGGGATCCCGTCGATAAATACACCATCGACTTGTTCCAAAAGGAAGCGACATTGCGACCAGAACCTAACCTCTGTCTATTCTACACGCGCGGGTTGAGCGAGACGGCGCGCCGTTACGCGAGAACGAGACCAAATGGGGAGTCTCCTATGACAACGATCTGGGTATTTGCATATTCGCTGCATGGTTCCTGGCTTCTGCTAAACAAGCACAGGATGTCTGGCCAAGAAAGTACTACAACAGCGAAGCCACAACTTCCAACCCACTGCGCTGCATCATGAACAACGAAACCTGGCGAACACAGTATTACACCAACATGTCCAAAGCCTTCGCCTCGCTCTGCGAAGTCTTTGCGACGGTCATGGACGCTAGTATAGGACCAGGCGCAAACACCCCAGGCTATGTCAACAAGGGAGGCCTTTGGTTTCAAGCAGAGTTTCCAGTCTTGCAAGAGCAAAACAAAGTCCTCATGATAGAAGCCATATCACCAGATGGAAAAGTCGCGTGCAAGTATTGGACCAAAACGGATGTTGTCCAGAACAGTATCCATGACGAGCATGTATATGGACGTAGCATGGCTACAGGAAGCGAAGCATGGTTGGACATCTTCTCAGTAGCTGAGCACTCGTTACGTGAAGAGTGGCATATGGACTTGCAGGGCAAGTAAAATTTATGAAGTTCAATGAACAAAGTGTTAGGTACACCATAACACTATCCCATCTACTTTCTTTCGGGTGCCCTATCCAACCCACCCGTAGCTCGGATTCATCCTCCGGTCCAGTCCGCGTTGTTCCTCATGTATGTCCGAGTCTTGCGAACGTATTCGAGAAAACCCCGAAAACACCTTGAAAAAGCGATTGTCATGCATACAATGCTCCCAACGTAGCATTTCCGTTGAAATGGGCACTCGCTGTCTAGACAGTTATATCGGGTCACCACAGCGACGACGCCCAAAGCCGAAGCTGCGACAGTGATGGCAGACCTAACAAGCGGGATAGGGCGAGCACTTTTTGATGGGACTGCATGTCCTTCCACGAGATAGTCGGGGCCATGACCCAAGGTGCCGTCGTTCTGCTTAATCGATCCCATGGCATTCTTGTCGGCATCAGCGAGGGCGAACCCCGGTCCAGGACGCTCATCCTTGAGCATATACCAGAACGTACAGATCAGGATACCGTATAGTAGTAGCTGATGTCCCAGCAGGTAGAAGAGGAACGAGGATATCCCCTGAGGTTTGGGGAGTTCGTGCGGGCGCGCTCGATCCAGATGTACCGCATACGCGAGGCTGAGGGAACCAAGCATGAAGAGGAAGGTCTCGGGTATGTAAAGATAGCGCCAATAGTGCCAGTTCTGTTGTACGAATCTGTTGAGGGTAGCTTGTTTTGCGCTCAATACTCTGGTTGGTGGTGTGGTGTCGGCCATGTTGGTGCGAAGTGCTTTGGCTGAGTCTCGTAGATATAAATGTTTTTACCAAGAGTCTTGGTAGATCGGCAAAGTACCAAATACCCGGCTTTTGGGCTTGGCTGTTACTGTGCATGTCGATGTCCGATAGTTGCATTACTGTTGGACCATGCTGCGCGGATAAGCGGCACCTTACCGCTCAAATCACGACGTTACTGGGTTAGTCACCCAATATGGCCAGTCAAAGTGCGTTTAGAAGGTTGATATTGCTCCTAAAGAGGAAACATTCTAGTAATGAACCAAGATGGCCGAGAACCTACCGCGTCGATGCTAGCGGGAGAGATGAGGTATACCATGAGAAAGACCGTGCCCAAACGCCCAGCAGGTAACTTTCACAATACAATACTCACTTACATGATGGAGAAATTATTTGCCCAGCCTAGCGGACCAAAGCCCTCGAACCCAGTAGACTGCGCGTTCTCATCATCACTTGCTTCCCATCCGAAGAAATTCTGGAGGTCGTCCAGGTTGAACATGGGTTGCTCGAAAGCAGTTGGCGCGCTGGGGGAGGAGTACATGGTCCCTACCGCATTCTCAGATGGTGTTGTCATGGCCTGGCCTGATGTAACAGTAGAAGCGCCCTGACCAGTGGCAGGCGCCGAAAATGGATAGCGAGTAGTAGCCGTGCGAAGAGTTGAAGGCGAAGTTGCCGAGAGTATCTCCTCAACGGGAGGGATGACCGAAATGGCCGCGTTTCGCTGCCTTGGAGTGCCCGCCATTGGCGCAGGCGCGCCGACAATGCGCCGCGCTTCATTCTCTGATGGATCCTGAGGCGCAATGTAGTCAGCAGAGTGACCACGAGCCAGACTGTCGCGTACAGTATCTAACCAACGCTCGGAGGTGATACATAACGATTCAGCAAGTGGGTACATGAACGCCATCTCCCGCAAAGCCTGATTGTTGTACTGCACTAGCTCGACTGTACGACCAATAACAGTTCCTGCGTCGGGCTTTGATACGTCCAGGATCCGAGCGATGTAGTAGAGCATGATGCGACTACTGTTGTAAACGAATGACGGCAGTATGGAGTCCGCAAAGTGTTTGACACCGTGTTGGAGTATGTGTGAGACTAGGACCGACATACGCTGCGCATGCTCAAAGCAGACGTCTTGCAGATGACTTACGAACGCCTGTCGATCAGTAGGGAAGACGAACGGCTCCTGGTTTTTGAACAGATCAGGGAGAGCGATCCTATGGACGTCGCACATGACGTGATGGTACATGCAGTGGATGAGGAGGAGGGCACCTAGCTGATGTGTTTCGCGCCGAATGTAGATGTTGTCCGCGGAAAAGTCTAGCCAGGAAGGCAGACTTTGTTTCCACGACTGGATGTCCTCGATGAGGACAGCGAACCCTGACTCTGGAAGCCACGGCGGTTGCTCTTCGTCCATGTGCTTCACAAACCTATTCCAAGTCAGCATTTAAGACTTGCGAGCTTATCCTAGCCACACTTACCGTAAAACACGTCGCCAAATACTGACGATGCGCACATAGTACGCAGCCATACCCAAATTATCCGCTGGTTTCTCTGGAATATCCTCTGGAGACATAAACTCCAGTAAAGTACCCCTCTCAAGCCGTTCCGTGATGCATGGTATCTGTAGTGAGAACTGACGCTCGTTGCAAGGAAGCTGGATCTTGAGGTCTCTTTCATTGAGTATAGTGAGGTGGTCGACGCCACTACCAGCCCAGACATCAATCATATAGCATGCCCACATGAGCCTTCTACGAGACTCTCGTACAGAAACCTCATTTGGACTTCCTCCTAATTCCTTACAAAGAACATCCGGTGACACTTCATTGTTGAGCTGTAAAGCATGCGCCATACGGATGACAAGGCCGGTAAGAAGAAAAGACCCAGCATAGTTGCCATTGCGAGCTTCTTGGTCGTGAAGCAAAACCAAGACCTTGAGTTTGGTAATTGAGATGGTGCTGTAATCAGCGAAGAACATCTCTTCCGCGACTTTAGCCCACTGGCTTCCGGCTGACTGGATCAGATCTTTGGTCAAGGGCGAGAACGACTCACTGTAGTCGAGAGCATAGAATCGAGCACCTAGTGCACACATAATGTGCAAGAGGGCTTGGTCAGACGCATCCACGAGCTGTCCTTCGTCTAGCATCCGAATGAACGAGGGCTTGTGCTCGAATGCAAACACGCGGATGGGGTGGACGTTGTTGAAGTAAGCATCTAACAACGCATGGAGTTTTATCCTGGGTGGTAGCTGCTGGGAAAACAACCTGTGCATATTCGTAAGTTCGATGCACGCCGATGATATCGTGAAGCATACCATAGTAGGCCCGGAGGACACCCCGCTACAGCAGGCTCGCTACTGGATAGTGAGCCGAGTAGCCTAGAAGGTTCTCGGGAATCCCGCGGAGTATGTGGAGGTATCATTACGGAGTCGGCGTGTGTGTCTGATGCAGGAGTCGCAATGCTCTGTACCCAGGCTGGCTCCACCTGCTCAGCATCGTATACACATGATGTTCTGCGCTGCTGGCATCTTATGCAGTTCGGTCGTTCGCCGGAGCACTTGACTTTGGAGTCTCGACAAGGAATGCAGGATCGGAATGTCCGTTTACGCTTGATGCCTACAACAGGCTCGTACGACGTGCTTGGTCTCTTCGCGGCAGTCGAAACACCGCCATTCTGCACACAGTCTAGCTGTAGCCTTTCGCAGTTCAGACAGCCGTTTGGGCGTTCATCGCACTTGACCTAGATGATTGTCAGCTACGTTTGGGCCTTGAGTTTGTGGTTTGCCGGATCTCCTAGACCCCGACGCGGGAACTATGACCATCGCGACAACCTAATGGTCGCTCGCAAGATACCCGTTGTCCTGGTATGGGTGTTTGAAGATAGGAAAGACGCAAGAGTCAAGGAGATCCTACCTTTCTCGCACGGCAAGTAGCGCAGGCTGTCGAAACTCTGTTAGTACACCTATCGCCAAATAAAGAGGCCATGTCGCGTACCGTTAAGTGGTCTTCTGCGCTTCTTAGCAGCAGTCTCTGGCACGGCGGGCGTTCCCGGCGACTCCATGTATCGTTCGGTTTGTCGCTCGGAATGTCGCGTCGTTCTGGAGTTGCGAAAGAGCGACGGCGGCGCGACGACGACCCAGACTTAAGGCGAAAAATGACGTGCGAATCCGTTGGGATTGGCTCAAAGCACGCGGCCTAATAGTGGGGTCATGCTGTGTTCGGGCAGGTGCGGATCTCATCCCCCCACGAGCTAGCTGTTTGCGGTGCTAGCATACCTGTACCCTTTCCCTGAACCCCGCAATTAACCAAGGCCAATTCTCAAAGCAGACGATATTTGGCTTATTTCCATTGATCTAGAAGGGGCACGAGACCCTTATAGTGTTTGCGGCTCAACTAGAATGTGGAAACTACGATACTCCAGGACTTGGCAAGACCTTGGCAGTTGAAGCTGATCATTGCAGCGACACTCAACATTGAACCCTTCGTACCCAACATAAGTGCACCAGCAAAATTCAAGACAGGATAATGACTCTTCCAAGATCTTCCAAGAAGACTAGATACGTCATCTCAAGACCCTTGTGCTGAATAATCCCTGCGCCTTCTCGAATCGAAGTCCCGAAGTCCCTACCAATCACTGATAAGGCACACCGGATATGGCGACTTGCCAGCAACAGATGCGCCAACAACATCATACTAGCTTCGATGCTTCAAGATTAAAGGCGTCCAACATCATGATCTCGCCAGCTACGTAGGTTCATTTAGTCAGAAATGTAATGCAAGGGAGATCAGGTCGCCAGCAATGCAAGTACACGCCTTCCGCTAGCCAAACAAGCAAACGCCAAGCAAACGCCAGATAAGCATGATCACAAGACCAAAGCAGCCACGCCAGCGAGCGCAACACGCGTACTTGCACTGCACCTGCATCATTTGATCAATAATCTGGCTAGCGAACGGAGATTTTATCCGGAAACCGTAAATAGTTCCGCTAGACTCACGATGGTGTGTTGGATGTAACAAAGTTGATTAAATGAGAGAGATCGCGACCGTCAGACCCTGGAACAAAGTTGAGTTGCAACCAACTATAGCAAGAGGGTGTCTAACAAACCTAAAGACTTGCCTTTATGTGCTTATCGCAGGTAGGCCTGAACCCTTACTAAGCATGCAAAACCTGACAATGCCAACATTTTGGCTTTATGTGGACGTTACGCAATACATGACAAGTGCTGCTGCGTCTTCACTTGTAGTTCGCAAGGCTGGTTGCAACGATTGCCACGATCAGTGAATGGTTGGAGCAAAACAAAATAAGTCCCAAAACCATGTCTATTCAATATCCACAAAGCACCTCTCAATGCCACATATCCAGCTATTTACGCCAATTCAACAAGCATGCAAAACACCACGCCATGTCTATGCCAAAAGCCCCTTTTTCACAAACTCGTGAGTTCGCTGATCGAGGATCAATGATGCCGGTGCACGCAATCCCATTCGTACTGTAAATGGACGTTAGCTGGAGGTGCCTACAAAGGATGAAAAGCGTTCTTGACTTACCACTCTACCCTCCTCATCCCCAGTATAGACATGATGAGGCATCGGTAATATACACGTGATAGGTGCTGCAGACGAAGGAGAAGTAGGATCGCTGTGATTGAGCACGTTGATGAGGTTTGCAGACCACTTGCTGGGTACTGAGGTTGGAGTGGTGATGGTCGGGGGTGTTGGCGTTAGATGGAAGATTTTGACGACACCTCTCCGGTGCCCAGTGAAGATGAGTTCGCGCTCACACCACTCGTTTCCCACACCCTCGTACACAGCAACAGCTGTGATACCATCTGCGTCGTCTTCGCTATCGCAGATATCCTCGTCAAGCAGCACTGCGCCGTTGAGTGTCGTGACAATGAGTCGGCTTCCGCAAGCGAGCACAATGTGTCCTGTAACGCTGTTGATCCTGGCCGCCTGGATCGGTACTGGGTTGCGCTTCTGCCGTGGACCTAGATCGAGCTCGCGAACGAACTCATTTCGGTTCAGGTCCCAGAGGAAGACACGTCCATCGAGTGATGCAGATAGGAATGCAGAGAATGCGCGGCTTGCGGCGAGTGTGATGACAGATGACTTGTGGCCGAAAAGCGTTGTGGCGTTTTGCAGGTCAATGTGGCCTCTCTCGGCTTTGCTCATCGTCCAGATGGCGAGTGTACAGTCCGTTCCTGCTGTGATCAGGGTTCTACCATCGACAAAGAGGGAAGTTGTCAGCTGGCCAGAATGCAAATGCTCGAACAGCCCGATGAGCTTCTTGGAATGCGAATCGTAGAAGCGCACGCTTCCATCTGTGAAACCCCACTCCATGTAACGATCATGATGCGGCGGTATGTTGTGCCGGAATGGTGCCGAGCAAAGGAGCTTGTCGCTTTTGCTGATGTAGTTGAGAGATGAGATGCGATCGTTAGACTCCAGTAGCGTGCCCGGAACTCGATGCAAGCTCTCCGCAGACGTGTCGAGCTTGGTGGCTCTCGTGACATTCTCTTTCTGTGGGTGCGGTCGCTGGAAAACCTGAGGAGGCGTCTGTCCGAAATTGTTAATAACACTGATCTTCTGCGCGCGCTCCTTCTCATCCGTGATCGAGTCGAGATCGATTGCACCCTGATATGTCATGTAGTGGAAGACGTTGGCGGCCTCAATCGCTGCTTCGCCTCGCTGTTTGTAGCCGAAGATGAGATCAATCCAGTGATGCAGGTTCTGGCTCACGTGAGGGCTTTCCAAAGCCTCGCGCTGTTTGGCAATAAAGATGGCCGGGTCGCCCTTAGCCCACGGAGGTAATTGGACGTTATCGATCTTCGAGCCATCGGATCGCAGACCAAAGTTGTACCCATTGACGTTGGTCAAGAAGTCGGGAAGGAAGTAGAACTCCGGGGTAAGCTCGCGTACGTCGGCCATATTCTTGGCGGACACCGAGTCCCAGACATTTTGGATCGAGTAGAACATACGATCAGCATGATCCCATGTACCGCCCTGGATGAGGAAGAAGGCCGCACTAAAGGGTTGGAGTCGCATCAGATATGACGCCACGGTCATGGCGGACGAATAATGAGTTCCATAGTGGAAGGCGTGACTCGCGTCTCCCATCTCGGCAAACGAGCTAAACCTCTCTCTGATCAGGTGTTCTTGCTTCGGGTCCTGGATACCAATAGGCTTGCGAAGATCTCGGAAGTTGCTTGGGTCACTCAAATCCAGTTCCTCGCTATGATAATTCGACAGCACCCACGGGAAGACCGGATACTGGGTCAAATCGTTGAACGTCCTTCCAGCAAGCGTATTGACGAACATCAGGTAATGGAAGTTGGACATATCTCCTTTCAGCCACTTCTTGGTCGCCGGATGGGCGGAAGCAGTTCCGAAAGCTGATGCGAAGCGTGATCCAAACGTCTGTGGTGCTTCTTCCGGGTTGCGCAACGAGTCCAGGCGCCAGGATATCTCAGAGTTGGCATGCTTCTCTGGATTCGCGACATGCGAAGCTCGTTGAAGGACCCGAGAATGGATATCGTTCCGAGCTTGGGCAGAGACAGCTGTGAGAAGGTAGCTACGCCCATCATCGAAGAAGACTTCGATCCCAACATCGCGGTGGAGGAAGCGCCGTTTGGAAATACTAATAACCTCAGTCCACTTCCAATTCCTTACTGCATCTTCTTGGCTCCTTGGTGGTGGGCGACGGGTAGTGACAGCCTCTTTTCCAGCTATGACTTGAACATAAGGGTCGCGCTCATCTGGCGGCGCCTGCCAAACGCGTACAATCTCGCCGTCTGACCTTTGGAAGAAGTCGTCCAGTAAATAGAGACAGTCTTTTCCTACGATGAGGAGACCCTCTATTGCTTCCAGTCCGACTACCCGAGAGATGTTGCAAACGTATTGCACCTGATCGCCGCGGTTAAGACTGCGCATGACCTTGCGATTTTTGTCTTCGAAGCCATCCTCATCTTCATACATCGCTTCGACCATCTCAAAGTCATCGTCGCTAGCAGATTCCGGTTCTTCGGTCGGATCACCCGATGCGCTCACGGAAGAGGCAGACCTAGTTGATCGCGCCTTGACAGGGGTGGCGCCAACAGCTTCCTTCGCCGAGATAGCTGGCACAGTGGTATCCAATCTCGGCCGCTCTCGTGGATCTGTGTCTTTTCGTTTGGGTTGATACGACTGTTCTCTGCTAGTGTTATCAATAACGATACGTAGGCGCTTTCGATCACGGCCCTCGGTTTCGTCGAGCCGCCATCTGGCAGGTGGGCTGTCTTCAAAAAGACCGCATGGGCCTTTCAGTTGGTGGTCAAGCTTGGCCAACACTGTTGCCATGTAAGTGGCGTTGTCCTGCTGGTCTTGAAGAACCCGCTGGTGCTTAATGCGCTCAGAAGCATGTATATTAGATCTCCAGTGATTTGTTGAGTTTTCATGATGGTTCCAGACATTGTCTGCAGCAAGTTCATCAGATTGCCACTGCTTCAGCTTCTCCTTGCGCTTGGCAATTCGCCTCTGAGAAGTCTCTTCGGTCTTTTTGTTCTGGCTCTGGGCAAATTCTTCCCACGATTTCGTCATTGAGCCATAGAAGAACTTGTCCATCTCAGTCTTGTTCTTATCGAGCCACTCTAGGAATGTCTCATTATCAAGCTCAACGAGCTTTTGGAAGCCATCATAAAGATCTTTTGTGTCGCCATGTATAGCATCGGCCAAGATCATTGACGTTTCGTGAGGCTTTTGCACCATGAGCGACCTCCAGAAGTTCGCCGCCGCAAGACGCACGTCTGTGTGTTCAGACGACAACTGTGTGTAGAGAAGATAGCAAATCATCTTCAACGAGAAGGTTTCGTTGTTGACAGAGGAAAGAATAATAGGCTGCCAGTACATCATCTTCTCGATGACTGCTGTGGTAGTCGCACCGCTTTCGGACTCATCTGACTCAGCCAAACGAAGCAGAGCAACTCTCAAGAAGGTGTTACGTATTGATGAGATAGGCTGCGTGCACAGTCTGACAGACTTGATAGTCGCAATATCCGGACGTTCGAGATATTCTAGGAGGAAGCCAGCGAAGTCGAGCAAGGACTCTGCACCTTCAAGAAACCATCCCTCGAAAACCGCTTCGGACACGTGGATCACAAAGCGTTGCAGATTAAGGAGAACGCGCGGTTCGTGCAACAATTGCTGGTCGAACTGAAGCGCATTTTTGACGGACGAGAGCGTTTGCCGAAGAATGTATGACTCGAAGTATGCTTGATGTTCTTGAAAGCCGGGAGGTGTCTTGAGGAAGAGACCTAGCCCAGGAAATTCTTTGCGTGTGAAGATCTGGTCCTTGAACACATCGAGCACAACCTCCAAAGTAGCTTCCACCACAGAGCTACCAACTTTTAGTGCCAAGGGAGCAGCGTACTTTGGTGATAGTATTGGGTTGAGATAAGGTTGCTGAGCGGCTTTCTTCTTATCCGCCGAGACGAGCACAAAAGACGAAGCTCTGCGGAAAGGTAATACGCGTCGAGACGCAGGCGAAGGTGATACGTCAACGTTGGTCGTGCGGACCACAGGCGCTTCATGCCCGTTGGCTCTGGAAAGCGGTCGGATCACAACATCTTGGCCCTCGAAGGTCAGTGCGGACCCTCTTGATAGCAGTTCTGTCTCGGCGCTGACGCTGTCAGATGTGACAATGACTGGATAGAGGACGAAGAGCAGCTCTTGGACATAGTTGGACGAGTGGGTGTAATCGCGAAACCCTTCTGATCGTGAATGTAGCTCCGACAGGAACTGAATAGCAGAGTTCAGAACAACGGCAAAGTCATTCAGGCGATCTGTCTGAGGAGCACGGGTATCTGAGATGGTTAGTGCGATTGCAATATAGTGGCTGAACTATACTCACCAACTGTTGGCTGCTTGGCATTCAGCGACATTGTTCTACGACGCCCTCGAGTGACTGTGCCTTCGCCAGTCTCTTGCTTTGGTGTACCATCGTCGGCTCGGGCGAGGTCACGGTCGCGGACAATCGCCCGTAAGCCAGTTTCCAACATTGCGGTAATTACCGGGAATATTTCAGGGTAACAAATCCTGAGCTGAGACTGTGGTGAATGCGCAATGAAGATGTCGACCAAATTGAAGACGTCGAAATCGCGCTCGAAGTCGATAGTTGCGACATCGCGGCCAAAGAGGATCGCGAAACAGATAGTCCAGATGCCTGGTGTATTCCACCAGTGACGCAACCTGTTCTTCATCAAGATGAAGCCTCCTGTCTTGTCCCCAAACTTCTTGACGTAGTGCGAACCGTTGACCACTAGCAATCGAGCTAAGATCTTTGCCCCAAGGACAACGACTCGCTGTTCAGGCTCGGCAAGGAGATAGAGGAGCCACTTTCCAGTGACGTTCTTCGCAAAACGAACAATTTCGTGCGGGTTTTGAGGATCGCAAAGAAGCTCTGCTAGAAGAGTGAGGATGGCGATGCCCAAATCAGGTAGAGACAGTGGTGGGGAGCTGGCGCCGCCTTGTGCCGGGCTATTCGAGCGTGGTGTAGACTCTGGCGTCAACGTTGGCGGTGTGCCTTTGCGAAGACGGGCAATGCTCGCTTTCGGCCGCAGTGCTCGTTTCGCATACGACGCGCGGCTGTCGTGCAGCGCATACGTGACGAAAAGAGATAGCGATCTCGCATTCTCCCCGTTGAAATTGATGATGAGTAACGCTTTGAAGGCGGCGAGAAACAGCTTAAATGTCGATGGTGTGAAGTTTTCACCCTTGAGAGCATCCGTCAGACGCTTGACAACACCTGGGATATGTTAGCTAAAGTTGACTTGCCATTTTGGTATACTTACGTATTCTATGAAATCGCTTAGCGTTGTAATGATGATGCTTGCTGCCCTTAGCAAAGTGCGCAAATTGCAAGTAATACAGCTTCTGCGTTTCCAACGAAGTAGCTCTACGCCAGATCTCTAGATCAACCAAGAGCACTCTATACGCAAGTGGATTGATGATGAGTGATTCGGTTGGCTCGTTCTCGTCGTATCCGACAAATCGAAGGATGATTCGCAAGAGCTGCATGACAAAGCTCTCGCAGTCTTCCGGTGTCACTTCTAAGGAGGACGGGTTGCGCGCCACCAATCCGCCCATGGCGAATCCAATCTTCTGGCGCAGAACCTCTGCCAGGACAGCAAATCCGTTGCGCTGCTCCATGGCCTCGCAGTTGCGCCAATTGCCCCCAACAGCTTCGAGCAAAATCTTGACAGAGCGAAGCATGCTGTCTAAAGTCTGGGCTGATTGTACCAGCTTCAACCCGACAGCGACACAACCGCCGATACGCCAAATGGCATCGTCGAGTGATTGTGGAACGACAATGACAGGGTCACCAGATAGGCGTCCAAATCCTCGTGGCTGAGACAGCGCATCGTTGACCGAAGGTACGGCAGCATTGATGATGATAGGAGTACTATGAAGTCTGGTATACTTGTGCAGAGTTTTGGCTGATTCGCGCGACAAGGATCGAATTAGTTGAGATTCATCGATGGCATTTCTGTCATCGTCGTCCATTACGGAACTGGGAGAGAAGCTCAGTATTATCTTCGATTCAGGCATGAGATGGCTTGCATTGGCCCGAATAGCTGCTACGATGTCGGATCGTTCCTCTCTGCCAGGATGCAAGATCTCATTGTGAACATGAAGCTCAGCAGAGGTACGGTAGGTTTGGAACGACCCGAGCCTATCTTGGAAGTTCCCACAATAACGCGGACCAAGTTTATGATATACAGCGATCAGCTCATCTGACAGCGGTTCAGAGAATAGATGGAAGGAGGCGACTGAGAGTTTTGAGGCAATGACGTTTCTGCCCAGCCGAGGCGCCAGATTCCGTGGCGTTCCCAAGAATGCGAGTATGTGGTGCTTGGACACGCTAGAAGACATGGAGGTAAAGCTATCCTGGCTGCTATCCAGTAGTGGAGGATGCGAAGGGTAGTGGGCTTTCATAGTCTCGGTGAACTCACCATCGACGAAAAGTGATGCCTTGGCAGCGCCGATACCGATAGCCTTGGTTCTTCGATGAACCACAGCGATGTGATACCACCGGCCTGCCTCGAAGCGAGGAGCTTTCTTGAACCTGACACTGGGTATGACACCAGTAGAATGGCCCATGTAAGTCTGCAGGATGAAACAACGCGTATCTCTCTCCAGATATGCCATGAGGAAACACGTCTGCGTGTCGTCGTATGCGCCGAAGAGTGTAGTGTGGCAGTCGGCGTCGAACCTATCGACCCTTACCCAAGCAGCAAATGTATATCCACCTCCTGGGGACATGGGCGGAAACGGGCGACCAATGTCTGGAAGTTCAATGGCGCTGAAACCGTGCAAAGATAGATCGAATTGTATAAAGGGCGGATCGCGCGAGGAGCGCATACCACGCAAGAGAAATTCAGCAGCTGAGTCGGAAGACGCTGCTTTGCGGAAGAGGTAGTATGCATCGTCCAGCCTGTTGATGCCGTACTGAACTAGGCCATCGGCCAGCTCTTGCAAGAGGCTAGCTTCTATAGGAGCGCACTTGTTCTCAAAAAGTAGGGGTAAGATAGTGCTCAAGACGCCAGTGACGTGTAGCGCAGCTTTGTTATAAGATGAAATGGAAGTGATTTCCAGGATAGCAAGCAGCACGGATATGGAAAGAGCCTTGGAGCGCGTACCCGGGGCGTCTTCACCAGACAGACCCCGCCAGAAGTGGAAGATGGTCGGAATGATGTCTGGATTCTGCAGTATCTCATTGCCGCTGAATATAGCCCGTACCTGGCTGCGTAGTGGGTCGAGATCAATGTCGGTATCGCTGTACATGGACCGCGGGCTAGAGACTACGATCCCAGTAGGCTGCGAGTCACCGCTGGCCGCTGCATTCTCGTCCTGCTTGGGTTGTGCGACTTCGACCTTCTTATCGATATCCCTGAAGATCCGTGTCATGGTCTCCTCGCCCAAGGCAAAGGCGAACAGGGTGCCGAAAAGTTGCTCCTGGCCGGCATCATCGCGCTTGCTCTGCGACTGGCCTCCAAAAATGCCAGTGCTAGCCAAGGCCTGTTCCAAAGCACTCCAGCCGCCGTGCTCGACGCGCTTGGCGAAGAAGCGCCTGTTACCGGCATGCTCGTTCAGCGCGTCTGACAGGACATCGAGTGTTCCCTTGATTACCTCGAAGAAGTCGATGCGGTCGGGCGTGGGCAACTCGGCGGGTTTGTAGAAGCCAGAGAGGGAGCGCAGGGTAATGAGGAGGGTCTCGAAGCCGCGGACATGGCGGAACGCGTCTTTGGTATGGGTTTGGTCGTTGGACTCGATCAGCAGCTGGCGCATGCGGCGCAGGGCGTTGCTCTGGTTGTGGAGGACATCGGAGGTCGGTGGTGACGTCTCGGAGGCCCTGATCAATTCGTCCGCTAGGCTTCGGAGTTCGGCTATCTGGTTATTCATCGGCGGCAGTCGTGAGGCGGCCGTGGAGGACCTGTGCGGCCGAGTCGTCGCCATGTTCAGGCGAGACCGCTGCTGCGGAATTTGGGCGGAGGTGATGGCAGCGTGGGTCGCACCTTCATGTCTCCCGAGCCCCAAGCCCGCACATGAGACCTCAACTTGCGGGGAACACTAGTCGTGTCGTTTGGTGGTGGGCGGGCGTATACTGAGGGCTGATTACGGCGTGCGGGCGCCGCTCTCGTCGTGGTTGCTGCTAAGCTGGTCATCGAAGCTGATCCCTGTCAGTCCAGGCTCCCACGCTGCACGCGCCGAACGTCAAGTCGCCGCAAAGCAAGGTACTGATAAACAATGCGCTAGCACTAGAGCTGTGCATATCGCCTACCAACATAGTTATGATAAACACGCGTTCTGTCTCACGCGGGCCGCAGGGTGCGCTCCTGACTATTGCCTCTCACGTGAGCACGCATTGCCCAGGTGTGGCTGGCACAGCTACCTGGGCACATCGAGAACGACCTCCGTATATGTCAGACCAACGTTATCTCCCAGCAACCCATATGTGAAGCGATGCCTCGACGAACACAGCCATCGTCTGCATCCCAGGGCACTCGGGTGTCCTGATACCAACCATGTATCATTCATCTGATACTCATGGCGCGTGCGCTAGCTCACCCCAGCCTCACTCGCGCGGGCGCGGATAGGTCATGCGTCATCCACCTAGCGCGCCCGGGCCATGCACCGAGGTCCTGATAAGAAGCTCCATCGCCATAGCTACCCCAGCTGCATCCCCATCTCTCCTCCACAACACTCTCCTCCCTCCCATCTCCCCTTCCTTCATCTATCACGCTTCTTGCACCCCTTTCACCCTTGTGTTTCTAGTTCTCGCTGTGCGAGCTCCGCCATCATGAAGTACAGCCTGGTCTTCGCCCTACCGGCTTTGGCCGCCGCGTCGCCTACCTTCAACGTAGAGACCATTCACAAGAACGCCGCCCCAGTGCTGTCGTCGACCTCTGCCAAGGAGGTGCCCAACAGCTACATGGTCGTCTTCAAGAAGCACGTCAAGGATGCCTCCAAGCACCACGACTGGGTCCAGAGCGTCCACACCAAGAACAACGAGGAGCGCATGGAGCTGCGAAAGCGCTCCTCGCAGTTCCCAGTTACCACTGAGGTCTTCGATGGTCTCAAGCACGTCTACGAGATGGCCGGCATGAAGGGCTACTCTGGCCACTTCGACGACGAGACCATCGAGGCCATCAGGAACCACCCAGATGTAAGTTCTATCCCCAGCTGTTACCAGCTTGCATCGTCCCAGATGGCGTCAGCGCGCTGGTGGCCTAGAGTGAGCGCTGCCTAGGCGGCCTTATCTCCGCAGGCAGCTCCGGCTCCGCATCAGCACACGTGACGCCATCTAGGTACCTGTACCTGCATAAGACTTGGCGCTAACACTTTGATAGGTTGACTACATCGAGCGCGACTCAGAGGTCCACACCCTCGGCCACGACGAACCTGAAGTCGAGAAGAACTCTCCATGGGGTCTCGCCCGTATCTCGCATCGCGACTCCCTGAGCTTCGGCACCTGGAACAAGTACCTTTACGCCGCCGACGGTGGTGAGGGCGTTGACGTTTACGTCATCGACACTGGCACAAACACCAAGCACGTTGACTTCGAGGGTCGTGCCAAGTGGGGCAAGACCATCCCCAACGGCGATGCCGACGAGGATGGCAACGGCCACGGCACCCACTGCTCCGGTACTGTCGCCGGTAAGAAGTACGGTGTCGCCAAGAAGGCGCACGTCTACGCCGTCAAGGTCCTCCGCTCCAACGGCTCCGGCACCATGTCCGACGTTGTTAAGGGTGTTGAGTACGCTGCTAAGTCTCACTCTGAGACCGTCAAGGCCGCCAAGGATGGCAAGAAGAAGGGCTTCAAGGGAAGCGCCGCCAATATGAGCTTGGGAGGTGGCAAGTCTACCACCCTCGACCTTGCCGTCAACGCTGCCGTTGATGCTGGTATCCACTTTGCCGTCGCTGCCGGTAACGACAACGCCGACTCGTGCAACTACTCCCCAGCTGCTGCTGAGAAGGCCGTCACCGTCGGTGCCTCCACTCTCCTCGATGAGCGTGCCTACTTCTCCAACTACGGAAAGTGCAACGACATCTTCGCCCCTGGTCTCAACATCCTCTCCACCTGGATTGGCTCTGAGCACGCTACCAACACCATCTCTGGAACCTCAATGGCCTCTCCTCACATTGCTGGTCTCCTCGCTTACATGCTGTCTCTTCAGCCTAGCAAGGACTCTGCCTACGCTGTCGCCGACATCACCCCCAAGAAGCTCAAGGAGAACCTCATCTCCGTCGCCACCGTCGGTGCTCTCTCTGATGTCCCCAGCAACACCAAGAACGTCCTCGCCTGGAACGGTGGTGGCTCTTCCAACTACACTGAGATTGTTGAGAAGGGTGGCTACTCTGTCAAGAAGGCTGCCGAGAAGGAGGAGGAGTCCGAGTTCACCATCACCATCCCTTCTCTCTCTGAGATCGAGGGTGACTTCGAGAGCGCCAAGGAGTCTGCCAGCCGCACCGCTCACCGCGCCGGTGGCAAGCTCCAGCACCTTGAGCAAGAGATCGAGGACTTCATCGCCGAGGAGATGGAGTCTATGTTCGAGAAGGTCAAGGAGCGCGTCGCTAGCCAGTAAATGTGACATGATATGATCGTTAATATGACCCAAGAGGGTTTACTGATATATGGAATGGTATGGGTTCGGTATCGGCGTCTGGTTTTCTACATGGAGCATGTGTCTCCCATCTCATTGGACACAAGTTGATGTACTGTACGTTACTCTTGATATGGAACGCAATGTGAGGTAGATTAGATATCTGGAATGGATCTATCTTTCCTCCACCAACACTCGCTTCTTTCTCGTGTTTATGTCTGCCTTTTGCATCGTTACTCCAAGTCGTGTCCTTGTGAAGAAGAGTCTTCGTGTTCTTAGTTCACCCTAGCGTCCATCATGGACGCTTCGCGCTTTCCTCTCACGGCATCCGCAATTATTGTCTCAATAACGACGGCGACGCCGATCCGACAACAGTCCGGTCGCTGGCTGCAAGCCCGCCTTCTCTTCAGCAACGCGTCTCAGAACACCAAACATGAAGCCAGTGTTTTTACTCAGCAAAGCCGCAATCTCGGGCTTGTTGAGCAGCTCGATGTGGGAAACGATGGTCTCGCGAATCATCTCTCGCAAACCAAGATCGGTATCTGGTGTTGTGTTGAGGGCGTGTTCTGCAGCTTGAGCGAACACATCATCATTCCATAATGGCGCGCAGATAGAAGAGAACTTGACGCGGGCCAGATCCTTGAGACCCTTGACGTCGTACTTATCGCCTATCTCGTACATCTTGGCGTGAAGAAGGAGCTGTGACGCGCCTGCTGTGGGTAGTGTGGGAGAAGTCCAGTCCGGGCAGCATCTAAGGCATACGAAGTCGACACAGGACGAGCCACATGTAGCTGCAGCGCAAACATGATGATGGCAGACGAGATAATTTGTACAAAGTGGAGGGCATGTGTGTGGAAAGTTGTAACGGTACCGACCTACTTTGGGCCCTTTCACGACCGGCAAGTCGAGTGCAGCAGGTATCGCGTCTTTCTCGGCATCGTATTCGCCTTCGTAAAGATACTTGACAAGCCGCTTCACGATGTCTGGCTCGTCGTCGGACAGATCAGCTTTGGCACTTGACGCTTGCTGCTAGATGCGTTAACAAGTGCGCGGTATAATCACACGAGTAGTATATGGTTTACCTGATTAGCAGCGAACCTTTCCGCGCCCTTGAAGAACTCCGATCGGGTGCAGACCACAGCCTTGTGGACGTTGTACGTATCGCTGCCGCAGGTGATGGTGAAGTCGGAGTATGCGCCCGATTCTAGCAAGCTGCGATGGAGTTAGTCAATTTCTGGATAGGGTTTTATCAGGTCTGAGTATATACATCTTGAAAGTATTGACAAGCTCTTTGCGAGCGTGCTCAGCCATGTTGTTGTTGATGAAGACTTGAGATTTCGGGGTCTGCGATTAGTGTCGCTCTGTGAGATAGGTTGCGCACGGAGGATGGAGGATATCATCGATGATATCGAAGCACGGACATTGTAATTTAAAGGATCGGAGGTGAAGGTAAAGGTAAAGGTGAAGGTGAGCATGGAGATGAAGAGAGTCTAACCTGAGACGGCATTTTCAGAATGTGGAAGGAGAGGATGAATCTGTTACCACTAGTGTATGTCTCCAGGACATAATACCAATCGTTAGCTAGGTTGCATTTTGCAACTTGTAACAAAGAATCTCCCTCACTCCTTGCATCCTTCTCGGCCTGTTTACGCTCGCAGCGTAACCCTAACCGGCAACCCGTCCACCGGATGAGCTCCACCCCCACCCATCTCAGCCTGATACGCTCGATTTCCATCAACAGTCTTGATACCCTTCCTCGGATGCAATTTGTCCCACTCCTCATACGCCGGAGTGATATCGAACATCCTCACAGTCATGACCAATGCGATCTTGAGTTCCAACTGCGCAAGTGTCTGTCCGATGCATGCACGTGGACCCCACTCAAAAGCTCTCCACGAAGCTTTCTTCGGGTACAACGGGTCTTCAGGATCGACTAGCCAGCGATCAGGAATGAAGTCTTCTGGCTGTACAAATACTTCGGGGTTGTGATGCAAAGCTAAGGTGAGGGTCCAGATGTTACAGCCTTCTGTTGGGTATCGGTGGCCCTGCTCATCTGATAGGAAGACATCTGGACGGCCATCGCGCATGCTGCCGGCGGGAGGGAAGATGCGTAGGACCTCTTTGATGACGGCTAAGGTATAAGGTAGCTGGTTCAGCAGTGAGGGGTCGTCCGCGATAGTCCGAGTGATAGTGTCGAGCGAGAAGTCTGATCCGAATACCTTGTCATGTTCTGCACGGACTTTAGATAAGACATCTGGGTGACGCGAGAGGAGTATGTAGCTGTACAGTAGTGTGCTACTCGTAGTATCGTGACCGGCATAAAGGAATAAACGAAGTTGAGGTTTCGCGAGCTGCTTGAAGACCGATTCTGATATCGCATCTTTGTCTTCTACATCTTCGAGATACTTGCCCATGGCTAGCGCAATGATAGATCTCGTCTGTTTTCGGGATCCACTAGATGAGTCTTTGCGGGAGGTAGCCAACTCTTCGAAGCGCTTGTCGATTTCCTCATCGAGGTATCGATTCATACGGTAATTGTTGTACTTTTGAACAAATGGGCGAGGACTGAGATAGCGACGGAACGGGTTGAATGTTGTGCCGAACGATGTCCAGTAGACTTGTCTTCGGAGACAATCTGCGAGCGCGCTTCCTTGGGTTTGGTAGTATAGACGTGAGCCACTGTGTCCGATGTTCAGCAGTTGCCCGATGTTGCAAACGTACTGAATGGTGAACTTACAGGGTAACACGTGCGATGATGTCGAATGTTAGCCGAAGAGTATGCTCTTCCAAAGGAAAGGTTTCATCTTTCTTGGCGCGTTCTTGGAGAAGTTTGCAGAAAATTGAGACTTCTTCGGCGATAACAGGCGAAAGTCCTGTGATGTAGCCAGCAGCAAATCCTGGATTAAAGAGCGCTCGCCATTTCTTCCACGTGCTTCCATCCATTGTCAGTAGAGACGGACCACCATTGATGACCTCCAAAGTAGCGTTTATATTGGGCGGCTTGTTGAGAAAAGCAGCTTCGACTTGCGATGCAACATAAGGGTTTGCGACCACCATGAGAGGAGCGTTGAAAGGCCATAGGTTGAGATAGAAGACGCCGCCGGGGAATGACTCTGCTATCCGCCGTACTACCACATGCATTACAGTGTTGCGAGGCAAGTCCTGGATGGTTTCTTTCAATACGATGAGATGACCGAACAGTGGATGGTGTTTCGGCATAGGCTTGCTATTATTAGAAACATATCTGCGATGTATTGAAGAGTCGACTTACTGCACCTGACTTTTGAAGCCTCTTGATGTGTTGCCGATTAGCCATTAAGCTGGCTACGAACATGACGAAGGCTCCGGCGGCAACAGCCATGATGGCTGGCATGCTGACCCGCGTCATGCTTACTCACGTTTTGTGCAATGAAGATTGCCGAGGGCAGCACAAAAGCACAAGTAGATAAGCTCGATTTCGCGAGTGTTGATGTTGAAATGCCGACGAAGGTGCAAGGCGCACGAGGAAGTAGCCTTGAGGGGCGGCACGGGTAGGGCGCTAGCCCTATTTGGGCATCATGCATGTCAGCACTATCTATAGCACAAACACCGCATTCTTGTACTACAATGCCATGCACCCCGACAGCTGAAATGATTTTACCCAGGCCGGTTAATAACATGCTACCGAGTCGTCGGTTTCTTGGGGATGTTGTAATTCGTTCTTCATTACCCGACGCCGACCGGTCATAGCCCCCACACGCAACAGCTCCGGGCTGTTACCACTCTCCAGCACACCATGCCGCGACTCCAATGTTTAGTGCAAAAGAATAGCAGGCAATTATCCGTTCTGAATGCAATTACTATTTTCAAGTTTTCTCAGCCCCAAGCCACGATGCGGTCGCCTGTGATCCCACATCTTGCGATGTGCTTATTATATTTCGACGTCCCACCTGAAGTTCTGTAGTTATACCGTTCAGTCTTCTCATTGAGATCTCATCCTACCAAAGCTTCTCTCCAGTCATGTCGATTGACCCATCGAAGCTGCCAACCGCGCAATACGTGCCTGGCAGACAGTATGCCATCGAGCATGCTGGAAGAATCGACAAAGTACCATTCGTGGTATGCACTTCTCGTACTGGCCGATAGATTCAATACTAACGAAACCCTCAGATCACAACTGGACTCCTTTTTGGGCTCGCCATTCTTTCCGTATTCGTGCGCTTCGCGATTCGCATCTTCGGAGGACGGAAAATACGATGGGACGACGGACTCGTCTTAGCATCGTCGCTGTGTTTGGCAGTGGCGTTCGCCTGCGTCCAGAAGGCTCTTAAGCCTTTCTATCTCGTCGAAGCCATAAACCAAAGGAAGACAATCCCGTTCCGAGAGGACATTCCTGCGATCTTGGACATCCCTAAGTGGGCGTTCATATTCTCCATCTTCGGATGGAATTCCATTTATCTAGTCAAATTTGCTTTCATGTACTTCTTCCATGGGCTGACCACTGCACTATCCGTCAAAGTCATACGGTTTTTCTGGATCACCGTTGGTTTTCTTGTCATTGCTTGGATCTATGCCGTAGTCAACTTTGTCGTCATATGTGCACACTTTGGTGCAGACGCAGGTTAGTCAATGTTTTGTCCATTATTAAGACGCGAAATACTGAGTTCATACAGCTAAATGCGGCGACTCCCAGATGCATAAGAGAAGTGTCGCGGGTAATGTCATCGTTGGCGTCCTTGACATCATAGGCGATATTCTCAGTAAGTCATGCAGCTAGAAACTCCATTACCCCGGTTCAAAGGCTCATTATTTCTAGTCGTTACCGTTCCCATTGTCGTCGTAAACCAGTCGATGATGTCATTTTCTCGGAAACTATCAATCGTGGCCTTGATGGGTCTCTCGGCAGTGATGGTTGTTTGCGCATTGATACGGGTCGTTGGCTCGTTGACTGAAACAACGGCGGCAGCATTCGGAACTGCACCGGTGTGGGCTGCGTATTGGTTCATGGTCGAATCTTGCGTCGCGCTCATAATGGCGTCCGTCATTGTTATCCGTGGAGTCTTCATCACCAACCCTGTCGATGATGACCGAAGAAAGCAGGATAGTGTATTCCAGCGATTTGGGCACCGTCTCCTGTCGGTGCTAAGGCTCTCCAGGTCCTTAAGAAGCAGCGGGCGGAGTCCTCAGCGAAGCGACGCGCTCCACGGCAAGCGCGAGGATCCAAGCGCGCCGAGGATCCCTACTCAGAGACCGCTAGGAGGAACGTTGAATACCGTCAGAACATTCATCTGGGGTGGTAAGAGGCAAAGTCCACCGGCATCGCAAGACGATCCGCTGGTGTTAGTAAACACAACCTCTGATCTTGATGAAATGGACTACCACAACATCCGGAAGGCAGAAGTGGCGAGAAATAAGCCAGGGATGGCCTTTGTTTGATGAGCGATGGTGGTTGGAAGCGGAAGGCACGTCTGTGCGCGTTGAAAGCCTGGTGGGAAGTTATCATGACATTCAATGACAATCATAATGGACGATTGGAGACGAGCATAGTCGAGTGCTGTGTCTTTCTCATCTCTAGTTTTGTGACGGCTCGTAATCTTGGAAGGGCCGATCGTGGCGCCTGTGCCACCGCGTCATCGGCTCTTTCCTTCTACCAATCGACGCGTCAAACTCCATTTACGCGTCACAATCAGCTTTGCGAGCCCATCGACTGACTACGGTAGAAGAGATACGTTGCGATGCACTTCCTTTCGAGTCAACTGCCTGGCAAGGCTGGCTGCTACCAGCTTGTCGCACGCGACGCGCAGATCGCCACTCCAAGAACAATCAACACCACCACGATAACACTGACACTCAGCCACAGCGGCATAGCAGGGTTTTATTGCTGAGGGCGGCCTATGATGCATTAGCCTTACCGATTGAGATACTCGGTTGACATTCCTCATAGGCTCCGGGACGCCTCAAACCTCGAAACCCGCCCCCAAATTTGAGGGGCCGGTGCTGCAGTCAGCAGAAGATCGACTACGCGACCCCGCCCAGTCTATCACGAAATGTAGGCACTCGCGAACGCGCAAACTCCTTATCCACTTGCCAATTCTCTGCTTCGGTTCCTTAGGCGATTGGTAATTTGCTCGCATGTACGATTGGTATACGGTGGTGCGTGAACGATGAGAACTTATCTTCCCGATCTCTCGGTGCCGCCAAAACTCTCTCATATCTCGTCTAACCTCAGCACACCTCTACCACGTCTTGGGACACTATGGTGTGAAAGCCACCGGCAAGCTGCTAGGGACATTCGCGCACGATGGCGACGCTGTGGATTTTGGCTTTTCATCGCAGCATGGAACGCCATGCTATGGGTTTGTCTCATCTGGTTATCATCTCCTGAGCCTGTGGGCTTTGGTTCACCAGGCGCCTGTCTACCCGATGGTTCCTTTGCGATGGATTCCTCAAATTGGCGATACCTAAGCAGCTCGGGCTTTTTCCAAATCACCATGGCGACGGGCCGCATGAACTTCACGCAAGTGAAGGCCATTGATGTTAGTTGGGATGTCGTAAGTTGCATTGTTCCTTGATTTGGTTAGTTGCGGACATATCGGCATGAGACGGCTAACTATTATGAAGCTCATTGGCCGCGGTGGTCAAGCACTTATTGCGTATATTTCATGGCGCATATTTGCCAAATATGTCACGACCTCCATGGAAGTTACGCCTGTCACATTTGGAACATATCGAACTGTCTTCCTACCGAATGGTGGCTTGTTCTTTGCCATTCTATCTACGATACGAGACTTCGTCATGCGGCACGGCCTACATTCCAAAATAGCCATGATCTTCATGATATATACCATGATTTTTACGTTCATATATCCAACCCTCGCCAGCGCAATGACTGGCTATAGCGCGAATGTTGAAGCCTTCATCAACTCTACAGCTGGCGAGTACGTACCATTTGGCTCCTTTGGCGTTGCATACTTCGTCATTCACGATGGTTGGCGCATTGAGAACCTACAAGGCGATCATATCGTGGGAGGTAAGTGAGTCGAACTTGCTGTGGGATCGATCATGAGTTCTAACGCGGCTTGATCAGAGTCCTTGGGTGGGGAGCCAATGACCTCATCGACATACACTCTTGGTGAGAGGTTTCGCGACTGCTACGCTATGAACCTACCCGACAGGGATCGTGATCGCTGTGATATGATACGCAGCGTATCCAAGTGTAAGTGACACTACCTGAAAAAGTATGACTCTCGCTGACGTACATATGGACGCTGCAGAATTCGGTCTTAACGGCGTGAATATGACGAACTCGACCTTTTGGGGAAAACCTCTTCCGCCCCCCGTCCTCAACATCTCAGCACCCTCTCTAGTCAAAGTCAACGACAAGAATGAGAGGCCTTACGCATATTACGAGGACCAAGACTTTCGCGTGACCTACGACTCTTCAGCATTGATGTGGGAATACGATAATCACACGTACAATCTAGATTATCTGAAACGAAGCGGTAGTTGCCAGGCTGTCTCAGTACGCGATTCCTTACAGAACCACCCTACTTTGGCTAAACTATCTAGGACTA
This sequence comes from Alternaria triticina, assembly GCA_022609215.1. Classification (NCBI taxonomy): domain Eukaryota; kingdom Fungi; phylum Ascomycota; class Dothideomycetes; order Pleosporales; family Pleosporaceae; genus Alternaria; species Alternaria triticina. The sequence goes on from JAGKPX010000002.1 coordinate 1,187,414, forward strand.
TAACTGGGGGTTCTCTTATGTCCAGCTCTTCATCATGATCATCCTCCACATAACCTGGAGTTCTGGTCTCTATATCATGTGGCTGCGAGCCTACATAATCATGAAGAAGCGAGGGCGAGGAAGAGCAGACGTGGCAGGAGAACACAAAGCTGTCTTCGAACTTGCCGCTGCGATGCGAGAGCAGATTAGCGAGCCTGCAAAGGAAGAGGGCGGTGACGTGACTGCGTTCACCGAGGCAAACCTGCGTCGACGTATCACGAAAGACCTGCGCGGAGGATCCATCTCCTACACTACTCCACTACTTCCTAATGGGGAAACCGGCCAGGAATGGGATGCTATACCCTGGATCAAGAGTCACAAGCTATCTATCATCGCGATGGTCGCGTGTGTTTTGGCGATGGCGTTGAGCGCGGCTTATTTGCCACGAACCACCATGCTTCTCCTCCCGCTACCCGGTGTGTTGGCGCTCGCTCTATACGTTGGGTCGAGCAGGAAGAGTCGCATTGTTCTGTTCGTCTATATCTATCTGATCGTCACTATTCCAACGCAGCTCGTGGTGATGATATCACGGACTGGAGCTTGACCTCTTGAGGCTTCAAATATTCCAAGATACTCTTTCAAAGCCATCAAATGAAAGCTCACTATAGTAAATTCCGAGTACCTATCGCTTCGTTTCCTGTCTGTTCCTATGTCGCTAAAACCTGTCATCGACTTCTTTCTTCCATTCTCGCACACTCTTCGCGAGGTTATCATGCTGCGCTACCTTTCGCACTATGAGATACTCCAAATAGGTCCGATTCGACTCTTCCATATCTCGTGTAGGGAAAGGAGACAAGCGCCACACTGCATGCGAATAGGCGCCTTCTGCTACTTCGCGATCAGATAGGATACAGGCGTACTTGTGGTAGAGTTTCAGGTCAAGATTCACAAGTGCTTCTATACGCTTTTGCAATACTTCCAGACCATGAACAAGCGTGTGTTCGTGAAGAGTGCGAAGCAGATGGTCTGAACGTTGACCTGGAATGGAAGCGAAGAACCATTCTTGTAGATCTTGTTGCTGCATGTGGTAAGTGCTTGTGTCAAGCTCCATCTGCTTGGAGGTCGATAGGAGTGGCGGAGTGAGAACTCGTGATGATAGCGGTGGGGGACTTTGCGCGATTGAAGACATGGTGAAGAGGCTGATATGATCATGGGCGCGCATACTGTAGCATTTATATTGACCAAGCCCTTCGATAGTAGTTCTTGCGGCCGAGATGTCTCTCATGGGTACAAAACAGTGCATCGAAGGTGGGCAAGACATATCAACGAAGTCCAGCAATGTCTCGGGTTTCTAACCGTGTGACACCACAATTTCCTATGCGCATCAATAACGGTATCTTTTGATAGTCGTTCGTCCAGAGTAAGTTTGTATTGAATGTCTCAAATGTTTACCGCGCCTCAGAAATATCACAGCCCATCACTGCGAGCCAGCGCATCACTATCCTAAGACCCGCCAGCTCACCCGATTTTATCGCAACACCTCATACTTTGGTGACAGTACCCCATGCATTCATTATGCCGCCCACGTATAAAAGCACAGAGCTATCCTGCACCTTTACCACATCAACAAAGACATCTTATTCTCCACTACATCTCTTACACATTTACCACAACGCAGAACATCAAAGCACCGCCAGCCTATAAACCCACCCCAAAGCTCAACCCTCACCAAAGCCAACCATGTACCCCCGCTTCACCCGCGAAGAATGGGCCCAACGTAACCCCTACGCATATACGCGCGGCATCTCCCCACCGCGCAACCGCTACGAAGAACCACGCCAAGGTTACCACTCAGGCGACTACCGCAGCGTGAGCCCTCCTTACTCAACGGAGCTACGGAGGAGACCGCGCGTTAACTCTAACCGCGGACCGCGTATGCATCCCAATTTGGGTGATCCGTATGCACGTGACTACTTTGGGTCGGGTATGGATATGATGCCGGGAGGGGATTTCGATTGGTGGCGATGATGGAATGGAGGGAGTGGGGGAAGTGGTGAGATGAGGGGTATGGAGGATGATAATGGAGGTTTCATATCGTTGGTCTGGTGTTTGAAGAGTTTGGGGTGGAGATGAAGCTACATCTTGCCCGTAGCCCGATATTGCATTCCATATGACCTTTCTTCTTCCTTTAAACCTCTCCAACGCCTTCCTATCACCCTATTGAGCAGGAAATACATTCTAACACCCTTCCTCAAACTCCCGCCTAGTAGCCGCATACCACTCATGCTTCATCTCGCACAACAGGCTCGGAAAATGAAAGCCCCTACATATCGTAACTCTGAAATTATCCAATAGCGGCCCTTTAAACATATTCGCAGTATCCGGGTTTGTTTCTATGTCTGGTATCATAGACTTGGTGGCTCTCCACTCGGCACCTTGTAGCGAGTTCCACATCATACGATGGCGTCGAGAGTAGGGAAACCCGGAGTTCCCTCTCATCGCCTCTTCCACGCCTGCCTCAACAGCCGAAGAACCACGCAAGAACATGCGGATACCGGCGTGTTGCAGTGCGTATCTGTAACCCGTCATGAGTGGAACTTCATCTCCATCATCATTGGCACGCCTAGTGTCTAAGCGCAAAATGACTTTTGACCTTGGGTTGGTGCGGCAGAAGGCATGTATGATGGGGTGTTCGCCGCCCGTGAGTAGCTGCCCCATTTCATACCAACTTTTGTGACTGAGCGTATGGTATTTCAACGGTCTCACCGCGCCGCCCTCGATCAGCGTCATCTGCCGAATCCTCGCTTGCTCGTTGACAGATATAGTCTCCAGAAACCTCGCGCATATTGCTCGTGCCGGTGATGCTGTTCCCGGTTCACCCTGGACCAGACCGCAGTCTGAGTCAAAGGCGCACTCTATTCTTTCGTTCATGAAAACGAGCTCGTTGTTGTACCGCAGACTCAAACCCCGCGTTTCTTGACACAGTAGGCGACAGACGTATCGGAGCTGGTTGAACTCGGTTTTTGGAAGTTGGGGGGTCTCTGGAGTATCCCTCGTATGATGCTCCTCTTGTGCATAGAGTTTAGGAATAGGAATAGAGCCATGTTCGGTATTGATGCTGATGACAGACGCCAGCACCGGCTGAGAATCGGTGAGAGCGTAGGAGTATATCATCAGTCGCAGTTCGGCCGGAAGTTCCAGGAACTGGCTAGAGGTATTTTGCGTCGTCATTATCAGCTATACGAATATTCTGTTAGTGCTGGGTGGGTGATCATAGGGGGGCGGGGAGGTACTCACGTCGCTCGCGACGGAAGTGTCGACCTCGGCGACGATGAAGTCGGCGTCTGGGTTGGTCTGCAGGTCGGGTTTGGATTAGAATTTGCGTGCATATGTGAGACGATGGAGGATAGAAGAAAAGCAGCGAAAATATCTGCCCTCCCTTACACAACATAATTTGGTTACCATCCTCTGGTTGTGGAAGGACGGACTCACAGAAACAGGGGCCACTGGCAGCGTTCGAATTTCGAATGACACCTCAAAGCAACAGCAACACTGAAAATTGAACGTCTAATTCGATATCTTCTCTGAACCTGCGTCGAGTATATGGAAGTGAGAAGAAAGATAAAATGCTAAGCCCTAGCCCGCTGAACCGCTGATTGCCACAGATTGATCAACGCCATGCAAACAATGCCATAACCTCTCTCTCCAAGCGCCAGTGGAACCGATCAATGCAACGTAAAAACAGCGTGAGAAACTTCATGTTCCTTTGCTAGCCCATTGCCTTTCACGCCAACCAAGAAAAAAAATTGAACAGGCCTGCAGCCTACATCAACTTAGAACCCTACAAGATAGGTGACTTGGCGATGATGTAGGCTCTAGACCTATTCAGTCTTTTTCTTGTATGAGGTGCTTTCGTGGCGCAGACCTCCTGACAGCGATCTTCAATACTGCCATATCCGTGTTCTCAGGCCGAGAGCACCTGTGGTACTCGTGAAGGTGAGCGTGGGCAGGGGCAGTTGTGGTCGATGTTTAGGAGGCTTCTAGACTAGGTCTACGTTGAATTTCCAAGTGCCTGGTGACGTTAGCAGTTGTTCAATGAGAGATGCATGGAGATGTGCAGGCTACATACCGAGCTTCAAGTTCTCCGCTGTGTCGTTGAGGACGATGATCCTCCGCTTGGTGCAGTATGACGTCTTGTCAAGAATGTCAACCTTTAGGTCTTTCAGCTGATCAATAGGCTTCTCGAACATCTCGCTGAGGTTCTCGACGGCCATTTCCAGATCCTTCTGGTTGTCCTCGAAGATCTCGGTAAGGTTGTTCCGGGCGAGGTAGTAGGCAAAGGCGTAGGTCCACTTAAGCACCTGTCGGCATTGCTGAAGCGCATGTGAAGCCTGGTCCAGAAACTGCACTTCAATCCACGACATGCCTGATGAGTTCTGTAGTTGCTGCATCTTCTTTTCCGTCTTAAGGTAGAGGTCCTTGTCGAGCTTGGCCGATTGTTCGTGGTTCGCAAAGCGATTGTAGTAATGGAGGTATCGTTCGAGCGACTGCCGGGACTTAGCCTGCGCGTCGCGCGCTTCGGATCCGCTCTTCTCTTCGAAGCGATTGCAGTTGTACCAGCTCGTGCCGTGCTCCGACCATTTGCCCATGCACATCCAACAGAACTCGTTACGACACTTTCTGCACGTCATGTGGTTGCACCCTCCGTTCTTCTCGATTGTGGAGTTACAGTTGGGGCATTCCTTGGTGTTGGCTGATATCCAGTTGGCGGTCTCTGAATCATCCTCGCACTTCTTGACCCACTTCTTCACCAGCGCGCAAGGTGCAGGCTGGTGGTTGTTCAGTGTACATCCAAAGCAGAAGTCGTGTCCGCACTCGCAGTGTACTGTGGGTACGATCTTGGTAAGGTCCTTGCTTTTTACAGGGCATTCCACGGCGTACTTGCAGTCTGGCGCAGGGCACCATTTGAGGTTCTCTTTATCGTCGACGTAGGTTCGCGTAAGGAGGGTGTGGTATCTACGACTGTTAGCAAGGCTGAGGAAAGTAGAGCGATCATCACGTACCTGTCTTGAAGATCAGCCGTAACGAGAAGGTCTAGCGATTTTGAGTCGACTATGCGGGTGCAGCCTTCTCCGGGGCAGCGTATGCGTGCAGCCTCTCCCTCGTCTTGAATCTTGGTGCCGAGATACTGCCTGTAGCAATCCAAGCAAAACCGGTGTCCGCACTTCATGGCGAAGCTCCGCAAATTCGCGTCATCGTCGCAACAGATGTCGCAGACGAAGCCGGGTATCGTCTCTATTTTCGGCGGGTTGGTGGTGGAGTCCTGGCCCAGGCCTGCTAGCTCTAGGACCTCGTCTGTCTTCTCCATGTATTGGTCGATCAGGCGCTCCTTGTTCCATCGCAGGTGCCGCAGGAGGATGGCGGCGGCTTCGGGTGGCTGACCGAGGATGCTCGAGACTTCGTCGACCTGCTTGTCTTGCTGTGCTTGGATCTGGGCGGGGTCGAAGACTTTGAAGTCTACCTCGAAGGCCTGCTTCGTGGGCTTGATGTCCTTGTCTTGCGTTTCAAAGCCGACGTCATCTTGGTCCATGTCAAAGTCGGAGTCTAGGCAGTGTTAGCACGTGTCTTCAGTGGCAGCTGGGGGATGCGCACCCTCTTCCAGGTCCAGGTCGCTGTCCTGGTCGTCAAAGTCATCGCCGCTCATGGAGCTGTTGAAGTCGTCGTCCGAGTCCATCTTGCCGGCGTCGGTTGCGGGCGTGGCTGGTAGAGTGACAACAGGGTGATTGGTCTTCTTATGGGGGTATTCCTCGGCGGGGCTGAGGTAGTTGTCTGCCTCGTCGGCCTTCCGCTTGCGAAGGGTGGTGGACGGCGTGATGATGGAGGAGTCCCGCCTGATGACGGAACGCGGGCTTGACAGGCTGCGGCGAAAGGAGCGACGTGCAACGACGAGATAAGGCCTGAGGCGCGTGTGGTGAGTGGCGGTACAGGTGGTCGGAAACAGCAGCGTATTGGTCAGCAGCACAGAAGGGAAGGAGTCACAGGAAGTGAGAGTTGGCGTCTGGCAGTCGATTGCTGGTCCTCGATGCGGGCACTCATCGGGGTGGCCCTAGCGCTTCTGGGAGGCAACAGTCCAGGGGCGGCCGGAACCTGACCGCGTTCTCCACATTTCACCGCGCTTAGGGCATACCATCTCACGTGTTGCAATCTATAATAGTAAAACGCAGTGTACCCTCAAGGGAGCGCCCTTACTTTTTGCGAGCACAAGCGTTCATTGCGGACAACAGCGGCCGAGACATGCCTCGATAATGGTGCCGCCTATACCATGAAACCGGCCACCGACATAGACTTTCGTGACTTCATGCTAATATTGCTTTTCACATAAACTCGTGGGCTTGAACAGCTGGTACAATATTGACCCTAATTCACCAAACATCTACCGTGCCGTAGCCAGCCCTACTCCTCGTCACTCTCCTCTTCGCTCTCATCCTCACTCTCCTGCTGCAAGAAGTCTATCAAGCTCTTCGTCTTCTCCCTCACCTTCTCCATGTCCGCGTTCTCGGTGCTCTTCTCGTCTTCCCACCATTGTATCATGCCGTCCTCTTCTATTGAGTCCAACTCGACGAGCTTTGTCGATGCGCTCAGCAGGATCGCATCACCGTTCTCTTTGTTGCATAGGTCTGCCTGGAGCAGGAGCATAAAGTCAATCTGATCCGTCTTGCTTTCGGCATTCTTGTCGAAGATGGAGCGATCGATGAGCTCCTTGTGCTGCCCAAAGACCTGCGCAACGGCACTCTTGATAGCTTCGCCCGACTTGGTGAGCTGGGTGACGCGCTTGACGAAGGAGGAGACGACTGCGCGTCTGACTTGGTGGTCCGAGGCATTTGTGCTCATGCGGAGGGCTGTAAGTTCCAGTTGAATGTTGGCTGATTCATGGCCTTCGACCAGCGAATCGTAGATACTTGCAGACGCGTCATGGTCGAAGTTTGCTGCGTGTTGACTGTCGGCCGAGCCCACAGACAGGAAACTGCTCGTCGCGGATCTGTCGTGGCGTTCCATGCCCATCATATCTGCTTCGGAATCCGAGTTGATCGTGGATATTGACTCGTTTGAGAAAGTGTACACTATCTCTGTTAGCGCATGTAGGTAGCTGATGGTAATGCACTCACTTGAGCCCTTGGTGGCCAGATTATCCACCAGCTCGTCCTCATCATCCTCGTCAGAATCGTGGAACTCGAAGCCGTCGCCTTTCTCGCCAACTATCGCAGGGTCTGCATCGCCACGAACAACCTCCTCTCCATGTTCCCGTCTCCGCTTTGCTCTTGTGATTCTGTGCTCTCCTCGTATCGTCATGCCCTCACCGATGCTGACCCCATATGAGATCAGAGCACCAGCTTCGATAGTACATCTGCGCCCTATGGCCACTTCATTTGCGAGGATGGCCTTGGTAACCGTGCTGCCGTCTGCTATGCTGGCGTAGTCCCAGATGTACGCGCCGTCAATCTTGACGTTTCGGCCAATCTGACAATGCCTCCCGATGATGCTGTTGGTGATCACGCTCTTGTCGCCTATGCTCGTGCCCCGCCCGATGACTGTCTTTGGCCCAATGACGCAGTCGCGCGCAAGTATGACGCCTTCCTCTTTGTATGTGTTGCCCTTTTGTAACCGATATGACTGTCCTTGAACGAGGTTGCTGTCCGGACATAGCGGGTATGCCCAGCGTGAGACGATATCTTTGCTAACCGACTCGTATGCGTGGAGATTCCGTACTCTTGCCGCATAGTGATCCGAGATGATGTGTGTGTGGAAGGTCTTGCCGTTGAGCTCGTAGTCTTTGAGTACGCTGTGTAGGAAGCCCTTGCGCGGCGCTTGGAAATCGAAGTTGTCGCTCCATAACGCAAGCACGTCGGGTGTGCAGATGTCGATGCCGCAGTCGATGAGGTCTTGGCGCACTTCAAGTTCCTGGTGTTCGGAGAGCAGTTCGGGGTCGATGGAGAGGTAGTGCGTCTGGTCTCGGTTCGGCATCTGTTCGAAGTGTAGGCATCTGTCTTTCTGCGGGTCAATTACAAAGACGGGACTGGTGCCTTGGGCCTTCGTCCTGTGAGTCGCGCCTGCCTCGCGTAGCACCATGGTCATGATGGCATTCTTGTCCTTGGCCCGCCGCGCCCTATGCGCTGCGAGTGCAGACTCTAGGGGCAGATTGCTGACCACATCGCCATAGACCAAGAGGAAGTCGCCAACCAGCAGGCCTCTGCTGTCTAGATCTCGCATCGCATCACCGATGGAATGTGACGTCGACTGGATCAGCTCCAGTCGCGAGAAGGGTGACGATTTGGAGGACCATCGCGAGGCCTTGATGTAGTCTTCAACCTGTTCTCTGTGCGCGCCGCAGTATACAAAGACCTCCTCCACGCCGGCATTGGCAAGAAACTCGAACGTGTACTCGATGAGCGGGGTATTCGCGAGGGGCAGAAGACACTAGCAGGTGTCAGCGTGCAGCTGGCAGTATTCGGGGGATGCGTACTCTTGGGTGCTCGAGTGTGAAGGGACTGAAGCGTGTCTCGAAAGGATCCGCGAGTATCTACCCGGGTTAGCATAATTCGCGACCAGCTGTGTTGCGCAACCTACCACAGCCTGCAGCGGCTCATCGCGCTCCTCCTCGCCTGACTTGCCCTTGTCTTGGCCTTTCTTGCCTTTCGGTGGCATATTTAGTTTTGGGTAGTGTGTTGCGCAAGAGGTCAAGGGGGCGCTTAGAATTCTAGATTCGTGGTGCACGTGGAGGGGTTTGGCCAGCGACTTCCAAAAAGCTCCCACTAACTTACCACAACCGCTGAGTCACAAGTCCCCCGGCCAGGGACCACCACGCCTACCAGATCTTCGGGTCTCCGTCACGTCTCAGATCCTTTAGCGGGGTGGCTCTGCGGGTAAGCCGCTGCGCATGATTCTCGAACATGCTCGTGCGCGGCCTTCTGGGCTGGCTATCAAGGTCTGGACCACCAGGGCAGACATGTGCTCGGAAATGCTTATTGCGACGACACTTGCACCTGGACGGAATGGCCAAGATTGGCATGCAAAGCGAGACCTGCAGCTCTACACGAACAGCTTTAGAGTCAGTAGCTGCTGTCAGAGATTTCTGATATCCAGAAACATGAGTAATCATCATCACTCTTTTTCAAGACAGCCCACAATCAGGGAAGTGCGAAACATGACTACTTTGACCTCCCTATGTTCGAGAGAAGAATATAATTGTTTATCTAGCAAGTAGGGTATTTTTCTAGCAACCGTTCAACCCGGACCTGATACAATGGATAGATGACCTCGAACGCCTCAGACCCTGTAGGTCCTAAAATACCCTGTCAGACAGCTCCCTGAGCTACCTTATTCTTGCACCTTTTTCTCCTGTAGATATAAGAGCCGATCACGACTATCGGCTCTGAACATGGCTGGATCGGCTTTGTCCAGCAGTACAGCATATACTCGACACCTGTCATCCTGTAGCAGGTGGCTGCATCACATTCCTTGTGAAGCTTAATTGGCGAGACCGCTTGAACGTGTCGTTGCGCCTGCTATCAACGCGGGCGTGGTTGCATGGACCCCATCTGCTGTGGCATTTGGGGAGGGTACATTTGTTGACGCTTCGCTGGATTGTTCATATCGTCGCCTCCAGATATTTCCGAGACTTGACGGCGATGACCCGGCGCTAGTTGTGATTGTTGCTGCTGTTGCATTTGCATGTGTGGTGAGGTACTGTATCCCATGTTGCCGTGCATGGGGTTCACTCCATATGGACCTGGGTGTTGGACTGGTTGACCTCGCATTGCTTGCGCAAAATCGTCCGGGACTGTGCTGCCTACAGGAGAGACGCCCGGCATTTGGTTGGGAGAGTTCCAGTTGCTGACCGTCTGTGGAGACTTGGCTGGAGAATCTTCCTCCTTGAGCACCAGTTGACGTGCTATTTGCACAGGCTGGGGCGCCACCATGGTCCCGTCAGCCTGAGCGACTGGCTTCTTTAAATGGACAAGGTGTTTCTCTAGCATGTGTAGAAGGCCCTCTTTAGTGAACGGCTTGGGGAGAACGTCGTTCATACCTGAAGATATTAGCACAGGGACTGGAATTGGACAAAAAGTCTCTTACCATGCTGGAAGTACATGGAGATGTCGTCGCTTCGGATGTTAGAAGTCATAGCGACAATCGGTGTTGTGTCAAACTGTCGAATCAAGTGGCACGCTGATACACCGTCCAGGTTTGGCATAATAATATCCATCAAGACCAAATCGTACTTTGAGCCAGCATTCATCTTGTTAACAGCTTCCAAACCATCGAGCTGGGTTCAATTAGCATGGCGTGCAAACGACGAGAGTAGATGACTTACAGCACTATCGATGGAGCAGTGGAAAGCGTACAAGAACTTGCTTCCAATTCGACGGCACGTGGGGTCATCCTCAACGAGCAGAATCTGAGGTGGTCGAATCCATCCTGGATCTGGAATAGCATTTTTCCTCTTTGGCTCTGGCATTCTTGGTTCGCTGGATTCTACTGCTTTGGGCGGGGCAGCATAGGGAATGTTGTTTATGTGCTCGCTGTACATGGGGTCGATACCTTGGTTGGAACCGACAGGGTAAACGAGGTTGTCGAGATTTTCCAGACGCATGGAGTTGGTAGAAGTTGCTGAAGGCGGTCCGCGGCTCGTCGGTCGCAGTGTTGCTCGCGCGAGATCTGGAGGCGGGGTTGTCAAGGTGCCGTTCATCCGCATGGTAATCTCGTTCATCTGCTCCAGGTTTCGGGGGTTCAGCATAGCATCTGCGTTCGTTTCGCTTAGAAGTTTAGAGGCGTGCTGCAACGGAGAAGCGGGGTTGTCGTCGTCGTTGGCCGCGGTGGGCTCCATACTGCCGTTCTGCGAGTCGGTGCCGTTGGGGAAAACGAGCTTGCTGTTCCTCCTTTGCGTCGCATCAACGCCGTGTAGGAAAGTCATGATCTGCTGCATGACATGCTCGTGGTTGACAACCGTCTTTTGTAGCCCGATAACCTCCTGTAAAAGCATTGAATGGTGAATGCTTAGTTCACTATAGCGACTCTCGAGCGCATGCAGTTGAGCCTGCGTCGCCATCAACTGTCCGCTAACCATGTCCATCTGCTGCGAGGGCGCAAACTCTTCCGCCGCGGCTTGGTTGGGTTTTCGCGGCGCGGGGGCCTTTCGACGAATATTGTCGAGCGCGTCTTTGTTGTTCATCTTGAAGTCGGGATGCTTGAATTCCCAGGCCTATGGGGCTGTTAGCCACGATAGCTGCAGACGTATCCAGGAATACTACATACTCCAGGTCCATAAGGTGACTGTCCATTTTCTTCGTTGTTGTGACGGACTTTGTGGAAATCGTACTTGTTCAGCTGGCGGACAAAACTGGCGAAATTGCTGTGTTTGAAGTGTTTAGGGAGGATGTGCTTTGTGAATTTCTCGTTCTGTCCGCGGGTCAGCAAGATTGTCACAATAGTAAAGGCCCGAGGCGCATACTTCCAGGACGACAAAACTGTCGCCGTCATTTCCCCATCGTACTACACTCTCGTCGCTCCCGTTCTCCAACATCCTAAATGAGGTTCAGCGCGAAGCACAGCGCGCATGGGCGCGTCAACCTACTTGTACAGCTTGCGCACAAAGTCGCTGGAGTTGTTGGACCCTCCCCCACCGGCTTGGCTGGGATCCATGATGGTGAATTGGGCTGCGTTGTGGGCGTAGATGCCGCTGGCGGTGATCCGTGTTGATGCGCGACGGCACCCGGATAGTCGAATGGATGCCTAAGGGCCTGCTGAAATCCAGTCACAGTCTTCACCACTGGAGGCGACCGCGATGGAGCTACGGGGGACGGTGCGCAAGGTTCCGGTTGCGCGTTGGAGTGGTTTAAACTTTTGCTTGGCCGGGGGCGGATCGGTGGTGGATGGGCGATGACGAAATTTCCCAAAAAGGGCGCGCCGTGTTGCAGGCGGACGGAGGGCGATGGACGAGATCTGGAACCTTCAAGTGTAAGAAACAGGGAGACATGGGCACCTCTGCGCGGGCACTTGGGAGCTAAACGGGCCTAAAGCAGGTTAACACTGGGCTCGAGAGGAATGCAGTCGAGCATGCGCTAGGAGCAAGCCAAGCGGGCGACGTGCCGAGGAGACGAGCCAGGGGTTTGCTGCTATGACAGGACACGGGACACGGCCGCGAAGAGACTGAGTCGCAGCCCGTTTCCACACCGCACACACATCGCGAGCGCGGCCATAGTACCTGCAGTCCTTTTTCGGCGACCATGGTACGCCGGGCGTGGCTGCTCCAGCCAATGTTTCCGTGTTTCTGCAACCCATGTCCCCACTGATTACGCCGTTGACGATTCACCACCGGCTTGAGGCACGATCGGCATACAGCAGCAAGCGTGCAGTTGGACTGCGCTAGTACCGGTGTGGGTCGAATGGGTCAGTATCATTATCCGCAATTTGCTGGTGCACTCGAGACTAACCTGCATATACAGCTCTTATTTATGGACACGATGCTGCCATGTGTTCCGATATTGCATACTTCGGGGGCAGGCTGCACACGTCAAGTGGAACGCGGCCGGTGGGTGCGCCTGCCGTCTTCCGACCGAAATACCCCCACCACCAGTGCCTCACCACCACCAAGTGCACACGTGCTCTCTTCACACACGCCCACATACACGCACCTCTACCTGCATACACGCCATGTTCGCTACCGCCCGCCGTCTACCCCTAGTTCGTTCAGTCGCCAGCCGACGTCTGTTCCACGCCTCGGCACCTGCATTCGTCAATGTCGGCGACAAGCTGCCCAGCGTTGACCTCGTCGAGGGTTCGCCCGGTAACAAGGTGAACCTGGCCAACGAGCTGTCTGGAAAGGGTGTGGTTATCGGTAATTATCCCCTAGCGCCGACTGAGTGAACATGTGTTTGACAACTGGCAAAGGTGTTCCGGCTGCTTTCTCGCCCTCGTGCTCTGAGAACCACATCCCTGGCTACATCAACTCCTCCAAGCTGAAGGATGCCGGCAAGGTCTTTGTTGTCTCGGTGAACGACCCTTTTGTCATGAAAGCATGGGGTAAGATGCTCGACCCATCTGGCTCCAGCGGCGTGAGTTGTTCGCATTCAGACAAGAGAATACTGTGTTGACTTTTTCAGATTCGCTTCCTCGGTGACCCTAGCCTGAGCTTCACAAAGGCCCTTGACCTCTCTTTCGACGGTGCATCCATCTTCGGAGGTGACCGCTCCAAGCGATATGCTTTGGTCATTGAGAACGGTACTGTCAAAGCAGCGCACGTTGAGCCCGATAACACGGGCTTGAATGGTTTGAATCCCTACTGATCGATAACGAATACAGTTTGCTAATAAGGTGCAGTTTCTGCGGCAGACAAGGTTTTATGAAGAATCCACGACGCATTTACACACAGGTCTGGAGAGTAGTCCGAGTAACCGTTACGACGACTACATATTGCTTACAGCCTCAAGAATGGCCTATACTGTCTATCTCAAGGGAGATTGGATACCTACCCTCCCTACACCGATGATCAATATAACACATCATATTTATGAATTGCTTCGAACATAGTGACATACTTCTGACGGAACAACTATAGCTAAGCAACAATTACCTTGCGCCAATCTCAGACCTCACAAAAAACCCTTGACCCGTTCTACACACTCAGACCACCACCGCCGCACCATCTACTTCTTCCCAGCAAACGCGCACGTCCCAAGATCGCGCTTCTCCGCTGGAAGCTGAGGACTAATGTCAAAGTCGAAGATGTCAATCGGTAGTCCGATGGTCGTACAGGCGTTGGGGATATCGACAATACCAGCTATATGACCCTGAATCGGGGCACACGAGAGCAGGAGGTAGATCTGGTAGTCGCTGTAGCCTACAGTTCAGTCAGTAACCAATTTCCGGGGAAACTCAAGCGTCACGAAACTCAAAACCAACCCCCTTTCACTACAAACACGACAACCAATTTCTGCTCCAAACGAAAAAGCCAGTGCCAAGGAATCAAGAACACCGGAAGTACCAAACGAGACATGAGCCTCGAACTTCACCAGGGCAGGCTAACACAGGCCAGACCAGAAACCAGACCAAAAGCAATTTAAAAAAAAAAACAGAAAAGACAAACTCACCAAACCGTCTCAAATACTCAATCACCCTCAGACAAGTCTGCCGATACGCCACCGTGGCATCAAGATAGTGCTGTTTACCCTTCTCATCCACACTAAAGCCCTCAAAGTAGATGTACCTGCCAGGACCAAACTGCGGCTCCACAGGACCAGGGATGTAGATGGGACTCTTCATGTCGAGCTGCTTCATGCCGCCCTTCATGACGCTGAATTTGATGGTGATGACGCCTGCCATTTCGATGGCGCCGCAGAAGGAGATTTCGCCGTCGCCCTGTTAGGAAAGAGTGGATGTTAGTCTGTGTTTATCAGGCTAGGTTCGTAGGGTGATAAGAGCTTACTTGACTGAAATGTAGGTCTCCTACACTAAATTTCGCACCGGGTACATGGACGGGGAGGAAGACTTTGGAGCCGCGGGAGAGGTTCTTGATGTCGCAGTTCCCACCATGTTCAGGACGTCCTGGGATCGTGCGGGCGCCTTCTTTCGCGATTTTGTCCTTCACGGAACCTGTGGCGGAGCCGGAGTGGGCGTTTTGGGGCTGTGGTGGTTGTGCAACGATGCGGTCCAGGTGCGTGTGCGTCGAGATGAGTTCCGCTTCGCGCGTGTTCCAGGTTTCGAGGACTTCGGCGGAGGGGGCACAGCCTAGGACTGAGATCGTGGATAATGTGATCAGTCTTGTGTTCGATCGGGACAGAACGGGAGTGGGAAGTTTGCTTACTGCCGGGGTGGATGAGGCCTGCGAACCTCACACCAGGAATATGGCGGGAGCTGCAGAAGATGCCTTCGAAATCCCAAATAGCCTTTGCACTGTATGTGCGTCAGTCTTCATGTCTTTTCTTCTTCCGTTGTTTCCTCGAATCGCCATATTCGTCTCGCAAACTTACGGTTCTGGGTAAAGCTCATCCAGGAACCCTCCGCCGTTTTCTTTCGCAAATATACCTGTGAAACCCCATGGCTGGTCTTCTAGCGGCTGTACATCTTGGATATCAACTACCAGCACATCGCCAGGCTCCGCAGTTTCGATGTCAAAGGGCCCAGTCAGGTAGTGAATCTTGGTCAGGTCAACGTCACGGATGTCATCTGCTGAGTCATTGTTGCCGATTTGACCGCCTGTCCAATCTACGCATTCAATCTTGACAGCTTCACCAGGTTTGATCGTGCCGTAGGAGGGGTTCTCGGGATGCCAGCGGTTCTGCGAGTGTTATTCTCGTAAAATTCACTACATGTATCGTGAGCATTTGACGTACGTGCAGGCATTCTTGCTCTGATGCTGGTTTGTCGAGCGAGACTTTCGCCGCGTATCGTAGACCTTCTTTGCCCATATTGAATTTGTGGAGTGTATCAGAAATGGGAGTTAGACGGAAGGGGAGAGAAGTTGAATAATTGAGGAAGACGCGTCCAGTCGCGAGAGGGGAAAGTCACGTATATGAAGCCAATAGACGCGGGGAAGGAGTGACTCTCAACCTATCAATTGTTATCTGGGACGAATAGATACGTGCCGAGGGCAAGGCCGAATCCCATATCCACCAACTATTACTACAAGGTGGGTGATAAGCTCGATGATACGGCGCTGTTACGTTACGTATGATCGGATGGAGCTGTAAGCTACCTACCACAACGGGACGCGTTGACCCCACTGCGGGGTATATTCATAATGGTACCATCATCGTACAGCGGCCGGATAGCGTGACAACTAGATATACCTGATTGCCGACGGCGCATGTCCTAGCTGCGGTTCGTTTTCTAAGGTGCGAGGTTGCGTGTTCGTCATGTCAAGCGGCAGTTTTCCGCTCCCATATAGTTTGTCATCCGAGGTTTTCGCGTCATCCCAAACTAGCTGAACGTCTTTCGTGGTGTCTGGCGGACTTCGGATTGAATCTTGGGCTTGTGCATTGCGAGATTGTATTCGTCCATGTGCTGCCATGGCAAGTTCAGGAACTCGTGTTTGTTCTTCCAGCGCAGTGACTCTTCCTTGAACTTGTCGGCTTCGGTGGGCGGGAGCGGCGGCTCTGTAATCTTCGTGATGAGGTATGCCGTAGAGGCTTCGGCAAGACCGTATATGAGGACGCCGACGAGGGGTATCTTGACAAAGATGTAGAAGCCTAGACCGAAACCAAAGAGCACACCAGCTCGGTCTTTGAACCAGAGCTTCTTCTGCTCTTTATTGTAGCGAACACGAGTGAAGTAGGGCTCAAGCTGTTTGGAGTCAGCAAGGTGAACATGAAGTTTGTTGGAGAGGTGCTTACCAGCTCTCGCATAAGGGTTCGCGATGAGAAGTAAGCTTGCAGGAAGCTGACCAGGTATCTGCGGGGGAACAGCAATGATGCCGCAAAGATAGCTGCTGCCGGCTGGGTTCCCACTGATTTCTTGAATGTGTAGAAACTGGCAGCAGGCAGCACGAAGCGTCCTACATACGGAACGTAGGACAATGCCAGTACTGCCAAAGAGATAGCTGCCTTCCTCCCCTGTTTTGTGGCATATAGCATTATAGCCTGCTTGATAGGCTTCTTCTCCTTCTCGGGCTTGGGTGCGTGATCGGGGTATTTCTCGAGGTTTGGGTAGTACATGGCGCGGAGGTTGTGGGGGTCTTCGGTCTTGTGCTTCTGCACGTACGTCTCGTCGACCCAACGGAGGGAGTCCATGAACCTGAAACGTTGTCAGCCAGATATTAACATGAATACAGGTATGCTTACATGCGATCCAGAGTGGGTGTGACGTAGCGCATCATGGTCATGAGGAAGAAGGGCACCTGGAGGACGGTGTGCTCAAGGAAGTGGAGGCCGTTGACGACGCTTTCGTCCATGCTCGTGTGGTCCATGTTGACGAAGAGAGAGAGGATCCATAGCAGCACTCTGACCCCGACAATCTGGGTATGTTAGACGTGATGTTGCGTGGGATAGGGCATTCTTGGATGGTTTGAGACGTACGGGTATGGCGACGATGATGCGGATGGCGACGCCTGCAGCTACAGCAATAGCAGCCTGACGGTAGTGGTCCGAAGTGAAGAGACCGGGATTCTGGAGAGCTCGATTGACTGCGGCGGTGTCAGAATGGAGCTGTCACTCACGATACCATGATGGCCTCCACTTACCGCCAACCAGAGTAAGCTGGGCTCCCCGCAGAATGGCGTTTGGGTCGAAGTTCGAAACGTCGAACTGGGACATGTCGATTTTGTCCATGTTGGCAAGCTCGACGAATGCACAGGCAGTCTGGTGTTGCTTTCAGCGCAGCAAACGTGGAATGCGTCCACGTAGAGGTCGTGTGCGAACGCCTGCGAACTGGCGGAGCCCATGACGTACTGACAGCCCCCCACGGACCCATCGTAGCGCATCGCGTCGCAAACAAAGCAAGTAACGCGTTGTTGATAGGGGATGCCGTCGCACCAACAAAACACGCACCCATCTCCAGCGTCCCATCTCACACCGGCGGCATAACTGGCAACTGGACGCGCGCGGGGTTCAGACGATCCGCTGATCAGGTTGAAACTCGACGTCGTCCTGTGGCCAAAGCGCGTAGCGTTCCGAAGCCAGGGACTTCCAATCCCTTCAGCCTTTCCACCACCCCCCATCTCCGCAGTAACACTTGTAATACCCTTTCCAAGCGCCGGCCGCTGTCTTCTGTCAGGATCCTCCACCTCGACTTCGCTCTACCGGGATAGCAATGCCCCTATAACAAGTCTATTATGACGATGCCGGCTTCATCCCAGCATCCTGAGCACGCGCCGTCTGCTCTCAACCCCAGCACCTCGAGGCGCAGCTTCACACTGCCCGCGCGCACTGCACGGAGGACTACATCGGTGCCTGCACCGTCTGCAAACAGTGCAGATGGCATCGAGACGCTGTTTGTGTGCTCCAACTCCAAGATCTTCTCCTTCACAACAGCTGGGCCCGCTCGGCGCCTGTCACCTTCCCGCTCGGGTGACGCAGCGCATCCGATAGCATGGAAGACGCCTACAGAGCGCACACTCGCAGTCGGTATGCTATCCCACGTGTCACCGGGCTGGAACCTGTCTAACCTATCACAGGGGCTCTCCGTATCTATCGTGTGACAGCCTCCAACGTCTCCTTCCTGAACAGCGGCAATCTCTTGCACACCATCTTTCCCAGGTCTCAGATATGGCTTGTCGACAATCAGTCCGTCTTTGTACTGCGCGTACGCCAGGACTCGTACTATCGCATCGAGCTCCCCTATGAGACGGACGACGACAAAGACAAGATCACGCAATTCAAGTCGGTATTGGCTCAAGTCATGCAGTACGAGAGGACGCAGTGTCCGTTTGCGCGCGGGTTCGACGTCTTCGCAGAGCTCGAGCGCCCAAAGAGCCCCCCACGCAAGACGATCAAGAGGAAGCCCTCAGGGCAAGCAAAGAAGTGGGTTATGGATAAGACCTGGGTTCCGCAGCAACATGGCTCTCGGCCTTCTACTGCTGGTACTATGAGCTCAGAGACTGGTACCACTTCTTCAAACGAAGAGGACGACCGGTCGAGCGTCTGTACTGACAGTAGCGAAATAGTGCTGGCCGCACCCGAGACTCCGTTGGCAAGAACGGCACCAAAGCCCCTCGCATCCAGATCGCCTCAACGTCGCCCTTCGGTAGCGGAACGCGCCAGCATGTTTCAGGGTCTGCGCTCAGTTACGGCACCCATCCGACTGCCCAGGAGAGAATCAGTATCCGCCATGGAGCGCATAGTCGAGTCTCCACCAGCGAAGCAACCCACTGAAGCTGAGAAACCCATACTGGAACGCCAGATTTCGGATGCCTTGAGTCTGGCCTCAAGCGCAGACTCGTTCTACTCTCTAGACACTGCTACTCCGCGAAGTCCTTCTCCCAAGTTCCTCGATGCCGAGGCTGATGTCGCGAACCCATGGGCACAAGTCTTTTCCAAGCACCGAGATGAGCCCAGGGGCCGTTCAATACACCGTCGTCAGATATCTGAGGTTACTGTCCGCGGCCCATCCACCGAGCGTACTGATGCATCCGCACCCGTGACTCCTACTGCCCCATACTATCCGTCCGCGGTTCCCTCGATCGATGGACGGCCGTCATCAGCACCTTCAACACCACCGCTTATGAGCGATTCCGACGACGACAGCCTCGGGCGTGCTAGCATAGACATACCTACACCACCAGATGCCATCCGCATGAGGAAGCTTACAGGTGCTTCACAGAGACGTGCCTTCTCTCCTATGCCTCCAGCGCAGAACCTTTTCTGTCCACCCAAGCACAACCCAGGAAGAGACTTCACAAATGCCTTGGTGAGCAAGACGTGTGAGCTTGTTTTGGGGCCGCCCGCACATCTCGTATCCGTCATGCTCCGCATCGCTACGAGCATCTCAAATGGGTTCGGTTTTATCACATACCGCGTACGCCGCGCCGAGAAGATTCCATGCGCTTGGGAGTCAGATGATGATGCTGACTGGGCTGAAGAAGACGACTTTGGCATCCCGCTCAACAACATTGGGACCCCGGCAATGCGTCGACAGACGTTCTCGGGCGAACTTGACTGATGCATGTGAGGCTGGCTGAGCTTGGATGGTGGTTTCTTATTGCATTTTCACGGTTGATACCAGGCGTTGCATTTTATGTTTGCATCTAGAAGGCGAAGGTCATGCTACTTTTCAGTCGTACTTACACGACGTTGACGTTTTTGAAGAATACATGATTGTAATATGGCGGTACGATAGTGGATAATATGAGATGCGCTCTTCGCGTGAATGAGGATACAAGTTTACACGCCGTCTTTGGCTGGGCAAGCAGCGTCACTGAGAAGCTGAGACCACAACACCACACCGGGGCATGCATCCTACCCTTGCCATGCTGAAGCTTGATCGGAGGCATCCCGATGAGCCTGGACTCGGTGCTGAATGTGGTGACACTACGTAACCTGCTCTCCTGGGCCGTAAGACTCCGAAGCAGGTCATCTCTATGACTTCAATCTCGACTTCAGCGTGCTGCTATCCGTCATGGCGAGCGACGCATGTGGTATGACATGATGCCTGACGTCGAATACCGTTGGATCTCGATCGCGAGGTACACTCCTGGGGAAGGCGTTACCGGGTCTGGCTCCTAGCGCCCGGTTTGTCCGTCCAGTCGCGCGGCGATGACGAGCAGCCATGCAGGCACAACATAAGACGATGCTCACTCATCCCATCTCCATCACCCCATCAGCGCCATACCGCAAATGCACACGTCGGATTACTTGCATACCCTCACCTGAGGGAGACTGTTGGGACTTGCGCGTGATCGCCCGCGTCGTGGGGCATTTTAAAATGAGGATGCAGGGATATGGGTCCTAGCCACGCTGGCAAACCTTCGATCGCATCCAGCCAGCTTTACCGCAACTTGCAGCGCCAGCGGCTTGTCCAATGACGTCTAGCGCTGGCTCGCGTGTTGCGCACGGAATCAAGGACCTGACCGACTAATTAACTTTGTAGAGGAGGCGGGTGATCCGTTCCTTTTCCCCTAACACTCCCATGGAACCTTCAGCTTTGTGTCAGGAATAGACACCCGTCTCGCTTGCTTACGCCTCATCACCTACTTATCCATTTCGCTTCGCACTGCCGGGGCTGCAACATCGACTACCACCGGATCGCGTTTACTATGAAAAGGAAGATGGAGGAGGATCTCGACGTGTTGTTGGACGAGACGTTGACGCTATGCAAAACACCCCCCGTCCCGCGACGCAATCCGCATCGCGTCTTCTATCAGTACAAATGCAAAACATCGCCGCCCACGACGCCAGCAGAGGAACCAGAGAATCCAGAGATGGAGATGAAAGGACCGCCCATGTTCCACTTTGGAGGCCAGACGGAGTTGGTCCCCAAGCCCCTCTTCGCCAGAAGCAACTCGCTGCCGTCACAATCAGTCCGACCATCGCTTCCATCGCGGCCATCCGAGCCTTTCCAGTTCAACGCCGAGGACATCGTCAAAAGTCCAACACCTTTGTTCGGCAGGAGAAACACGCTGCCCTCCAAGGTGCGACGCGCTGTTGCCGCCGAAAGAAAGCCATCGCCGTTGTCGCGCGGAGAGGGAGTGCGATCGTCGCAATCGGCCCACACCACCACCAAGGAGCCCACGTCACCAGCGCTGCCACGTAAGGAACCCAACACCACCCCGAACCCAAAAGCGAAGACCACCAAGTCGCAATTCGCGACTCCGCAGAGGACCCCCCGTGTTGTCGACATTAAAAGACCATCGCCACTTTCTGGCAAGGGCAGTGTGCGACGACCCGGTCCCACCCGATTCGCTCCTGTGGAACCCCCATCGCCGATAGTCCTGTCACCCGTCATCTCCAACAGCTCTGCGACTTCATCGCCATCGCCATCTGTCTTCTCCGAGGCTGCCAGTTTCTCTGCATCGAGCCCATCCACACCTGCCACGTCACCACCTGGCTCTCCAATGGTGCCAACAGCACACGCTCGCTCGCAGTCGCTAAGTTATTTTCCGCCGTCTCATTGGACCATCAAGCCCTCGCCTTCCCCGATCTACGTCCCCAGGCAGAAGTTGAGGAGGAAGGACAGTCCCAAAATGGAGACACTTCGCACACTAAGAGCGAAGGAGTCGGACATGATGCTGCAACAAATTTACGACCAACATTGGGAAGCATACCGCGCAAAACTACTTGTAAGTTCTGCCAACGCACCTTCCACGCAGCACCCACTAACCTGGCGTAGAACATGACTAGCGGACTCCGCGCTGCAGAGCGACTTTAACGACCACGATTTACGACTTAACGACTTCAAGACGAGGGCATGCATGGCGTCACACGGCATTTGATTATAATACCCCTGGTTTGGATATATGGGCGCATCTAGAAACCGATTTGCATTTACGGTCTGCATTCACGGTCACAAGCGTTCAACATATGGGTATACACTGTAATCTAATAGAGCACAGGGCACTACAGCCCTGGTTTGATTCCAACATAATTTTCGTCGACGTCTCTGAGCGAGCGAGCGGCACAATTGTCGTGCTGCGGAGCCTCAGCTGCACGCATGCAGAGCTTACATCACCCGCGCCTGGCAGCTGACCTCGATAGCACGCAGCCCCATCGCGCAGCGCTAGTGATTGGTTGACACATCTGACACTTGCAGCAGACAGCCTCACCAGGCCTTAGCTGCCTATTCTCCCCGCTGCACCCGCCACCTGATATTTATTCACCAACTTTACTCTTTTTGGAGATGCAACTCGCAACACATGAACTCCCAAGGTAAATGTACACTGTCTGTGCTATATCCAGACCGCCTGCGCCGCATATCCGTCGTGGCGCAGCGCGTAGCCTTGTTCCGTGTAAAGGTGGGCCTGACCTAGCCACCATAGGCTAAGCAGGCGCGTAAGATGGCCCCCAAATGGATACCCGTATGCTTCGAGCGTTCTCCATGTTCGCATTGACGCTGAACAGCACATCAAACTGTAGTCATGTGGGGTGTGTGGCACAGGATTTATAGGAAGCTTATGCCCACTTCCCGCGATTTTCGATGATTTTCTGGTAACGTTCTGAGATCGCGCCTGCCCAGGTGGCACGTCATTTGTTTCATACCACAAAGCGCAGCCTTGTAGGCAACCTAGGGACCTCTCTTCGGAAGACTCGAACATCTGACTCACGCCGTGTCGTTGCCACTGTAACACGTATCGATTTGGAGGAGGCTGCCTCGTGCCAGTCATGCGTATGAGTCGGTGGGTTTAGTGTTTGACTCGACAACTTCAGTGCAGCAACCTACACTCACGAGCAAACGTCTCGCGACTGAAGTTAAAACACCGTATACCTTACACGTTCACGAACATCCCGGATCGTCAGAGGCTGGTAACGACACCGATATCAGTTGCCTTTCTCGGCACGAACAACCATGGACTTCTCGAACCCAGAGAGAAATGACAATGCGCCGCTGCGCTTGCTCTCGCTAGATGGAGGGGGCGTACGGGGACTGTCGTCTTTGTTGGTACTCCAAAATCTGATGGAGAACATAGCATTGGAAGAAAAGAGGTTAGGAAGGAAAGCCATGAACGATCACGAACCGCTAAAGCCATGTGACTATTTCGACCTCATCGGCGGTACATCAACGGGAGGAATAATAGCCATCATGCTATCACGATTGCGACTCGACTGTAAAACCTGCATCGCTGTATACAGTAAACTAGCAGAGCAAATCTTCAAGCACGATCGATCGATAAAGGCGTTTGGCATGAAGATCCCCACAGGAGCAAGTCGGTTTTCCGGTGCCGTTCTGGCAAATGCCATAAAATCTGCATTGAAAGACCTTGGTTTCGATCCAGATGAACTGATGTGGGATGAGGCGCTTTTTGAAGAAGTGGATGAAGCGGCGGATCTACCCAGAGACAGCATTTGGGCAGACGCGCCTCCAGCGCCGGTAATCACAGAGAGCCCGGTCGGCACACTCAAGAACTCGCTATGCTCCCTAGAGTCAGGCCCTCCTGAGAGTATCGATAGCACGAAGAATCTGTCTACACTCTTTAGCGACAGTCCGTTCGGCCCGCGAAAGCCAATGCGAAGCGCTACTTGGAAGCTACATCACCGGCAATCAGTTCACAAAAAGGCAAACGCAAAGGGGTGCCGCGGCTTTGTACTTACATCCCTCAAGAACGCGTTAGGCCTTCCCCGAATCCTGTCTACCTACGATCCCAATGACCGGACGACGCGAATCTGGGAAGCTTTAAGAGCGACATCCGCAGCACCGACCTTCTTCGAAGAGATGCAATTCGGCACGCCCAAAGTCACTTATCTAGACGGCGGCGTAGGCTTCAACAACCCATGCGCAGAAGTCGACTACGCGGCAAAAGCACTCTGGGAAGGCCGCTCCATCGGCGTCATAGTCTCTGTCGGCACCGGTCTACAAAGCATACCCAGCGTAAAGAAGATGGCATCATGGCTGCCCTTCGGTCTCGGAACAGATATCTCCATAGCCAGCGCACTCACCGGCATGGCCACAAGCACCGCACGCGTCGACAACGAAATGAAACGCATGTACAACAACTCCGACACCAAATACTTCCGCTTCGACGTCGACCGCGGCCTCGCAGACGTCAGCCTAGAACAATGGATGAAAGAAGACGAAATGGCCTCCCTAACCGAGCTCTACATGAACGACGGCGAACAAATTCGCTCAGCAAAAGACTTCGGGCAACGCATGGCCAAACTCTCCGCTTTACCTCCAAAATTCGAAATCAGCGCTTCCCACTTCCGTCTAGGCATGACAGGACGCGGCCTCCTCGATTGCTCATTTCAACTCGCCCAGGTCGACTTTAAAACGGGTATGCCGCTAGGCGTTTCACCGCACCTAGATGACATACCGCGCATGTCTCAATACCGCGACCTCTCGCCCAGCGGCGAAAGCGGACTCGCCCTCGACAACGCAACTGGCCGACTCAAACGCATCTTCCCCGTAGCCGAAGACCTCGACCACGACGGCCGCCGCGAAGAAGCTGCCGTCTACCAATGCATCAAAGCCGATAATATCTGTCTCCGCACGATCAAAACAGGAATACCGCAGGGCAAATACAAAGTCCAGTTCCTCGTCTCCTTCCACAACAGCACGCACACCACGCCAAGGGATCTCGTTTTCAGCGTCGGGAAACCGTTTGATCCGTCGACCTTCCCGCAGCGCTATGTTGATGTTAAGATCACGCCTGATGTGGGCAGCGTGCTGTTGCATCCGGATGCGGTGAGGGTTAGAGTCGGATCGAGAAGATATGAGGAGCTCAAGGGGAAGGGGTGGGCGGAGATTGAGGGGGATATCGAGGTTAGTGTAGGGTTAGATGGGGCGTTGGGGTTTATTGTTAGTAAGAAGTATGAAGATGGTGTGTTTGTGGATGGATGGAGTTTTGGTGGTGTGAGGCTGGAACCGGTGTTTGGGACGGCGGGTGGGGTGGTGACGAGTCCTAGGATTTTGACATGATTAACCGACTAGGCGTTATGAGGATATAATCATAGCGCTCATCGGCTTTCAACGTGTACAGGCTTTGTCACGCGTTTCCTGGGTGGTTTTCTCGAAGAAGTCATATGCAGGACAAGGATTGAGGTAATGTTCATTAGGCAGGAACTATAGGCCATGTCGTTTACGTGTCATAGCAGCGAAGCAATGTTTTTTTCAAGGAAACAAGATCTTTTATTGAACTGTCTACTGTTTCTATTATTGAGACACACCCTATGCAAACACCAAACAGTGCCGATACGTGTGTTAAAGAGCGACGATAGTTGATATTATCGTGTGACGGCAAGCCCTACGATTGGCTTGGCTAGCGTTGACCAGTGAGATCCATTCGACGGTGTCTGCGTGTATCAGGAGCGAGAACCCGATGCTCAGAGTGTGGGGGAAGCAGTCGGGCAGGTGGTAACGCTGAAGGTGTTGAAGACGGTGGTAGGCACGCTTGTGGTGGAGGTGATCGTAGCAGAGGCAAGAGTGAAAACGGTCGCTGTAGCGGTACCGGAGATGGGTGTCGAGGTACTATCATTGATAAGCGAGTGCATGATGGAAGCAAGGATACAGTACTTACGTGGTAACGGTAGTCCTGGCAGTGGCAGTCGAAGTCGCAGTGACTTGAGCCTGAGTGAATGTGAAGTCAGGACCGAAGAAGCCGGCACGCTTCTCCAACTTCACCTTGGGATCGTCAATCACGGCACGCTCGTTCAGCTTCGCCTTGGGAGCGCCAAACGCGACGCGCTTGCGGTGAAGCTTGAAGGTGGAGCAGCCGGAAAGCTTGCGTCCTCCAATGATGTTCGAGTTAACGCGGACGTCACCGATGCTGCCCTTCATGTAGCAAGCACCAGGCTGTCCAATGACCCAGGAGACATTGACACAGCCAGTAGTGTTGTCACAGGCTTGGAGACATTGCTCGTATGTGTCAGTGTACACGAGACCGTTTTGAACTAGAAATAATGTTAACTCGTGTACGTTGCAAGGATGAACAGGGAAGCTTACGGTCATTGCCGAAGCGGTCAGAGCTGCACTCGACAGCATATACCGCGCCACATGAAGTTGTGACCATTGAGCCATTGGAGCCAGGGCAGCTAACTCCGGCCGTGGAGCTCGCAGCAGGAGCGCTCGATGACGTAGGGCTTGATGATGCAGTGAAGACACCAGCGGGTGTGCATGCGCACTGGTATGCCGTGTTGGAGATAGTAGTAGTAACGGTAACGGTGGATGGTCCGGGAGCGGGTGCAGCTGAAGTGACTGGAGCTGAGCTTGCTGCCACGGAAGAAGAAGAGGGGGGAACGGAAGAGGAAACACGGGATGAGGTAGACACAGGCGAGGAGGCAGCTACGGAAGAGGAAGCAGCCACGGGCGAGGAAGCAGCCGCAGATGAGGAAGCAGGTGCCACCGAGGATACGGCCGCAGACGAAGAAGCGACAGCAGACGAAGAGGCAGGTGTCATCGAGGAAGCGGCCGCAGAGGAAGAGGCAGGTGCCGCCGAAGAAGCACTAGTTGCCGACATAGTTGTGACGCGGATCAGTCTTCCACCGATGATGTTGCTGTTCGAACCGGCACTGTTGGCTGCGCTCTTCAGGTAGCAAGGACCGTTAATGACGTAGCTGGCAGCGACACAGCCTGAAGTGGTAGAACAGTCTGCCAAGCATCCCTCGTAGGAGCTGGGGTAGGTCGGGCTCATTGGGCCTGCGATATCGCCACCCTGGTAGTCGGCACCGCACTGGACTAGATATTGCATACCATTGACAGTGACAATAGAGCTGTCGGATCCAGGGCAAGAAACGCTAGCGCCTGAGCTGGCAGCAGGGCTGGAAGAGGAACTGACAGTGGTCGTGGCAACTGACTGAGAGGAAGCGCCTGCAGAAGAAGCGATCATCGAAGAAGATGAAGACACAGGGACTGATGCAATCCTAGCACCCCAGACATTACCGTTGGACCTAGGCGCACCGACACCGCTCTTCAAGTAGCAAGGGCCAT
The DNA here is from genome assembly GCA_022609215.1 of Alternaria triticina. Classification (NCBI taxonomy): domain Eukaryota; kingdom Fungi; phylum Ascomycota; class Dothideomycetes; order Pleosporales; family Pleosporaceae; genus Alternaria; species Alternaria triticina. The sequence goes on from JAGKPX010000002.1 coordinate 1,214,453, forward strand.
TTGGCAGGTATGAAACGGCCTGGCAGCCAGAAGTGGCTCCGCAAGCTTGGATACACTGCTCATAGTTCGCAGGGTTGCCAGGTGCAACACCGATATCGGAGTTAGTACGGTCGATGAAGCACTCGACGACGAAGTCTCCTTGAGGGGTGGTGAACGTGGCACCATCGCTCGCGGGGCAGGACAAGCTAGACGCAGATGGCGACGGGCTGGCTGAAGTGGGGGTGACAGAGCTTGAAGTGATGGCAACAGAGCTGGAAGCAGGGCTTGAGGAAGCCGGGCTGGAAGAGGCTGAGCTTGAAGCCGGGCTTGAAGAAGCAGAGCTAGAAACACGGCTTGAAGAAGCTGCGCTCGAGATAGGGCTTGGGGAGGCTGAGCTCGAGACAGGAATTGAAGCAGCTGGGCTCGATACAGGGCTGGAGGACGCGGAGCTCGAAGCAGGAGTGGAAGCAGCTGAGCTTGACGCAGCGCTTGAAGAAGCGGGGCTCGATGCAGGGCTCGATGCAGGGCTCGAGGAAGTAGAACTGGATGATGGGCGTGCAGATGAGCTAGGAGAAGCGGGCGAGGATGATGCGGCCGGAGTAGAGCTCGGTGTCGGGGTAACGGTAGTCACGCTTACGACGGTGGTAGTAGCGACGGAGGCTGAAGAGGGCGATGGAATAGAAGATGGTGAAGCGGATGAGCTGGAAGAAGCGAGCGAGGGCGACACGATGGAAGCGGAGCTCGATGGAGTAGCCGTAGTGACGCTTACCACTGTGGTGGTGACAACAGAGGCTGAGCTTGGCGAAGGAATGGGGGAAGGCGAGAAGGATGAGCTCGAGACTGGTATGGAAATTGGCCTCGAAGATGAGCTCTGGACTGGTACGGCGGATGAGCTTGGCGATGGGATAGGGGAAGGCGAAGAAATTGAGCTCGGTGATGGAATGGAGAAAGGCGAAGAAATTGAGCTCGGCGTTGGCGTAACTGTTGAGACGACGACCGTGGTGGTAGTAGACACTTGTACCGACGATGATGGTATAGCCGGAATAGAGGATGATGGGACAGCTGGAACAGAGGATGATCGGGAAGACGATGACACGATGGGCGCCGGAGACGAGCTGGGGCAAACGGTGAACGTCTGTGTGATAGCGCTGGTGACTGGGAATGTGAAAGTAGCGATGTTTGTCTGTGTACTGGTGGCAGAGGCGGAAGAAACTGTAGTAGTCGCCGCAGGCCTCACAGGCGCAAACGCAACGTTGGTAGCAGTAGCAGTCGTCTGAACAAAGCTTGTAGCCACAGTGCTTGGGGAAGGCTGGTCGCCGAACGCAGCAGTGAAGGCACGAGGAGTGGCAGCGAACGGGTTAAGGAACGCATAGTTGTCGATGGTGTAACGACCCCTATTAACCCAGTCGAAAAGGTCGGCATTCTGACAGAAGATGCCTGTATAGGTTGCCGGCACGCCTTGGGTCTGGTAGGAGCAGGTGCGGGTGTAAAGTAGCAACGGGTTGGAAATGATGGGCGTGAATGTAGGCCTAGTTCCTTGGTAACAAGTAGAAGTACCAGACATGTAAGTCATCTGAATACCGAAGTTGTCGCCAGATCCAAAGCTATGCCTGGCTTGATCATAGCTGAAGGTTGGGGTGGCCGTCCCAATGAGGGACGGCAGACCCGCGGCAACGAGCGAGCAGCCTGACATGTCGGCTGGCTACTGAAAATTTAGCAAATGTAGGAGAAGAGCGAGCGTGCAGAACGAATGAGTTCTTGAATACAGAGAGTAGGAGGAAGCTCATTTATGAATCCCTACCTTCCAGCTACGCTGGTACTCAATCTGATGAGTTCATGAACTCTGAGAGGTTGAGCAACCCTGAACCACCGACTCACATCGTGTTCATGGAGTTGCTCCGACAGGAGGGTTCTCCTCACGGCTGGTCATCCGTATGTGAAAGAGGAGCCGGTTGGTGTGGTCCTGGAGCATGCCATTGCTTCCAATTGGGTCGCACGCGGCGGAGACGCTGATCGTTCTCCCGAACGGAATGGAAAGATGCATAGATTCTCTCGTAGTCTCGAGTGGTGTATGTCTAGGTGTGGTCCTGAGGTGCGACGCGTTCTTGATGGCACAAAACCCTTCCAGAGTTGGAAGACGCGTTTGGCAGCACAGACCGCCGCTAACCCTGGAAGCTTCTAGCGCAGGGGCTACCTCGTCATCATCATGCCCGTTCATCCAGTCCGGCTCCATCCCAAGGTCTCGTCTTGAAAGACTCACAGTTACATCCTCTGTCATGACTTCTACTGTTGATACGAATTTCGATTCGACTGGGCCACCGTTTTGCGTACTGTATGTGCCATCTCACTCGAAGGCAAATCTCCCTATTGCCGAAGCATCCAATTTGCCAAACGAACTCCAATCTCGAAGGGTCTTTCGCCGAACATCGCATCATTAACGATCCCTGCGTCTCTGCAACCTTTCACATACCGTGGTAGACTAAAAGAAAACCACAAAACCACCCATATGTATCCCGCATACCTTGCTAATGCAGGTCCAATATTGTCATGGCCGGCTCCTCGGTACCGTGCCTGGACAGCAATCCATTGCACAACACCTTCAACGGTGATGGCTACTGGCTGCGACATGAAGAATGCGAGTTCTCCCATGTCTCTGCGCGTTACCATGAACATTTGGAACTCATGCACTAAGCAGCTAATCGCGAAAGACATATAGAGTTGAACTAGTCCCGATGCGAGACTGCCTTTGCGGAGACCCAGGAGGCGCACAATGCGAGCTGCGGGTTGCGAGACCATCTGCAATACACATTTGCGTTAGCGGGGCTTGCACATTGCAGGTGGTTGAAATGCTGGAATCGACGTAAAAGTGGCATGATGGGTCAATCCTGACCTTACCTTTCTCATTGTTTGGTGATAGACCACACTCCAGACCTGCCTCACAGACCACGCATCCCTCAACTTTCCCATTAGCGGGGGCCATTGCCACGTTTCGCATACCCCGCTTGCAACGGATACAGCCGCCATGAAGCTGTAAGCGAAGTTCAATCTTTCCCAGACCCATATCGCACCGGACCAGCCAATGAGTGCATCGACCATGAGGTGATAGGGGCTGGCTTCCGATGACAGCCGTACCTCCGCAGCTGAACCCCACCCGAGCAGTAAGAGCATGGCCATAGACCGCAAATACGTAATCATCATCTTATGAACATGTCTGTGCATAAAGGCCCGTTTCGAAAGACCCTCGTACGGATCGTCAGGAACGCTTTTGACCTGCCAATTCCAACCAATACCACGATGCGACGGAACCATGAGTGAACACACCCGGAGAACTTTCTGCCATGTCAAGCTCATGTCGTCCACGGCTCTTTCGCTCCTAGTGTTGCTGCGCTTCGGGTTTCCAATGTATGCAGGGGCACCGGGCCCTCTCTGTGGAGACAAAATGGCGAATTCGAGGAACCAGATAGGCACAGCAATGAAGAACGAGCTGTTGTAATAATCGGAAGAGGGGTTACCGAAGGTATAGCATGGTGACCTAAAGCATAGGTCTAGAATCAGTGGGAATATGCAGATGGCGATCCGACGCCGGCTAGAGGAAAAGAATGGGATGATGGTAAGGATGAATATCAGTGGTTGGTAGAGTGGCGGCATGGGCTTGCGGTCGGCGAGCTGTGGCCAAAAGTACCAAAGTGGTGTCATGCTCTCCATCGTCTTTCGCATGTTGACTTCAACAATTTGGAGAGTTTTCATTGTTGCACTTTGCAGGCTGCAGTGAGAAGGTCAAGCGGGGTTCGCCAAATTGTGAAGTCACATTGATCAGGCCACCAGCCTTGGGTCGCGTCGAAGGATCTGGGCTGACGTAAACCCTGCCTACTAACTAAAGTAAGCACTATTGCTATGCCCCATTTTCTGCGTAAGGTTAGGGCAGAAAGCTTTCCTCGATTTCCCATCCTCTTCTTCGGACACCCTCATTCTCAGATGCCTTCCACGTTTCCAACATCAGTTTTAACTTATGCCTCGTCTCTCTCTTCACGACAGCTCGGTCCTCCTTCAATTCGTTCCCCACATTTTGGACTAGTGCCCAGGCAACTTCGACCTTCAACAAGTCCGGTGCTGTCAACCAGCTCAACCTCGTCTTACGAATGTCGCCTACGTAGGTGGCCGTCAAGATGCGATTGTTCATGAGAGCATCATGCAACAGATCGTGTTTCTTGTAGGTGTATACGCTTGTGCCGAATCGCTTTTCTCCTCTTCCGCTATTCTTGGAAGATACGATGTCAGTGCCAAGGTAGTCAATCAGTTCTCGAAGGGCTTGATGGTAGACTGGCCGGCTACTCATATCATCGATGATTGCCTCTAGTTGACCCGCGAAGTGCGTACATGCTTTCTCGCGGACCTCTTCTTCTTCATCGTGTGACGGCCATGGATAATCGAGCAGGAAAAGACGCCAGGAAAAGGTATCAGGGAGAACCGAAGGTTGACGGGCGGGGTCGCGCTCCCATCGTTGGTTGCGCAAATTGTTTACGTAGGACACCATCGCCATCAGTATCGGTCTGCCGTGTCGTAACCACCAAGACTTTGCGAGATAACTGCCACTTATCATTCTATTGCAGAAGCCTTTAGTGAGATTGGTGTATGTTGGCGAGTCGTTCCAAACTAACGCCGTGAAAAGGTTGAGATATTGCTCCTGGATGAGTTTGGGTGTAAGAACCGTATCGTCGGAAGAATCTTCTGCGTACTCTAGAAGTTCGAGGAAGTTCGCAGACGGGCGAATGCTCCAGAGACTACGGTCTAGTGCAAATAGTCGTATCCATGTTTGGACTTCAGGAAGTGAAGCTAGCGCAGGATCAGCGACAAGCCGTTGATTCATGGCTCGCAAAGATGCCGGAGGTCCGATGATAAAGCACAGGTATTCCACATATTCTTCCAGTATAGTATGCGGAACATGAGCTGGCATCTTGTTGTTCTCGTTTAGTAGCAGCCTGTTCACGTACGGGTCTCGCGGGATGGATGGGATGCGAACGTCCATAAGCAGCGCATCTTCAAGCCCATACTTTCGGAGAAACAATGCTACCCATCTCGTCGTCTGATCTCTCAGAGTCTGCAGTACCGGCATCAAGACTCGGTCTACGAATTGCTGGAACTCGACCGTATCGTTCTTCTTGTTACAGAAATATTGGATCAAAGCCACCAGAACCGGTGATTCTGACCCATCCTCGAGCGAGATGCCGGCCTGGATCTCGGGGAGCGTAAGGTCCTGTTCGTACTGCAGCCACTGCGTTTCGTCCAGCGGCTGTCTTTCGTTCAAAGATCCAGCTATTGGTATGAACAACTCCAGGAGAGTAAGTACTGCGCGAGACTGGTCTCGAGACCCATTATCAAGCAGTACTAGGAGGCTCTTGACGATGTTGAGCCGGACGTCAACATGTGTGTTCATTCTGGAAAGTGTGGATAGCACTGAAAGTGCATAGTCTGTTCCATTCAAGTCAAGGTCCTGGAAAAGCTGAACCAACATCTTAATCGTAGTGACTTTTACGTGCGGCTCGCCAGTGGGTGGCGCAAGATTGCCGTCGGCTGAACTTTCTTTGTTGATTTTCTTGGCCTGTACCATGCTGATAATCTCATCGGAAAGAGATCCAATGCAGGCTCTGGCCTGCGACGCCGGAAGTCTTCGGAGGAAACTCGGTTTTAGTAGGATGCGATGCCATGAGCTCGACTTGGGCCTATCCAGGATTGTACGGACAGCTGACTGCGTGGCCAAGCCGGGTCTATCACTTTCGCCCACTCGAGCAATGAGCTGCATAGTGACCTCATGCAGAGCTGTATGGCTGTCGGATTCCTCAACTGTGTCCGCATGATCAAGAGCTTTGACGAGGTTTCGTGATAGTTGTGCCAGCAATGTAGGAGGTATCGTATCGAGATGACCGTGTATGGCTCTGGAAGCTGTAAACTGATTTGGCTCATCAGAAGTGAGGAACTCTTCGTCCAAGTATAAAGCCGGGTATCGCGTGTCTGTTTCCGAAGGAAATAGGGTCGCTAGAAGGCGGTCGCTCTTGACGAATTTCGCGTCGAGATACAGCAGAGCCGATAACACGCCACCTTCTCCCATATCGCGCGATGAACTCCAGATAAGCCTAGCGTCCTCTTCGTAGCCAGGAACTTTAACTGGTGCTGCAACAATGGGAAAGTTCACACGGCCTCTTGAAGTCATGATTCTCGATACGCCAACTGAAAAGTCCACATAAGTCGGTGCATCAAGTTCCCGCTCGACAAAATCCGGTCTTGTCGCAAAAGGGTTCCATTCACATGGCTCACCCGAACCGTCATCCTCAGGTATCATTGGCCAAGACTTCTTTATATTCCTCATCACGCCCTCAGGCGGCCACTCATCCAAATCGTCTGGCTTCATGTCTTTCCAAAAGCGTATTGCTTCCTCCTCTGTCATCCTGTCGGAGCTTAGAGGGCCGATGGCATACTGCCACGCCCTTCTGAGACGAGCTTTCTTCTCCGGCTTATCGCATGCTTTGGGTATATAAAGCTGTAGGCCATATTGGTAACTGTCTACGAACAGCCCAATGGTCTTCTGAAACTCTTTGTCCAGTGATACGGGTTGGAGAGCAGTCTTCGGATCTGGGAAGATGGCTTGCTGGGTACGCGCTGCAATGTAAGACGCCCCTATGCTGTTAAGATCCTTCACGTTCAGAATCCACGGTGCAGTCAGGCATTGTATTGGAAGTCCTCGAGGAAAGGGCTCAGGAAGCGCTAGTGTGGCAGGACGGTCTAGCGGCCTTAGCTTGGACCAGAGTTCGTTTCTCGCTCGTGCAAGGGTGTCTAAGAAGACATATGTCGAGACGTCCAAGCTTTCAAGCTCAATAGTGAAGGATCTGTGATAGGCAAGAATACCACGGGGATGGTCCGCCTCCAGTCTTGCGTATTCCTCTCTTTGCGCCTTTTCCTCGACCGCAATGAGCATCGGAATCGTGACCTGCCAAATGCAGGCATGTATACCGTCGTCAGAGGCTCTGAGTTGCTTCTTGACATGTGGTGTGAGGTCCATCCGTAGTTTGATAACATCGTGGAATAGCTCAAAGACGCCACTCCAATCATGCGCGTTGAACGAAGGTTCCTTGAGGGCTTCGCATGCTGTGTCAAACATTCCTTGCAAAATTGTGTTCGCCATTGCGACTCGGTGTTGTAGCACAGTCAGGCTTGGCAGTCCGTTGATCGATGCAGGAATACCTGATAGTAGACGTGTAGCTTCTTCAGGAAATATGTTTGGATAGATCTCCCGCATCACGAGCGGATCTCGCAAGAAACGTTTCGTCCACTCTAGCGTATCTTTCAGCATATCGTAAGATCCACTGGCGATAGCAGCAAATAGCGCTGACTTGGCAAAGAATGCACGTTGTTCCGGCTGAGATGCAGTAGCAGCCTTCTTCTTGCGCACATCAACGTAGCCATTGGCCAATGTCTTGGCGTCTTCTTCCTTGTTGTTCAGGCTTAGTAGCCAGATGTGAAATATATCCGGGTCACCGCTTTGATCTTGAAGTTCATAAGTTGGCGTTTGGCCGAAGATAGAGCGATTTCGATCAAGGTCGATTAAATCAACATCTCCTCTCGCTTTTCGCAGACGAGTAAACAGTAGCAGAGCGTCGGCAGGGGACAAATTCGCGAAAAAGCCGGGATGGATCGAGCCCTTGGTATTCTTCAGATCTTCATCGCTGTCCAGGTCAAGCGAGGTGGACGCTTGGTAGCAAAGTCTCAAGAGTGGGTAGCTTCGCTTTACGGGAACCCCTGTGAGGATAACAGCCCAGTCTCCGATGTTGATCTTGCTGGCTGTACCAAAGACCGGATGAGAACAGAGTCTCCGCAGATGCTGTTCGAACAAACTTGGCTGTTGTGACCAGCAATAGGCGACCTGCTGGAGAAAGTCGCCCTTGATGCCAGTGATGTGACATCCTGTGCTTGGATGGTTTTCCAGATAGCGCATCGTAAGATCGACGATTCGTTGTACCATGTCCCAACCTGCGCGGTTCTTAATGGCACGTTTCATAAGAGGGTTGACGAGTTGATCGATGAAAGTCTCGTCCTCCACTACCGAATGCGCTGAATTACTGAGGGTTTCCAGGAGTCTCAAGGAGAACTCCATAGACTTGGAGAAGCCCTTTGTGGTCGATTTACCTGGCGGATGGTGATGCAGTAGCTCTGTAGGTACCGTGATGTTGTCGTTGGGTGGTTGTTCCGCGCTCGCCGCTTGGAGGAGCTCTTCTTGCATACACTCTGGATAGTACTTGACGAGATCCTTGGTTCGTGCATCTTTCCATGTTCCTTTCGACTCGCTTGCGATGGCCTCTTCCACCAACTCCTTCGAACACGCAGGGATGATGAGTCGGTAGAACCTTCCAAGTGCGCGCTGGTCTTTCGTCTTATGCGGCGCACCAGGAAAGCGATCAGGGTGCAGCGCTTTGAAGAGTGCCGTGAAAAGCTGTCTTTTCGCATCTACCTCAGCCCCTCTACCCGAACGACCAATCGCGGTACAGGCAGCTTTGACTTCAATCACCGAGAGGTCTGCAAAGATGTCAAGCAACCCAGCAATTCCCCCGAGACCATCCCATGTCTCTCTCCATCGCGGAGAACAAAGCCCCTTGCGCAGAAACTTGATGCCGAACTTGCGGACAAGTACGGACTTATCTTGGATGAGCGCCTCGCGTGTAGCGAGAGGCAACTGTGCTACACCGAGCCATGGTGCGAAGGCGAGCGGCGATACCGAGCCTCTCTCAACAGCTAGGAGAAGCTGTGTCGTGATCTCCTGGATTGGCGCATCGTTCAGTATTTGGCGGTAGTAGTCTCGAAGCTCAGCAAGAGTGGAAGACCGAATGCGACGCGTGTCGAGACCCGCGGTCATGTTGTGTGGAGCCGAGGTAGATTCCGCGTTGCACCTCAGCTTTCAATCGCGACAGCAACAGCATTGATATAGCCTCCAGAACTGCAGGCATAGTGCACGCGAGTGGTAGCATAGGCAGACATGACCACATAGGGGAAAGTCGATGATCAGGCGGGCTGCGTAGTGGGGCTCGTCGTGTGTGAGAAGGGCTGAAAGGCCAGCGACGCGTCTATGACGTCAGCCTACCTAGGTATCCTCCCAAGGTGGTGACAACTCCCACTACGCTGCGCCCTCCGATCTCACGGATACAATCAACGCCCTGCTCGACCCTCAGCCCTACAGCCCCTATACTTGAGATGCACACCGCTATGATGCCGCGCATTCGCAGCTCCCCGGTGCAACAATGGGCTCGTTGACGCGCATCTCAAGTGAATGTACACCTAGGTCGCAACGATGTGCGGAATCATGAGTTTCGCATTTGGAAGCCTATAGTGCTATTTATACGACTTTGAACTCGCAATTGATCAATTGAGAAGGAACGCAGAAGTCACAAACCTCCTTCGCATTGTCCATTAAAGCATGCGATCCTCTCAGGCTTTGACTCCTGCACCATCATTGTCTCTCTGACCGAGTTCGACAGCCTCATAGCCGTTGTTCTCCCAGAATGGCCTCTTTGCCCTCCGACTATCACCAGTCATAGATGCCGTAAGTCCGCACGGATCGATAAACGTCATAAACCACGGCATGTCGTCCTTCCAACCTGGACCTTCCAGCTCAGTCTGCCCATCCTGAGCCAGGTAGATGTGATAGTCCTCCGGTAGGTAGCGACGCGGATGGCGATAGTTCCATAGCACGGTGTTTACAAGCATGAAGCTTGCGTCGAAAACCCAGAAGAACCATTCGTGTCGAACAATTTGCGAGAGACTCATTGGGTCCCAGTCTTTTGATGGAGTTGTGGGTACGCGGCTGATGCCGAAGTGTTCGACGCAGCGGTAGATTGTGCGAATGAGGATGAGGCCCTGACTGATGTACAAAGTGATGAGAGGGCCCTGTACTTTTCCCGATTTGATGCCTCCCCTGATGCATCGTTTGTGGAAGACGCCGGCGATGATGCAGAAGAGAAGGATGACAACGATTTGTAAGATCAGCGATGTCTTCATGAGGATATGTCCGGTGTCGGCATAGACCTCAAGTATGTTTGGGTTCGCTAGCCAGGAGACGCCGATCGCGTTCAGGATTTCAACGATGCTAGATATTGCACCAAACGTCGTTAGGGTACGGCCGGGATGGAGAGGCGAGTGGTATGGGACGTAGTAGAGTATTCGACCTAGCACATGATAATTGGCCAGCTCTAGGATGGGGCTGGTGATGTGTTAGCTACCTCAAAAGAGAAGGGCGAGTTACTTACGGCGCGCAGAGTATTAGGATGGAGCTTGCGACGTAGACTCCGACATTGTCGTAGTTATAAGCCCCATACGAACGTACGGAAAATCCTGCTGTGAAAAACAGACCGCAGAATGGATGAAGGCCGGTGACCTTCCAGGCCCTGTATTTGATACATTGCCAGACATGTGCAATGGTAGCAACTGCAAACCACACTGCGAACATAGGAGGGGCCCATTTGACAGGCTGATATAGGTAGACACTTCCGGGAACGACGTCGCCGTCCGAGGGAGCCATGATAGATCTTGTTTGATGGGGTAATACGGTGGTATGAGGAGTGAGAAGCGAGTCCGAGTATTGGAACTTGAGGACCTACAATGCGATCTTTAAACGACTATTGCTGACTTCAGGGAGCAAGAGTAGGGTATCTGTCATGACCAATAGGGCTACAACAGGCTTGTCCTGACACAGCACTATTGATGGCCAAGACTTCGGCACGATTACACAGTCAAGCATTGCCTTTGCCTGCCGCTCTCTTGATCTCAATCGAACGAGCTTGACTAAAAGAATAGGTATGTGAGTTGGATCAAGGCAGAACGACTTTGGAATATGTTGCGTTTCAAGCTCGGATCGCGATATAGTAACACCCCTCGCGCCATGTAGAAATCTAGGTATCAACACATTGCCGCTCGATACGAAATGACACTGTACTGATGTAAAGGCCGAAAAAAAGATTAGCGATGGCAATGTTTGGCAGAGCCTCGTCGTGATGGTCGTTGGTGAGGCGTGCCTGCCACTCGAGCTTCCCGAGGTCGTGATGGCTTTCGCCTGTCAAATGACGCAACTGCCGTTCGGGCATGAGCGCGTCGCGCATTCCTAAAAAAAACAGCCACATCACGCTAGACAGACTGTTAAATGTATATGTATACATGATACGGAACTTCTGCCGGTCGCTCACAATTTGCACTTTTCTGTTGCGATGCAGCGCAATACATTTCGGATCGGCACCTCCGAACACGATGAGACTCGGGTCTCAGGCCCCCAGCGCCACATGCACATAAGCTTCCTCGCTGGACTAGACCCAATACAGCAATAAAGATGGCCAAGACCTACATGCTAACGAGCTGGACTCATCACCACCAGCCACCCATGACAGTCAGACGAGCTTTCTATGGCAATAAAGCAGCAGAAATGCACGCTTTTATGAGGCCACCAAAGCTGCTGCCATTGCCGCCTTCTTCGCGGGTACCTTCCGGTTGAACTCTATCCATCCGCATTCAGAAGCGACCATGGCCGAAACAGGAGAAAAGAGAGCAACACGCCAATGCTGGGAATGTCTTAAACGGCGTCTAGTATGCGACAAGACGCTGCCGCGCTGCAACAAGTGTCAGAGACGCGGTCGGCAATGCTCGGGCTACGATGACGCGAAGCCACTTCAGTGGGTTCAGCCAGGGATAGTGACATCCAAACGAAGAGGGAAGAAAGAAAGTAGTCCGCGTAAAAATTCGAGCAACAACACGGTGGCTAAGAGTGAAGTCGACTATGCCTGCGAGCCCATAGACTACGAAGCCGCCTTGATCGAATGGGTAAAGGACCGGATCGACAATCCCCAGTATCGGGTTACTGATCTCCATGTTCTATCTTTCAAGATGATAGCCGTGGCAAGAGAAGCTGCCAGGGTATTCGAGATCGGGGGAAGGATCAAGATCGAAGAGATCGTCCAAAAAGGCTTGCACGAGGAAGCCGCACGCGTATTGCGCTCAGGTCGTGATCCACTGCAACGGCTGAAGCGTCTACTCGCGTTCCTGAGCATGCAAGATGTGCCGCTCTATGATGATCTCATGGACGAAACATCAGAAGTGATACAAGCCGTTCAATACTGTGAGTGGCTCTCTCCATCGCCCCGAAACATGGGGCGCGCTTTGAAGCGACTTGTATGGCCGATGGCTGACGCTACCAGACAATGTACGGATACACCCACAATACAAGGATTCCCAAGAACTGGCACCCAACCCCGCCCTCGTACTCTTCCCCCCACAAGTCTTGCATTTGCTTACTCCGTCCATCCATCATGCGCTAGTCTGCCTATCACTCAACCATTTCATCCATAGTCTACCACTAGGCGCAGGCCATACAGCGGTGATAGCGCGGACAAAAGTATACCAACATCGAGGCGCAGCTTTGCGAGCATTAAGTCGACATATTGCTCAGGACAAGACACGATGTTCGGACATGACCATCACTACGATTCTCATGTTCATGTGCTTGGAGGTATGCGAGCGCGTCTGGAATGCGAAACTTGGAGTCATGTACTGATACGTACCCCTAGCTCCAAAACCCCACCTTTGCGGATGGACGTTCACATGTGAATGCCATGAAGCGGATAGTTGACCTAAGAGGTGGACCCAAGCAGCTCATGAAGGAAGCCCCGCACCTGATCCCGTCGATGGTGCTCTACTTAGTGTACGTCTCTTTGTCCTTTATTGGAAACCTACTCATATGATCAGTATCGTGTCTCTTTCCAACACGTGCAGTCCATCATGGGATCAAGTCGACATCAGCAACACTGCGGAGGAAATGACGGAAGATATAACCGACGTGTACAGTCTCATCTTCCCATACACGCTCTGTCCGCGAGAGCTCTTCACTGAGATATTGCGGACGAATCAGCTACGCGCAAAAGCGTCTGCAGCAATACAGCTGTGTGAGTTCAACCCGGATCATGCACTCGAAGCATATGACGTCCTCGACCGCATCAAGGCCTTTTCAGTCGAGGACTGGGCGCGAGCTGGCACCTTCTGCACCGAATGGCTGACTGTTGGCCTGGTGTACAAATCCGCCGTCGCGCTCTACGCCACCTTGTCGCTTTGCTCACTCATGGTCCTCCCGACTACGCCTTCACTGCTCGAGAGCCAAACAGCTTATGGCGACGTATTACTCAGCAACCTCGGCACCGCACTCAAAGTCCCGCGCATGGCTAAGTTTATGGTCTGGCCGCTGATCGTCGCGGGTGTAGAAGCTATGCATGGCGGGGAAGGAACGCGCAACTGGATCGAGGCGAGCTTGGAGGATCTGAGCAGGATTCTGGGGACGAGTTGTCCGCTCAAAGTGTGTTCGGTTCTGAGGAGATACTGGACGGGCGGGGTTGCGGGGTGGGACGAGTGCTTCGATCGATCGTATGTGTTTGCCATCTAGAGAGCGAGCTAGTCAAGGAGGGGTTGCAGTTGTTCGTCTCATCATACCCAGAGGTTCGTGATATATCGCTAGTATGCGTAATGTACAGGCTTGCTATACAGAGGGGAGATGGGGTCCCCATTCGTGATACCCAAACGCCAATCTATGCTGTCGTGTACCATGGACCGTGACTACCGGTCCAGGCCCTTGTTCTCTGGGTCCTCATCGCCCTTGGTCTCCTTGACGTCTTTGTACGGCCGCCCCGCGTAGAGCATGTATCCCTTCTCCTCCATGGTGCCCGCCTTCTCATCCGCCTCGGAACGGCCCTGGCCAAATGCGCCCGTCTCGAGTTGGCCGGGCACGGCAATGGGCCGGTTGCCGCGGAAGCGCTTGCGCATGTCAATCATGCCCTTTTTGCACTCGGCGTAGCCCTTTTGCAGCTGCTGGCACTGGGTGGGGAGGGTGTATTTGAGGGGTGGGCGCAGACATTCGCCGGGCGTGTGTCGGTCGACCATGATGCAGTCGCTATTTTGGAGGCAGAATGCCAGCGCAGCGCCTAGCCACTCCGGTTAGCCGAGGCATCGCACAAGAGATAGAGCAAGCCATACGGATGTCTTTGCAGGACTGCGGCATCGTGGCAGGAGGTCGCGTGTGGCTACCAGCGCATTCAACAATGCATGTGTGGAGTGATGGGGTGGAGCTAACATTTCACAGCCGTCGGCGAAACGTCGCGCTAACCTCCGGGGCTAGGATGCGTTGTCACATGTCAGGGATGGCTGCTTCCGTCTGGAACGTCATTTCGACTCTGTTCGCTGAGCTATCATGCAAGACCTCACCGTAACTCAAGAGGGGCTGGAGCGCGAGCTGTGAACTTTCCGAGGCCCGCGCGTACAGAGGGGCGATGCGTTGTCCGCCTGCCATCAAGTCTCTGCTTTAATTGCTTCTGTGCCCTGCCGTCTACACACGCCCGAGGGCACACCTGGGCAGTATGACGCTCCATATACCCTTCCTGTCGCGCCTCCACATCCGCGAGTACATCGCCCTGTTTCTCTCCATCTGCCTCATCGGTCTCGAGTCCTTCATTGCCGTCATCACCCTCGCCCTCCCCACGCCCATCATCAACTTTTGCTACCGCCTCACGCGCCGCCTGTTCAACCACCTCTCGTCGCCCTCGTCCAAGCGCTCGCGCCAGAAGAAGAAGGGCGTGTGGAGCTCCATCGCCAATGCATCCGACTTTACCGAGCTATGCGACCTCTACGGCTACTACTGCGAGGAACACATTGTGCAGACGGGCGATGGATATCTCCTAGGTCTGCACCGGCTGGGCTGGCGACAGGGCGAGGAAAATGTGCGCGTCAACAGCGGAGACAGGGCCAAGGGCGTCAAGAAGAAGGTCGTCTATCTCCACCACGGCCTCATGATGAACAGCGAGGTCTGGGTCTGCTTGACCGACAAGGAGCGATGCTTGCCATTTGAGCTGGTCGAGCGCGGATACGACGTCTGGCTCGGCAACAACCGTGGAAACAAGTACTCCAAGAAGAGCGTCCACACGCCCCCTACCTCGAGCAGCTTCTGGAACTTCAGCATGGACCAGTTCGCCTTCCACGACATCCCGGACTCCATCGCCTACATCCTCGAGACTACGCACCAGCCCTCTCTGTCGTACATTGGCTTTTCGCAAGGAACCGCGCAGGCTTTCGCGACCTTGTCTATCCATCCTACACTGAACGAGAAGGTGGATGTCTTCATTGCGCTAGCCCCGGCCATGTCCCCCAAGGGCGTTGCGTCTGGCATTGTCGACGCCTTTGTCAAAGCATCTCCCGATATCCTGTACTTGGCATTCGGGCGGAAGACCATTCTCCCATCGGCAACCATGTGGCAATCCATCCTATATCCTCCAATTTTCGTTCGATTCATCGATACCTCGCTGCGCTTTCTTTTCAACTGGTCCGCCGTCAACATCCTACCCGAGCAAAAGCTCGCAGCATACCCACATCTCTACTCGTACACCTCGACTAAGAGTGTGGTACACTGGTTCCAGATCATTCGGAATGGCACGTTCCAAATGTACGACGATGAAGCGCCAAATCCAATCACATCCAATCGATCCAAGTACTACAAGGTTGCCAAGTTCCCAACCAAGAACATCAAGACGCCCATCGTGCTTGTTTACGGCGGTTCAGACAGTCTAGTGGATATCAAGGTCATGCTCAAGGAGCTACCAGCCCATACTATCGCCAAAGAGATCCCCCATTACGAGCACCTCGACTTCCTGTGGGCGGAATCGGTTCACACACTCGTCTTCCCGCACGTCTTTGAAGCTTTGGACAAATTCGCAGGCTCAGAAGCAGCAGCCCTAGAGAGTCAGAAGCAACGACGCTTACGATCGCCGGGCCGGTACCAAGGTCTCCTACCAGAGTCCAGCAAACTACCCGGGTTAGACGGCGACGAAGACGACGACGATGCGGGAGATGAGAGTGCGACCGCTCCGGTAGCGCTACGGACAAGGAAAGTTTCCCAGCACTCGCGAGCGCCGAGCTCCATCGATGGCACGACGATAGCAGAAAGGCCATTGTCACTAGCAAGTCCTTTCCAAGCGTCTCAAACGCCACGACCTCCCACTCACCGAAGAACCCAAACCGAAGAGAAGCCCTCGCCTTCCCGCAACAGAATCATGTCACCACCACCCTCGCACAGGATATCAACCATATCCTCACCGCCACCCTCAACAAACAGGATGTCAACCATATCCTTCAGCTCACCAGGTGCGTCAGTCGGCGACTCTCAAATGACAGAAAAAACCTCGACGTCTCGGCCCGAAGGATGGTGGTCCTCTGACGAAGTCGCTGGTACAGATCCGTCTCAAACTACCACACCCGCTAACCACACGCCCGCCAGGAGGTCCAGTTTCGACAGCCAGCAGAGCACGAAGAGTATGGCGGGCAAATTCGGAGCCAATGGTATCACTCTTGGGGCGGGCAAAGCCGTCAGCGGAGTCACCATCACACAAGGAGAGGGATTCGGCGGCGCCGAGGGCAGTGGGTCTCACAAGGATAAAAACGATCGGGAAAGATTACTGGAGGCGGATCGGAAACAGCGGAGGAACGTCTTGAAGAAGAGGCAGCCGTCTAGTGGTTGAGGTTTTCTGACGAAGTAACGATGGACTTGCATAAGACTGTTACGATTATGTTGGTTGTTAAATTGGAAATAACGAGAATTTTGTGGCCATATCCACACCAACGCCATTGTCTTTTCCAATATTTCACATGGTGTGACCATCTTCATACGTGCAAGCAACGAAACAACGCATAAGACTGCCTGGAAGGATTCCATCTCACCACCCCCGCCCCACATTCAGGCGCACCTCCGCCACTATGATTGGTCACGGGACTCTGTTCCGCAATACGAGACGCATAGCCAAAACCTCATCTTGACTTCAATATTACCTAAGCCCTGCATTCTCGATAAACGTATATTTGCGTAGCCTTCCTTAATCTACAGACTATGGCACCCGAGTCGTTGCAGTCATCATCCATCACCATTCTCGCACTTCACCCGTGCCCGAGGCTACCGACAACCATTTCTCCCCACGTTATATCGCCATAACAAGCATGGCGTGGATATGGGACGGCGCTATAGCCATGTATCAGACGCTAGCTCGCTTCTTGTCGTCTGGGCCCTCTGCTGGAAAGGTAAGGATGTTGTTGGCTTGTGGCATGTAGAATACTCATAGAAGATATTCAAGGAGAACTACGATCCCGCTTACAGAGCCTTTGTCTTCTACAAGACTATGTCGCCTAACGAGGTAAGTGATGTTGCGGCTCGCTGAGGAGTTAGCGAAACCCGCTGATCTAAAGTTGCCAACTTAGTCCGTGTCGAGTTTTGGAAGACCGTCTATGGAGAGTGTTGTGGATTGAAATTGGGAGTTAGTCGCGAAAGCTTTTGTCTTAATTGGGCATGCATCAAAACGTTGGGACCACACGGTGAGCTGGCTGCGAGGGAGGAATGGGGTTTCTATGTATGCTACCCATGTTGGTGTATACTTCGTGAATTCGTTGACGCGTGTTCAGATATCTATGTTCGCGGTAAAGCTGTTTGAACCTGCCATTACGCCACCAATCCGTCCCCCTTTCCCCCTCACTGCTAACCAGACGTCTGCCCGGAAGACCCTTGTTCATCCTGCTGCTCCGTGAGATCGCTCATTTGCATCTGTTGATGCATCTGCTGCTGCATTTGCTGTTGCATGAGTTGCTGCTGTGACATATTCATCTCAGAGGGATACAGGCCCAGGTTGCTCAAGGGCGCCGACTGCCACCACAGTTGCTGCATGTCGATAAGAGGGACGCCTTGATCAAAGCTTGTCATGAAGGGGTTTCCAAAAGCGAAAGACGTTGGTTGTTGAGCCGGCATAGGGTATGAAAGTAGCGGATCCATGAAGTGGGCCTCGGACAACGGTGGTGGGAAATTTGGTGGCAATTCTTGTGAGTAGCCAGCAGCACCTGTTGCATCCCATGAGGTTGACTGCGACGTGAACGTAGAAGGGCGGGCGGAGCGTGCAGGCTGTGCGGGTTGAGACGTCCACTCGGTATCGTCGGCAATTAGCTCCTTGACTTGCTCCCGAAGTGCCGGCGCGCATGTGTTGAGAATCTTGTAAACGACATCATGAGCCCGAGCAGCGACTGGGTCGTTGGCTTTCATGGCTCGAAGCCAGCGTATCATCTTTTTGATACAGCCCATGATGTCCTCTCTCTCATCCTTCAGGTGCTTCCCTTCGTAGGCCATTTCCAGTAGCAGCACGGCTAGTGATTGCATGACTGTTGTAAAGAACGTCAGTACTTGTCAGAATCTTTTTGTGCCATGATAGTCGTACCAAGATGAACCACGTCCCACCACGGTCCTTGTGAGTAGATGAAATGCGTGTCAGGCTTCTCGGGGAACAGCATCGTCATACTTCGAGCTGCGTCGACACATGTCTCCGCCGACTTACTGTTGAAGTTCATGGACTTCTCACTCTCCGTTGATATCCTTCGCTCGATCCGACAGAGACAAGGTCGGGTAATAAGGACCTTTGTACTCCAGTAGTAAATTCGGAGCAGGAAGCGTTCGCGATTAAGTTCAGGTCGTCGGTTCCAGTCACTTGGGCGGATATCCTCAGGTGGCAAGGCCTCCTTGACCCAGTCCTCCAATTCTTTGAGCAGCTCCGTGATCTTCGTCTGTACGTACTGTAGATATGACAGTCAGTAGAATGTCACGTACAAATTAAAGAATCGTTTTCCGGCAACTAAAAGATCGAAGTAAAAAGATGGAACACATACCTCCCAGGATTGGACTGCAGTCCGGGGCGAGTAGAGGCTGAAAGAAACCTTCTGAGAGATGATAGTCAATGTGACATACGTATGCAGATAGTGGCTTCCATCTGTATGCCGTTGGCCAGAGTCAGAGGCAGCACTGCGTGTAGGAGTCCGAGGTGTATTGTAGCTTGTTCTAATGCGAGACGGCTGTGGTGCTGCAGTTGCGTCTCGATCTGGAGATTCGGGTTCGGACTGTGGCAATGTTACAGTGCAATCCTCGTTTCCGATGACCGGAGGCCGACCAGTGATGGATGAAACGAGGCACTCGATTGAGTGCAAACACCACCAAGTCTTCACTAACGGCTCTCTCTTAGAGTCATTCATCGAATCGTCCTCGTTGCGCAAGTGTAGACCAAGTGCCAAGGCAAGTCTGACGGAGAGCCCGCTCATGATCCATGCTCTACTCACGTGCCCAATGACAAGGAAGTAAAATGCTAACGTTCCCGTCTAGTGTTCAAAGTATTAGGTATATTCAGGACTAATGAGTGGAGACAGTCACTTACTGCTTGGACCCTGCCCAGACTGGGTGCTGCGAGGAACGATATGGTATCTCTCAGTCCCAAGAGTTGAACAGCTCGTGTCATATATACAAGGTGGTCTCTCTCATCGCCTCGCCACTCGGCACTAATGAGATGAGAGTACTTAGCGCCGATGGCGAAAAGCAGATTCATGGTGGCACGCCAAGGGGGAGGGATTGAGTACGGACGTCCGAATCTGAGAGATTGAATGTAGCGCCGGAATTGGTCCTCGAAGTTAGTAGGCATGAGTGGGAATGTACCGTGTACAGTTCCCATGTAGCAATCAAAGAGCTTCTCAGCAATATCCGGGCCAGGCATTTCGTCCGGGTCTACAGCGATGTCGACCTCAATGTCGTCGCCGTCCAGGTAAAAAGTCGCATCCGTGATGTGTTGCATTGAGCCTGGTCTAGCGTTCTGTCTTCGTTCATGCAAAGCTTCGGATCGTTCGTCAATAGCCGCCGAGCTTGCGCCAGGAGGGCCGTATCGCTGCCCATGAGGATCTGAGTTGCCACGCTCTGCTTGACGCTGAACGCTTCGTAACCATTGGACCTCTGAGTTTTGGCCCATGTAGCCGGTCTCTCTCGACTCGCGGGTGCGCATCAAATCTTCGTCAAGGAAGTCGAGGTCCTCGTTGGATCCAACCGATGCAGTTACAAGAGCCTCTCCGTGATTGCCTTCATCGCCGTCCCCTGTCTCTGTTCTCGTCGTAGGTTGCTCGCGTGGCCTTTTCCCCAGAGTCCTGACAGATTGCAGAGAATCCAGGGAAACGAGATCATCTTCTACCTGCAAGACAGGCAAGGTTAGCAATGATCTTGTAACAGTCTCAGGAAAAGAAATCATCGGCGGAATACATACATCGTGTAACGTCTGTTTGATGGCCTTCTTATCTGACTCATCGACGCGGTCCTCGAGTTCTTTGAGAAGATTGATGAGGTTCTTGTTTAACCTCATAGCCCTATAAAGTCAGTCTATAAGTCGAATATCGGGGGGTCTATCTGAGCATACTCTCCAAGACGATCTCGGCGTGCTGGATCGTACACGCAAACTAAGTTGTTGCGTTCACAGTTGGCGCAACGCGGATGATCACCGGAACACCTGACTTCTGGAGCGGGAATATCAGCATGAACAACTACGAGCGGAGGAATGCGGCTGTTTACTTCGTTTGCGGCACGTTTTGCATGCCCTTGCACTAATTAAAGAAGCGGGTTAGTTCGTAATGTGTTAGTGTAGGGCTAGAGTCACTGACACTCTTTCCTCTTTCTCGTATCTCTCTGGATTCTCGTTGCCCTGATGGGGCGGCGGCGGCGCCTTTGAGATCGCGATCTTCCTACCCTGTCCATCACTGGACTGCCCAAGCGGAACTCGCTGCATAGCACAGATCGACGGTGATTGGAAATCAGTACAGGATCGCACTGCCAGTACAGATGCAGCTCGCGCATGAATTTGCTTCCAGGGAAGCGAATTGAGTCACGTGTTGGGTTACGGGCAAGATTTCCGTAGGCCTGGTCGTTCTGGGAGGAGTGAGGGGAAAACGGGGTCTGCCAGGACGGCCTGAGGCGCGAAGGAGGGTGGTGACCCACGGTAAAGGAAGAGGTACGGGGTTGTGTGGCTTGATGTCACAAATCAAGGCGATAGGAAGGCACGCATATGCGAATTGTAACGAATCGTTGTCTGATGGTCGTGATAGTGGTGGTGCTGGGGAGGAACGCGCCCTTCAGAGGGTTGATAGGCGGTTGTTCACCCACCAATCATGGCCCTCTATGTTAGTCCACTGTCCGAAAAAAGTGTTGTGTTGTGGCTTCAAGTTGAGTGGATATAGTCGGATGCGTTTAGCAGTGGCCCATGATACCTACAGGCCTGCGGCAAATCTTGAACAGGTTTCGCCTCGTCGGGATCGGGATCGAAGGCAGGGCGGCGACTCCCCGCGGAAGTTGCCTGCCAGACCGCATGGCATCCCCAGCTGTCAAGTCCTTGCAGCCGGAAAGAACAAGAAGCAAGAAAATCTATAGCATATACGAGGCTAGAGGAGAATGGCGAACGCCTTTGGGTCGTCGTGCTATTTGAACACACCTAGGAAGCCAACACGCCGTTGAGCCGTACGCGCGATGCAGGTCGCGAACATCATTCCTAGCAGGGGAGGGGCTCCTACCTCGCTTCTATGCTGTTGAGTGTTCAGATAAACCACTTGCACACATTGAGGCAGCAATGTAAATAGCGGATACTCACATACTTTTTGTTGATGCTGTGTCTCCAGCGATGGCTCCTCATATCTTTTGGACAGCTCCCAGGTGTCACTTATCGTAACACGAGCGGATTGATCTTCTACGTGGATGCAAAGTAACGGATGTGTACGGTTGTGTTCCCGCGAACATGCTAAACCCGCCAGCCCATAGTCGTACAGAGCAGCACGTGTTTCGTCCCGAGGCAACTCCGTCTTCACGAGTTTGGGAGATGCATCTGATCCGCACACACTGCAGCATTTTACTCACAAGTTTACTCTGAAAACAATTGTCTGACATAATTTGACTGCTGGCGCTGACAAGGGACATTTGGTTCAGCCCAAGGGTCCTGGGGAATTCTGGAAGTGGGTCGCGCTATTCTGAGCCTGGAAGCTTCTGCTAGCTTGCTGTTTTCCGTTAGCTTGTTATGGAACTTCCCGATATCGCATCGCCCTGTGGAAACTTCAGGCAGCGTCGTTAGTACATACATTATTTATCCTCTTTTTAGTTGAAACTTCTCTTAGTGTTCTGAATGCCTGCAAGAACTAACGCATGTGAAACCTGCCGCAAGAAACGCATCAAATGCGATGCGACAGTTCCCAAATGTCTTATGTGCATTCGTACCGGTCACGACTGCCCCGGACTATTGGATGGTTCTATCTTCGTAGACATGACGAACATCGCTAAACACGGAATGAGAAAGCGCAAGTCAAGACTAACAAGCAAGAGCGCGGAAACGTCTACGCTGGCTGACCAAGTGTTGTCGTATCAGATTTCGCAAAGAGCAGTGGTAACCGAAGCATTTTATGCTCACTTTATGGCTCACTTCACGTCTGAGGGCGAAAGCAAAGACATTCGGAATCAACGTACCTGGCTGCACAGCCTACCTGTTCTGACAACAGATGGCACGAATGACGCACTGATACTGGCTGCACAGGCTACGGCATCTGCCTACTGCGCTGTCGAAAGCGGGAATATGGCACTTACACAATACTCGTGGAAGATGTACGGAGAAGCTCTACGGGCGCACAGTCGATTTGTCTCCCGTCCACATACCAAGCAAGAAGTCACGGTACACATGGTGTCTACGAGCGTTCTGTTCAGCTTATTTGAAGCTATGCAATCTACCAACGCCGCAGCATATTGTTCTCACATTTTTGGAGCTGTTCGGATGCTTGAATTGACTACACCAAAACAATGCTCACGAGGGGCATTGTGTCAGATCTTCTGTAAGTTTCCCCATGCGATGAAGCCTAGCTGTATTTGCTGTGATCTACACTCTATAGTTTGTGGAGTCAAAGAAGATGTACCCTTCCAAAATGTATTCTACACACTGTCTGCAACTCAAGAGTGCAGCCTCTTTCGTACGAAAAAAACATGCAACGCGCGCTGACATTGTACCTCTTTGCAGATCATCTCCGGACCCAATTGACATTCATCAACCTGACCGGGAATACCATGAGGATACCTTTTCAGATACAAGGGATATTGTACGGGCCGTTAAGATACATTGAATTACCTCGGTTTCAGACGCTTATGGGCTATGTGTCCGACTTGGTAGATGTCTACGTCGCCCGGAAGACCGGCGCGTCGCAACCAGAATCTGGCCTCCACGCTTACGCAATACTTGAGAACAAAATTGAGGCGCTTTGGCTTGAGTATGTGGGCGACGCAGGGGATACGGATAAATTGCTGTTCTGGGAGGACACTTCGACCGAGACTCGGCACTTTCGCGACGCCTTCACTGCTCTCGTGGTGGCATACTTCAGCGTTGCTCGCATCCTTCTCAGTCTCATTGCGCCACGACTTCCAGATGGCTTTCCGACCCTATCCGATCATTACACTTCTATACTGCTGGCCTCGCAGTACTTGCAGACTCATACAGCTGGGTGCGCATACATGCGCATGGCCACGCCTCTGCTGCTAGTTGCACTGCATTCACCTGAATCTAGCCAGCGCAATCAAGCTATCGCTTACTTCGAAGGCTGGACGCAGAGGTCCATGTCGGGCGTTAGCGCACTTGCACTAGACACAATACGTCGAAATCACCTACACGAGCCTGACCGGACGCGCGAACAGTGGCAAAAGTCAGCGTAAATCAATATCTAGACACAGCTACCCAGCCACAAGTACCAGTGATCACGATGCTCGAGATGCGTTGTCGTCGGACAAAAGCACCAAGCCGCCACCCGAACTGCCGGAATAGCCCCGTCAGCGCTAAACATGGCTAGCTCGCGGATACCTCCTTCGCGATCCCCTTAGTAAACCCCGATTCTCGATACGAATTCCTCTTTTTGAAGCGCATGGGCCAAGCCCCTCAGCTGTGTACATGCAACGATGTACAGCGAAGAACCCGATCTCGAGACGAACTCTTCCAGCACGAAACCCACACTTTCTCAAACTTGCTTATTCGCGACACCGATCAATGCCAGTACGTAGTATGATTTGCAATATACGAGACAGCAGGCAGGGTCTAGAAGAGACGATGCGGCTTTAATCATCAATAGATCGGGTACCGTCGCCGTGTGTAGAGACACAGCATCGGAAGGAAGAGCGAGCATGTCGCTTTTCAGCTATGATTGGTTCCAGCGTGCGAAAGTTGGCTGACCTTCGCCTCGGGGTTTGTTAGGAGGAGTAATAAATCAGGGGGAAATCGTGTCAGGAAAAAGGAATCCGAGTGGAAGTCTGCTCAAATCAAATTATAGCGCGTAACGGTTCGACATACCAAAGCACGAAAACGCGTGGCATCTGACAAGGAATTGTGTGCAGAGTGGTTTGCGGCACGCTTCTCGGGAGACAAGGCTGCGCGTTGGTTGTAACGCGAACTTGACAGGCTACGATAGAGGCTTGTAGATAGCAGCTTGCATCCATAACGATGCTTTGTTCCCATTGTGCATGCAGTGCGCAGATGCTTCGCGTCCCAGTTTGACAAGTCGATTGCATTGCTGCTATCGTGGAAGCTGTCCCAGCCCTCGTATTGTGTACATCAAAATGAGTACATGAGAGCAATGGGTATCATCAAGGAGTCGTCCAAGTCTGGTATAGCCCTCTACCAATATCCAAAAGGTCGTAAATCAGGCTTTCTCCTCGCTGCTTTGTCCAAGGTCAAGATGTAGTGAAAACATCTGTCAATCAGACTAGCGATCTCCTTGCGGTACATTACATTGCATATCATGCCGATAAACACAGAGTAGAGTAGAGTTACGGGCATGAGGAAATAAAGAACGAAGAATCATAGCTAGCTAGTCCTACGAACACGTTACCATTCCAGTCGCCCTGCTCGCAAACATGAAAATCGTGAGAACCTCGAATCGACACAAAACAGGTGCACCCTCTCGCGTGAAAGACTCATACAATTCCATAATACACTTCCTCAATTGGCCTGCATCATACTCGTGCTGATACCACATATTACACCTTCTGCATGCCTTCGACAAACTCCAGCGCCGCCTCTCTATCAACGACATCGATACTACTCGTCTTATTCGTGTAGGTGACACCATAGCATCGATCAGCCACGTGTACCATCTCAGGCCTGAAAGTCGTGCAGATGAACTGACCACCCCCATCCTTATCCTTTCCACCATGACCACTCAACCGCTCCAGCATCTGCGCAACAGCAGTACGGTACTGCGCGTCAAGATTGGCATCGATTTCGTCAAAGAGGTAAAACGGCGCGGGATCGCACTTCTGGATGGCAAAGATGAGAGCGAGCGCGCAAAGCGACTTTTGACCTCCAGAGAGCTGGCCGATCTTTTGCTGCTCGTCGTGCTTGCTGTTGAAGGATACGGCGATGCTTACACCTGTGTACTCTTCGACCTTGCTCTTCTTGCCTTGGGTCTCTTGCTCTTCCATGTCATCGTCGTCGGAGATGTCACCACGTGCGTCGCGGTCGGATTTGCGGTTGATGATTAGGCGACCGCGGCCGATGGGAACGAGTTGCTGGAAGACTTCGCCGAAAGCTGCGGCGACTTGCTTGAAGGTACGGGCGATGGCCTCGTCTTTACGCTGGTCTAGCACGTCGATGAGATTCTCGATGGATTTGCGTGATGTGTCCAGTTCGGCGCGGCGTTCTGTAAGGGTCCGTCGCTGGCGCGTAAAGTCTTCGTAATGTTCGAATGCTTTCTTGTTGACGTGGGCGAAGCTCTTGAGCGCTTGATTGGCCTTGGTGAGTTCTTTGGTAACCTTTTGGTAATGTCAGCTGTGTGCAGGTTTGAAGAGGCGAACGTGGAGCTTACCTTTGTGGTGTCCCAACGAGTGTATTTCCGATTAACATCTTCAGGAAGGGTACCCAGATCACGGATATCACGCTTGACCTCCGCTAGTCGGTCTGTATAACGACTACGATCAGAGTCCTTCTTAGACATGGCCTGCTCTTGCCTAGCCATAGCCTTTGCCAATTGCCTATTGCTAGCCTCCTTTTCGTTTCTCGAGTTCTCCAGCTCACTCAACTGGG
Organism: Alternaria triticina; assembly: GCA_022609215.1. Lineage (NCBI taxonomy): Eukaryota > Fungi > Ascomycota > Dothideomycetes > Pleosporales > Pleosporaceae > Alternaria > Alternaria triticina. The sequence continues at coordinate 1,240,414 of JAGKPX010000002.1, forward strand.
CCCGGATGTCTTCGATTTGAGCGTCCGTCTCTTGGATCTGTTGGTCGAGGTCCGCGATTGTTTGATTGACAGCATCTAGAGCCCGTTCACATTCTCGTAAACGCGTCGACTGGCCGGTAGATCCGCCTGCGCCGCCCTGTTGAGACAGGATGTTATCCAACTCGGGCTGTAGATTTTCTGTGAGATCGAGCTCGGCCTCGTCCTTTTGAGATTCTAACATGGCGCGCTCTTCTTTGGCTCGTGCAAATTGCCGCTTCAAGTCTTGTACAGTGCTTCGAAGTGTGATCAACATTTGCTCCTCGTCATTAGACAGTGCTTTCTCGAACTTGGAAGCAATTTCAGCCTCCCAGTCACTCTGTTGCGCGCCGAGCTGATTGATTGTTGACTGAAGTGCTGAAGCAGTCATCCTCTTTCTTGCGAGGCTGTCCTGTGTGTCTCGAAGGGTCCTTTGCTTCATTCGTACTTCTTCCCGCATAGGCGCATAGCTGTTCTCGCCCTTGTCCTTTTCGTATTCCCGTCGCCGAACCTCACTTAGTGCCGCAGTGAGCTGTTGACGCTTTTGCTCAAGTTCGGTGGCAATATCTCGCTTCCGCTGCTGCAGCTCATCGTATTGTGTGCGGATTTCGGCCAATGTTTGGTAAGCCCGAATCTTTGACTTGGACGGGTCGTGGTAACCTCCTCGGTATTGACCCTTGCGCGAGGCGTTATCTCCGTCGAGAGTGTACGCACGAACGTTGTATTGCTTTGCGTTCTTCTTGCATGCAGTTAAGTCAGGGCAGACAACGATCTTGCCGAAGACATGTCTGAACGCATCCTCGAATCTTTCATCGTACCTCAATTTCGGCAAGAGTGGCTGCATGTCCCCGGTGACAGGAAGGTTCATGTCATGAGCCCGGATGCGATTAAGGGGAATGAAAGTAATCCGTCCGCCCTTGTCTTTGATGAGCCGATCAATCAGCTTACTGGAGACTTCATCGTTATCCACGACAACGTTAAAGAGCGCACCCTCGGCTGCCGCTTCGGTCACGGCTCTGTAGTCGTTGTTAACATCGAGCAGGTCTGCAATCGTACCATGCACCCCCTCTAACCCCCCCTCTTTCTGGTATCTACGGAGAGACTCCAACCCGCGACTAGTGCCATGATCAAGCAGTCGAGAGAAGGTGCTCTCTGCTTTCCGAAGCTCGGCTTGTGAGTTTGTAAGTTGAGTATTGACCCTGTTATCTTCTCGGTAGAGGTTCGTCTGCTCGTCGTGTACAGCTTTGTAAGCATCCTTTGCTTGCTCGACTTTAGCTGCAAGATTGACACTAGCGTCTCCTTCGCTCTCAATGTTTGATCGTAGTTCAGCGATCTCGGTTTCAAGACGCTCAACATCGCTCTCCAGTTGGGTAATCTCCTCATTAGTCTGCATGAGAACAGCCTTGCGGCGGCTGAGGTCAGCATTGCACTCTTCGATTTGAGCGCGCAATGCATCGTCCCGTTGTCGTTTGGTTGTAAAGAAAGCTGTCCGACCCTGCTTCTCCTCGAGTCGCTTCTGCTGGCCTTCAGCTTCCAGCAGTTGTGACCTAACAGCTTCTTCCTCTTCTTTCTTTGCGTTGTATTGGGGTATCAGCTTCTTCAGTTCGGTCTCTCGTGCGCGTATTTGTTGTTGGAGTGACTTCGTTTGTGTATCTCGCGACTTCTTGGTTCGTTGGGCGGCCGACTGGTTGTCCTGCAACGCTTTGAGCTCGAGCTCAATCTTGGCCTTCTCCAGTGTCGCCGACTTGCGTTCCTGTTCAGACTGCACGCGATCTTCCCGCAGAACGTCCAAGTCACCTCTTCGCCTGTTGATGTCCATGTCGATTTGCGCGATGTCGGCCTCGGTCTGTACAAACGCGGCCTCATCGGCCTCCTTCATCTCACGGCCCTGGTTTTCCATATGGTCGATCTTCTCAATCAAGGCTTCTAGGTCAGCCTCCTCCCGGGACTTCAGAATGTACATCAACGACCGACGCTCTTTGTCGTTCCGGCTCCACGCTTCCAATTCCTCCTTCTCGCCCTCGAGTTCGTTTAGACGCCCGTTGATGGAGTCGATTACACCATCGACAGCGCCGCATTTGTTTTCGGTCTCGGACAGAAGCTTGAGACTGTTGGCGCGTCGCTCCTCGTAGACATTGGAGCCGGAGATCTCTTTCAGCAGCTTCAAGCGCTCGGAGTCCTTCATATTGGTGAGCGCCGTGACACGACCTTGGGGGACGATGTAGTAAGGGTTCGATCGCGAGAAGCCGGCGGATTCGAGGATCTGCATGACTTCAGATTTGGTAGCGTTCTTGCGGTTGACCGAATACTCGTCCTTCTTTGCGCCAATGGTACGGCGGAGAAAGAATTCGGGTTTGCCAGTCTGGAAGCGGTCTTCGGTGTTGTCGAAGCATACTTCGACGTATGCTGACATGACTGCTGAGCCGGATCCCTCGTGTAGCAGCGCCTGACGCTCTTCACGACCCAAATTGTGGTAATCGTCGCCTAGCACAAAGCGCACAGCGGCGAAGAAGTTACTCTTTCCCGATCCATTACGACCAACGACGACGTTGCAATTGGGCGAGAAAGGCTCGATTTGCATCTGCTCCTTGTAGCTCTTGAAGCCCTGAATCGTGATCTGCTTGATGTACCCCATGGCGGCGGTTGGGCGCAATCGCGATGCGCGAGAGGTCGGACTGAGTGATGTGTACGGGCGCGCGTTCGACGTTTATGCGATCGTGATGGCGCTTTTCAGGACATAGCGGGGCCGTGGTTGTGGTCGTGGGCGAGCGTGTTTCCCACTGTTGCGCCGACGACGCGATGCGCGTCGCGCTTTCCCGCCAAGACACGCTATCCCAATTGCATCGGCCAGCAGCCACGTGACATGATCGTGGAAATGTCGTCGAAAGATGTGTATTCGTCTACCTATCGATACGTCCTTATGCTAAGCGTAAGATTCGGAAAGAGAGAGTGAAATAGGATGAATTGAGACATGACCCGGCCTTGAACGGACAGGAGAACGTGCTGGACTCTCTACCCGAGCGGTCTCATTGCCTTGGTTCTATTGACACCGCGATGCTTCAGGCATCGCCAATCGTTTGGCATCGTATTTCCTTATGCTGCGTTACCTCACCGAGTTACCTTCATCGACCTAGCCTGCCTTCGATGCCCGAACGACATGTACCTTCCGAACAGATTACGCGTGGGCAACGACGCAGGTAAACACGGTGGTCGCATCTTGATTATGGAATCAATTTCTCGAATATCTCTTCTAAAAGAATCGCTGTCGTTAGTAATAGTGCGAGTCCAACAGTGGTATACGTCTATGACATATGAACGTCGAAGTTCCCGGGTGAGGTTGTAATGATGAACACTAGCCTGCATACTCAAATATTGAGGTCGGCGCAGTAGTAGTAGTAATGATTACCCACGAACGCTGTTCTCAGGGTGCAACACGATTTCGAGTAGATGTTAGGCGCGTCAAGCACGTCAGACCGAAGGTTCCACGTTGTATGGAGGCCTCGTGGGGTGTCACAAGGTGACAGAGGTCTCCCGGCAGATAGCGCATCATTACAGCGTGCGACGGTGATCGCCACCTTGGCTTTTCGTTGGGCATTGAGTGAGTAACGATTTGAGTAACCGTTTAATGCGGCTTTCAGCTTGCTACAGTTCCCGCGATTTTTGAGTTTACAAGCGATGCTGGGGTGGATCAGATAGAGGCGATGTTCACCGCAACGAATGGGATCACGCAGTTTGGCTATCATCGTGAAGGACCTGGGTTGTTGAAGAGGCTATCATCATGAAGGATCTGGGTTGTTGAAGAAGAGCTTCCTATAGGTTGCGGTGCAGTTCAACGAGAGAATCTAGGCAAGACGTGAGCTCACTGTGAGCAAGCGGCGTCAAGATGCATGCGAGTGAGAATGGGAGGATAGTGAAGGAAGCGGAGATTAATTGTGATTGGCACTTGGCGCTAACGTGTGATGATGCAAGGTCTGCAAGCGTGCTAGGTTAGGGCGGGGTCTGATCGGATTTCAAAGCAAAAAGATGGAATTTCTCAATTTTCCCATGTTGGGCAGCCAACTCTTCGATGCGCCACTCCAACCCTGTAATACCGGGCGGCGAAACTCGTCTGGGCCAACATGCTTGCACTTTGTGATCGACAGAATACATGAGATGTGGAGCATCGTGGCCTGCCGTTATCGTGCGCTACGGTCTGTGTTGGTTCTAGGTGTCTGCCGCAGCGCCTTGGTATCTACTAGCACTCTTGCGGGAGCATGAGCGTTGGAGGCGTCAATGGTTGACGGCTGCATTTTGGCACAGATGAACAACGGCAGATGTGCAAGCAGTACTCGGAGTCAGCTATCGTCGAGTGTAGATGTGATGGAGCAGGATGCACAGCCGTCGGTGATTGGGTGGGATCATGTTTCCAGGTGATTGCCATGAACGGTCCCAGGTGGAGCTATAGCGTGACGGTTGGCCCAGCTCTCAGCCCGGACGTGTTCCGCGGAGCGAGCCGTTACAACGTCATAGCCTCGCTCCACCCTCGCATGGCGGAGACCGCTCGGAGTAGCGCAAACGAGGTTCGCAGCCAATCCAAGGCGGCGAAAGCTGTCTACCATTGTGTCGAGCTAGGTGCCCGGTCAGTAGTTTGGGCTGAGAAAACTAGGATAGCTAGGCAAGTGGACTGTCCCGTTTTGGTCATGGCGGAACTGCAAAAGCGCATGTTGTGAAGACGCAAATTCGGACAGGCTCTAGTAGTGGCAGCGGGCTAGGTAGCGATTGCCTCTTCATCGTCGATCGGGAAGGCGCACTACGTAACGCACAGCAGAACCCACCAATCGCACGGTCCCCAGGCCTGCCCCTGCTCGTTTGAATCGCTTTCCTCAGTTCCGCATGCTGCCAAAGCCCCCATTGTTTGAAATCCCATGCCAGGCGATCTTTGCTCCCGCGGCTCTCTTCCTTCTTCCCTCACAACTGCCCTGGCCCGCTGCTTCTTGCCTTGATCACATAAGCTCTGTCGGACCCTCCTGCCCATATAAGGAACCTCCCGCCTCAGGCCTGCGCACCATACCTTCCGTGCCCCCACCACACCAACAACAAACAACGTCGTCCACCATGACAGCAATCCAACAGCAACCACATCACGTGTCCGAAGTAAGCCTTGGCTTCAGTGTTTCTCAACCATGGGAACTCACAAAAATCTCAACTCAACAACCAAAGTACACACAGCAACCACAGTTTGAGTGGGCTGGCGACGCTTTCACAGCCATGAACAGCCTCAATGGCCCCTCCCAGCAGGACAAGTGGGCAAACGCCTTCAGCAATCCCACCTCAATGCCCCCCCAGCAAGCCTTCTCCATTCCACCCTCGCTGCTTACACATGCCACCATGGAGCGCTACGGCCAAGTCACCCCGCCTGAGGAGCCCTCGCCAGCACACGCCCCTCTGGACGCTCGGAACGAGCGCGAGACGTCCATTCCTGTCGAGCAACTCCGCAACGAGACTGTCTTTTGGCCCAAGCAGGAAGCCTCTCCTCAGATGCCGCCTGCAAAGCGACGACGCACCAGCCGCCAGGACTCGGCCAATCAAGACGCGGTTGCCGGCTCTCTGCCTAGCGTCCCCGTTGTGCAACAACAGGATAACGCCGACGGCAACCCTCAGCCGCCGAAACGCAAGCGGGGCAGGCCCAAGTCGCAGCCACAGATGGTCGAGGCCTACACTGCAGACGGCTACCCTTTCCAAGTATCGTCCGCTCGCCAGACGCACCTCGAGAAGAACCGTGTAGCTGCCCACAAGTGCAGGCAGCGCAAGAAGGAGTACATCGACAGCCTCGAGGGACGCGCTCGCGAATTCTCCGCAAAGAACAAGATGCTCAAGGAGAATGTTGCGCTTTTACGCGAAGAAGTCCTCGACCTGAAGAACGAAGTTCTACGCCACGCTGGCTGCGGCTTCTGGGCTGTCGACGAGTATCTAGCGCGGTGCGCCGGCGGCCTTCTCGGCATGGACGCCCCTGCACCTGGTATGCCTGGCCACCACGCAACACCACGGCATAGCCACAGCAACCAGAGCCCCCATATGCAGAACTCCAATATGCAGAGCCCCGGATTCTCCAACCAACACGCACGACAGCAGAGCATGGTTTCCATGAGCTCCGCCGATGTCGACGATTTCCATGGGCTCGAGCTCCTCAAGGACTTTACCGACGAAGACATGGACGACATGGAGGCTTAGGAGGCCAACTTGCACATTCTCGCCACCAAGGCTTTCCAGTATTGATGCGTTTGACATCGCTCTGCCTTGACCTTTGATATGCAATGTGGGCTGCTGGCTTGTCCCTGTTTCTCACTTCTTCCAACGATTTCACCATACCCCTGGGCTTTGCCTTTCTCTGGGCAACCAAAAGCTTCTTTTCTTTTTCTACATTGCTACAATGACCAGCTCGCCTGATATTGCCTGCTGCAGTGGCCACGATTTCGACGACATGGCGTTTGAGCGGTTGATGGGATTGGTGTCCCATCGCGTACGAGTGTACTGCCTAGATTCTACAAAGTATGAAAACGGAAAGGCGATTACTGCATATCTTCTTCAGGTAGTCATTTCAATATGAATGAGTATATTCAGCAACACAATGACCTCTCCCCAGTGATCCACCGTACTCTCATTCCGTTCAGCTCAATCGATCCAGGTTCCGATAACGCGGACACTGCTACTCCACGGACGTCATTGGGATCGCGCCTCGCTTACCGACTTTGTCTAGCAATCCCCACATCCTGTCACACGTCAGTCAGCCCCAGACGGGTATCACACAGCATGCGATACTCTCATTGGCTCACGGAAAGAATGCCCGGATGGAAGCTATCTTAGTCCCGAGGTATAGGACAACTGTTTAACGCCCGCGGAATTCAACGGTTCGCCTCGCTTACCAACTTTGTCTAGCAATCCCCACATCCTGTCACACGTCAGTCAGCCCCAGACAGGTATCACACAGCATGCGATACTCTCATTGGCTTACGGAAAGAATGCCCGGATGGAAGCTATCTTAGTCCCAAGGTATAGGACAACTGTTTAACGCCCGCGGAATTCAACAGTTCGCATCCCAACATAGCGTCTCTGCCGGCCATCACGATTGATACGAATAGCCTACCAAATGGCAATTCGGTCCTTCTCAACGGCGCCGTCTTCCCCGCCGTAGGACTGTCCAGAAACAGACATACAAGCAGCTAGGCTAGCGATTATGCCCTCGAGTTTACCCATTCCAGGTACGCGGTGGAGCAATTCGCTACTCTGGTCCCGTCAGTGACGTTCGAGGCCGCTCACGGCAGATCCCCAGCTCGCGTAGAGTTTCGGGGGTTTACCGAACTTGACGTGCTTACAGGGGAGCATGTAGTATGCATGAAAGATGCGCCGAACAGTGAGCTGTATGTCATGCTTACGGTGAAACGAGCCTCAATGCTGCAGATTGCTTCTCGGAGCAGAATACCTGAGTAGGATAAGACAAGTGTGAAAGAGATTGGCAATATGCGTTCATACGCGTATCTGCCAATGTTCCCCGCAACTACCTACGTATTCTGACATGGCAGGCGGCGATTATCCAGATTACGAGCAGCCATGACGGAGCCCCAACGTCCTTGCTCTAGGCATTCCACAAGTTCTCTCCTCCTTCATTAGCTACGGACGAGTTCCCCTATCGCTTAACACATTACATTGGAACCCTGTTTATGCGAGCTGAAGATCCGGGATACTCCAGTACATGACCCTCGACCCCCAGTTAGCGTACTCAGAATTCCGCATCTTTCACTCTCCCCACACAGTCGTCAGCTAAAGGAGATCGGGGTCTTGCTTCTACGTCATATCACGCCATTTTACTGCGCGTAAAATATAAAATTTGGTCCAGCGGGACCTAAATGTTGACCCATAGCGGAAAGGAAAGTTGGACGGAAGGTTTCCCCGAGAAGAGGCCTCGCTCGATTCGGTCTACAGGTGGGGGTATATGACGGGACAGTTTGGGACACATAGTGTACATGTACTTCTAGGGTAAGCGATCCGAAGCGAATAAATCCTTGATCTGTTGTTTGGGAAGCAAGGGAGCAACAACGTGTGGCCTTGAAGAATAACGCAAGAATCAACTGTGAGGCCAGTACTCGGGTTGATCCCTTTGGGACGCCCCGCGACCAAGATGAAATCTTTCCTTCGCTACAGCAACCACGTTGTGACGACTATCCGAATACCTTCTCACCCGCTCTCAACCGTTGCCGTACTCAAAGTCCATATCTGTCACAGCACATACGTACGTACGCGAAGTCCGTCGATCACCACCCTAGGCCCATTCCCCCAACTCCTCCCCCATTGGCTCAGGAGCACTTTTCCGGCGCGACCTCGGACAGACCGTCCAGGGCCTCCACTTTCCCATGCCGCATGCCGCATGCCGCATGCCGCATGCCGCATGCCGCATGCCGCATGCCGCATGCAGAACGAAAAACCTCAATCCTAATTCTTTTTACGTATATCCGCCTCTGCAGCGAGAACCTCGGACGAGACCAGGATCTCCGCCAGTAAAATACAAACATCAACACCAGTGGAGACAACAGGTGGAGATACCCAACGTCATAAGGCTGAGGGGAACAGGAAGCCACGCAACACCAGCTCTTCCTTCTTCCCTGCATTCCAAGCTAGGAAGGAAGGGGCGACTTTCACCGTTTGAACTAAAATTTTGGTTTGGATGCATGTCAGTTTCGCGGTGTTCCCGGTTCTCTGGGGAAGCAGCAAGCGAAGGGGCCAACGGGCATGGCATGGGCGAAGCGGGTTGGTACCTCGTTTACTTATTCTGGAACGGATGTAGGCAAGCACTACGAGGCGACGGCCTTTTGGGCCGTGGGCAATAGGATCGTGGGCTGACATGGCGGTCGCGGGTGGCTGTACCCGCGCTTGTGTCAGTTTGCTTGGATAAGGTCTTTTACGGTTGTATATGGTAGATCGACTGTACATCGTGTGTTTCTTTCATGTAGACTCGTCTGGGCGATGCACAGTCGCGTTTGTTGCGCAAGCATCGCGATCCTGATGGAGTACTAGTTTGTGCATGTTGGTATCTCTGCTGTCCCCTCTGCATCTCGATGACACACGCGAATTGGAAACTACACTGCCACACTCGCACCGGATCAAGACACTGGCTACACAAAAGTCTGGGCTTATGCTCCAAAGCAGGCTGATTCCATCCAACTCCTCTTTGTTTCTCTGTCTCTTCGCGCACACACACATTTGCACCGCATATACAGTAGCGTATGGCCCATCTAGACCACGCCCGACCGCCAGTACTCTAGCCCGCGTCCAATGGCTTCTACCAGAGAAAAGCAAGTGCGGAGAAAAAAAACGTCCACATGGAGCAACTTGTTGGCAAAGTGTTGAACGCGGTGGAGAGTTGGCCCGGTGCGATACAGACGTGTCTGTGAGAATGTCGGTCGTGGCTAGCGTTTCCAGGGCTTGCAGTGGTACTTGTCCGACTCGTGTGGTGAGGTTCTGTGTCGTAGAAGGCGATGCTGGCGTCCACATAGAAGAGCAAATGTGAGCGACATGTCTGTACGGTATTGTTACTTTCAGGTCGTCTATAGAATCTACTGGGTCAGAGGCGTCTTGAAAACTAGTGCGACGTGGTCGTCACCAGCCGTGACGACTGTCTCGCCATCTCCTTGTACAAAGGCCATGATACCCCCTCCTTCACCACCTCCCCGATGTCCCTTCCACTCGCCTACAAGGCCCTTTCCAGCTGCAGCTGTTCCACCTCGTGCATCCCATCGCTTCAAAACACCGTCGTATCCTACACTGGTCAACAGCCAACCGCCGGGACCTTCCTTGGCAACGAAGTCCAGCTTGACGACAGCTTGTGGCGACTCGTCGTCGGCGTGTGCGTCTTCTATCCGCCTTCGGACGGCGAAGCGGTGTGCGGTATCGAAGAGGGTGATGGAGCCGTCGACGTTGCCGGCAGCCATGAGGGTAAGCGGTGCGGAGGAGAAGCTCATGCACTCGACGTTATCGCTTCCAGCTTGGAGACTCGCCAAGATCTGGCCAGCTTGGCCAGCTGACGAAGCGCCGCCTTTGGCGCCAGCCTGTTTGCCTCCTCCAGCTTTGTTCTTTGCGCCTCCGCCGCTCGATGATGTAGATGCTTGCGCGGGCGCAGCGAGGGAAAGACGGGGGAGTCCGACGATGCGGATTTGACCCTCGGGGCCACCGACTGCGACGAATGCGCCGGATGGCGGGATGCCGACTGAGTATAGGCCGCCCTCAACGCGGAAGCGCTCGTCCAGACCTGTCAGGCCTACTACGGCCTGCGAATCGGTGGTCGCGGTAAGACCTTGTGATGCGGCGTCGCCAAATACATCCCACACGTATAGACTCGAGTCTTCAGAGATGGTAGCGAGAAGGGAGCCGTCGGGCGACCATGTGCCGGCAGTGCAGGTCTCGGTGTGGAGGTAGTATGCTTGTAGGACCTGTAGCTCGTTGTTCTTCTCTGTGCTGATCTGGTATACCCACACTGAGCCGTCGTTGGCTCCGAGCGCGACGACGTTGGGGTGGTCGGGCGACGGGTTGGGGATGACCCAGTTGATCTCCTCGACCTCCTGCGCCTCTGCCAGGAACTTCCACTTCTTGCCGTCGGGGACGCCCTGCCAGACGCGCAATTTTCCGTCCAAGCCAGCTGTCGCGACGAATTGTCCCTTTGGTTGAGTGAATGTGATGGCGTTGACTGAGTCCTTGTGCCCGTCTAGTGTGAAGATGCTCTTCAAGCCCTCGCGCTCCGTGGGCTGTCCGTCGCTGCTCGGTTGCGCCGCTGCCGCCGAAGACGCGTCGATAATGTAGCCGACATCGTCGCCGCCTCCTGTTGCGATGATTTCGTGGTGTACGGGGTGTTGCGCTATGCAGAAGATGCTGTCCTTGTGCTCGTCAAAATGCGCGACCGAGTCGTTTTGGAGGTTGATCTCCATCTCCATCTCTTGGCGACCCTCGTCACCCTCGTCGTCTGAGTCCATGGGCACGTCGCCATCGTCTTCCACAATCTCTTCCGCCTCCTCGGCGTCTAGCGTGTTGTCCACATCATGTACGTCGATGTCGTCCTCGTCGTGCTGGGGTTGGTTGGGCGTGGGGTTCGTGATGGCCATATTGTTGGCTTTTTGGTACGATTATTGAATTATGTGAGAGATCTGAGTACAGGAAAGCGCGCACTGCTGTTTGCGCGAAGTTATATGACGGGGCGCAGTCTGTTGCTTAGAAATGTAAAACTGCACCTTCTTCGAGCAACTTTTCTGACCCAAGACCCTGTCGGAGGGGCACAAACGCCGACCCCACTACGCCCTCACACGTCATTTGTCATCCATGTCTTTCGTGGTACGGGCTGAGTATATCAATCTTCCAGCAGCTTCGTACACATTCGCAAAGTATCTTTTGTTGCCTGATGTGAGTGCCACTCCCACTGCAGATTGAGCAGTCACTCACGAACAGAGAAACTATTCAATCGTCTGATCCCCGAACCTTTCCAGGAGCCGTGCTAAACGCTCGTCAACCTTTGCCGATGCTTTGCGCATATCTGCGGCTTCCTGAAACAGTACCAACAGCTCTTCCCGGGTATCCTAATGTAAAATACCTCCATGTCGCGCTTTCCCGCTCAACGTCTCGGGGATATCATCCAGCGGTATTCCTCTCTCCACATCCGGATCCGGGTCCGGATGTGTTCGTGTTGAAGCGGCTCCGTTCGCAACCACAGGTGTCTGCAGCCCTGAAGGACCAAGAGTCGTGGTAATATACTTTCGAATCCATTCGCGTTCGCTTACATAGCTTTGATCCGCCGCAACAGTGCTTGACAATGCGTAAGTCCCATAGCATACACACAGTCCAACGATGTAAGTGATAAATACAGCGCGACTCCCGTTGTCTCCCGCTGTTTCATCCAAGCTTTGGGTCCAGGTGAACCCTAGATAAACACCCAAACCCACTAGGAAGGAGTTAAGTGAGAAGGATAGAAGCATGTTCGGTGCTGAAACAGTGATGACGGAGGCTACAGAAGCGAACTTTGCAGGATTTCTAAAGGCCCATTCCTTCTTCTTCTTCTTCTGGGTTTGGATTTGGATCCACGCCTTCACTTGCTCAGCGTACAAACAGCGCCCCAGGACACGGTACTGCTTCGTCGCATAATAAACAGCTATAATCGATGAGACTAGACTCGAAATGAAGAAGGCGCGAGCAGTCCAGTGCATTCGGCTCAGGTTGTCTAGGGATAGTGCAGTGATAGCAATCTGAGCAAGGATGGTGGCCTGGCTTAGAGTTAGATTACTGTGCCTTGGAAGTTTAGATTTCCCATACTTACAGCTACAGCTATGATGCTGCTCTCTTGCTGGATCGACTTTTTGAAATTTACAGCGTCCGCATCGTCCAGACTGCCTAATACCTGCATCTGCATTTGCCACACCTCTCGGCTTCCAAAGATCCATATGAAGATACCTGATGGCCCGTACAGTGCTGTGAAGAATGACAGGCTTTCTAGCGTCTTGATCGGCGCCCGGGCTACGGCACCATACAATGTGAGTGCCGTATCCACCGCTTCGGTCGTTAATGACATGACTACAAGGGCGGCTTCGGCCATTTTCTGGATGATATTGTGGTTAGCAGCCCTGATATATACTCTGAGAAGGTGTTGGTGGCCGATGATCTTCCCAAGTGAGCAGAGGGGAAAAAGGTGATTTTGGATTGCCCCGCAGAAGGCTGAGCAAGGCTGGGGTTTCTAATACAGCTACGTGGCATGGTGATACCCTTCCATCCTTCGCATGAACAGTACGGACTGTCTCTTGCTCTTGTTGCATCAAATTCAGCTTATAACCTTTGCAAGACAACTGTTCCATCCACGTAAAGTTCTTAGCATGGGTAAAGGTTTTGTCTCTACAGCCTTGCCCTAGCCTCGTCCTTGACAACGAGCCCAAATTTCCCACTCTTCTCCTTGTCCCTCAGTACTCTCCTCAAGATCTTGCCTGATGGACTCTTCGGAATTTCATTGATGAACTCCACTTCCTTCACCCACTTGTATCTGACCTTCTTCTGCTTGACATACTCGATGATGTCTTTCCCTGCTGCAGTACTCTCTTCCGTTCCCGGCTTCAACACAACGTATGCCTTCGGCAGCTCACCAGAGTAATCATCCTTCACGCTCATCACTGCGACGTCTTCGACTTTCGGGTGGCCTAGAAGCAGGTCTTCGAGCTCAGCCGGCGCGACACCAATGCCCTTTACTTTGATGAGCTCCTTGATACGATCGGAGATGTGAATCATGCCCTCCTCGTCGATAGCACCGCGGTCGCCAGTATGAAGGAAGCCATCTGCATCGAAAGTGTCGCGAGTCGCTTTCTCGTTGTTGAGATAGCCCATGACGACTTGCGGCCCGCGAGCGAGAACTTCACCATCTTCTCCAACGCCGCCTTCCGTACCGTCGTCTTTGATGATTTTGACTTCGGTAGAAGCTACGATCGCACCACCCGAGTGCGCATACTTGTATGAGAACTTCGAAGGTGGGTGCGCAGTGATGCATGAACAAGACTCCGTCATCCCGTAGCCTTGTTTGAACCCGGTATTGGGAAACTTCTTCTGGAGCTGCTGGATGATCTCTTCCGAGAGCGGCGCGGCGCCCGATGAAAAGCGTGTGACATGGCTGAGATCGTACTTGTCGACCAATGGATCGCGCACGAGACGGATGAGAATCGGTGGTACCAGTAGAAGCTCACTAAGCTTATATTCAACGATGACATCCAACATGTTCTCCATCGTGAATTGGGGGAGCATGACGACCTCGGCATTGAGCAAGACCGGCAGATGCATCTGATGGACAAGACCTAAAATGACGGTGTACGAAGTCAGTCTACGTCTCACACGCAGCTCGTACATGGGAGATTTTACCGGTAATGTGGAATAGCGGCAGTACGGCCATGATCTTTTTCTGGGTTTCTGGCGTGATCTGCTGTATCTGAAGACATTGCGCAATCACGTTCTGATGGCTGATCATCACAGCCTTTGGTAATCCAGTCGTTCCAGAGGAGAAAGATAGAAAACCGCAGACGTCTTTGTTCTTCTTGCCGGGAGGTAGCTTGAATGCTGGGGTTTGTTCGAAGTCGCCATACGACTCTCCCATACGGATTAGATCCTGAACAGTGGTGTATCCAGGTAATTCGCCTTCCAGTAGGAACACGTTGGACTGCGGCAAGCCCGCAGCCTTTGCGCTCGCAGCTGCAATGTCCATACTACCGGGTGTAGTCATCAAAAACTTTGCGTCCGCGGTCTTCAGCGCGAATGTCATCTCTTCAACGTTGTATGCCGGACTGGCCCCGCTGATCTTCGCTCCTACGCGGAGTCCAGCAAACATGGCCACCGGGTACCACACAGTATTCTGACTGAACAGCGCCACTGTCTCGCCTTCTTTGAGGCCATATTTCTTGACCAGCGCGGTGGAGATATGTGTAGAGTATTTCTTCACATCAGCCCAGTTTACACGCTCCTTCGTGATCGCGTTTTGGAATCCAGCTAGTTCGTTCGGTGGATATTTGTTGATGGGCGAGTAGGCGGAATCGAAGAGCCAGTCCCAGTCTGTCAATTCGGTTGGTACTAGAACGGTCAGCATCAAGACAATGCATTGGCATGGTAAATTCGACTTTTGACAACTTACGATCGATAGGCGGTTGCCTGGACTTGAAGATCACCATCTTAACACAATTGGCTCAGCAATGTTAAGAAAACAATACGCGACTTATAACCGGATAAACTGATGCGAGGAAAGCAGCACTGCAGACTTGTGGTACACGACGCGGTACAGAAAATGATGGGTCAAGAAGCGAGTGAATGTGGAATGGACTGCCTCCATGCCTTCTAATAGGCGACTGCCACCCATTCTTCCTCGGCGCGCTCATCTCCATCGGATTCGCAGCGCTCGAGTCGATCGTGGAGCGGGGATAAGGTACAAGGCGGGGTTGAGCAGCTACCCTGCCATCCTGAAGCGGTTAAGATCGGCGCTCCTTCTGACGTTATTTCGGGTAACATCCGAGCCAGGGTGTGTAAGAGCCGCTTCATTGCCACACACCAGATCATCTTGTTACGAGGTTTGAGTGGAACTTCAAAAGTATTAGTAAACAGAGTTCAGATATAAGGAGGCTTATGCCCAGATAACTACCGCGACTTCCAAACCTCTCACCACGACTAGTCGAACCAATCCATCATCTCCACAACCAACATGTCCGACGCTGGAGACTCGCAACACGATCCCATCTTGAAGGTGGAAAGCAACAAAGACCTCAGAATCACTCTCATCGGCACCGGAACCATTGGCCTATCTTTCGCCGCCTTCCACCTATCACACCTCCTCGGCCCTTCCCAACTCACCATCTACGACACCCGACCAGATCTCGACCAATACGTCGAAGAAAACCTACCGAAATTCTTCGCAGAAGAACCCGCAGCCGCCGCTATATCTAACGTTCGCATCGCCAAGTCCCTCGAATCAGCTGTAGAAGACGCGCACATCATCCAAGAATCCGGTCCGGAGAACCTGGCCTTCAAGAAAGAATTATGGGCGAATGTCGAGAAACACGCACCAGAACACTCGTTATTCTGGAGCAGCACATCTGGTATCCCAGCTTCGCAGCAAGCGCAGGATATGCAGGACAAGTCGAGATTACTGGTAGTGCATCCGTATAATCCGCCGCATATCATGCCGTTGTTGGAACTTGTGCCGTCGCCGGATACGTCGGAGGAAGTTATCAAACGAACGCAGGAGTTCTGGACGGGTCGTGGGAGAGTTCCGATACATATCAAGAAAGAGACGACGGGCTTCGTGGCGAACAGACTGGCGTTTGCGTTATTGCGCGAGGCCATCCATCTTGTCGATGAAGGGGTTGTTTCGGTGGAGGAGCTGGATAGTATCGTAGAGGGTAGTATGGGGCCGCGGTGGGCAGTCGCTGGGCCATTCAAGAGCTATCATGCTGGTGGCGGACCGGCGGGGTTAGAGGGTTTCTTTAAGAATATTGGGGGTACGGTGCAGGATTGTTGGCAGGACGCAGGGAAGCCGAATGTTGGAGACGGATGGGAAAAGAAGGTCTTCAAGCAGTCGCAGGACGCGTATGGTACTGTAGATGTCGGTGAGCGTGATAGGTTGACGCGAAGAGTATTGGAAGTGTTGAAGGAGGAGAGAAGCAAAGGCGCACAAGCCCCAGAGAACTGATATCGTCAAAGACTAAGCAACAAATTTATTGTTTCAAAGGGAGGTGAGAGTCTACGAAACACTAGTACATCTAAACGATAAGGTACAAGCTGGTGATGACACTAGGTCCAATGAAGAGACCAAACCAAAACACAATGTTCCCCAACGTATCTCTCCCCTTCATAAACTTCGTCTTGCTGAACGCTGCCAGCGGCAGCTGCGTCAACTGGAATGTAAACAGATAACCCCTGACCTTCTTAAACAAACAGAACATGAGGACCTCATGCACAATAGCGCTGAGCAAGAACGTGAAGAAAGTCGCCTGCATCTTCGATAGATGGAAGAACGAGATCGACGAGTGGTAGACATGCCGAAGCAGGAAGTTGTGGACCGGTCGGTTCCAGTCGCGAGCGTATTGATCGAAGGATACGGAGTTCCACCATGCGCCGTAGAAGCCGCGGTCGGCAAATCGTGTGACTTCCGCCAATACGTTGAGGAGACACTCCCATATGACGTACCAGCTGAGCAGTTGTTCTAGGAGAAGAGGGAAGAGCATGTCGGATACTATAAAGAGAGCTCATTAGCGGTATATTCGACAGCCTCATAGTGATGTAGCACTTACCAACCCATGGAAACTCTTTCCATCGCTCATCAAGCGACATGCCAGCCTCTTTGTGTCGCATAGTCTCTACGACTACAGGGTAGATGTATGCTTGCGAGATGATGATCATAATCCAGATGACTCCCAAAGTGGCCGCTGATTTTTCCGCTACATACCACCAGTTGATGCGTTCCTGCCTGGGGTACTCTAGATCGTAGACGAGTGTAGGAAGGCACACCCACTCCACAAAGTTGTAAAAAGTCAAATTGTTTGGGTATACGTTATCGGTGGTGGTGCACTTTCCACGGAGCTCTTCGTCAAGGATCGTAATCTCAGTGTTGAGCACGCGTCTAAAGGCTTCGATCTGTTCCGAATCGAGCGGGTTTCCAGCTTCGATGGCTTTGCCGATAGATGCGATCTCCGATTCTTCATTTGATAAATTGGTAGAGTATTTCGGGCCAACGCTTCCTCGACGCGTCAACTCGCCTTGGTCTGAGTTATCAACACCCGAGGCAGTCAGTGCCTCAGTCGGAGGACATGTTTGCGTCGGGCGTTCCTGTGCTTTGACATCATCGAGCTGTCGTAGCTTCTCGCGTAGCAAATTGCGTCGTCGATACACTCGTGATACTGCTAAAGGTCAGCTGAGGTATCCTAAGTAAGTGCAGATCACATACAGTAGCCGTTGTAGAAAGAGTAGGCGTGTTGCTTCATTAGCAACACGAAGACATGTAGGACGATGAATACGGTATGAGTCCAAGGCCAGTCTCGCCAGAAAGTAACCCATATGATGGTGCAGGTAAAGAAGGTTTGCCACAGAGACTGTATGAGCCAGCCTGAACCGTTCCAAGTCAGATAGTCGTTGGCGATGGCCTTGTGCAGGAAGAAGCCGAAGCTAGTCGCCACACACATTGCGACATCAGTCGTCAACATGACGAACAAGTCTTTGTCGATCATCAAGTGCAGAATTTCTGCATCTCCAAATACGGAGCCTTTCGTCCTGTAGTTACCTGCTGCTATTCGCGCGAGTAACAAAGCCATCGCAATCCAGAAGAGTGTAAAGAAACCATGAAACGGGGAGTGCGCAGCGGACGCGTTTTGGCGGTCGAACGTGGTAAACTGTTGTGTGAAGACGAGATCGCGCGGTTTCCCCTTGGTCTTCCCATTGAGTTTCTCGGCCTCTCGCCGCAGGCCTGACTGTAGAACCTCTTGGAAAACAGGGTCTTTGGCAGTGAAGGTAAATTCGCCCTTCTTTCCTGACTGCTCTAAAACAACCTGAATGCTCTTCCTACGGCCTCCGGGTTTCTCGACCAATTGCGTCTCTGAACCACTGTCATCGGATGGTATCGCTGTCGTGCTTCTACTTCGCGAATCTTCTCTCTGCTCAGCATTCTGGGCGCTCAATGTTGTTGCGCCGTCCACATCCAGTGTTTCCGATGCTGCGTTGGCCGTCCACGTGTCGTGACTGCCGAGCGCGGGTCGCGTCGAGAGTCCCTGCAATACCTGTGCCATTGCTGATTCCTCGTGCGCCAGCGGTGTAAATAGTTTTGTTGTGTTTCTAGCTTCCTGTCTGTGTCGTCCTCAATAGTTTGCGATTTGGATATGGGAACGCGGCAGTCTGAGGATATATACCGGATGTCCGTGGCTGGTAGGGAGACTTGTGGCGTGGGTCCCTTGTAACGGAATCATCGGAACAGGTGGATGTTGCGAGCTCACGGCCAGATGTAAGACGACGGCCGAGCTATGATAAGATGAATCAGAGCAGCTGACCGCCTATCTTACGAAAGAATAGATGCGCGTGAATGAGACGCGCCGGGAGATGGATTTTGGTTGAGGCGACGAACATGATGTAATGCCGCGCCCTGCATCGCGGAAACTGATCCGTTGCTGCACTAGCCACGTCACGTGAAGCTCTAGCCACCCGCAAGGCTGAATTGCCCGGGCGATCACCCTTGGTTGTTCCTGTCATGCCGTGCCATCGCATCCACTGCATCGTTCCACTTTGTGACGCGACACTCTCTCGAGCCGCTTGCAGAGCCGGACTACCCGCAGACCTGAGGCACAGCCCGGTCTTTTTTTGGTTGGGGGTCGGCAACAGCGTTGACCCCGATGTAACCCGCAACCAGCCTCCCCGTCTCATTTCAACATATTGCGGACATGACTTCCTACGAGAAACCCAAGCCAGTATACTTTTCTTATCAAATGCACTGCGCTCGAGGTCTGCCAGATAATATGTCTACGCGCTGAGGCTTTGACACCCCTGCTCCAAGGCGTCCACAGGATCTCGCGCACTCTCGCTTCGATCATATGGCACAGTAAGGCGCCCGACAAACGCTTTGAGAGGCTTAGCGACGCTTCAACTGCCCCTGACTTAATTCCAAAAACGGGAGAAACGGGAAGGCTGCAGGCTGTGAGAAGGCGGAGCACCAATGGAGCATGCAGTTGTTATTCCTGAAATACTTGAGGTCGCCGCGAAGCGTGTCTCGCGTTTTACCGTCAGTCAAACGCTAACTCACCTCACATTGACTTCGGAAATCCCACTTAGGGACTTGATCAGCACCAACACCCTCTTGCCATGGCACCCAGACGCAGCGGCGGTGGTGGCACCTATTACAGCAATGCTTCATGCCCGCACGCCTTTCATACACCGTACGCTCAAGCCGCGCTTGCATTTGTGGTGCTGTTCCTGGTTCTGTACACGGTCATTCTCATATCGACGTTCTTTATCCGCAAGAAGAGCGGTGCCGGAAAGAAGTTGATTGGTGTGCCTTTCGTTGTAGCCCTTTCCCTCCAAGTCATGTAAGTACAAAGTATCTTTCACAGGCTTTAGAAGTGCTAACATGCTCCAGCTCACGTATTTTGAGTCTCGTAAGCCAAGTCATGTCAGAGTGCGACAATATCAACTACATTGATTATTGGAATATCAACGTTGCCTCCGCCATCATGAACAGTTTGGCCAATGCTGCGCTGCTGTTCGTTTTCGTCTACGTTCTGAACTCCATGCTGCACAAGCAATTTGGAAACATGTCATCTGGTTCCAAGACCGTACTTCTGATTACTATTGGCGTTGCGTTTGCTGTCATCCTAGCAGATGTTGTCATGTATTCCTACGTCGCATTGGCGGACAACTCCCTGGAATCCAACTGGGACTTTGCGGTACTAGTTTCGAATGGTCTCGATCTTGCCTACGACATTGTATGGATGATCGTTGTTATTATTTCGGCGGCTATGTCTCTTTCAAACGTTTCGGCACTGAGATCAAGACGCTTACCCGGAGGTGTAAGTCCATGGCAGCTACTATGTACTGGCACATTTGCTAACATCCCTAGGACCTCTTCGGCTGGGTTACCTCCCTCTACGTTAGCCTATTCGTGAACGCCTCATTGGGGGTAGTCTTTTCATCCAGTATCTACTGGCCCGTAACACCTTCCCTTGGCGCACGGCTGGCCTGGTCTTACATCATAGGCTTAGCCAAATGTCTGGCTTTCATAACGCTACTGGGCATCGCCAAACACGTCTCCTGGAACCAGACGATCGAGAAGACCGAACAAACTTATGCGCCCGTTACGCAACAACAGGTCACGTACGGCTATGGTAATGGGCAACAGGATTACTACCAGCAGACACCCGAACTTGTACATGTCAAGTAGGCGGAGGGTAGCTGAGGGCGCTCGATGAAGTCGCGCGTCATTCCTACGTTTTTTCTTGCATCGCCATGCTGTTTCGCTATATACCCAGAGCCTAGCTTCAGAACATGATGTTTATACCATTCACATTCTGCATGATGCGCCAGACCGACCTTACTCTTTCAAAGTTCCTGCACTGTATGGCCTCCCAACTCTTCCGCTTGTTCATCCTGCAGCCGGTGTCTTATTGTGCGAAGCTCGGCCGCGATAAAACCGAAGAGAGCTGCTTGCCCATTCATTCTTTGGTGCACGTGTCATTATCAAGGTATAATTTGTGGAAATGAAGAGGAGCTCGTCTTTTTCTTCAGTCGACCGGTGTGAGATAGTGATTCGATGCGGAGGCGCGGAACTGAGGAATCGAAACAGGCAGGCACACCTGAGGGCCACACGCACCTGCACTGGACCCAAGCACTACGTAGGACACCTATCATGTCTGTACGCGAAACAATTGTCGCATATCTTTGCCTGCATTACTCACAGCGCTGTACAGCGTCGCATGCGCGACGGCATCCTCATTTGCTCTAATTCCCATGGCAAGGTGTTCACAGCATGCGGCTGCGCCTCAGCCGCAGCGGGTCATGCAGGCACTCAGCCTTCGCAAGAAGGCTGCTTTCCCACTCAATCCGCCCTTATCTTCGCGCTCAATCCTAGCACCGTTGCAATGCGACACTTTCGAACGGACAAGTAATGCGCACGCAGCAAGTATCCTACGATGGCCGAAGTCATAGGCCTCGCAGCTAGCATCATCCAGATCGCGGGGGCTGGCGCCAAGCTCAGCGTCGCGTTGTACAATTTCACGAACTCAGCCGCGCGGGCAGACCAAGACATCAAGGACATTGCCGACGATGTAGAGCTTACATCGAATGCGCTCGAAAGCGTAGGCAGAGTGTTTGAGTCCGAGGAGGCCGGATCCATCGTGTCGAAGAAGGCTATCCAGGACGCTAACAGCATTATCAAAAAGTGCCAAAGCGTCTTCGACGAAGTATCAGAGATAGTAGAGAAGAGGAGAAGGACCGTAAAGGATGGAAAGAAAAGTTTGAGCATGATGGGTAAGCTGGCCTGGCCGATGAAGGAACAGCGGGTCGAATTGAACCGAAAGAGACTTGAGAGTTTGAAGAATAGCCTTGTGCTTTTGTTGCATGTCTTACAATTAGCCCAGGGTCAGGCGCGAGGGTGAGCCGAGTTGATACACTACCATGCATAAAATGCAGCTGACAATAGCCACAGAAGGATGGAAAAAGGTGTCTTGGATGAAGAGCGTGAGAAGATCCGCGAACTGCACCAGCGACAGCAGGATTCACTCAAAAGCCTGCAAGCTCTCGAAAATAGATTCTGCCATATCGCAATCAACGACGAAGAAACGCTTCGAGGATCAAGCGTCGCCTCTCGTGTTCCAACTTTGGAGCTTATGGCCAACGCTCCGGTTGTGGAGCTGCCTCCGCTAGAGAAAGTCCCAAAGCTTCAGCCAAACACCATTACCATCGAACTCTCGACCCCAAATAATTCGGACACTTCTGACAGCGACGCAACGATGTCAGGCGATGACAATGAAGAGCAGATCTCGACCGAAGAGCTGGCAAAAGCAGCGGACCATGTGAAGAACCTTTTAAAGCGCATCACAATGCTACAGAAGAGCTTCGATATCGACAAGAAGAAACATCGAAAGCGACACGTGCACAAGATGTATCAACGCTTTTGCCGCAGATTTGAATCCGGTATCAGGCTTCCGTCAGCTACCGACTTTGGAAAGGTTTCTCCATTCATCGATTTCGATGTGAACGACAACTCGGGCAGTCTGGAGAACTTCGACTTCGATAGCTTTCTTCACGTTCCGGATGAGAGCACGCAGTTTCCTTTGGATGATTTCTATTTCAGCCAAGGGCAGCGTTCAGTGCCTCAGCAAACGACCAATCTCAATGCCATGTCGTCGACGCAGAGCTCACAGCACCCGCCTCTTGTGTCCCATGAATCTGTCGAAACGATCCCATTATTTGATGCGCAAACGCCCCATCATCCTCCAGTGCCGAGTGGAAGCGCAGCCTCAGACTTTCCGTTGGGTCTGTCTGGTCAGCAACAACGACCTAGTCTTGGTCAAGGACAGTCAGCACTGGCTCAGCAGACTTCTGAAACATCGTCGCAGACGTGGCCGTGGATTCAGAGGCAATCTATGGCTCAACAACAGGCTCAAGCGCAGCACCAACAAGCTCAAGCGCAGGCTGCAATGCAGCCAATGTCAGGAATGATTCAAAGCCTGCCGAGTCCTGCTATGCCCATGCTCAACAGGCCCATGCTACCACCAGTCTCTACTTCTAGTCCTTCTATGCCTATTTACAGCAGACCTACGGTTCCTGAGATATCTCAGTCATCACAAAGCGGTGTCGAAAGCTCGCTGCATACCCAGTCTCCTATGCTGACCGCAGATTCAACTCTCTTACCACAACCGTGGAGCGCTAACACTGCGCTGCAAGACTATATGTATCAGTTGATGTTCTTGAACTGTCGGAAAAGGAGAAGCAATCCAGCTCCTGAACAGGAACAAAATATCAACAGCCAATCCATGTCGGACCGCGTATCTACTGGGTCCGGTTCAGATATGTCTAGAAAGAAGGCGGTCGAAGATCCGGACGCATCTCCATTCATCCACGAGTGGCTGAATGCAGAACATCCAGATGATACACTAGCAAAGATGCCTCGCCGGAAGCGCAAAATGACGGTAGAGGAGCGGAATGAATTCAGGAGCACGCGTGCACTAAAAGCCTGCTCTAGTTGCAAACACTCCAAACTCAGGGTAAAGCAAATTCGATCCGTCTTTCACCTATATGCTAATCAACTGTAGTGCGATGGCAAATATCCGTGTAGCATGGGCACGAGTGCTGAGCAAGAATGGCTTCCAGGTGAGGCATGTCGCGAAACCAACGCTGCTGAGCATCCTGCAAGCGTTCACGGCGTAGCTGGACATACTAGTCCATTGATAGGCGTCAATAGCCAATCATGTCAAGCATCAGGATATGCAGAGCCCGGTACCGAGGATACACCAGGAAAGGAAAGCTTTAAAGCCAGCGTAGGAGGAAGTGGCGTCATGAAACGTTCGCGTAGCAGTTCCGACACTGGGACGGGTCTCTCTTGGCCACCTCCAGCGGCTCCAGATTCCTCACTGGGTCTATGGAACGTGCCGTACAGTCACATGCCCGGGTACTCCCCTTCGAGTGGGTACGTGGAGCCGATTGCATCGGCCAACTTCCCTGTCTTTGGCTCCCCGGCTTACCGAGCGCGCACGCCCCCGAACGTGTCAATGAAAGACCCATACCCATCACAGTCGCCGGATGATGGAACAGAGCAGGACATTGGCCAGCGTTCGTCAAGGAAAAGACGACGTTTGGTGAAGGATGAGGATGAGCTCTGTTCCAAGGATGCTGCTGACCTAGTGTTGAAGCTAGGGGAGGATGGAGAAATGACAGAAATTGGAAACGTTTCGATTTCGGTGGACCGAGATATCGTCGATGTGTTGCTCGAAGAATGGACGGTACCAGTGTATTGACAGCTACATGCTCTTCAGTCTTATTGCAAAACTGCGCAACGGCTCACATAGCCGCATCATTTCAAGACGGTTCTTATGTGATATTCCAGGTGCACATCAGCAGAATGCCCGTCTACCCTCAGAGTATCATCACTCCACCACCGTAAACTTCACTTCCCCTTCGCCCTCAAACTCGATTTTCGTACCCACTTCCAACCCTGTACTACTCCAAGAAGCAAGGTAGTTCATTACCTCATCGACCGTATCCTCTGTCCACCACCACGATCCACCGAGATGGCAGAGTATGTACTCTTTGCCAACCTCTAGCTCCAACCTACTTAAATCCCCGCCTCTGAAATCCAACTCTCGGTGCTCCGTATACGTTCCTTCGAATCGTATGAACTCTTGTCTTTCATTTTCGTAATGCTCTCGATATACGTCTAGATAGGGTTCGAGCTTGCGTCGCGATGTTGCGTCAAGGATTGCCAAGTCTGATTGAAGAGACTTGACCCATGCGCGATCTGCGTGGACTGTGAAGGGATACGCGGCGTCCGTCGAGAACGTGAGCGTGAAAGCGAATTTGTTGGTGGGAGAGGAGAGAGAATATGTCGATGGTGCTGATAGAGAGACGGTGACTTTTGGTGTCTTTGGTCGCGAACTTCGGGTCTCGAAGATGATCGTGTCGTTGCCGTTGGCGGCCTGCCAGGGTATAGTCGGTGTGGCTGGTGTAGGAAGTTCAGACGCAGACAGCAAACCGCCCGGGCTTCTTGAAAGAGGAGCCGAAGTATTCACCGCGCTGACTGGCCAATGCGAAATCGGGGTTGTCGGTTTGAAGCACAGTCTGTACTTCCTATCTGGTCGGAGAGCAGTAGTAATGAACGGCATTTCGCAGGATTTACTGGGCCTCCCTGTCGTAAAAATGACTTCGCTTTGGTCTTCACGAAAGAGAACTGGCTCTGTGCCTTGGTGCACGACTTCAACTTCCTCACCCGTCTCGTTGTCGAGACACTGGATAAATTGGCTGGAGTTCATGGGCTGGTAAAGCCTCGAGCCTGCGAGACCATCTTGGAGGTAGATTACCCCCTCTTTGAAGTTGTACTCTGCGATGATGAGGACTATGAAGAAGACGGGATCATTTGAGAGATAGCATGTTCTTGTAACGAGAAGCTCGGCTTCAGCCCGCGGGCGAAAATCGGACATTTCGTCGATGTTCCTGGGTATCGAAATTACTACGGCCTTTCGATTAATTCTAATATCATGTGTAACATGAGAGCGGAGCTTGATTGTGATTCAGAAAGTGTTGCAGTTCTTGACTGTGCCCGCCAGCTGATGTACACCACCTGTGCACTGACGTCAGAGGTCTCATCACTCAGTACCAGTAGAGGACGCTTCCACGCAACATAATCGAATGAGCGACCATTAGGGCGTTCAAATCCAAATCCACTCCCTTCTCATCCCTCATCTACCACCAGCCTACAGATCAACCCAACACTTCGTACACCTCTGCTTCGCCAGCCCAAACGGCTTCTCCCCATTCTCATCCTTCCAAGTCTCCGTATCAAACTCACTAACCACCCTCCCTTTAAACGGCTCCTCCACGCCATCACTCCAAAGATGCGTTACCGCATCCGCAATACACTCAATCTGAACACCTCTAAACCCCATCAGCTTGGCTTCGCGCCGCAGCCAACGCGCGGCCCCAGACGCAACACCCTCGCCCTCATAGTCGTGGCGTGTAGACGTTGCGTTGCGCATCAGCACCTGGCCTGGTGCGGTAGCTTTCCACTCCGCTGGATCCCTCGGGTCGAGCTTCGCTAGCGTGCTGAAGAGAAGGCTGAATTCTGGTATCGATTCCGTTACCGGGCCCATCTTCGCGGGATCGAGAGGGACGAAGCCGTCGTACGACAATGCTATACTAACCAATGGGAAGTCCATCTGCCGGAGTAGTCTCAGACCTTCTGCTTTACGTCCTTGAGTTTGCTCCACGCTGTTTTCTTCCGGTTCGTTGACATCCCAGAACAATTTCCCGCCGAGTTCTTTCGCCTCTGCTGTTTTGAATTCGTATTCTGTGTCGAAGACGCCGTAGGACAGGCCAGAGTCGATTTGATGGGCGACGAGGTACTCGAGCTTTCTGGCGCTTTCTAGTGTCCAGCGGCCGAGTGCTTTGCCGGGCCAGATGTGCTGCCAGATGGCGGAGTGGAAACCGTGGCTGTGGGCCAGGATGGCGGTGGCCCAGGGCAGATGTTTAGGTTCTAATTTACGGATCTCATACCGGGGTTTCAGAGAGGAGGAGTTGGAGGGAGTAGGCGTCTTTGTGTTCGTTGCTGGTTTGGACATGTTCGCGTGTGTAAAGGCAAGTGTCTATTGGGACGGTCTTGTCGAGTAGGGGATGGAGGGCTTGGTTTTGATGTTGTTGAGGAAGTAGTTGTTGACTCGCAAGAGGTGTATCTATACGTGTTCACGCTGGGAAATGTTGAGCTTCGAATGTTCGCTAACCTACGCACTCTTATATAGAACGAGAGGGGTGCCAAGGGCGACAATGTGACATACAACTAGCGTATGAGCATTAGAAACCAGCTATTCGGGGTGTAAGAAAGAAGCAGTTAGAAATCGAAGGTTGTGCGTGCGAATGCGTTAGAGGGCGCGCTTCATGCATTGAGAGGGCTGAAGCGAATAATCCACGCACTCCGCGCAAGTCGGCCTGCAAGCTTCTGAACCTTATCCTAAGCTTCGCCTCTTCGTCCAAGAATGATCCAAAACGCGGGTAACAAATTCTGCGTGCATGCGCCCTTGCCCGCGTTAGGCATCCAGGATGGTACAAAGCTGCGAGGCTTACGCGCCCGAATGCAGTGTGTTCAACCGACCCACACATCTCCGTCGTATAAAGTACTATACATCAGGATCCTTGTCGATCGCATGTTTCTAGCTAGAAATAGATTTGTAAAGATTCCTGTTAGTAATAGACATTGCCGCTAATGATGATGTTGTAGGACCTGCAAACTCGTCGAGAAAGTCTCTGTTGCAAATTAGTCATCAGATCCACGATACCCATGACAGTCAAGAGAAGTATGTTCTTTATTGCGGGGCGCAAGACGCATGGAGCGTTAGATTAATCCTTTACCCTCCTGCAAGAGCGCAATGCCTCGCTCTTTTAGCTTGAATTTCTGGATCTTTCCACTCGCAGTCTTAGGGTAGTTGTCGACCCAAAAGACGTACTTGGGCACTAGTTCATACAGTCAGCATCGTTTCTAGGTGGGCCTTT
The DNA here is from genome assembly GCA_022609215.1 of Alternaria triticina. Classification (NCBI taxonomy): domain Eukaryota; kingdom Fungi; phylum Ascomycota; class Dothideomycetes; order Pleosporales; family Pleosporaceae; genus Alternaria; species Alternaria triticina. Next base: position 1,267,687 of record JAGKPX010000002.1, read on the forward strand.
AGCTTAGGCTTCGAGATCCTGAGGCGCATGGACTTGCCTAAATGGTGACTGAGCTTCTCTCTGACCCAGCTTCGTACTTCATCCGCGGTCGCTTTGCCTTCGTCGCCAGCATGCGTAACGATGAAAGCCGCGACAACCTCGCCGTATCGCTCATCTGGCAGACCCACAACACTAACCTCGCTGATAGCAGGATGAGCGAAGAGACAATTCTCGACCTCCAGTGGGTGGATGTTCTCGCCTCCCTTGATAATCAGATCTTTTATCCTGCCAGTAATCTTGATGTACCCTTCTTCGTCCATAGAAGCCTCGTCCCCAGTATGCATCCATAGCATCCCGTCCTCATCCGGTTGTAGAACTTCCTCTGTGCGTGCTGTATCACCCCAATATCCTTTCATGAGCAGGTAGCCTGACACTGCGAGTTCGCCGCGTTGGCCCACGTCAAGAGTGCGCGACCAGTCTGACGGATTGACGACTTTAGCGCGAACGTGTGGGAGGAGACGGCCGACGCTGTCGATGCGCTTTTCGATAGGGTCGTCCGTAGTAGTCATAGCTGATACAGGAGAGGTCTCGGTCATGCCGTAACAGATGGTTAACTCAGTCAAGTTTAGGTTCTTGTGCAACTTGCGCATGAGTTCCGAGGGGATTGCAGAACCAGCCGCGATACCGGTACGTAGGTATTGGAAACCAACTTTGGGTACAGCACCGTTAGCCAGCAGCTCCAGCTCGGCTACGAACATGGTGGGGACGCCGTAGAGGGCTGTGCATTTGTATTCGCGAACGGCTTCGAGTGTGGCGAGCGCATTGAAGGCTTCGGTTGGAAAGACGATGGCGCTACCGTGGGTCGCTGTGGCCATGTATCCGAGAATGCATCCAAAGCAACTACAAAGAGTCAGTTGATGTTGACAGTGGATTGCTGCGAAAACTTACTGGAATAACGGAGGCGGACAGCACACAACGTCGTCTGGCGTTAACAGCATCCTGTCGCCGATGCTGTTTCCGTTGTTCAGGATACTTCTATGGCTCAAGCACGCAGCTTTCGGCATGCTTGTGGTGCCAGACGTAAATTGGATATTGACAATGTCATCCGGATGCAATCCTTGATCTTCAAACGCGTTTTCCTGAGCACCATCTTCAACGACGTGCTCGTATCTCTTCAAACTCTTGTACTCTCCCAGGTTCACCCTGCCTTGCGAGTTGTCTACCAGTATGACGTTCTTCAGCGACGGGACGAGCTCGGATTCGAGAGTCGAGCCAGCAAGGTTGGGTATCAAGTGCGTGAGGAGCGAGATGTTAGAGCGCGGGTCTTTACGTGGGAGGTTCGTTTCGGCTCCGATGATGAGATGCGCGGCATCTAGGTGGTTGATTGCGTTGAGGACTTGGGGAGCGTTGAAGGAGGGATTCAGTGGCACCTGTGTAGCTGTTAGCTGCTAGTACCCATGCTTCTAGCCGGTTGGCTACATACCAGTATCGCCCCCAGTTTGAACAGCGCGTACGTGAGCTTTCCCATAGTCAGCAACTATGCCTCTCCAACATGCTTGCAACATACAGTAGCGAACTCAGCATTGTTCCCCAGACTGACGGCGACTCTTTCTCCCTTCTTCACGCCAAGCTTCTGCAGTCCCCTGGCAAGCCGATTTGAGTCGCGATCGAGCGCATCGTACGTCAGGCGTATACGTTGATGATGCGATATCACTCTATGTGAGTGTTAGCAACGCGTCTTTACAGCTTCATCTACTCGGCACGCACGCGTTGCGGTCACCGTGTTGTCGCACAACTTCGTCAAAGTGCTGTGGCACCGTCTTCTCCAGCAACGGCGGCTGTCATAACGTCAGTTTTCACCATCACATCATCAGAAAGCTTGGAACATGCCTCATTGGGTCCAATGCTGTATGCTTGTGTGAGCAGCCCACGGCGTGCGCAGTAAGGAGGTCTACGGGACCTTGCAGCACGAGCAAAGAGCGACCGAAGCATCTTCACACGCGGAATGCATCGGAGGTAAGGAGGAACACGCGTGCATCGTGGGATATGCTCGTGTGGAGAAAGCTGGTGTTAGTGAGCTTCGTTCGGAACTGAGCCGCGGGCCAGGTACGAGACTTGCGGGGTAGTTGTGGAGAGCTAGACATGCGCACGCGGTTGACGTCGGATAGCTGTCAGGGGTCTTCTCACTCCAAACCCTAGTATACCTAGATATCGTGTAGTCGAATGTAATCGAGTATTACAATGGTGCTTCCTCCTATTCCAGACATACCTCACTAACTTCTTGAACAGGTCACAATTCATTCCTATCGCCATCCCTCCATCCACTCCCCATCCTCCGCAACCACCCCCACCAACCCTCACCACCCACATCTCTAAACTTCACAACACCACCATCCACCACATAATTCCCACTGAACCTCCAGTCTCCCTTCTCTCTGCCCCCTTTATTCTCAAACCACCCTTTCCCCGTGAAAATCACAACGCGGAACCCACCTCCCCTACCCATGGGCTGTAAACCCGTCTCCAATATGTCGTGAAAATAGTGCGATTCGGGTATATGCATGTTCCAGATAGCGGCGTTGACTTTTACTTCCTTCTCCCCGTAGACAATGCGTATTGTTTCTTCTATGAGTGATGTCTGGCGCGCGCGACCAATGTGGTCTAGGTCGAAGCCAATCTTGTGGAAGGGGAGGGTTGGTAGTGTTGGTAGGGTTGTGCTGTTGGAGAGGAAGCCGACGAGGGCTGTTGCGAGGAGGTTTGCGGGTAGCATGATCCCGGGGTGATGTCTTCGGGATATTCTGTGCTTGAAATCGGTTGTAAAAGGTGCAACTGGTGAGTTGATGAAGCTGGGGTTGATGCTGGTGGTGGTATCAACGACAGTGCGACGCCGCTTGAATACAGGCGTGGCCATGTTACACAAACGTACACCATCCAATCACACACAGGCCTCATCATGCGACCCGACCCAGCGTCAAGCACACTTTGAATTTCTCTCGTTAGCAATATCATTGACCTTGGTGTACGGAGAATAACTTTGAACGTTCCATACATGAATCTAGCCAGAAGAGAGCAGAAGCAAGGTCTTGAGATAATCCTAAACTCCAAAGAGATCACTCCTGTTACGTCCCAGATGCTACCGCTCAAACTCCAACACTCTTCTACTTGCATCACTAGCCGACCGGTTCCTGGTCGGTTTGATCTCCTCCCCAGTACCTGTCGGTGACAAGAGGTCCAGCGGTGCTTCTCCTTTCGACGCGCCCACATCCGCCGTTTCGGCACCCTCCAGGAGATCCAGGTCTTTCGCATCAACTTCCTCGTCGTCATCGTCGTCTTCTCGTCCGTGTCGAGCTTCCTTATCCAGCTCCTTTTGCGCTTCGTCGTATCGTCTCCTCACTTCAGTTGCGACACGCATTCCGTCGTTGACGATGTTGTCGAGCATGCCTCGTAGGCCCTTGCCGGGTGGCACAACTCCAGCGCCAGCGCCGCCAACAACACCGCCCAGTCCACCACCTCCGCCGCCTTGTCTTCCAGCATTGGCGAAAGTGGTGAGGTTGTGGAAGCTGGATCCTGAGGACATCGTTTCGTCGGCCAGGCGGAAGGACGATGAGAATCCAACTTCGAAGAAATTCAGTAGTGCGTCGTCGGCGAGAATGACCATGCGGAAAGTAGGCAGTGTTATGTGAAGAGGCTTGTTCGGGTCGAGCGCAAGGTTGGCTGACTTCGCCTTGTCGTTACGCTCTGCAAGGTCTAATTCAGTAGTATGATTCGATGGTGTTGGTGACATTGGGTTCTTTTCTGACTTCTCGAACGTGGTTGCTGTGGCTTTCGGTGTTGATGGCTCAGATCCAAAGTCTATCAGGTCATCTTCCTCGTCGTCGCCAATTGCGAAGTTATCAACCTCCTCTGAGACCTGTTCGACGGCCTTGTTCGACTGGTTGGAAGGGTGATCGGGGTCTGCGTATTCAAAGCAATGCCGGATGAAGGCAGAGACGCTGCTCAAGAACTGTTCGTCGCGACCGATGCGCTCTGAACCTGCCTCCGAGCTTACGTCCAGCGAAGAAGCAGCTGGGCTTGGGTCGTGCACGCCTCGTCTTGACAGGAAAAGAAGGGCTTCTGAGATTCTCAAAATACCCTCACGATCCACCCTGCCATCGCCGTCGTCATCGTAGAGTTCGAAAAAGTAGCTGATGTTGGACATAATGTCCTTGGTGCCTTTGACGTGCGCAAAGCCAGTGACAACATTCTGTAGCGACAATGAGTCGGTCATGTCTACATCCCAGCGCCGGAACAAGCGTCGCATGAACTCGTGATCCGCTGGCTCAGGTCCTGTTCCCCACGGCGACATTGGCGGTCGTTTCCTCATACTGTTTCCAAAGTATGAGTGCGGGGACTGAGTACCACTACCCTCAGGCGGCGAGCTCGGTGAGTCAGTAATTGCCCACTTTGCGATACCTGTATTACCGTAAGTACATATACATAGAAACGACACTGCATGACTTACCAGCCAGGAACTCTCTAAAAGCATCGTAGTCCATCTGGGTAGGGCTAGGTCCGAGGGCCACACGACCCTTCTCCGCGCTTCCAGATGTACCCATGACAACCTCGGTTGCCTTCATTCTACTGGCCTTTGCCTTACGCTCGGCCTCTTGTTGCATTATCTCGGCTCTTTGCTGCCGCTCGTACAACACGGCGTAGAACTTGTCGTACAAGAACCCAAGATCATTCACACTCAGCTTCTTGCTATCGGGACCGAGGTTACGTATTGAAGTTCGCTTGGCGAAGTTTTCGATGTTCTCTAGTACGGCATCCTTGTGCTTCGCCCGCTGCTCGGAGATGGTGTTCTGTGTGATGCCCGCAAATTCTTTGAACGCGACCACCATGAGCTCCTGGAATCGAGTGACTGCTCGCAGTTTTGGATTCTCAGATTTCGGATGGGCAGACTCGTCGAGCCTTGAGAAGTACGACTTCAAGACTGAGATGAAGGTGCCGTCGTCTGTGGCATCTAGTAGTTCCTCGCCGTTAATGCGCAGGATAGCCAGACCGATTTGGAAGAGAACCTTTGGGCCTTCGAGGAAGAAAACATCAAGAACGCGGAAAGCAAAGATTAGTGGCATAGAGTTGATATAGAGCGAAAGAAACCAAGGCAGAGAAACAACGGACAACTGCACGTCTGATTTGACCAGATGGTCCCATAGTATGGGCATCGTCTTTTCGACGAGCGATTCGAAGACCTTTTGGTCCAGCAAGGTGCCGTACATGGTTTGTGAGTAGTAGCCGGGCAAGAGGCGGTCACACAGCACGGATAGGAGGAAGAAGGCCTGAGTCTCGGACATGTAACTTGGTTTGTTAGACAAAAGCAGCTGTATATCAAGGGGTACACATACATCAGCAATGCTGCGACCACAATGTTCATCGCCTGGCAGTAGCCAACCTCCTCGTTTGTCCAGCTGTATGCCGTCAAGACTCGTCGTAGCCGACCGATTCCCTCTTCGGACTGAAAGCCTGGGTATTCCGGCAGACTCCTGTTGAGGTCCTTCTCAATTTCATCGATCGCTAACGACTCTCGCCCGGAGAACTTTGCTAGGGTCTCGGTGTAGAGGTTCGGGTTCTGTAGGCGCAAGAAGAAGGCGCCCGACGTGAGCTCCCACATCTCGCCTCGCAGCCGATTTGGCAGACCGACGCGAATGAGCTTGTGGAAGGTAGGTTGTCGGATGAGAGTTGCGCTTCGGCCGTTGTCTGCTGCATGTTAGTAATGTCTTTAAGCACGCTTGGTGGCCATACCTCTAAGATACTCGCGCCATAGCCGTATCTTTGTCGCATCCCTCAGCTTCCGCGCGTTGCCTGGGTATTTGAAGATCATGCCTAGGCCGGTATCTGGGTGCTCTCGCGCTTGCTTGCCATCGTCTCCGGCCTTCTTCTGGTCGGCGTCTGTGAGAAGATACTCCGAGTAGCATTGCCCCACCACCTTGCGCAGATTGTCTACCTCCTTGACGCCTTCTCTCAGCCCCTTCTTGAGAGCATCGCAAAAGCGTTCGCATGCCTGTCGCGACCCCGCGAGCTGAATCGTAAGCTTCTGACCAGCAGGTACCTGCGATTTGGAGTCGGGTATGCCGTTCCATGTTGTTATCGCCAGCGCGAACATGTAGCTCTGACTGTGCAGCCGCTCCACCCGTCGTATTCCGCATAGTGGTAATGTGAAACCGTTGCCCGCAGGTCCCGCGCCATGAGTCTGCCCAGTGAAGCTGCTGGAGGAGCTCAGGCTGGCGGTGTTGGCGAAGCTTGAGCCCTGTGTGGAGAAGCAGAGATACTGCTCGCTCAGGTGCAGCTTGCCGACATAGTGGTTGCCCTGGCTGCGCTCCTTCTCCGATGTGACGTCGCCGGGGCCCCTCGTGGAATGGTGGGGTTGGAGGGTAAGCTCGGCGGTAATCTCTTGGAGCGGGTTCTGCGAGTCGGGAAGGCGGAATTGGTAGCGGAAGAGGGTGGCTTTGGAGGGTCGGCGGTCTGACGATGCGGGAGCGGCGATGGTGTTGAGCGTGGGTTCGATGTACTGCTGCGCCTTCTGCACCAAATTCGAGATGTTGAACATGGCTTCGGGCCGGCCAAAGAAGCAGAGTGAGGGTCGGTTATACTGTATTGTGTGACTGTTTATGCCACATGACGCGACTAGATTAGCCCTCGTGAAGCGCCTTGGAGGGACTGGAGCTTTATGCAGGGCTGGTGTTGGTGGAGTCGCACGGCCACAAAGAGGCTGAGGAGGGGATGACTAAGACACGCGCTGGGCAGCTTTCCCATGATCCGCCCAAGATCATGACGCACCCGCCAATATCAAAGACAATGCAAGAGTCAAGTTCACGCGAACAGGTACGGGGATGGGCTGCGTATTTTCCAATGGTTGATTATCTGAAGATTTCTCATACTATTATTGAAGCTACCATATCGCTTTGAGTCGCCAGACTGTGCACAAACTATCACTCCAGCTGGTGCACTCCATCACCCTATCATACATTCTTGCGCTCTCGCTCACGCTACTACCCTATCATCTCCAGCTTAAGTGCATGTGTAGGCTCCGTCAACCCGGAGATCGGCACCCTGGGTTTGGTCAGTTGTTGCTCATCGGTGCGGCTGAACATCACTTACAGTAACGTAGGAACTCGCGTCACTAGACAAGAAGGTGACGGCACCCATCAGATCCTCAGGACGTCCCATCTTACCAACGGGAATGAGAGAAGTCCACTGCTTCTGAAGGTCTGGGTTGTCGTCGAGAATCTTCTTGGTGCTACAACTCTGTTAGCATCTGCGCAATCTTCGTCTCTCAGTGTACTTACAGCGCAGTAAGCATGTATCCAGGCGAAATGCAGTTGACACGAATGCCAGCGCCAGCCCACTCAACCGCCAAACTGGAGGCCAGATGTCGGACAGCTGCCTTGGCGGCGTTGTACGGAGCCTGCGGCTGCGGGACGTTGACAATGGCTCCGGACATGCTACCGATCATGACGATGCTGCCCGGTACCTTCCTCTCCATGAGGTGCTTCGCGACTGCCACAGAGTACAGGTAGGTACCGTCAACGTTGACTCCCCAAAGCTTCTGTATGCGGTCATGGGGGTAGGAGATGGCGTCGTAGTTCTCGGTGAAGCCAGCCGATGTGACGAGGTTGTCGACCTTGCCGTGCTTCTTCAGAATCTCGGCAAAAGACTGGTTGACAGACGTCGGGCTCGAGACATCGCAGAAATGTGCTGTAACCTTGGGTACCCTGTCACGAGTTAGTTGAGGTCTTTGAGTTTGCATCTGAGTTTCTTACCTGCTAGATCCGGGGTTCTCCTTCTTGAAGATATCGAGAAGACCCTTGGCTGACCGCTCGCCCTCTTCCTTGTTCATGTCGACAATGGCTACATCGGCTCCAGATGTCACCAACGCCTGCGCCATGACTAGACCCAGACCTCGGGCTCCACCAGTGACGACAGCGACCTTGCCCTCCATGGAGAAGGAAGCCAGTGTGCGCTTGAAGTGCTCCCCTCCTCGACCCACGACGGGGTTGGAAGGTGGTAGGTCTTTCTCTTCTGGGTACTCGACGACAATGTCGTCTCGGGTACGTGCATACTGACCCTCGTGCTCCCCACTCTCACCAGGCTCGCCCGATGTGGTTGCAGCGTTGACATCATCCTCGTTGGAGGGGTCCTTGTCGAAGCGACTAGGCGAGGACGTGAAATGTCGCTGTGAGGAAATAGCTGACTGTGCTGGTCTGAAGGTGGCACGGGGAGCTTGGGCTCTGGCCGCGCGTGCGACTTGACGGAAAACCTGAGATCTGAACATGGCTGTGGTAGAAAGCCCAATTCAATTGGACGTCGCAGTTGGTAGAGAGAAGCTCTGAATTAGAAGGAGAAAGTAGGCGTCGAGGTAAAGTAGATTATCTGGGGTGATTCTAGAAGGCTCTCGGGTCAATGTGATACGACTCAGGAAGGAAGCAGGCTAGAACAGCGCAAGAAGTGGGAAGTGAAGAAGATTAAGCAGGTGAGGTTGGGAGTGAAGCTCACGATGCCCAAGCAGCTGGCAAATAATTTCGGTCCTTCCAAGAGCTTGAGCTTTTCCCCCACCGCGTTTTGTTGACGGACGCCTCTGACGACAGGTCTATGCAGGGCCAGGATTTGGCGAGGCCATCCCGCATGCACTCGCACCTCCGCAGTGTCCGCACAGTGCATCCTGGCCTGTCTGGGTGACTGTCTCCATTGAAATCACACGCCGTCGCGGTTGGCACTCCACCTCGAGAGCGCTCAGTGGAGCCGCCCTAACCGTTTATCCTCTCCGCACTACCGCTGCTCAGCAAATTCTGACCGCCTGCTACCCCACGCTGCAGCCCACTTGCCTGCCACCAGACGCGTACCGCCTCCCCGTGCATGCTATTACCTGCACTGTAGACGTCTTACGTGTGTTGTTAATTCCCAATAACTCTGTGCGTACCTTCCAAGCCCTCGTTTGCACCTTCCCCGCCCTCGTCATCCTTGGTGCCACATCGTGATCGCCCTCAACAGGCCGAAATTGTGCTGACCGACGCGTCTGCAGCGACACGCCAACATCGTGACCGATCATGTTTGAGCTCTACCTCCTTACCTTCAATGCGGCGCGCAACCTAGTCGATCCCCAGTCCCTCGCGCCTTCCTTCTTCGACGCCCTCCCCAAAGACACGCCTCTGCCCGACATCGTCGCCATATCCCTGCAGGAAATTGCGCCCATCGCCTACTCATTCCTCGGAGGCTCCTATCTGAAGCCCTACTTTGACCGCGTGACCACGACCGTCCAGCTTGCCGCCGACCTCCGCAGCAATGGCAGCGACTCACTCGAGCACATTGCGACGCGCAGCCTCGGCATGACGGCCCTGATGCTCTTCGCCAAACCCCACGTCATACAGAGGATACAATGGATACAGTCGGCAGGCGCAGGTGTCGGCTTCTCCAACATGGGCAACAAGGGCGCCGTCGCAATGCGCCTCGGCTTCTCGTGCCCCGACGCTGAAGACACCCTCGATCTTACCTTTGCGGCCGCCCATCTCGCGCCCATGGAGAGCAATATCGACGCGCGGAACAAAGACTGGGAGAATCTGGTGCGGAACCTGGTCTTTGTCAACAACGATGACTCCCCGTACAGCTCAAGCGAAGAGCGACCGCTGCTTGGCCCCTCGTCTGAGACACCAGCCGACCACAACGGTCTCTTTACGCCTGGCAACCACGTCTTCTTCTACGGCGACTTGAACTACCGCACACACGACAGTCCACCAGAAGAGGGGGCGCATCAATCATATCCTCAGCCGACAGCGTCCGAATCCTCGCCAACACACTACTCACATCTACTGAAGAAGGACCAGCTGATAAGAGAAAAGGACGCTAAACGCACCCTGCATGGCTTCCAAGAAATGCCCATCAACTTCCCGCCTACATACAAGTACGCCACCTCACATGGCAAGAACTCAAACGCGCCCAAGCGATCTGGAGAGGACGACTCATGGGAGTGGTCGAAACACCGATACCCCTCATGGTGTGACCGTATCCTCTACCTCCCATCCGGATCTTCATCAGACCTTGAGCCGCAGATTTACACCGCCTTGCCCGTACAACCGACGTCCGACCATCGGCCAGTGGCTCTATCTGTGCGCGTCGATGACAAGCCTATCAAGATGGGCGTGAATGACGTTCTTTCCAGGCCGCCCTTTGAGGTCAACCCACAGTGGAAAGCCAGGAGAGACGCAGCTCGACGGTGGGAGCTTATCGTAGGCGTCATGTCATATCTCGCTCTGACCGGCAAGGGCAGGATCATTCTCATCACCTTCCTGGGTGTGGTCACGGGTAGTCTGTTCCTTGCTGGGTCTTTAGCCAGGTGATCATGGCTACGAACACATTCTTGCTCTTCGGAATTAATTAATTTCTCCTGCGTAGTGGTTCCATCTCCAGTTCCATTGCTCTTTGAGATACTCGACCGACGTGCGTGTTGGCATGCCTGTGGTCTGTACCTCTTCTAGAAACTCGATCATCTTACATCGATCCTGGTCATTCTGCAGTATGGTGCCAAACTTATGTACTGCATACGCGGCGTCCCATTGCGCGGAAATACAATGAGAATTGCACCGAGCGATAGCTATCATCTCTCTCAAACCTCTCAAAACTTCATCGTGTACGCCTTGCGTATTCATCCCTGGACTGTAGACCACAAGTGCAATGCGGCATATTCGCAGCTGTTGGTTCGCCTCCGCTGCATCACGTTAGCAAATAGCTCGTGGCCTAACGATCGATTTGACTCACCATGACAAGCACCAGAGAACCACAGTTCTGGAGATCCCCCGACGGACTGTGCGTTGCCTTCCTGGTAAAAGAAGGCGTCGAAGCTTGTGGGGCGCCTTCTCTCCCACTCGTCGACCAGACTTCGAAGATACTGCCACTCGGCCACTGTCCGCACGCCTCTCTGCGCCCATTGCAGAATGCGTGCAGTCAACCATAATATTCGATTGCCCCACGAGACTTCATCAATTGGCGAGACTAGAGCGGGCAAAATGAAGTTTTCATAGTCAATGCGCAGACTGGGCTGGTTGAGCAATGACTGGCTGACTTCACTATGCACATGGAGTACTAGAGCGGCTTGTACAACCGGGCTAGACATGTCGAACACCCAGCCTTCGGGACCATAGAAAAGCTCAAACGTCGAGAGATGCGACTGTCCTTGTGTACCCGCTATCCGAATGTCAGCTGGTCGATCCTCGCCTGATTCTCCTTGTGTTCACATACCATGGAAGTCCTCAAAGTTCCGCAATAGCATGGCGGCTACCAGTGTCGCCTCGTCCTCAATCTGTCCCTTCTCGGCAATATACGGTAGGAGACTTCCCAATAACCTCTCATGGTAGTCGTATGGTCTGGTGGGGAAATACGGATCGAAGCGCAGTATGCACTGCCCGGAAATCATGAAAATGGCGTTCATGAGCATCGGGCTTACCAATGCGAGCTTTGGGACAATGTTCTTGAAAATACTAGCAGGACTTGTTATGTCTAGTGCGTCGGACGCCCTTTCTACCCAGAATCGGAAAAGGTACGCCTCAATAGGGTCAGGTATCGGCCATGCTACGAGTGAGCCTTGATGAGCCGGAGTATAAGGATGTGGAGAGGGAATGTCAGAGTGCCAGGCTCCAGGCAGGGGCTCATCGAGACTGGAGAGACTTGAGACTGAGCCTGGTGCTGGGCTGGTGTGTCGCCGAATATGCGATGGAAGCTGCCATAGGTCGTGCGTGGTTTGTGGTGCTTCGGGTATGAGCACTCGATCAGTCCAGGCTCGACTCGTCGGACGCATGTGTCGATGTCTTGCTTGCGGGCTTCTTCTCGTTACCGACTGTGGTATCTTCTCGGCCGTCCTGGAACGGACCAGATGTCTCGGTGTCTTCCTTCTATCAGCACTCCCGGGGCCCTCGAACTCTTCAGCTATGAGTGAAGACTCGTCGACGAAATCCACTGTATGACAGTCATCAGCATACTCCATCCACCCAGCAAGCTAATCCCGTGAACGGTACTCACATGTTCCCGGCGTACCAACCCATCTCTGCGCCGCACCAAAGAAGTAGTCGTACTTCTTGATGTCTGCCCTAGTAGCCTGACTTTCCAAATCAGGATACACACCATGTCGAAAGCGGACTTTGTAATTGGCCTTCCTTCGCGGGGCGGATTCTGACCAAGGCGCCGACATGCTTCTGGAAGGAAGAGCTTATCCACGAAGCTTGATATCTTGGCAAGTATCTTGTGCCAGTAATCAGATTTGAAACAAGTAATCGATATCCGATCTTGACAAGTACTTCGCTTCCAAAGTAGAAAGAAGCAAGTAAAAGATAGGAAAGAGGAAAGCTGCTGCTACTCTCCATCAACAAACCGGAAACATCGCCGCTTCAAATGGGGATATGTACTCCATATCACAACGCCATGAACTGCGCGGAGACACCCACGCGTCACAATCCGTTATGCTGATCATTTTCCTACATGCATCTAGCCAGCACGCTATTTGCTCTTCTCATCGCCCATCCCGCGATTATTCAGCGGAGGAGCGGTATGGGAAAGCACAGGGCGCGTGAGGCTTGTAGGAGCTTGGTGTGGCATTTGGTAAGCAGGATTTATTTACGTATGCCATGTTTGATGGGGGATTTGACAGCGGACATGGGGAAGGGTGGGTATGCGAGTACGGGTAGATACGGGGTGGCTCAACGGGAGGACGTCGGGTATTGGGGGCTGCACGAAATGCTTGCCTATTTGGGGGGTCGCTGGGGTAGGGGATGGAGTGTGATGGTAGTGAGTAGTCGTTGTGGCTGGCTGGTAGACCGACTCAGCCTTCGCTAGCCACTGTATTGCAAGCGGGTGATTGGACCATGTACTAGGGTTGTGGTTAAAGACGTGCATGAATGTTCATCCCACCGCAAACTTCTACGTGCACCAGTCTACTACTAGTCCTTTCATCACGAGCCTATGCCTTACATTCACAGCCAACTAAGCTTTCCTCACACGGGTAGGGCTGCATGCACCTCGAGCCTCCTCCTTCTAGAAACAATCACTCCCGCACCACAAGACGTTGTTGAGTAAGCACATCGCTGGGCAGCCATAGGCTCATCGGACCGTGTTACTGTGTAGCTGTATAAGCTGCATCGTTCGATATTGGCAACGACTGGTGCTATGCGGCTTATCCAGCTCGTCATGCATACCCTATTCAGCTCACTTGTCCTACTGTCGCGCTTCCACGTGACGCCTTTTCGGTCCGGGTAGCGATATCGGTAGCTCGTGAGAGATTTTGTCAGCGGGGATATTCTGGGGAGTCATACTCGCAAGAATAGTTGGTGGTTGATGCGAGGAGGTGTGACTCAGGTGGTTTGTACTACGTTGTGCTCTGGTTCTATAGGTGAGTATCCCAACGGCCGTTGAGGCTTTGTTAGTTGGTGGCTTGGATGAAGTGATTACGCAGCTTCTTCACCGAGTGAAAGCCGGAATTGTTGCGCGTCAAGACAAGATGATTGTTAAGAGTACGTACTGACGATGATCACTCATCTTCGCTGAAGTAGATCATGTGGATTGGATTGTATTCTATGACACCTGCTCCTTTCACATAGCGATGCCTACCCAGACAGCCCGAGGTGTAATGGGAATCCCCAGAACACGTGACTACTGAACTGAAGACTTCATTGATAGAAGAACTGCACAAACCGCATGTAGACCATCGGCACGACCGAGTCTGAGGTTCCAGACTTCTCACGATGGTGGAGACACGTTCAGCTTTTCCAACGGCATGACGTAGGAAAACAAGCGTCTTTCCTTCCCGAAAAGCCACGTCTCGCGCTTATGCACTGGTTTTATGGACCCTCGAGTCGATGGCACTAATATCTTTCTTCGCTTTCGCTTGTCACCGCACTTATTGAGTGCCGGTAGTGGAGGTCCGAGCCTCGGGTCATCGACTCCGATAGGTTGTCAGGAGACGAGAGCAAAAGGAAGTGCAAGTGGAAGCTCCATCGCTGTCACGATCACGATGCTAATTTGGGCGTGAAGGATTCGTTGATTAACATGATAGCCTTGAAGTCCACTTCCACGATGCAGCTTTGACATGCGCCAGGTTTGGCGAGCAGGAAGATCGAAGACATCGCATGTTGGGTTCCGCAAGAGCCAACATTGATGCCTTGTAGAAGTGCTGGGGGTGGTAACTGCAGGCAGGCTGCATGCAAACATCGGCGCGATTATACCTGGGCAACAACAACGACAACAACAACACACTTTTACGGCTGTTTGATGCAGCCTTCGGCGAAACAATGGGCACAAATGCATGAACCCGGGCATGGGAATGCGAAAATGCCATGCATCACAACCACCATGCACGAGTCTATTGGCCTCGGCACCATTTTGCCGTCACCTGAGGTCCAGACCTTTCGTTGTGCGAGGTTGGTTCCCGCGGCAGCATGTCGGAAAGCAGACACGATCAAAGTTTAATCAAAAGAACAACGACATGACAACACCGAAAAGAAGCCTCTCGCAGCCTCTCCGCGCCCACGAGTGGACTCCGTAGAGGACCCGCTTGCCTCGGAGCTGAAACGCACGTCTGCGCACATGCAATCGCGAAGCAGGACGTGGTGAGAAAGCGCGACTGACGTCACAGTGCAGCGGCCACCAAAGGCGCGCTGCACCAGCTGCCCGTCCAAGCGAGCCGATCCCCAGCACAACGCTCGATCGATACCGACTTCTAGGCCCTGCCTACTACTCCGTGCGCCGGTGGTCTGGATTCCTACAAAGAGTGGGCTTTTTAGCCTGCGTGCCCCAGCTACGGGACATCACGGACGTATTCTGTGTGGAAGCTATAGGGAATAAGGAAATAGAGCGACGTTTTGTACGGAAATATGGACCCGTGATTGCCGTGAAAGGAGAGAAAGGGATCGGGCCTTGAAGCTTCAAGGCTCGTGGTTGTGGGTTTTGCGTGATGGGCGGATGGATGAGGGTGCGATCTAGACAGGACTGTGGGGCTAGGACAAAGTCTTGTCTTACGTATTGTGGCAGGTGTGATGCCGACAGGGTGCTCTGCGCATGGAAAGAATCACGAGTGCATGAGGAGATGCAAGTGAGGTAATTTGGGTTTGATTGTTGTGGTGGTGGGAGTATGTCAAGTCCTCCGAGGGAAACTCTGCCTAGCGCTCCGCCTCTTGCATGCCCTGCCAAACGCCTGCAGTGGTCCTTCAAAGAGATGCAAAAATGAAAATGGTATATCATACAACTGAAAGAAAAGATCGCTCCGTGTAAATGCTAAACCGATGTGCTCCAAAAAAAAAGTTTCCCAAATCGCAAAGTCGAAGCTGGAGAGTGTTGCCTGCACACCGTGCCGCTAAGTCGCTGATGTTTGAATGATTCGTCGAATGTCATGAGGGTGAACGCCTAGTGCGCGGCGGTTATTGCGCCCTTGTCGACGATGAGGCCGAGTTGAGTTGTGACAGCGATGCGAATGAGTTGGTCATTGCTGAGTAGGCAGCTGATGGTAGACCGTTGGTGGATGATGTGGATGAGGCGCTGTTGCTGCGGACTTGGAGGTTGAGTGTGTGGCAGCTATCGCATCGGCCGTTCATGCGGTTGCAGCGGCCCCGGCATCCTCGCTCGTAGTTGGCGCAAGAGAACATTGTGGCTTGGTGTTGTTGGTGTTGTTGAGGTTGGTAGAGTGTTGGTTGTTGTCGTTGAGTAGTAGTAGAGTAGTAGAGTGGTGGTGGTGTAGCTGTGTGCGACTTGCGACCGAGAGACTTTGAGATGCGCTGGACTTGGACAATCCTGAAGCCGAGGGGAGACTTCGTAATATATGCGCCGGAGGGTTGTGAATGCCCGATGATGTAGCCAGCAAATGCAAGATATGCAGGGTAGTAATTGCGTATTCGGGCGTTAAAGTAGCCGTAATCGATGGGGTCCGTTGGCGTGTCTTGGTAGCGTGCGGATGGGTCCAATAATAGTGTGATGGAGTGCCGAATTGAGTTAACGTGAAGATGCCCAAGTTTTGCAGATGCGTGGCTTATAGCTATGAAGCGCAGATTAGACAGATGGCTGACAGGTTTCAAGAACTTGGAAGAGATAGGTGGAAGATCAGCTGTGACGATGGAGGCCGCAACTTCTTATGACAGTTGACGCGTCCAGAAGATGTGTGTGTCATGGTAGATTATACAGTGGAGAGACCCGAGGCCAGAATGTCGGCGGTCAGTGCGCTCTTACTCGATGGCAAGGGTCTCCTCTTACGCATGCACGAGACCCTGCCCTGGTTGTACTGAGTTCGTCAACCAGCTTAGCGCCAAAACCTTGATTTTTCGCTCTCCCGTCGTTTCCGGCATTTCGCTATCGCCTGCATACCTCACACGTACTCGGTGACGCTCAGCCACCGCGGCGGCTGTTGAAGCGGCAACCAGCAGGTTGTTGCACGAATTCGCATCCATGTGGACACACGACTAATCATTCAAACAGCCAAGTTGACTTTACAGGGACAGGCACAGTAGGACCTCGTTTCAAACAAATTCTGGAAGGCGGCTTAAAGTGGGCAGCGAGTCCAAGACTTGCACGGCCACTTCATCCGTGCACTCGTCAGCACTCAGACCCAAGAAAGCCACTCCAGAGAATCCACACATGTCGTTAGCCTGTCGCACTTCAGCCCTCTTCGATTACGTGGTGCTGCAGTCGTACCCTACGTGAGGCAGTAATCATGGCGCATGTGTGCCATGTGGTCCCGGCACTGCTGCCTCAGAACATGATAAGCCGGCCCGCTCGACACCGGAAACATGTGCGGGCGTAAGCTCGCGAGTCGCGACACCGATTAGATAGCGTACCTGATATCAGAAGATGGCTGAAGTGGAGGCCGGAGTGCGCGTTCGAGACTTTCTTCTTTTTTATGAAGATCGGCACGCCTACATGCGCGAGATCGATATGGCCTCACGGGGGAAGATTTCTCCACGAGATCTGGCCTGATCTCAGAAGATGCGAACTGCTGTTACTGCGAAACCGGTCGAAGTTTCGACCTCGTGCGAGAACTAGATGCGAGTGGTTCGCAGTAGGTTGCTCCGGACGCCCGATCTGCGACCGTTAATCAAACCGTCCGGTGCATC